>JADMNL010000022.1:389710000-390310000 GCA_016271365.2 Neoceratodus forsteri
ATTTCTATCACCAAAAATTCTTTAAATATAAAGTCAGGAGGGCTGCCTGATGGCCAGTGGGTACCGTGTCGTGCTCCCAGCCATTAAGGGATAGTGCTGCAGTTCTGCTGCTACAGCAACTTGTGTGAAGGGCTGGGGAACTTGCCTACTCCACAGGTGTGTTGCTATGTGCATTCAAGGCCTGACAGAACACTTCCCAGTGCTGGCAGGAGTAGGGAGGGAGCTAGGGAACAGGGACAAAAAAAAAAAAAAAGAGAAAGTCTCTAGGTCTTCCAGGATGCCTGTATGGTGGCTGCAGGTACTCTCAGGCCCATTTCATATGCAGCCCGCTGACTTGGCAGTGGTTGGGGGGCTGAAGAAAATACACTAAATGGAAAAAACATGAAGTAGAGAATTTGTGTTAGAAAACAGGCTAACACAATTTGTGTCACTTCCACAGCATCAATGGATTCCTCTCCCATATAAAACTAAACTAGTGGTCATAGCCCTCTACCGCTAAAGGATAGCCAGCAGTTCAGAGAAGGATAGAGACAGTTGTGTACCTGGTCTCTTGTATCCACTGGTGGAAAGCATTGGCATGTTGAGCAAATTCATGGCGCAGTTTGTCATTCTCTTCTTGTCGACGCTGCTCCTTCTGCAGCTCTTGTTCTCGTTCCTGGGGTGTGGGAAAAGATGGGCAAGTGGTTCACAAGCCTTAACTGTTTACTACATCATCACTCAAAACTTCGCAGTACAACACATGTGGCTGACCTTATTCTGGATTCAATTCATGTAATGGTAAACTGAAGGCTACTATGTAAATGTCAAGAACCACCAAAACACAACAACCCTTTGCTCTAACCCAGCAGACAATGCCATCCCAATGTTCTTGGACCAGATAATCACACTAACATCTTGATATCAGGTCACTGATGCCCTGCCATGAGTGTGAGATCAAGAGCCAGTCTGGAGGCAGGCCATCCACTAATGTCTTGCCATCTTTGGGAAAAGGGCCTTACCTTGATGATTTTCTGCAGGTTTCTCCAGGTCTCCTCCAGGGCTTCCATAGTGAACCAGGTATAGGGGTTGGAGGCCACGCGGTAGCTCTTTATCTGACGATCCAGTTCAGCCAGTTGGTTGAAGTCTGTCTGAGCTGAGCTGAGGGAGGCACGGAAGGCGTCATGTGCCTCACGTAGGGCCCTAATCTCCTCCAGTGAATTGCAACGGACGGGGTCTGTCAGGTCCTCCTCTGCATTCTCAAACCAGCTGTTGAATGCAGATGCTTTCTTGGCAAAAGTCAAGAACAGATCCTCAACCTGCAGAGAAGGAATTCAGAAGCAGTACTGCATTAGTGCATTTATTTTAGTACAGTTATAAACTCCTCCCACTATAATTTTCAGTAAAGATCAAAACTGCAAGTCACCGTGCTTGAGGCCAGCAGTTTCTCAACATAGCCAGTGGGATCATTTATACTAAATTTTAAATTACAAAACCTGTAATTTTTTTGTTTAATTCATTTGGTTTTGATTACTGAGTAAATGCACTAGACAATAATATGCCTATTTTCAGTCATGACCTGGAAGAGTACAGTTACAATTACAATGGAATAGAAATACAGTAAAGAAATAAAGACATTAGAAATATTATAGTTACAGTACTATACATGAGCGGTAGCCATACAAATCAGTGCATTAATCTAGGTAGCAAGGAGAACCAGTATTTTGCAACAAAACACTGCAACACAAACAATGGAGCAGAAGGTGCATCACATAATGAAATATGGCACAGCAAACACCTTTCTTAGGGACACACATATAGCAAGCAGGCAGGAGAAATGATTTATTTAGAGGCCTGTACAGCCTAGTCCCACCACTGTGTGTTGGTGGAGGTGTCCCTAAACTTATTCATCAATGTTTCATGTCTAAAGCTGACCCAGTAAAGCTGGGAGACTAGGTTCATTCATGGACTTGGGGTTCTTATTCTGGAACCACTAACAAGCATCATTATGTTAATTATTTCTACTGTCCCCCACTGGGCAAACCACCGAGGTGCTTAAGAGGCCCAAACTGCAAACTACAGTGGATCCTGTAATGAAACTCCCTGATCCTACATTATTGCAAAAAACAGGAGCTGGACTGCCAACTTAAGTGAAGTTGTCAACATTTTGAAGAAAACTGCTTGAAAGAAAACATTCTAAACAAACACAAACCCTGCACATGAATGGTGTATGCTGGCTAGGAGAGCGGACTTAAAAAAAACAGCTTACTCACCTCTAACAGTAGTTCTAGGAGTGGTATATGTTGTTCATTCACACTGTTTGGCATGTCCTTTCCATTTAAGAATCTTGCCGTAAGGTCTTTAAGCTGGCTCCTCCCACCCACCCGGTGGTATATGCCTCAGTTCCACTCCTTGATACCAGATCTTGCCCGCTAGAAGCTTAGGTTGTGCATCGAGGCCGGGGAGGTTGGGTGGGTTCATGTGGATGAACATATACCACTGTTAGAAAGTACAGTTACGTAAAAACTTACCGTAACAGTAGATCTTTGAGGAGCGTCTCTTGCAGTAGGTAATACTTTCAGGTTACCAGCAGAGGCCACTGTGGCGCACAGCAGCTCTTCTAGCAGTCTTTTACCAGGGCCGCCCATACATGCACATCTTCCGTTTCCTATACAAGTGTGGGCGGTCCCTGATATACTCGTTCCCCGCCGGATTCGGCATGCAAAGTGAGGACCGAGGGGAACATGAGGTACCAAAAGGTCCCAACTCAAAGTCACTGGACCAGAATTTGCTCTCCTAGAGAAGGAGGGGGATGGAGGGTGGGAACAGACCTACTGCAACAGTCACTCCTCGAAGATCTACTGTTATGGTAAGTTTTCACGTAACTGTACTGTCTTCCACGGAGTGGTCTCTTGCAATAGGTAATACTTTTGGGATAAATCCCAAGCAGTAATGTCCATGTGGGAGGACAGTAATGACAGAAGACCATGTAGGACTGCCGTCCGAAGAACGCCCCTACGTCGTGAGGCAATATCCAGATTGTAATTCCTTGTGAATGCATGAATTGTGGACCAGGTAGCCGCACTGCAGATATCTGAAATGGAGGCTCCATTAAAGCAAGCTGCAGTAGTAGCCATAACTCTATCAGAATGGGCTTGGACAGGTCCTGGTAAGGGTTTGTTGTATTTTGTGTAACAAAATGTAATACAATTTGCCAACCAGCTAGAAAGGGTTCCTTTAGTAACTGGGAGCCCTTACTGTCCAGAGGCAAAAAGTGACGAACAACTTGAAAAGCTTTTCTAGTCGATTTTGTCAGATTAGTATAGTAGTGTAATATACAATGGACATCTAAGGTATGTAGTAGATGTTCACCTTTGTTAGAGTATTCAGGATAGTATACGGTAACTCCAGGGATTGATTTAAAATGTGTTCAGAGACTATTTTAGGAAGGAAGGAAGGAAGGAAGGAAAGGAACCCCCTCGGAGAGGATCAGGGCGGAATTTTCATTTAAATGGAATCTCCAGAAGTTGAAATACTCAGGGGTACAGTTAACCCACTGCAGTTAGGGTCACCACCTGTCCATATTTTCGCAGAACAGTCCTGATTTGGACAGCTGTGTCCTGCAAAAAAACATGAAAAATACTACATGTCCTGACATTATGATAGAAAATATCTTCTGACTTTCCTTTAAATGCTGCAAGACAATACAATACCTTAATTAAAATACCTTAAAATGATAAGAAACACTAGAAACAGCTAAAAAAACTGCAACACTTAGTCTTAATTCTGATTATTTAGTGAAAACAAGTCTGTTGCATTGGTCAAGATTACATATTGTCCTACGAAAAATCATGTTTCAGTAAGAAATGTCCCACTTTGGGCTTCTTAAAAGGTGGTAACCCTAACTGCAGTGCTCATCTGTTTAAGATTAATTATCCCTTATTGGAGAGCCTGAGAAGATATCTGAAGGGCTGGGCTCTAATACCTGTTCCACTTGTTCAACGGGTGGAAGCAGTTAGGATGTTGCTGCTTCCAAGATTTTTATATCTAGCACAAACCTTACCTATAATACCTAAGGAGTTTTACAGGGATCTAAACCGTAGAATTTCCAGATTCACTTGGGGAGCCCAGAGGCCTAGGATTAGGTATTCCATTTTCCAACTGCCCAAAACACAAGGTGGTCTGGCTTTTCGGACCGACGTTGTACCTGGCGGCCCAGCTAAGGACAGTGGCCGCTGGTGTACAACCAGTATGTGGCAAGGTGGAAAACTTTAGAAGTGACGGAGGAGGATCTCCCTAATCCAACAGAATCTTACTGTCCCATACACAGGACTACCCTTAACATATGGCGGGAACACCTGTCAAATGTGAATTTGGCTCGATGGAGGCCTCTCCTTATCTCCATCCCTTACACGGACTCTTTCCTCCGGCACACATGGACATGGGCTCAAGATGGGAGGAAGGGCTTCACATGGTGATATACTTTTATCAGGGAAGGTCCCTTCCTCACTTTAGCTGAACTGACAGAACAACGTGGGCTTCTCCGGCAGGACAGATTCAGGTATTTTCAGGTCCGGGATTTTTTCAACTCCCTCTCCCCGGATCTTTGGAACAGTGCCCCATTGCCCACAAATGAAAATTATGTACCTACCGTAATTCTTGATCTTCTCTTGTATCGTCACCATTCATTACCGCTTGGATTAGTGCTGGAGGCACGCACCCACTACGGGAGATTATTTTTTATGGGAGTCTGCTCCAATGGCACCGCCCACGAGAGCGATGCTTGTATCATAAGCAAGCGAGGGGCGGCTGTTAGGTGTCAGAGACTCCTCCTCCATCTCAGTTCTGCAGCCGGAGAGGCAAATAAAGGGTAAAGGAAAAAAACGGGAGAGCGAGGCAAGAGAGCCGAGGGACAGAAAAAGGAAAGGATATAAACTGAAGAAGGAATAAGCCGGTAGAGGACAGATAGAAGAGGAAGAATACCTACCCTAAGGGACCGCAGGGCCTCCCTTCTGGGGCGGCTCTAAGGGAGGAACAGGGAAAAGGAAGAAGAAGAAGAAGAAGAAAGAGAAGAAAAGGGAGGGATGCTGAGAGGGGAGAACACTGCCCATAGATACACTGGTTGAGAGGGTTATAAGCTCGGAACCAAAAACAAGAGAGCAAGAATCCCTCCTAATAGGACTGAGAGAAGGTTCAACTAAACCGCTTGTATTGATTGGACACAAAGGGCAGATTCTCCATCTTCTCATCATCCCAACCCCCTACACTCTAGCTGAGAGCTCAGACTGCCCAGGCAGAATCTGTTCCAGAAGGAGAGTGCCCAACTATGAAGGGGATAAGCCCCTTAGCACCTTGTGAAGTGCTAACACCGGAGTGTGTGGGTAGGGTTAGGCCATACAAAGGCAGTTTTATGAAGGATAAAGTGGGAACTCAATCGGACTCCCTGAAGACAAGGCAAGCACAACAGTTCAAGATTAAGAAGTGCAGAAGTACCAACCAGAAGAAGCTGACAATTAAATTATGCCTGCCAGAGGGAACCTGAAATTTGAGGCCGAGCCATAGAGCGACTGTCTCTTCAGCTGTGAACTAAACAACGTGGCTAAGGAGCCAAGAGGTCACCCTTAGGGGCAGTCAGAAAGAATTCCCTCAGGATAGGAAAAGTCCTACTCGTTCGTCTTTACCCTGAGGAAAAAGGATCCGCCCAGAGAAGAACAGAAACCAGGATAGTTTTTTTTTTGGCAAGGCCAAAGAGGAAGGGAGAGGAGCGAGAGGGAGGAGATGCGCAGTAGGGACCACTGAGGAGGTGGGGCGGGTATCAGTAATGAATGGTGAAGATACAAGAGAAGATCAAGAATTACGGTAGGTACGTGATTTTCATATCTTCCTAGTCAATCTTCACCATTCATTACTGCTTGGGTGAGTACTTAAGCCTCCGGGATAATAGGGAACCCTGAGGGAACAAGACCCCCAAGCCTCCTGCTGGTGGGGAACAGGAGGGAAGACCCTGGACTAATCAGGTGAGAAGCCTATGGTGGAGGAGAGCTAGGTGTCATCCCCCGAGGATGGGGAGACGGAGGAAGCCCCTGCAGAAGCCTACTAGCCCTGGAGGAAAAAAAAACGGGTCCCCCGGAAAGCGGAGCAAATCACCCTATGCCGGGCCAGGGGTGACAGTCTAGATAGATGAAGCCATGGCGTCCATCTACTACAGATCGCTGTCCCTGCAAGCCACCTCACTGGCGTTTTAAGAGGCCCTTGCTTGGTGTCTTGCCAGCTCCAGGCCTATAGCACAGAGGGCAATAGCTTGTCCGGACTGCTCCGTATCAGGCACTGATGCTAAGACTTGGGAGAGCACCGACCACAAATGCCTACTGTAGGCAGCACGGTGAGCCTGATGTGATGCAATGCATAACATCGCACGAGAGGAAGAGAACACTCTTCGCCCCCACCGGTCAAACTGTAGAGAATCTGAGTCCGTGGACGGTCGCGGCGCCAGGCGGTGGCATCCGGGAGTTTCTAGGTATGCCAATCCTGAAGGCGGGTTGGGGAGAGTACCTAGAGACTCCAATGGGGCACAATACCTTCTTCTGCAGTCTGCCGGGGCTGGAGAAAGGGCGGCTGGCGACTGCCAGGAACGGATAGACGCCTCCTGGAAGGGAACAGGCCAGGACAGTATCACCAAATGCTGGGCACTGAATTCACTGAGGAATTCACGTGTCTGCCATTCGGTATTGTCTCGCCTAATGAAAGATGCGAAGATCCCTCACCATCCTCAAAAGGAATCACTGATATTCGGTGAAATCAGCATCGGAGGAGAGACGAGCAGTGGGTTCCTCTCCCTCCGAGAAGGAGGGAGACGAGGATGATGGAGAGCTCGAATGTCCAGAGGACTCCTGCCACGGTGGGGATAGGCGAAACACCCACTCATGCATGTATCTAACGTACGAGGGGAAGGCTGCCGCAGAACCTCTGAACATCTCCCAGGATAACGGGCCCGTAGGACCGACATGGCCTGGGGTGGCTGCAGAGGAATGGGAGAGGGGCACCTACGGCGCAGGGCAATCTGTCCTCTGCTGAGGCTCTGAAATCCGGTAAACAGAGCCTGAGCTGGTGGGATCCCGGACAACAAACCAGGTCGCAGAGTGGAATCCTGGGGATGTGAAGCCTGGAAGAGCCTAGTAGGGGATCCTCCCCTGTTATGAACCTGGGGCTGCATGGGTCCAGAAGGGCAGCCCACAGCAACGCCACCGGAAGGGTCCCTGGAGCTCGAAGGGAAAGACAGGGTCCGGCGCTATGGCTCCTACCCGCCCCCGGTGGCGGTGAAGCCCGAGGTGCCTCAACCCAGTCTCTCGACCCCCCAGACTCAGAGAACGCCCTCCTCCTTGACCCCAGCGACACCCCACCACGAGGAGGTGCAGCAGCACCGGGATCGGCAGCTGCCACAACCCCCTCAGGAGGGACAGCCCCTCCCTCCGCCTCCATGCCATCCCCCTCCAGGGACCCCAGACCACCATCAACCTGGGAGGCCTCAGGAGAGGACAGCAGAGGAGACAGAAGAATAGGTGTGCTGGGCCGCCTAGCACCTCGTCTCACCGGAGACCCTGACTCCGAAGAGTCAGGGTGCCAGGACGGGTCCACATCTGAATCATCCTCCTACGAGGAGGAAGAGACCAGCTGGACCACAATACTGGCCACCCCGGGGGTCTCCAGTGAAACGGCACCGCGAACAGCACTGGTGTTGGACGATCCCAGAACACCCACAACGCCCAAACCTGGCCCTGACTCCCCAACGGCGCCGGCCAGACCTGTGGCACCGCCATTGGCGCCAGGACCCAACTCAACACTGCAAGAAGAGCTGACCATGCCCATGGTGCCGTGAGCGGCACTGGGATCCGAAACAGCCCCGGAAGGCGGCGTTGAGGGTCCAACGATGCCGGGCCCAGCAGACCTGGGCCTCGACACTGGGGGAGCCTGCACCTCCGAGGAGGCGACTACCGAGGCGGTGTCTCCACTGCGGCCCCGTCTGACACTGCGAAAGAGGCCTCCTCTTCGGCAAGAGAAGATGAGGAGCCTCCTCCTCTCCAGACTGTATAGGCTTGAGAGGGGACCCGGAGGAAGGGTCTAGAGACCTTACCTGGGAATCCCTGGAGCGGTGCAGTCCCCCGAAAGTCGGCGGAGCCGCACCGATCTTGAATGCGCTGGACTTCCAGGACACGACGGTCCATCGAGAAACAGGCGCTGCACACATCCATATTATGGTTGGGTCCCAGACAGCGAAGACAAACATCATGCTGGTCCGTGATGGAAAAATGCCAGCCACAGGAGCACCCGACGCATAGGTGTGCCCATGTAGACTTGCGTTTGCCCCAAACCGGACATGATCACGAAACAATTAAGGCAAAAACAGCACAACTCGCGTCCGTCGAATAATAGGGAAAAAACCAGAACGGTCTTACCAGTGATGACGTCGAGAAAAAGGCAGGATGAAGTAGTCTGAAAGACTGCGTCAACAATGACAACTAGGCCTAGTAGCGTACTATTAACTCTACCGCGCAGCAGAGTGCAGCCTCGGCAGCGGGAGAAACAGAACTGAGATGGAGGAGGTCTGCGGCTGCTGGCGCCGCCTGCGCGCATGACGCAGCCGCCCCGCTTCCCGTATGGCGCCACTGGAAGCCAACCTAAAAATAAATAAATAAATAAAATATCTCCCATAGCAGGTGCGACTCGCACTAACCTAAGCAGTAATGAATGGTGAAGATTGACAAGGGAAGATCTACACCTATTCTGGTTGCGGCTGTAGAGGGCAAGCCAACTTGGAGCATATAATCTCATACCTATATAAAGAGATGATGTCCTTAAAAGGGGACTCTCTTGAAAAGACTAGAGCAGCATGGGAGGCAGACTTGGGTGCACAGATCCCTGAGGAAACCTGGGACAATCACCTGAACTATGTTTACTGGGGAAGAGAAGCTGTTACTTGGAAAGAGTTTTCCTGGAAAGTTACACTTAAGATACTTTAGGACGCCTAAAATTCAGGCAAAATTTCAGCCCATTAGGTCTCCTGATTGTTGGAGGGGGTGTGGGCATTCCCCTGCAGCCCTAGCCCATATCATGTGGGACTGTCCTAGGCTGGGACACTATTTTGATGCCCTTCAAGAAGCATTGAGGAATATTTTCACCCAGACTTTGATCCTTTCCTCCAACTTATTTTTCTTCTCCGAGTTGCCACCTGACTTCAGGGATTCAAACTCCTGACTGCTTAGGATCTGCACCCTGGCAGCTCAAAAAGCTATTACAAAGAAATAGCTGACCCAGGATCCTATAACTATAACACAATGGCAAGATATACTGTTGTCCATCTACAGGATAAAATTGCTGACAGCAATTATAAACAAAAAACAGGCGTGGTCTGAAGTAACTTGGAGAAGATGGGTACTGTATATTTCACTGTTGAGACCAGATTTTATCCCCTAGGGTTAGAACTAGACTGTTTAGCTTAATTCCCCCTGTAATAAATTATTAGTAATTTTCTCTTCTATTTACCGTAGCTATGTGCCCTCGAAATTGATTAATATATCTATTTATATCTAAGGCTATGTACTAATGATTAGAAGCAAGCAGCATGTTATCAAGTTTTGTATATAATGTTTGGTTAATGTATTGTGTTCTTGTATGTTGCCAAACTGAAAACTTATAAAGAAACTTTAAAAAAGGATGGAAAGAAGGAAGGAAGGGTTGGTACGGAGTGCCACCTTGTCCTTGTGAAAAATGAAGTAAGGTTCCCTACACATGAGGGCATAAAGATCAGAAATACGGCGAGCTGAGGTGACAGCCACTAGGAATAAGGTTTTCCATGAAGGAAACAGAGGGCACCAGTGGCCGCCAGTTCAAACGCTCAAGAGTTAATTTCTCTATTAGAAATTGAGATCCCACAGAGGAGTGGGTTGTCCAATAGGTGGTTTGATATGTAACATTCCTTTCAAAAATATTTTGGCTAGATGTTGGTACAGTAGTCTGTCATCTAGCAGGCCATGGAAGGCTGAGAATAGCTGCCAAATGGACTTTGATGGAGGAATAATTGAAACCGGGCTCGGACAGCGAGGCCTGGTAGTCTAGAACCTTCATCAGTGGGAAGGAATAGGGATCCAATGATCGAGAAGCAGCCCATATGGAAAGGGGTTTCCATTTGGAGATATACATTTCCCTGGTTGCTGGCTTATGTGAGGCCAAGAGAATATTGGCAAGAGGAGAGGATACTTGTAATCTGGCCACGAAAGCATCCTCAGATGCCAAGCTTGAAGGTGTAGAGCGTTCAGGTTGGGATGCGACAGGGTTCCATAATTTTGAGTCAAGAGGTTGAAGACTGGAGCACCTCCTTGTTTGTTTAGGTATACCACTGCAGTGTTGTCTGATTGGATCAGCAATGGTCTAGAGTCAAAAGAGGTTGGAATGCCAGAAGGGCTAAGCAGAATGCCCTCAGCTCTAGGAGACTGATGTGAGGCTGAGGAAGAGAAGTGGTCCACTCGCCCTGTGTCTGGTAAGGACCCAGGTGTGCACTCCATCCTGCCAGGGAAGCATCTGTGGTGAACATCTGCGTGGGAGGGACTGAAAAGGCATTCCTTGTCAAATTGTTTTTTACTGACCATCAAGTCAGAGCTAACATCAGAGACTGATCTTGTCTTCAAATTCTTCTTGTTGTTTGAGACCATTGATTCTGGAAGGTTCACTGAATAGGTCTCATATGAAGACGGGCTAGTGCTACCGTAGGGATGACAGTGACCATGTGACCCAGAAGGCATAGCAATTGTCTAGATGTGACTACTTTCTGAGTCTGTATGCATGATGCCAGAGACAAGGGTATGGCCTGCCGGACGGCAAGTTCTGGTGGAGACTGTATCTAGGACGGCTCCAATGCATTGGAGACTGAGTCGGGGTCAGGTTGGACTTTGGCCAATTGACTGGGATCCCTAGAGTGTGAAAATATTTGCAGGGTAGCCTCTAGGTAGTAAAGCAAAGCTGTTCCACTTTGATTGGCCAGCTATCTAGATATGGGAAGATAAAGTGCCCTTTCCTTCTTAAAGTTTCTGCAACTACTTCTAGGTATGTAATGAACACACTCAGGGGAGGAGGAGAGGCCAAACCGGAGTGCTTGAAACTGGTAGTGTTAACCTAGCAGGAAGAAACGGAAAAACCTGCAATAAGCAGGATGGATAGAGATATGATCTGATGGATAATGAATGTCGGGGAGGAAGGGGGGGAGCCTGGAGATAAATTCCAGAGTACGACCCCCTCTGTATAATCTGGATTACCCATTCATCGGAAGTGATAATTTGCTCGGCCTCTAAATGGAGGGCAAAACGACCACCCACAGCCTCCAAGGCCTGTGTTGAGGAGGGGTGGGGAAAAAACCCTAGTGGGTCACTGGGTACTGGGCTGCCCAGCCCTCCCAGGAGGTGAGGCGGGGAGCCACTGATGAAGTGTTGCCTCCTGTGTGGGTTCAATGCTGACTACTCTATAGTTGCCTGTATTGGCATCTTTGTATTTTCCACCTCTTTCAGAGTAGGAAGAGGATCGAGTATGGTAGGTTGTATGCAGAGTATGGTACATGCCATGAACCATATGTAGAATTCTACCAGATGCCTGTAAATCATCTAGTAAAGTTTGAGTACCTGGCCCGAAATAACATGGCCCGTTAAAAGGGGCATGAGCTACTTTATGTTGCACATCGGGTGTAAAGCCTGAAAAGCGGTGCCAGGAGTGGCGTTGCAAATAAATGCCAACAGCTCACAGTTGGGCCGGGGTATCTAAGGCATCATATCCCGACCTGGGTAGGTGACGGGAAATAGCACTGCTAGTTGACATAGTAGCTAATCGCTCCCGTTCTGGAGAAGGAGGGAGGGAGGTGGCTGATCGTCTCAATGGCAGATGACCCAAGGGTATGCTGGCATTTAATCATAAGACCTGTATAATTTAGAATTCTGATATTCAAGGTACTGGAGAAAAAGACCTGCTTCTCCAGAAAGTCAAGTCTTTGGGATTCTTTATCAGGTGGTAAGGAGCTCATGTGATCATGAGTGGCAGAACAGAGTCCACTTCCAGGATAGCTTGAAGGAAGGGATGAACCAAAGTAGCTTGATAAATATGATCCACCTTATGGGGAACAGCTAAGATAGCTGGAGGCTGAGGCCAAGCAGCCAGCATGGTATTCTGGTAAGTTTGAATTAGTGGGGAAACCACCAAGATGGGCTCCTCTGGCAGATCAAGGTATTCTGTCGTATCCTTATTTTGTCATGTTTCTGTGGTAGAGAATCCCATGACTTTCTATATTTGTATCTAGATTTAGTATTTGCTGTATTGATCCTTGTAAGAACAGATCCAGAAGCAAATGATTTGATACACCTGTGTTGGTCCAATAAAAGGTAACAAAAAGAAGAAAGTGCTTTAGCTTTCAGACCAACAAGTCGTTTGTCAGAAGCCTGTTGACATAGTAGCCATATAATTAAATACCAACATACCCTTGGGTCATCTGCCACTGAGACTATCAATCACCTCCCTCCTTCACCAGAACAGGAGCGATTTTTGGCTACTATGTCAACAAGCGCTTCTGTTGGAGGACTTGTTGGTTCAAAAGCTAAAGCACTTTGTTCTTTTTGTTACATCTCTGTTGGGCCAATAAAAGGTATCAAATCATTTGCTTCTAGATCTATACTTGTATCATCATTTTGTGGAATGAAGGGTTATTAGGAGGGGGTGCTGTAGATCCTCGTCAGGTCCTCATCCAAAAAGGAGATTTCCAAAAAATGGAGACCGAGGAAGAAATTTCATCTCCTGAAAATCATTTTCAAGGTCACTGGTGAAGTCGACCAGGAGCACTTGTTCATCTGAAAAATAGTCTTCCATATAAGGAGCGCGTGTGCGCCTTCTTCGGCCTGTTGGTCGAAGGGGTCCGAGACCTCAACTTGGACCATCTGAGTCATTCAGAAGGAGCCGGGGAGAACTGCGTCTCTTTCTGGTCAGGAACCGGAACCACGAGGGGATTCCCAGTGGGCTGGGTCTCCTCCTCGGTGGCAGGCAGAACCGGGGTCCTGAATAGAGTTTTTGACCTCACTGAGCGACAACGGGTCGAGAATAATCTCAACTGGATTGTCGGCCTGCGTCTGAGCCGGCTGACCTGACAGGGGTACTGTGAAGCCTGCAGCCGAGGCTGCAACCTTGACTAAAGTCAAGACAGCAGATTCCTGGGACTGAGATCTTATGTTCCCAGGAATGATGTCGGCGAGACGAAGTTTCCCCTAGGCTCCTTGTCCTTTTTATGGGACTGAGAGGCATGCATGCCTGAGGACCCCTCACCTTTGGTGGGAAGGGATTGGCACAACTCCTGAAAAGAGCCAGAGAAGGTGGAGCCCAAATTGAGTGGGACAAAGAAGACCAATCTGCAGCCCGAGCCGCCTCCTCTTCGAAAGTCATCTGTTCGAGCTGCTCAGTGGACCCCGCAGCCGCGAAGACTGCCCAACGGGCTTCCTTGGATTTGACCAGCGGATTCAGTTTCTCTGGTCTGCCCAGCTGAAGTCGTACGAGACGATCATCTAAGACGTTTGGGTGAAAAGCGCAACATTTCACAGCCCTGGGTGTCATGGCCGACACCCAAGCAGTATATGCACGAGGCATGCGGGTTGGTGTAAGACATCTTTTGCCTGCACGGACAACAGTGGAAACCGGGTGAGGATTTATCCTCCATCGCGGTCGAAATCACAAAGCAATTAGCAGAAACTCTGACAAGTCGAAGTTTAGGTAAATCTGTGGATTTAAGTGCCAGGGCCTACAATAACACGTTAGTGGTAAGGAGGAAACCTGAATCTTCCAGTGGAAAGGAAGATCAGGCATCAAGGGGGTGGAGCCGAGGCATACACCACCCAGGTGGGTGGGAGGAGCCAGCTTAAAGACCTTCTGGCAAGATTCTTAAAGGGAAAGGACATGCCAAACAGTGTGGATAGAACATCATATCCACGATCCTAGAACTGAGGAATATAAGCAAAAAAAAAAAACAAAAGTCACAGCCCATCACATGGCTCAGATGTGGACACACTCACATGTATTACGCAACTACTGCAGCTTTCATACATTAGGCATCAGACACATTAAGGAAGTGCAGGAAGTTTTTGGACAATACAGCAAAGCCTGCCATCATGGCAAGCACCGTCACAGATTCCTGCATAACAAAGGATTAACTGCCACTGAAACTGCACAATTTCCTGCATGAACTTTACAGAATTCTGCAGTATTCAGAGCTGCAGCCTGGTGGGCTCCACTGTGTATTTCAAAGGGCCATACTGGGAAGAATGATATGTGCCAGATAACCATTCTATAACATGTTGACGTTTGCCCAAGAATTCTGCTATGTGTGTCGTTTAGGTACATCAAAAGATGATGAATCATACCGAAATAATTTTGTGAAGATAATTGTTCCCTAAATGTGAACTACCTGTTCCAGCTTCTGCTGGTACTCACCTTTCTGAAGTGTTCCTGGGCCTCCAGCAGCTTCTTCTTCCTGGTAGCAGAATTAGCCAGCAGCTGGTTCCACCGCTTCATGAGGGAGGCATGGCGTGCCTCGATGGCCTTGGACTGCACATGTTTAGCGGCCAGCAGTTGATCCTTCAGTGCCGTGATATTGGTAATGCCTTCCTGCTGAAAAGCCTGCAGACCCGCATCAAAGGTTTCCTGAATTTTAAAAGGAAAATAACACACCATTATTACCATTTTGTACATGGTGAAGAAATAAAAACATGCAGATTCAAATACTGCATCAGTTTTTTCCGTTATGAGGTAGGTGTGAAGTGTTATGGCTGAGCAATGCTCTCCAAGCTCTTATCCCTTGTCTGGAGTCAGAGCTAGTCAAACCCACAGCCCAAATCCACTTTAGAACATGGGTATCATGGTGGCCACATCACCAGGCCATCCTAGGGAGATGTGGCGTTGCCTATGAAAGCTACTACCCGTGGTCAGTTAGGCAGACACCCAACTCCACACGAGTGCTGGTAAAGCAGGCCTTGCAGCACTACAAAACGTCAGATATCTGGCTGTTCTGCTGTATTCCCATCTACTCACAACTTGGTAACTCCACCAAGGACTACTGTGTCCACTTCTTTGCGGCTACCATGCACCAAGGAATGAAGTTGGGCTTCATTTCTGGGGAAGGCAAACTTCAATACTGACCTGTTTAGTGAGGAGTGTTTGCACAGACGACAGATCCCGCCCATAATCATCCGTCTTCAGACTGTTCTCCTTTTCACCTAGAAAAATTAGATACAAGTTTTTTTTTCTTCTTCTTTTTTTAAACAGATACATTCCTCTTTTGTCCTGTGGCTCTCTGTAGTTATTCCCATGAACCTCCAGCAGTGGTAGGATGAACACAGACAACCTCAATGCCAATGACCAGTGCTGGATCAAAGTTTCATTTTTTGTTTATGCCCCTTCTTGGATTAACCTGCCCTCCTCCTGCTGGTCTCCCCAACCCCATCACCCCCACCCGCCATACCCCACAGCCTCCATCTTTCAGAGGTTGCCCTCCCAGTTTGGGCTGACAGAGTTCCTCTAGCTCCTACAGAGACCAAGTTCAAGTGGAGGAGTGCCAAGGTCAAGAGTGCAGGGCCTGCTGGAGACCAGCATCATCCTGCTGTGGTCAGGGTTACTTCTGAATTCTCCCCCACTCCCCAGGGACGTCGGCAGCAAGCATGTGTCACTAGGCAATGTTCCCCCTGCCCCCAGTACTGCTGCTTGCAGCTTCACCTACTGTTACCCAGGAGGTGCTACCATGGCAGCATCTATAGCCCTCCTTCCACAGAGGACAGCATCCGCTGGGATGCTCAATCCCCCCCCACCTCATCTGAACCCTACAACTCATGCAGATAGGTTGCCTGTAGCAAGGTTTCATTCTCGAGGCACCACTCCCAAATCATTACTGCTTCCAAGAAGGCAGAAGTGGATCCCACCTTCCTTGCCGAGGTGGAACAGGACACACTTTTCTGTTATAACTTTCCCATGGCCAGGTCCAGTCGCACATGCTGGCATTTCTGCCACTCACTTATTGTAAGACCCCCCCCCCCCAGTCTGGCCATGCCAAATCCAACCTCCTGCAAGGATCCTCGGCACAAGACAGGCATGCTCTGAAGGAGGCGTTCCTTTAAGATCACCACAGGAGGGAGGGAGGGAGTCAAAGGTTTGGTCACCCATATGAGGTGGTTCAGAGGATGAGATGCTTGTGACCACTGTGTGCTGAGCATCCATTTGAGACATTCTCATACGCAGCCTCACAAATGGTACTGTGAGCACACTGGCTGCCATGAGACCCAACACACTCTGCATGGAATGTGCTGTCACTTGGGAGTGTTCCCCGCCACAGCAGGCCACGTGGTCTATCAAGTCTGCCTTGTCCTCTGGGAGAAAGGATCGGGCTTCAGTCCTATCTAAGATTGTACCTATGAACAATTTCTAGGAGGGGAAATCAATGGATTTCTGCAGATTTAGCAGGACTCCAAGAACGTCTGGAACTGACATGCAGTGGATACTGACATCTCAATGTGACAGGATCTTTATGAGCCAGTCACTCAGGTAAAGGAATACTTGGAAGTTCCTCCTTTCTGAAGTGTGCTAGAAGCAGTGCAAAGCACTTGCTAAAGGCAAGAGGCGCTGATGCAAGTCCACATGGCAAGACTGAACTGGTAGTCTTAGAGGCTCAAACAGAGGCAGAGGTGTTTAAGGTACATGCACTTGACAGGGCTACAGCGATATACATTCTGCAGGTTTATGGATGCTAATCAATCCTAGAATCTCAAATATGGGAGAAAGGATCCCAGGGACACCATCCTGATTTCTTGCACCTCATGTACCTTGTTCAGGTGCATGTGATCCAGGACTGGGTGCATGCTACCGCTCTTTTTGGGAACTAGGAAGTACTTAGAATAGACACCTTTTTCTCTGGCTCTGGTACTTTTCTCCACTACCCCCTTCTGCAGGAGCCCTGCTACTTTCAGGGAAGGTAGATCAGCCATCGGCCTTGCAGCCGACGACTTCCCTGGGGCGTGATCTGGAGGTTGCGCTAACAGCTCCAGGGATTAACCATTTCAAATAATTTTAAAACTCATGGGATAACAATAACGTCCACTACAGCGGAGTATAATATACTGGCTTTCTCAGTGGTGTCACATACTTCTTGTTCAGGAGCTGGGGAACTAGTGCCAGAGCTGGTTACATAGGTGGCACTGGTGTCACTGGCATGGAAGAGATAAATAGGTAAAGTATGGTTACGTAAGAACTTACCATAACAGTAGATCTTCAAGAAGAGCTCTTGCAGCAGGCAATAACCGTTGGGACGGAGTCCCAAGCAATAAACGATAAGAACTAGCAAAGTCTGGGAGGAGGCTGAAGAACTGCCAACTAAGGACTTGGAGAGAAGGCCCAGGAAATCTGCCAGGCCAAACCAGTCCTTCATCTGAAGTCACATTCAAGCTGTAATGCTTGATGAAGGTGTGAACAGAATTTCAGGTGGCCGCTGCACAGATGTCTGCTGCGGAAACATTACGAAGAGAGGTAAAGGAGGTAGCTACCCCTCTGGCAGAATGGCCTTTTACCGTACCTGGTAAACGCTTGTTGTACTTGTTATAACAAAAAATGATGCAGTTAACCAACCATTTAGACAGAGTCTGTTTGGAGCCTGATGCCCCCTGAGATTTGGGAGCAAACAGAAAAATAACCGATCCGTTTTTCGAAAAGGAGCCATATGTTTCAGACAGTAGTGAAGCGTTCTGTGAACACAGAGTATGCAGTAATGCTTCCCCCCCATTAGAGTGCTCGGGATAGTAAACTGGCAGGTTGATGGACTGATCTAAAGTAAACTCGGACACCACCTTCGGTTAAAAAACAAACAAACAAACAAACAAACAAAAAAACAGGTTACTCACCTGTAACAGTGCTTCTAGGAGTGGTATATGTTGTTCATCCACACTTATTGGCATGTCATTTCCCCTTTAAGATCAGCCAGAAAGTCTTCAAGCTGGCTCCTCCCACCCACCCGGGTGGTATAACCCTAGGCTCTGCCCCTTGATGCCAGATCTTGCCTGCTAGAAGCTGGGCTGTGCGTCAAAGCCAGGAAGGTTGGGTGGGTTTGTGCGGATCGACAACATATACCACTCCTAGAAAGTGCAGTTATGTAAAGTCTTACTGTAACAGTAGATCTTCAAGGAATGTTTCTTGCAGTAGGTAATTACTTTTGGGAGTTTCCAGCAGAGGGCTCTGTTGCACAGCAGCTCTACTAGCAGTTTTCACCAGGGACTGCCCACATGACATGTCCTGCTTCCTATATAAGCAGAGTCCTGGTATCTCAGTTCCACCGCCAGATTCAGCTGGCAAAAGCGAGGACCGAGGGGAAGCTGAGGTACCAAGGAGTCCCAACCACAAGTCACTGAACCAGAATCTGCTCTGTTAGAGAAGGAGGGGGATGGAGGGTGGGATTGCACCTACTGCAAGAGACATTCCTTCAAGATCTATTGTTACGGTAAGACTTTATGTAATTGCACTATCTTCCATGGAATGGTCTCTTGCAGTAGGTAATTACTTCTGGGAGAATCCCCAGCAGTTATGTCCATATGGGAGGATGATAATGATAGGAGACCTTGTAGGACAACATCCAGACTGTAATGCCTTGTGAAGGTAGGAATTGTGGATCAGGTAACCGCATTGCAGATATCTGAAATGGAGGCTTCTTTAAAGCAAGCCGCAGTAGTGGCCATAGCTCTGGTAGAATGGGATTGAACAGCTCCAGGTAAAGTCTTGTACTTTTTGTAACAAAAGGTAATACAATTCGCCAACCATGAAGACAGGGTTCACTTAGCAACAGGAGGCCCTTCTCTGCCAAAGGCAAAGGTGATGAACAAATGAGACGTTCTCCTAATCGGCTGGGTACAATTAGTGTAACAGTGTAGAATACAATTGACATCTAAGGTATGTAATAGATGTTCACCTGGTTTGGAGTAGTCGGGGTAGTAAACCGGAAGATCCAAGGACTGATTTAAAGTATGTTCAGAGACTACTTTAGGAAGGAAGGATGCGTTGGTATGAAGGACCACCCTGTCCTTGTGGAAAATCAAGTAAGTTTCCCTACACGAGGGCATGAAGCTTGGAAACACGGCGAGGGAAGGTAACAGCCACTAGAAACAACATTTTCCATGAAAGGAAACAGATCACAAGTGGCAGCTGGCTTGAACGGTTCGAGGGTCAGTTTTTCTATAATGAAATTGAGATCCCATGGAGGAGTGGGTCTTCTAATAGGAGGTTTGATATGTATCATTCCTTTCAAAAACATCTTGGCTAAATGATGTTGGTACAGAAGTTTGCCATCGAAAGGTTCATGGAATGCCGAGATGGCAGCCAGGTGGACTTTGATGGAGGAGTAACTTAAGCCAAACTCTGATAGTGAGGCCAGGTAATCTAAAACCTTAATCAGTGGACAAGAGTAAGGGTCCAGGGAGCAAGAGGCAGACCATATTGAAAAGCGTTTCCATTTGGAATTATAGGTTTCTGTGGTTGCTGGTTTACGAGAAGCCAGGAGAATGTTGGCAACAGGGAAGGACACCTGGAATTTATTTATGAATGCGTCCTCAGGAGCCAAGCATGAAGATGAAGGGTCTTCAAGCTGGGGTGCAGGAGGGATCCGGGACACAGAGTCTGGAGGCCCGGTCTGACTGACAACTGAGTGGGTTCCCTTAGTGACAGTTGTTGGAATAGAGGGTACCATGGTTGACACGGCCCGTTGGTGCTATAAGAAGCATGGTGGCGATTCAGGATGAAGTTTCAATAGAGTCCGTTGTGGGGGGATGTAAGTAGAGTCCTGTCCAAGGTCGGACAGGGCATCTATATATCATCCTTGTTGCTTGGGATAATAGAGAATTAATTGGGGAGCCGTGATCGACAGGGTGGCAAACAGATCCAACTGTGGAGTTCCCCATAGGTCAAGATTTCTTGGAGTACTTCTTTGTGAAGTGCCCATTCATGAGTGGATGGCTGGCAACTTAGCCGGTTTGCTAATGGATTGCATCGTCCCAGTAGGTGGACAGCCGTTAGCATTAGGTGTTGTCTGATGGCTTCCTGCCAGACTGCAAGGGTCTCCATGCAGAGGGTGCGTGATTTCGTGCCTCCTTACTTGTCGAGGTAAACACCACTGCAGTGTTGTCTGATTGAATCGGCAATGATCCTGGCTTGAGATAGGGCTGGAATGCCTGAGGGGCGAGACGGACCGCCTTCATCTTGAGAAGATTGATATGAGAGTGATGGGAAGAGGCGGGCCACCGGCCTTGGGTCTGATAAGGACCTAAGTGTGCACCCCATCCATCCAGGCAAGCATCTGTGGTTAATGTCTGCACGGGAGGGAGGGAGGGAGGAAGCGGAAAGGCATTCCTTGACACAAATTTGTTTTGATTGTCCACCACTTCAGGGATTACTTCAGAGAAGGAGTGACCCTGATTTTGTTGTCGAACTGTCCAGTTCTTTGAGACCATTGATTCTGGAGGGTCCACTAGACAGGTCTCATGTGAAGGCGGGCGAATGCCACCGTCGGGATGGCTGCAGACATGTGACCTAGCAGTCTCAGCATCTGTCTGGCCATGACTATTTTCTGGGTCTGTATGCCCGAAGCCAGAGATACAAGAATGGCCTGAGGAGGAGGTGGAAGGTAAGCTCTGGCTGTGACCATATCTAGAACAGCTCCGAAGTACTGGAGAGATGGAGTCGGATGTGGACTGGACTTTGGCCAGCTGACTTACCCCTAGATCGCTGAACATGCTCAGAGTAGCGGCTAGGGAGGCAAGCAGAGCTTCTCTGGATTCTGCTTTGATTAGCCAATCATCTAGATACGGGAAGACGAAGTGCCTTTTTTCTGTAAGGCTCCTGCTGCTACTGCCGCTAGGCATTTGGTGAACACTCTTGGGGCTGATGAGAGGCCGAAAGGGAATGCTCGAAACTGATAATTTTGACCCAGAAGGTGGAAGCGCAGAAATCTGTAATGGGCAGGATGAATGGGGATATGTAAGTAGGCGTCCTTCATATAGAAACATAGAATTTGACAGCAGATAAGGACCGCTTGGCCCACCTAGTCTGCCGATTTCCCGAGGCTGCAGATCCTAGTCAACCAACAGCCTACTTCCTCCTAACCCCCACTAGAACTGCCTTATGTCTGTCCCATGCATTCTTGAATTCCCCAACTGTTTTTGACTCCAGTACCTCCTCAGGAAGACTGTTCCATGCATCCACAACCCTCCCCATGAAAAATACTTCCTCACATTACCTCTTGTCGTCCCCTCTATCTTCAAATTGTGCCCTTGTTCTTGCACATCTCTTTTCTGAAAGATGCTACTGTCAGACTCTGTTGATTCCTTGACGACTTGAACATTTTTATCATGCCCCTTCTCCCTCCTAGAGTGCATACATATTAAGCTACTTTAATCTCTTCATATGTCTTCTGGTGCAGACCCTGCACCATTTAATTGCCCTCCTCTGGACAGCCCCATCCTGTCTATGTCCTTGCAGAGATGGAGTCTCTAGAACTGGATGCAGAACTCCAGATGGGGGTCTCACCAACTGTCATACAGAGGAATAACAACTTCCTGTTTTCTACTGGTGATGCCTCTCCTATGCATCCCAGTATCCCACCAGCCCTCCTTACTGCCTTCTCCATTGCTTGCCCACCTTAGGTCGCCTGATGTGACTACCCCAGGTCCTTTCCACTTCTGTCAATACCTCACCCCCCCCCATTGTGTACTCTTCCCTTGGATTTTTGTTTCCCAGGTGCATTACTTTGCTCTTCTCTGCATTGAATCTAAGCTGCCATACATTTGACCATTCCTCCAACCTTGCCAAGTCCCTTTGCATCCTCTCCACCCCACCTTCTGTATCAACCCTGTTGCAGATCTTTGTGTTGTCTGCAAAGAGACATACTTTTCCTTCCAGTCCCTCTGCAATGTCACTTATAAAGACATTAAAGAGGACCGGTCCCAGTACTGAACCCTGCAGTACCCCACTAGTAACCCCCCTTTCTTCAGAGTAAACTCAGTTTACTATTACCCTCTATCCTGTTGGCCAGCCAATTTTTGACCCAGGCTACCACCTTGGGACCCACTCCAAGGCAGGCTAACTTGTACATTAATCTTGTGTGTGGGACTGCGTCAAATGCCTTGGTAAAGTCTAGGTAGGCCATGTCCACAGTCCCGCCCTGATCTACTACATTGGTCACCCAGTCAAAGAAATCTATTAGATTCGTCTGACATGACCTTCCTGCTGTGAATCCATGCTGCCTTGGGTCCTGTGCCCCACTGGTACTCAACAATTCTTTCCTTTAGAAGTGATTCCATCATTTTCCCTACCACGGAGGTCAAACTAGAAGGTCTGTAGTTTCCTGCCTCTGTCTTGCTCCCACTTTTGTGAAGGGAATCACGTCCTGCCCTCCTCCAGTCCTCCTGTACCACACCATCCTCCCATGATTTGTTAAAAGGGTGGTCAGTGGTGTCACTAGTTCTATCCTTCGTTCTTTTAGAATTCTTGGGTGAATCCCATTAGACCCCATTCTTTGTCCACCTTTAGTTTTAAGAGTTCTTTCAGAACCCTTTCTCTGTGAATGGACTGGTATTGACCTCCCTATCCAGAGTGCTTCTATTCTTTGATTTAGGTACCTCCCCTCCTCTTCTTTTGTGACTACTGAGCAGAACTATTCATTCAGTATCCCTGCTTTTCATTGTCATCCTCTGCCCCCTCCCTTCCATTTAGTAACCTCACTACCTCTTCCTTCATCTTTCTTAGGCTCCTAATGTACCTATAAAATGTTTCAGTCCCCTTCTTAACTGAGTTGGCTATCTTTTCCTCAGTTTGGGCTTTTGCTATTCTGACTGCCTTCCCACTTTCTTCTGCTTTAACTGGTACAGTTCTCTGTCCTGCTCCTTCTGTGTTTCCTTATACTTCTGGAATACTACCTTTTTCTCCTTAACCTTCCCCACCACCTCTTTTGACAACCATAGTGGTTTTTCCTTAATTTTGCTTTGTTGATTTGCTTCACACAAAGGCTTGTTGCCTCTGAGATGGCTGTTTTGATTTTTCCCCATTGTTCCTCCTCCCCTCCTTCTTCTTGCCAGTTCGCTAGTGCTTTTCTGAGGCACTCTCCCATTTTCCCAAAATCAGCCCTCCTAAAGTCCAACACTCTTGCTTTTGTATGGCTCGACTCTATGGCTGTGTTTATCGTGAACCACACTGTTTGGTGGTCACTTGCTCCAGATGGCTACCCACTTCTAAATCTGAGATCCTTTCTCCAACCCATTTGACAGTACCAGGTCTAAGATTGCTCCTCCTAGTTGGCACACAGCCAGTTTCCTTGTTTTAGAATAGGCATCATGGTGGATAGAGTTATCATAACAATGTTTGTACTGAATGTATCGACTCAGATGTCTCACGTCTAATATCTATCAGAAATCTCTGGCTGGCTTAGGTACTAGAAAAAAGTGGGAGTAAAATCCCGTCTGATGTTATGGAAGGTGCACTGGTAAAAACAGCCTGTTTGGACAGAAGTGCCTTCAATTCTTTTTGAAAGATAGGGACATGATCTGGTGGGTAATAGATTGTCCAAGGGAAGGCGGGATGGGTGGAAGAAATTCAAAAGTGTCCTTTTGAATTATCTGAAGTACCCATTTGTCCAAAGTGATCGTACGCTAGGCCTCCAAATGGAGGGCAAATGAACCCCACCGCCTCTGAGGCTTGGTCAAGGAGGCGAGGGGAAAGCCCTGATAGGTCACTGGATAGTGGGTTGTCCGGCCCCTCTTGAGGGACAGGTATTGGAGCCACGGGTGGCGGAGGCATTGCCCTTTGTGGGCTGGGCACGACCTTGAAAGCCACCTCTATTAGAGGCCTTATATTTTCCGTCTCTTTTGGAAAAGGATAAATATTGTGTAAAGGAGGGTGGCTGTGGAGTATGATACATGCCGTGCACCATACGAAGGGTTCTGCCCGATACCTGCAAATCATCTAACAATGTTTGAGTACCTGGCCTGAACAGTTTGGACTCATTAAAGGGTGCGTTAGCAACTTTATGTTGTGTGTCAGGAGCAAAACATGAAACACGAAGCCAAGCATGGCGATGTAGAGAGACTCCAGTAGTTGAGAGTCGGGCTGAGGTATCAATGGCACCATATCCCAACCAGAGCACGAGTGGATACAGAATTGCTAGTAGACACCATGGCTAATAACTTGTCCTCCTCCTGGGTGGGAGGAGGCTTACTGGGAAGTTCGATGGTCAAAGCACCAAAGGTACACATTGGTATTTAACCATATGACCCATATAATTCAAGATTTGAATATTCATGGTGCCTGAAGCAAAACCTTTTCCCCAGGTAGTCAATCCTTCTGGATTCTTTATCAGGTGGTAAGGAACTCATGCTTGGGTTTTGGTAAGATCATGAGTGGCATTCATGACCACTGAATCCGCTTCTGGGATGGTGGAAAGAAAGGGATGATCCAGGAGAGCCTGATATAAGCAATTTGCTTTCGGGAACAGCTGTAATAGAGACGGCTGATGCCAGGCAGCCAGCATGGCATTTTGGTAGGTTGGAATCAGTGGGGCACCACTAAGGCTGGTCCTCTGGCAATTCAAGATATTCTGCCATATCCTTACGTTGTTCGTCATGTTCTGTGGTAGTGAACCCTATGACCTTTTGTATTTGGACCATCATCTCGCTAAGGACGGGTCATCTGGAGAGAGATGGCAGCCGGTATAGGCATGTCCTCATCCAGGGAAGAGGTTTCAGAGTAGGGGACTCCGGATTTAGGAAATCCAAGACTTGGAAGTCCTCTTCTATCAGTATCACTGGGATATTCACGGTAGCTCAGGTTCGTCCTGACAAATAATCTTCCATATTTGGAGGAGGGACCAGGGTGGCAATATATCCCTGTCAGCGTGAAATCTTTTATGTGGAGGAGAGGGAGACCAGAAAGGATCCCTGAGCACTCCTGGGTCAGAGGGCTGGGTATACCTCATGTTTGCAAGACCTCGTCACTATCTTGGTGATGTCCTGTTCCTGGGAGGAGGAGGGGGTAAGCGCGGTTTGAGAAAAATAGGAGCAATAGAGGAATGGGATGGCTAGAGTGAGCAGGTCTCACCCCTGGGAAGAACAAGCCTGGGTCTCTGTCTCTGTCCAGTTTGCCCCTGTAAGATGTCACCTGTGAGGCGGAGAGGCATGCTGTAAGGCAAAAGCCACCAGTTTGCCCTGAGGAATTACGGGACGTCAGTCGGCTGAGCCCATGGAATGATTATCCTGGAATATGTCAGGCGTCGAGAGGAAGAAGCCAGTCGATGGAGCAGCTGTGTATTTGGCTGAATTTAGGATGCTAGACGACGTCATCAATGAGAGGGTATATGCCCCCATCGATGGAGCTGGCAGAGCCTGCACAGCATTTAAAGCACTAGAAAGCACTAGTCGACAAGAGGGTGTGAGCCCCCGTCGATGAGGAGGCTGTAGGAAGATACTCAGTCGACGGAGGAGCCACAGAAACAGTGGCCGCCGACTGGCAATGCGGCCGGGAGTGAAAGAGGGTTTATCCGGCTCTTTACCCTGCAGGAATGAGAATCAGAGCTGGAAAAGCCTTGGTATGAGCCCCCTGGTTCTCCAGAGACATTCTCTCTGCTCTGTAAGCAATGTTGAATCTCGAAACAACCATCATCAATGGGTTGCTCTATTGAACAGACAGGAGCTGCAGGATTTGTGTCGTGAGTGGGTCCCAGACACCTTATACAAAATGTGTGGTTGTCAAAGCAGTATATCTTCCTACCACAACGGAAGGAACGAAATAGACCTTGTTTGGTTGAAGAATCTTTAGACATTCATTTTGTAATCCAATTTCTCGTCGAGGACTGCTACACAGAAGTTGAACTAGCTGTTGTGTGAGCTGAAAGCGATGGTAAATGAACTGAGGATTCCAGAGCCGCCCACTCTATATAGGAAGCAGGACATGATGTTGTGTGGGCGGTCCTTGGTGAAAACTGCTAGAAGAGCTGCCGTGCAACAGAGCCCTCTGCTGGAATCTCCCAGAAGTAATTACCTACTACAAGAGACCATTCATTCCGTAGAAGATCTACTGTTACAGGTGAGTAAAGTACAGTTACGCAAGAACTTACCGTAACAGTAGATCTTCGAGAACAGCTCTTGTGGCAGGTTACACCATTAGGACTGAAGCAGTCAGGCGCCAGGACCCCATGGAAATTTTCTAGCTAGCAGTCTTCAGCGGGGACCGCCTCCGACGTCGGTCCGGCCCCCCGTCAGGCGTAGTACATAAGGAAGCGGTCCCCCCACAATCCCCAGTTCTCCCGCTGGAGACTCCCGGCCGCTGGATGACATCAGAAGAGGAGACCGAGGATCCGCCACCAGATGGCTAAGACTAAAAAGAACTTCCCATCCCTTAAGATGGATGTTTGGCTACTACCTACCTCCACAAAAAGGGGGAATGGTGGGCGGGAAGGTACCTGCTGCAAGAGCTGTTCTCGAAGATCTACTGTTACGGTAAGTTCTTACGTAACTGTACTATCTTACTTCAAGATACAGCTCTTGCAGCAGGTTACACCATTAGGACTGATTCCCAAGCAATAGTGGCAATCTTATGCCACAGGGAGGAGAAAAGGTAGGGATCACAACCCTACTCGAGCCTAAGACAGAAGTCCCTGAAGGACAGCTAGGCCGAACCCTGCTCTTCACCTCGATGCAATGTCCCGGCTGTAATGCCTGACAAAAGTATGCACCGAGCTCCAAGTGGCTGCAGCGCAAATAGCTGAGGTGGAAACATTCCTTAATGCCACAAAGGAAGTGGCCACTCCTCTCGTGGAATGACCCTTAACCACGCCTGGTAAGGTGTGTTAGCTTATCATAACAGAAAGAGATACACTGGATGAGCCACCTCGAGAGAGACTGTTTAGAAACAGGAGCTCCCTTCATTCTAACAGCCAAGGAGACAAACAGTTGATCCGACTTTCGAAACTGTTTAGTTCTGGTCAGATAATATCTGAGGCACCTGTGTACATCAAGGGTGTGTAGAAGGGCTTCTCGGTTGGTGTACTTTGGGAAATACACTGGTAAGTCGATATCCTGATTAAGGGTGAGGGCTGAAACCACCTTAGGCAGAAACTTTGGGTTTGTCCTCAGGTATACCCTATCCTGGTGGAAAACTAAATAAGGTTCTTTGCACATCAGTGCATGCAATTTGGAAATCCTTCTTGCCGAAGTAACTGCAACTAAAAACAACGTTTTCCACGACAAGCGTAGCTCGCAATCTCTTGGCTGGTTCAAGGTGGCAGTGTAAGCTGCTCCAGGACGAAGGCAAGTCCCAAGGAGGAATCGGATCCTTGATAGGCGCCTAAGGTGGAGAACTCCCCTAAAAGGCACCTAGTAGTGTCCAACTGGGCACCATCCGGTGGCCTATGGGGCATGGTAAGCCAAAATTGCGCAAAGGTGCACCTTAATAGGAGTAAGCCAGTCCGGATTGAAAGAGTGAAAGCAGGTAATCAGAACCAGCACCGGGGACATTCTAACGGCAAGCACGGCGCTTGAGCCCACAAGCAAAACTCGCCATTTCATGGCGTGCGTTGCGTGGGTTGCCGGTTTCTGGCGACGAACAGTACATCTGCCACTTCTTGCGAGACCCGTGTCGCAACATGGCTATGTCTCTAGGAGCCATGCGTGCAGGTTCAAGAACGCAAGTCCCGGATGGACTAATGAACCCTCCTCCTGAGACAGCAGATGGAGCTGATTGGCAAGGAAGTGGAGGTTCCGGGATAGCTGATGCGGGAGCGGGAACAAATTTGTCTGGGCCAGAAAGCGCTATCAAAATGGCGTCGCTTGCTCCTGCAAAGTTTAAGAGGACTCTCTGGATCAAGGGAAAGGAGGAGGCATAGGGAATCTGCCGCCCAGGAGAGGGACAACGCCTCCGCCAGAAAACACCAGGCCCTGGATCTAGTGAGCAAAATTGGGCAGTTTTGCGTTGGATGAGGGACGCGAAAGGTCCAACTCTGGAGTGCCCCATCTGTGAAACAGATCCTCTGCCACCTCCTGTAGAAGTTCCCACTCGTGGACTCTGGCCTGAGAGCGACTCAGGCTGTCTGCAACGGTATTGTCCACTCCGGGGACGTGTACTGCAATTAGGTTTGTGCCGTGCTGCACTACCCACTCCCACACTCTCATGGCCTCTCTGCAAAGTGGGTAGGAGTGAGTGCCTCCTTGTTTGTTGAGGTAATACATCACCGCAGTATTGTCCGTTTGCAACAGGAGAGTACCCGGTGGAATCTCCGACTGGAAGGCTTGCAGAGCATAAAGAACCGCCCTCATCTCCAAAATGTTGATGTGGAGATGAGATTCCTGGGCTGTCCATGTGCCCTGAGACCTCACCCCGTCTAGGTGTGCTCCCCACCCGAGCCCTGAGGCGTCTGTGGAAGAGTCACAGTCAAGCAGGCGCTACAAAGGAACCCCGGAGAGGTTTCCCGGATCTAGCCACCATTGCCAATCCTGAATCGCGGCATTAAGTGATTCGAACTGGCTGCTGCAGATGGTCTTGCCTTTGGTCCCATTGCACCCTTAGCATCCACTGAGTTACCCGCATGTGGAGCCTTGCCATCGGGACTGTTGCAATGGCGCAGCCATGTGTCTGAGCAGGCGAGGACCAACCTGGCGGGACAGTCTTCTTCACCCGACAGGTCCCTGATGAGGGATCTGATGTTCAGCTCTGTCGCGGAAGAAAAGCCTTCCGTCAGCGGTGCTTGGCAGACTGCCCTGTAAACTGCAGTTTCTGGGGCGGCACCAGGAGTGACTTCTGCGTAGTTGATGAGAACACTCAGTGACTGAAAAGGGCCTGGAGTGCGATGAATGGCTGTCATCAGTGCCTCCTTGGAGGAACCATGAGAAGCCAGTCGTCCAGATGCTGAGGGCAGACGTAGTGGCCTTGTCTCCTCAGATGCGCTTCGACTGCCATGCGCTCAGTGAAGACCACGGTGCGATGACAACCGAAGGGAAGCGCTGGGAACTGATAATGGCGGCTCTGAAACTCTAAGGCGCGGGAACCTCCTGTCGCTTGAGCAGTGGGATATGCAGGTAGGCGTCCTGCAGGTCGCGATGCCAAAAGGCGTCCCGCTCAGCATGGGGATTAGGCCCGAATGGTCACCATGCGGAAGCGTTTCATGATCGACAGATTGAGGTCGCTGAGGTCCAGAATGGACTGGAGGTCCCTGTTTTCTTTGGAACCAGGAAGAAGTGGGAATAATAGCCTAACCCTCTCTGGTTCTCTGGGCGTGCTTTAAAGCTATTTTTCTCCAGAAGCGAGCACTTCCTGCCTGTATAAGCAGGGCGTGCTGACCGAGTGGCGGGAAAGCCAAGGAGGCCTTGTGGGTGGGCTGCCTATGAATTTGATATAGTGGCCTCTTTAGGCCAATTGCAGCACTCACCTGTCGGTGGTGATCGACTGCCACCCTGGCAGGAGGTGACGTGCATCGACCCCAGACCTTCATTTCCGTTGATCCTGAGGAGGGGCAGGGGCGGAAGGAGTCATGCTGTGGCAGCATTAAGATCCCATGAGTTGGGCCGACTTTGCAACTCGGTGGACCCTGCCTGGGATGACTTAGCCTGGGCTTTTTCGAGTAAAGGAGCCCCTCTGCTGCTGGCTTGAATGCGTTGTTGCCTTTGTGTCCGGCCACTAAACGGCTCTGGTTCCTATGAAAGGAACTAGGTCGAGATCTGTACATGGCCTGAACAGATCTAACTGCCTTCCCTGCGTCCTGAAGTTTGGTGATCACCTTCTCAGAGGCTTCACCAAGAGGTTTCCCGTTGTAAGGACATCCAGGATGTCCTTCTGGACGTCGGGTAAAACGAGACGCTGGCCAAGAGCTGCTGACCAGGAGGCCAAGTTCGACATAGGTCTGAAGGGCCAGATCCCTGGACCTCTCACCTCCACTCTGGAGGGCCCACTATGAGCCAGTCGGGGTGAGGCACCTGCCTGATGGGCTGCCACCACGGGCGATGACAGGCAGAATGGCTTGGAACTCAGAGGGTTCCCTCCACTCAGAAGCGGAGGAACCTTGTGTGTGACAGATGGATTGGGACGTGGAAGAATCGTCCTGAAGATCCAGGAGCAAAACCACACGTTCTGCTCAAGAGATGGTATGATCTGGGATAGAGTTACCATCCAAAGGTGCAGCGACCTGAGATACTGATTCAGGTCGTGCAGATCCAGAATAGGACACCAGCCTCCCATCCATTTTGGGACCAGGAAGTACCTGTAAACTAATCCTGGGTTGGCTGGGGAATCTGTGACTCGAGCCACTACCTCCTTGAGGAGGAGTTGGGCTACGTCATCTCTCAGAGCTGAAAAGAGTGTGAACTGATATCTTTTCATCGTGTGGGCGGGCTGGCTTGAGTGGGTACTGCTCGAATTCCACAGGCAGTCCTGACTGACCGCTTCAACACCCACCTGTCCGTGGTAACAACGGACCAGGCGGAAAGGAAGTGGCAGAGCCGGCCACCCACGGGAGGATCTAGAGCAGGCGTGACAGAAATGGGGATGGACACCCATCCTATCACTGAGCAGGCCTGGAAGAGGATCCGGACGTGGGACTTGGACCCTTCCTTCCCAGTTTGCATGCAGACTGCGCACCTGACTTGGGCCGAGGGCGCCAAGACTGGGCCTGCTGCTGTTGCCCAGATTGAACCTGGGTCTGTTTGGCTGCAGGGGCAGAATGGCGAAAAGGCTTCTTCTGTTTTTTGGAACCCTCGGATTCCTTTTGGATAGACCTAGCAGAGTCCAATGTGGTACTGGACTTCTCGATATGTTCAACGTGACCGTCCACTCCTGGACCGAACAAGTCAGTACACAGGAATGGGACATCTGCCAACGTGTGCTGGGTGTCTGCCGTAAAAGTTGAGACCCTCAACCAAGCCCTGCGGTGCATGGCAACCACACCTGCTACTGAACGGGCACAGGAATCCCCAATGTCCAAGGCAGTTTGGAGTTGATGTCTAGCAACTGCCTGACCCTAGTACCGGACCTGTCTGATCGTGGTCTGAAGGTCCGCGGGAAGGTGATGAAGCAGCTCATCTAAGGAGATCAACAGGGCATGAGAGAAGACTGCCATGAACTCGCCTGACAGAGGCCGAGCGATGAGGCCGCATAGACCTTTCGGGCGGAGTGATCCAGTTTCTTGGATTCTTTGTCTAGTGGTCTATCGGAGTCTCCTGAATGCTCTACCCATCTGAATACAGACTCGGTCACCACTCCCTCAGCCAAGGGATGCTGTGTAAATCCCGAAAGGCAGCCAGTAGGTACCGCGTACTTGCAGGCCATCCTGGCTGACGGTGCGGGGCAGGAAGCTGGGTGCTGCCAGAGTTCCTGGGCTGAGCCAACAATGGCTTCAGCTATTGGAAAGGCCTTGGCTGGAGAATTCCCTCTCCTGAGGATGTCAGTCAAGGGGTATTCTACCCGTTTCTCAATGGGCCCCAGCTTCATCCCCATAGACTCGGAGATGAGGTGGAGGATGCCCATAAAGGAGGTGGGGCCCTTCTCGGCAGAAACTGACTCATGGCATCGTCATCCCGAGAGTGAGATGCCAATTCAGAGCCCTTGGACTCTGAGAAGTCCAGATACAGTGGTCTACCAGAGTCACCAAGAACCCGCTAGGGCAGTTGGGACTGAGAGTGACAGACAGCCTGTGTAGGAGGCCTGAAACAGGCCGAGCCTCCTTGGGAGGAACCCCTGAAGGAGGCTGTTTCAGTGGTGGCTCCATCAGGATGGGTGGAGAGACCAGCTCTGGCCGAGTCGGGAGTGTCGCTGTGGCTCTGCAGGTGGGGGGGTGGGAGGCGACCGACTCAGGTGGTTGACAAGCGGCTGAGAAGGTAATGGCCGAGGTAGAAGGGACCGCCTCGCCCAGCCTCCCCATCCGAGGACGAGTGGTGCGGAGCCGCTTTTAGAGTGTCGCTTATGACTCTTGACTCGGGTCAAGAATGTCCCAGACCTGGACATTGATCATCGGGGGGCGACGGGAGAGAACCATGTTTCCTCCAGGTCAGGGTTGGGGCTTCCAACAGGCTGGGTCGCCTAATCAGCAATGTCCATTAGGACTGGAGTCCTAAACAAGGAGTGGTCAGCCTCCTCGGTCGACGGATCAAGAACAATCTCGATGGGATCGTTGTCCCATGTATGGGCCGGATGACCTGACGGGGTACCATGAGGTTGGTGGCGAGGCCAGAACTCGGCCGAGTCAAATAGACTCCTGGGACTGAGATCGCTCTCTGTGTCAAGAGTGACGTCGATGAGATGTAGATTCTCTCAGTTCCTAGGATTCCTTTTTACGGGATCTGGAGATATGGGAAATGGAAATTATGTACCTACCGTAATTCTTGATCTTGGATGAAATCTCCACCACTCATTCACACTAATGGGACTACGCCAGAGGCGCTAGGACCCAGCAGGAGCAAAAATGTTTCAGGAGGGCCGGTGCCGAGGTAGGGCTGAGAGGATGCGGCACCGCGAGCCAGGCTCGGGCTATATAGACTACCTCGGTGTCGACCCTCCAACCACCTCAGTACCCCCAAGGAGGTGCAGCATAACTAACCTAGTTAAAGACTAATCTGATATCGGACATAAGACAGTCCGAATGACCCGTGTAAGAAAGGTCAACAAAACAGAGTCTTCACAGCCCAGCCATTGAGGGAGTGAAGACCACAAACAGAGAAGTGAGCTTTGGGGATGGCAGGTGGGCGTGTGAATGAGTGGTGGAGACTTCGTCCAAGAAGATCAAGAATTACGGTAGGTACGTAATTTCCATTTCTTCCTGGACAAAGTCTCCACTGCTCATTCACACTAATGGAGAGTACCGAGATAAATAATCCCCGAGATGACAAGCAGGAGAAGAGAGGAGCCTCCTAGGACATGAGTCCATTAAGGATTGCCCTGCCAAAGGACTGATGTTATCTAGCATGGACATCTAGGGACATGGTTGGCTACAAAAGTATGCACGGTGGCACTGCAGATGTCCGCAATGGGCACATTGCGGTTTCAGCCAGAGATGCTGCAACTGCTCTGGTAGAACGAAAGTGTATGCTCTGCCTTGTAGCTTGACCTAGCCATAGAGTAGCAATAGAGAGGCATGCTACTAGCCACACTGAAATACACCTGATAGCAACAGGTTCACCCAGCCGGGCCATGCTGAAGGAGACGAACAGCTGTTTAGACTTGCGGATTTCCTTTGTTCTGTCTAAGTAGAAACGCAAGGCTCTCTTCACATCCAAAGAATAAAGGGTATGCTCTCCCTCATTCTGGAAGTTTGCGAAGTAGGTATGAAGGACCAAGGGCTGCTTCAGATGAAATGCTGAGACAACCTTAGCCAGAAACTTGAGGTGAGTCCTAAGAAATGAAAATTACGATCTACTGTAATTCTGATCTTTCTGTGTATAGTCACCATTCATCATCTCTGGGTATAGTGGCAGGAGGTCACGACCCCGTGGGAGCTTTTTTTTTTGGATGGTCAGTCGACGCACCATTGGCGCCGCCCTCAAGGCCGATGCACTGTGTGGCGCTCGCAGGGTTGGCTGTTGTGTGGTCGACCCAGCCCTCCCGCCAGTTCTGAGTCACCGTAGAGTAAGGAAAGGTTGGGAGGAACAAGGGGGAAATAAATGACTGAGAGGACAGAATAAAGATGGACAACTAAGGGGATTAGGAGGGCCCCAATCTCTGGAAGTAGAAAAGGAGGAGGGAGGGTTAGAGAATTTAGAAGTAAGGATCTGGGCGGGGGAGAGAAGGAACATACCCTGGAACCTTAACCTGCATCCAGCTTGTATAGGAACTGCAAAGGAGTAGCAGAAGGCTAAACTGCCAGAGTTCAAGGACAGAATCACTGGAAATAACTCCAACATAAGCAGAATCAGCTATTCTGGAAGAAAAGACAGGATACAGGGAATAGCCCACCCCCAAATCAAATTTTTGGGATAAGAAAACCAGTTTCTTAAATTAAATTGAGGTTGAGTCCAAAGGACAAGGAAATCAAAGGGAGTTAAAGTAAAGCTGGTGGGAAGAAGGGAGAAAGAGAGCAGAAAAGAGGGCAACTACAAACCCCCACCCCACGGGGTGGAGGAGAAGCACTGAGGAAGGAGTGCCCCCAATCCTGACCACTCCCCCACTAGAGAAAAACATCCCCCTATGTGCCCAAGGTCACCCCACTCCTGACCAACAGAAAGGAGGGGGTAAAAGAGGGCACAGAGAGGGAGGGGAACCCAAAGACTGAGGCCCTTGGGGGATGAAGGGTGGGATTGTGATGAATGGTGAAGATACACATAAAGATCAGAATTACGGTAGATATGTAATTTTCATATCTTATCTGTGTCAAACTTCATCATTCATCACCTCTGGGTGAGTGCCGAGCCCCCCCGGAGGAAGCCCTAGACCCTACAGGACTAAGTCCCTTAGCTCTCAGTGGGTGAGACACTGGGAGGAAGAACCTTTATGGGTCTGATGAGGCCCAAGACTGGGGAGAGTGAGACGGGTCCCCGGAGGGAGGGCAGGAGGTTGCCCTGGACGCCGCCTCACCCCTCTGGGGTGAAAGATGGGTTCTCCCTGTACAGGAGAAAATCACCCTATGCCGGGCCAAGGGTGACAACCGGGAAAGATGCAGCCATGTCATCCGCCTAGTGCAGATTGCTGTCCATACGACTCTGGAAGCTACCTCATTGGCATCATAAGACGGCCTCACTTGGTGCCTTGCTAGCTCCAGGCCACGTGCAGAGAGTGCAATGGCTAGTCTGGTTACCTCCATATCAGGCATAGAGGCTAGGAGCTGACCTACCTTGGACCACAGAAACCCATCATAGGTAGCATAGCGGGCTTGATGTGCAGAAATTGAAAGAAGCAACCATGCAGAGTAGAAGGTCCACCTCCCCCAAAAGTCAAAATCCACAGAATCTTGATCGGGGCTGGTCATGGTGGAAGGCGTGAAGCCCATCGGGAGTGTCCAGCTGAGTCAGTCCTGACTGAGGATGAGGCAAACAACTTGGAGACTCGGGGGCACAATACCTCTGACTCCGGTCCCTAGGGGCTGGGACTCCAGAAAGGGCCTTTGCCAGAATCGCAGCGATGCCTCCTGGAAAGGAGCAAGCCAGGCAGAGCACCACAGGGGTGTCCGCACTGAAATCACCTAAGAATGTCGCAGCGAGTGTTCCGGATTGTGCTGGAGCGGTGGGGTGACATGCAGGTCCTCCATCATCCTCACAGGGAACGCTGATACTCTGTGAGATCAGCAGCAGGAGAGATGTGGACAGAGGGCTCCTCTCCCCTTGAAGAGGGGGATGAGGAAGCGGAGGACCTCAGGGATCCAGGGGCTGGCTGCTCAGGGGGAAGGTGGAACACCTGTCTGTCCATAGCCCTGACATATGAAGAGAAGTGAGCAGCCACACCCCCGAACTGCTCCCAGGAGAGAGATCCCCTAGGACCAAGAATGCCTGGGAGTGCAGGAGATGGTGACAGAGGAGTGAGGGCAAGGCCAATGGCAGAAGGCAACCGTCCTCTGTCTGGGCAAGAGAGCACACCAGGAGCCTCAAGAGAAGAAGGAACTCCGGAAAACCCAACAGCCGACAGCTGATCAACCATGCTGGAACTGCCTAGTCTGTGCCTGAAGATTTCCCCGTGGGGTGACGGGACGTGGAACTCAAAGGATGGTCCCTACCCTCCAAAGACCAAGGCCCTCCAAGGAGACAAGGGGCCCCAGCACCGGAAGCGCAGGCCCTTCGCTCTTCTACTCTTGTGGCCAGACCAAGCCCAGTAGCACGGCAGCAGGTAGGTAAGGTAATCTTTATTTTATAGTGCCTTTCTTGAACCAAGGCGCTCACAAACAATAAAAACACATAAATAAATACAAATATAAAACTATAAAAAAATTATTATCTTGGAATGCGTTTTTGGAATAAAAAGGTTTTAAACTCTGATTTGAACCTCTCAACGGTCAGGCATTCTCTCAGCCGACGAGGTTTAGAATTCCACAGGGTAGGGGCCACAAACAAAAAGGCATGTGCACCAGATGTCTCCAAACGTACTCTGGGAATCTCTAGCAATCTCTCACTGGCGGATCGGAGAGGACGGAGGGGTGGTAGGGAGTCAGGAGTTCTTGCAGGTAGCGAGGTCCCAGTTCGTGGAGGGCTTTAAAGGTCAGAAGACTGACCTTAAAGGTGATCCACCACTGAACCGGCAGCCAGTGCAGTCCGCGCAGCACAGGCATAATATGACTGGATCTTAAAGTCCAGTCAGAAGCCTGGTCGCCGTGCTCTGCACTAGCTGTGCTGCAGATATCAATCCCAGGAAGCCCCTACGTAGAGGCATTGCAGCAGTCAAGGTGGGAGGCGGCGAAGGGTGGACCAATGTTGGAAGGTCATATGGAGGAATCAGGTGTTTCACTGGCGATATTCTTCAGATGGTAAAGAGAGGATTTGACACAGCAGACACCTGAGATTTCAGGGTCAAACCGTCATTGAAAATAACGCCCAAGTTACATCTGTCGGAGATTATGAACTGAACATCATCGAGCCATATGCCCGACAAGTGTCCAGTCTCAAAACCCACCCCAGGACAACCAGGATCCACAACCATCATCTCATTCTTGTCCGGGTTCAGTCTCAGCCAGCTGGTGCTCATCCAGTCCTTGATGTCGGCGAGACAGTTGTTAATTACAGAGGCGCATCCCTGTTTAGGGTAAAAGAACAGATACAGTTTGAGTTTTCACTGCTATGCACATGATACTCAACTGTATCGCTTAATGAAATCTCCTAATGGCAGCATATACACTGCGAACAACATCGGTGCCATATAGAGCCCTCAGGACTCACAGGACAGGTGGAAGGGGTCAGAGGAATAAATTCCAGTGACTATCCTCCGAGACCACCCTGTGAGGAAAGATCAAAACCACCCAGGACTGTCCCCGACAGTTCCCAGAGACATCGCAGGTGCTCTAAAAGCACACCATGGTCCACAGTGTCAAATGTCGCGAGCTTACTGAGAAGGACCAAGATGGTTACGACTCTTCGATCCTCATATCAGGTCATTCAATATCCGAACAAATGTGGTGTCAGTACTGTGTCTCTTCCAAAATCTGGACTGAGAGCATCATAAACATTGTGGGTCACAAGGTGATCGTCCAATTGCGTCGCAACCACCTTCTCAATAACCATCCTGATAAAAGGGAGGTTAGAGACAGGTCTGTAGTTGGCTAACAAGTCTGGGTCCAAGGAAGTTTTTTTTTTTTGTTTTTTTTAGGAGTGGTCGTATGACCGCCTCCTTAAGGGGATCTGGAAAAACATCCTTGTCCAAGGACCCCCAAACAATTTTAGACAGGATCGGGTTAGGAGCAGGTGCAAACCTGGTGACCGCGAACCAAGTCAGTGGCCTCCTCGGTCAGAAAGCCTGGACGGAAGTGTCCCAGCGGCCCCTTAGCCAGATCCTCCTCCTCAAAGCCTGCTCAGTGACGGGTTGAGGGGTGCCACCCTCAACCCTGTCACGCCTCCCCTGGGTCCTTCCGTGGGGGGCTGGCTCCGCCACTTCCTTTCCACCTGGTCCGTTATCACCATGGACCACTGGGTGCTGGCAGTGGTCGGCAGGGGCCTGCCTCTGGAATTCGAGCAGCCCCCCCCCCCCCAAGCTGAGCCCACACCCCACGGGAGGATCTGGTGTCCGCTGTCACTCAGTCGCTTCCAAGACTACACTGCTCTGCTCCTCCTCAGAGAGACCCTCCTTCAGACCCAGGGTTAGTTTCCAGGTACTTCCTGGTGCCAAAACAGACGGGGGGCTGGCGCCCCATTCTCAATCTGCACGACCTGAACAGGTTCCTCTGGTCCCGCACCTTCCGGATGGTAACTCTGGCTCAGAGCATACCATCCCTGGAACACGGCATGTGGTTTTGCTCCCTGGACCTTCTAGACGCGTTGTTTCACGTCCCGATCTGTCCATCCCACCGACGGTTCCTCCGCTTCTGAACCGAGTGAACCCTCTACGAGTTCCAGGCCATGCCCTTTGGCCTTTCATCGGTCCCCAGGGTCTTCACCAAATGCATGGCAGTGGTGGCAGCTTTCCTGAGGCACTGAGGGGTGTGGGTCTATCCCTACATGGATGACTGGCTCATAGCAGGTCCCTCCAGGCAGGAGGTGGAGCGGTCCAGGGATCTGGCCTTCCAACTTGCTTCGATCTTGGCCTCCTGATTAACAAGGCCAAGTCGGAACTCATGCCCTTGCAGGTGATTCAGTTCACTGGGGCAGAACTCTACTCTTGCCAAGAAAAGCTCAGCTCCTAGCAGACAGGATGTAGGTTTTCTCTCCTCCTTTGCCCAATCATTTCTGGTTGGGCAATCGTGCCCTGCCCGGGACTTCCTGCGCCTTCTGGGCTATATGGAGGCCTGCACCAGCATGGTCCGATGGGCCTGCTGGCATATGCGTACCCTTCAATGGGAACTGGCCAGCCAGCGCTCAGGTCACCTCGACCAGCTGGTTGCAGTGACATAGAGGATGTGGGATGGCCTCCAATGGTGGCTGGTTCCAGCTCACTTGCAGGAAGACATCCCGTTTGTCCGCCCCAAGCCAACAGTCATCCTGACGACCGATGCCTCGCTGATGGGCTGGGGTGCCCATCTGGGGGAGCACACAGCCCACGGGCTCTGGTCCCCTCAGGAGTCCCTCATCAACCTGCTGGAGCTTCGTGCAGTTCAGCTAGCCTTGACCGTCTTTGTTCATTCGGGGTCAAGTGGTCCAGGTCCAGATGGACAATACCACAACCATGTACTATCTCAACAAACAGGGTGGGACGCACTCCTTGCTTCTGTGCAAGGAAGCTCTCCATACATGGACCCTCGTGCTCAGCCTGGAGGTGGATCTCCTAGCCATTCAGGTGGCAGGAGCCTCTAATCAGCTGGCTGATGCTCTCAGCCGGATAGGTGAGGTATCTCATGAGTGGTCACTCCACCGGGAGGTAGTAAAAGATCTGTTCTCCCACTGGGGCACCCCTCAGGTGGGCCTGTTCGCCTCCAGGGAGAACGCGAAGCTGAGGCTGTTTCATGCCCGCCCCCCCTCAGCAGGGCTCTCTGCAAGGGTATACCTTCTCGAGGCCATGGACCCCAGACCTCTTCTATGCCTTCCCTCAATACACAAGGTGCTCATCAAGACCAGTTCTGGTACCCAGATCTCCTCAGCCTCAGCTCCAGGCTCCTGAGGCATCTTCCAGCATGCCTGGACCTGCTCTCCATCAATCAGGGAAGGTACTCCATCCGGATCTTCAATCCCTGCACCTGACAGTCTGGTTCCTGAGCAACTAGAGTTCCAGGCTTTGGGTCTCTGATGAGGTCCTTATGGTTGTTGAGGCATCTCGTAAGGCATCTACCAGAAAATTCTATGCCTTCAAATGGAAGAGATTTTCCATTTGGTGCCAGAGCAAGGGGCTGGCCCTTCATCCTGCCAGTGGTTAGCATTTTGGACCATCTGAAGTCCCTCTCAGCTGGGGCTTGATCGGCGCCCATAGGTGCACCTGGCAGCCTTCTCTGCCTACTGGGTGCGGGCCGGTATGCACTCGGTAGTGCAGGAGAAAGTGGTCTGGTGCTTTTTAAGGGCCTAGATCACATATCCCTCTGTGGGATTTACTGCTGGTTTTGGTAAAGCTCATGGGCAAGCCATTCGTACCTATATACAAGTGTGACATGTCACATTTGTCGTGGAAGACCGCCTTCTTGGTGGCTGTTATGTCAGCCAGAAGGACTGGAGAGCTCCAGGCGCTCTTGGTGGAGTCTCCTTACTTGGGTCTTCCACAGGGACAAGGCTGTCCTGCACCCCCACCCGAAATTCCGTCCAAAGGTGGTGTCAGAATTTCACCTTAACATGGTGTTGACTTTGCCAGTGTTTTACCCCAAATACACCTCGGAGGCTGAGTACAGGCTCCATACCTTGGACCTGAGAAGAGTGCTTGCCTACTACAAAAAGCGTACAGCGGAAGTTCAGGGAGAGATTCACCAGCTGTTTATCACCTGTGCTGAAGCCGCACCGGGCAGACCTGCGGATGATTGGCAGGTGGATCACTTCCTGCATTGATATCTGCTGTAGACTGGCGGGTAGGGAGCCTCCCATAGGGGTAAGGGCTCATTCCACCCACCATACCGCTGCGTCGGTGGCTGCTTCTAGGGATGTCCCTATCCAGAAAATCTGCAGGGTTGCTATCTGGAAGTCAGCAAACACCTTCATTTCCTGTTACCACATCAACCTCGAGTCATGCCGGGATCATGGTTTTAAGGCCTCAGTTCTCCAGTCCCTGTTCACTAAGTACGGGGTGTACGCCTTGCCTCCCTCTTCCCAGAGAACTGCTTGGAGTCTGCCAACAAGTGTGGATAGAACAACATATCCACATCCCTAGAAAAACAGGCTACTTGCCTGTTATAGTCGTTCTATGTGTGGTATATGTTGTTCATCCACACTGACCCACCCGAGCTCCCCGGCTTTGACGCACACCTCTGCTTCCAGTGGGTTAGATCTGGCCAATAGGGGACATCGGAAGGAGCCGTGGACCCCTGTGGCTCCTCCAGGTCAGATTCCTGAGTGGTCGAGTTCGACCCAGCAGGCTGAGTCGACCCCTCCAAAGACACCAGAAGCACCGGAGTCCGAAAGAGAGTTGTTGGCCTCGTCTGGTGACGACCTATCTATTTGTTAAAGAAAAATCTTGGCTGCATCAAAAAGTGTCTCAGCCAACTGGCCTGAGAGGAGCTCCGTGAAACCAACGGCCTCAGGCGCAATTTCGACTCAAGTCGAAACTGGAGTCTCCTGGGAGTGGGACTGCTCCCAATCCTAAGAACGTCGACGATGAGTCTTTTCCTTCTTTGACTCCTTCTTGTGAGAGCGTGAAACGTGCGACCCAGAAAGGGCCTTCTCCCTTATTTGAGAGAATGGCACAACTCTTTGAAGGAAACTGAATAAGTGGAGCCCAGTTGGAGCGGAATGAAGGCCAAAGTGGAACTAGCTGCGGCCTGGGCCCCCGCCTTCTCAAAGGCCTTGAACTGTTCAAGCTGCTCTGCGGACCACACAGCCGTGGAGGCCACCCAATGGGCATCCTTAGATTTAACCAGCGGGTAACGCTTTTCCGGTCGCCCCAGCTGGAGTTGGGCAGCACGGTCTTCCAGAGCCGACAGGTGAAAGGACCGACAAAGATCGCAAGTCTGTGGATCGTGGTCATGTCCTAGGCAGTACCAGCATGTGGCGTGAGTGTTGGTGTGCAACATCTTCTGCCTGTAGGGGCACCAGCGGAACCCAGGAATGGTTTTCTCTTCCATTGCAGAAGCAGATGAAACTCAAACGAGTTTTAAGGTAAGTTTAGGAAGCAAATCCGAAGATTCGAGAGCCAGGACCTACGACATGCAAGAGCGCTAAGGAGGGAACCTGACCCTTCAAGCAGAAAGGAAGATCTGGTGTCATGGGGTGGAGCTGAAGGTTTTACCACCCGGGTGGGTGGAAGGAGCCTGCTTGAAGACATTCCAACGACCCTTACAAGGGAAAGGCCATTTGCCAACAAGTGCGGACAGAACAACATATCCACATCCCTAGAAAGATGGTTTCTTTGAAGAATCTGTAGACATTTGTCTTAGTTCCAAATTTCTTGCCTATGACTGCTGCACAGAAGTTGCACTAGCTGCTGCGCGAAGCTGAAGACGGCGGGAAAATGAACAGAGGATACCAGGGACCACCCACACTTATATATGAAACAGGAAACTGATGTCATGTGTGGGTGGTCCCTGGTGAAAAACTGCTAGAAGAGCTGCCATGCACCACATTGATCTGTAGCTCCAAGTCCTTCTGGCTGACGAGACAGCCACCACGAAGGCGGTCTTCTACGACAGATGTGACATCTCACACCTGTGCATCAGTTCGAATGGCTTGTCCATGAGTTTTGCCAGTACCAGCAGTAGATCCCACAGTGGTGGAGGATCACGCACCGGAGGGGAAATATGGTAGAGGTCTTTAAATAAGCGTCAGACCACCTTCTCCTGTGCCACTATCTGCTGACCAGCTCGTGCTCGGTAAGCAGAGATGGCTGCCAGGTGCACCTTAAGGGTCGTAGACAGTAGACCCCCTTTGGACAGAGACAGTAGTAGAGGATACTAGCCACTGGACAGGACAAAGAGTCAAGCCCTTGCCCTGATGCCAAATGGAAAACCTTTTCCATTTGAAGGCATAGCACCTCCTGGTTGACTCCTTCCTGGATGCTTCCACTACTGCGAGTAAATCCTCAGAGAGGCCCAGAGCCTGGAACTCTAGCCACTCAGGAACCAGGCTGACAGGTGCAGGGACTGAAGGTCCAGATGGAATACCTTCCCCTGATTGACAGATAACAGATCTGGGTGTACTGGAAGACATCTCGGGGGCCTGGAGTGGAGGCTGAGGAGATATGGATACCAGAACTGGCGAGGCAAATCTGGGTCTACCAGGATCACCTGTGCCCTGTCGCTCCTGACATTAAGAATCACCTTGTGAACCGAGGTAAGGCACAGAAGAGGCCTGGGGTCCACAGCCTTGAGAAGGCATCCCCCTGCAGTGAGCCCTGCTGAGGGGGGTGGGCAAGAAACGGCCTCAGCTTCGCATTCTCCCTGAAGGTGAACAGATCCACCTGAGGTTTGCCCCAGTGGGAGAACAGGTTGTGTACTACCTCTGGATGGAGAGACCTTTCATGGGACATCTCGGGATTCTTGCCCACACGGCTGAGAGCGTCCGTCAGTTAGTTTGAGGCTCCTGCCACATGGATGGCTAGGAGATCTGCCTCCAGTCAGCACACAAGGGTCCAGATGCGGAGCACTTCCCTGCACAGAGGCCAGGAGTGCGTGCCGCCCTGCTTGCTGAGATAGTACATGGTCGTAGTATTGTCCGTCTGGACTTGCACCACTTGACCCTGATGGAGTGGAGAGAATGCAGACAGTGCCAGTCGGACTGCTCTGAGCTCCAGCAGGTTGATAGGACATCGGGATTCCTCAGGGGTCCAGAGCCCATGGACTCTGATTCCCCATGTGGGCACCCCAGCCCGTGAGAGAGGTAATGGTCGTTGGAGTGACTGTCGGCTCGGGATGGAGAAACGGGATCCCTTCTTGCAAATGTGCTAGAACGGTCCACCACTGGAGTGTGTCCCACACCTTCTGGGTCACCGTGACCAGATGAAAGAAATTACCATGTTGCTGAGCCCACTCTCTGGCCAGCTCCCACTGAAGGGAGCGCATATATCACTGGGCCCATCGGACCATGGCGGTGCAGGCCTCCATATACCCCAGACGCAGGAAGTCCCGGGCAGAGCGCCAAGTGCCCAACTAAAAATTACTTGGCAAAGGAGGAGAGAACCTCCGCCCAGTCCGTTGGGAGCCTGGCTCTGGCTCGGCAAAAGTTGAGCTCTGCCCAGATCACCTGCTAAGGTACGAGTTCTGACTTGGTCTCACTAACCAGGAGACCAAGATCGATGCAGGTCTGGAGGGCCTGATCCCTGGACCTCTCCACCTCCTGTCTGGAGGAACCTGCTATGAGCCAGTCATCGAGATAGGGGTACACTCTGACTCCTCGACACTAAAGATGGGCTGCCACTACTGCAGTGAATTTGGTGAAGACCCAGGGGGTCGATGACAGGCCGAAAGGCATGACTCGGAACTCAGAGAGGGCTCCCTCCACTCCTAAACGGTGGAAACTTCAGTGAGATGGACGGATCGGGATGTGAAAAAGACGTGTCCTGGAGATCCAGAGAGCAAAACCATATGTTCTGCTAGAGAGATAGTATGATGTGCAACAGAGTTACCATGTGTGGGATCTGAGAAATTGGTTCAGGTCGTGCAGTGCTAGAATGGGGCACCAGAGTCCCTTGTCCGTTTGGGGCCAGGAAGTACCTGGAAATGAACCCTGGGTTGATTTGGGGGGGGCGCGTGATTCTGGCCACCACCTCCTTGTGGAGGAGTTGGGCGATGTCGTCCTGGAGAGCCGACTGAGTGTGTACGGACACCATTTCCTCCCGAGGGGTGTGGGCTCGGCTTGGTGGGTACTGCTCGAATTCCAAAGGCAGTCCCTGGCTGACCACTTCTAAAACCCACCTGTCTGTTGTAACAGCGGACCAGGCAGAAAGGAAGTGGCGGACCCAGCCCCCCACAGGAGGACCCAGAGCTGGTGTGACGGGTATGGGGTGGCCACCCCCATCCAGTCACTGGGCAGGCTTGGAGGAAGAGGGTCCAGCTTGGGGACCACCAGAACCCCCGTCCTCCAGGTTTACAGGCCGCCGGGGGCCCAGACTTGAGCTGAGAGTGCCAAGGTTGAGCCTGCTGCTGCTGATGCTGCCCCGATTGGAACTGGGGTTGCTTGGCCACAGGGGCAGAAGGCCGAAAGGGCTTTCTCTTCTGCTTTTTGGAACCCTGGGATTCCTTCTGAGCAGAGGTCACAGAGTCCAAGGTGGCGCTGGACTTTTCTATGCATTGGAGATGACTGTCCACACCTGGGGCGAAAAAGTCGGTGCCCAGGAAAGGGACGTCCGTCAGCTCATGCTGGGTGTCCCTCGTGAAGGTGGATACCTGCAACGAAGCCCTGCAGTGCATGGTAACTGCAGCCACCACTGAGCGGGCGCAGGAGCCCCCAAGGTCCAAGGCCATCTGGAGCTGCTGTTTCGCAACCGCCCAACCCTGGTTGCGGACCTGCTTGACTGTGGTCTGGAGGTCTGTGGTGAGGTGAGGTAGAACTACCTCACTGAGAGAGCCCAGATGGGCATGAAAGAAGTGCGCCATGATGACGGTCAGGCTCGGCCTGACTAAACGCCTTCATCAAAGAGAAGCATAGACTTTCTGGGCTGAATGGTCCAATTTTTTTGGACTCTGTCAGGGGGTCTATCAGTGTCTCCTGAATTACCTGAGCACCTGAACACAGACTCAGTCACCAGTCCCTCAGCTGAGGGGTGCTCTGTGAATCCCTAAAGGGACCCAATGGGCACCGCATACTTGCCGGCCATTTGGGCTGAAGGCACGGGGCAGGAGGCAGGGTGCTGCCACAGCTCCAAGGCTGGATCGACAATGGCCTCGGCCACTGGGAAGGCCTCAGTCAGTGAACCCCTTGTTTGAGGACATCAGTGAGGGGGTATTCAGCCCATTTTTGAATGGGTTCTAAGGGCATCCCTGTGGATACGGAGAGGAGGATACCCATGAAGGAAGAACGACCTTCCTCCATTGAAAGAATACAGATGGATTCCTCGTCCAAAGGGAGAGAATGCAGGTCGCAGTCCTCGGACTCCGAATAATCTGGATAGATCGGCCAGCCACCAGAGTCGTCCTGCACCCGCCTAGGACAGTCAGTTGTGAGGGAGATGGACAGCCTACGCAGTAAGCCCGGAACAGGCAGAGACTCCTTAGAAGGCACCCCTGAATGAGGTTGCTTCAGTGGCGGCTCCACAATAAATTGGTAAAGATGTTGGTTTTGACTGAGCCAGTATGGTCTTGACCAACTCCATGGGTGGAGGAATGGTGCGGATGGGCTCCTGAAGAGTAGACATCGGCCTAGAGGGCAACAGCCAAGTAATGGCGGGGTTAGAAGCCGGAGCAGACTTCTAGCTGGACATAATTAGCTGCTGCCACATTAAATCCTTGTAGCGCTGGAGTTTCTGTCGAAGCCTCTCCTCACCAGAGGATGAAAAAGAGTGGTGGCGGCGCCGCTTTTGAGGGCGCTTATGCGCCTTCTTCAGCCTGTCAGTCGAAGGTGTCCAAGACCCCGACTTGGACTGTCGGGGCGACCGACGGGGTTGCTCGGAAGGAGCTGGGGAGAACCGCAGCTCTTCCTGGTCAGGGATCTGGGTCACGGGGGGGATTCCCAGCTGGCTGGGTCTCCTCCTCGGTGGCAGGCAGGACTGGGGTCCTGAATAAGGAGTTGTCGGCCTCATCGAGCGATGACGGGTCAATGGTCGAGGATAATCTCAAAAGGATCGTTGTCACGCGTCTTAGCCGGCTGGCCAGATGGTGGTACCATGAAGCCAGAGGTCGAGCTGCAACCTCGACTGAAGTCAAGGCAAAAGATTCCTGAGACCGAGATCTCTCATGGTTCCAGGAGTGTCGGTCAGCGAGACGAAGTTTCCCTAGGCTCCTTGTCCTTTTTACTGGACCGAGAGAAGTGCGTGCCCAAGGGTCCCTCTCAATTGGTAGGGAGGAACTGGCACAACTCCAGAAAGGAGCCTGACAACGTGAACCCCAGATTGAGCGGGACGAAGATGGATGGAAATGGAAGAGGACGATCTGCGCCCGAGACGCCCTCTTCAAGGTCTTCATCCGTTCGAGCTGCTCAGCGGACCCGCGCTGCAGAGACCATAATGGGCTTCCTTGGATTTGACCTGGCAGTTCCGTTTTCCAGTCTGCCCAGTTGCAGTCGTACATATGATGGTCCAAGATGTTTGGATAAAACCACAACACGCTTTCGCGACACGCCTGGGTGTCATGACCGAGACCTAGGGCAAAACGCACAAGGTATGCGCGGGTCGGCGCAAGACATCTTTGCCCACACGGCAGCGCAGAAACCGGTGAGGACTTGTCCTCCATCGCAGTAGAGATCACAAAAGCGACTGGGAGAAACTAATGAGTCAGTGCCTAAAGTAATGCATGAGCAATAAGAGGGAACCTGAATCTTCTAGCGGAAAGGAAGATCTGGCGTCAAGGAGCAGAGCCGAGGCATACCACCCGGGTGGGTGGGAGAAGCCAGCTTTTAGACCTTCCAGCAAGAATCTTAAAGGGAAAAGACATGCCAACAAGTGTGGCTAGAACATCATATCCATGATCCTAGAACCCAGGCTTTCGAGGGTGTGGGGAAGGGGAGAGAAGGGACCCCTGAAATAATACCATCCCAACAGGGGAAGGTCAGAGAGAAAAAACAACAAGGCGCAAGAGAATTATGGCCAGCCCCAGCACCACCCCATCCTGGATGACAGAGATGGAACTCATGGGATGGCTTTGTCCCACAGAGCAGTTAAGACTAGAGGAGGGGCCCACCAGAAGACCCCAAGGAGAAAAAAAAAACCCTAAAGGACCTACTCACCCATTTCCAACACCTCAAAGGCCTCCTGGAGGCCTGCCAGAGAGGAGAGAAATAACCCATGGGGGGGGGGTGAGTAGGGAGGCGGTACAGCTCAGGGACTGAGGCCTTGTGAGGGGAAGGTGGGAGGGATTCAGTGATGAATGGTGAAGATACACAGAAAGATCAAAAATTATGGTAGGTATGTCATTTTCATCACTGTTGGGTGAGTACCAAGCTTCCCCGAAGGGGGACCCAAGAAACAATGAAGGAATAACATCCCTCAGTGTCCCCTCGCAGAGAAGAACTTACAAGGGGGCCTTCCAGCAGTGGGGTTAGGCCTGGGACTAGTCAGGACGAGGCGGGGTCCCCTGAACCGTAGGGGAAGAAACACAGAATTTGATGGCAGATAAGGACCGCTTGGCCCACCCAGTCTGCCCATTTCCTTACCTAATGGATAAGCTGCAGACCCTAGTTAACCAGCCTACTTCCTCCTACCCCCCCACTAGAATTGCCTTATGTCTGTCCCATGAATTCTTGAATTCCCCCACTGTTCGACTCCACGACCTCCTCAGGAAGGCTGTTCCATGAATCTACAACCCTCTCCATGAAAAAATACTTCCTCACATTACCTCTGTACGTTCTCCCCATCTTCAAATTGTGCCCCTTGTTCTTGCACATCTCTTTACTGAAAGATGCTACCCTCTCGGACTTTGTTAATTCCTTGAGGTACTTGAAAGTTTCTATCAGCCCCCTTACCTCAAGGGTATATATATTAAGCTCTTTTAGTCTCTCCTTGTATAGCTTCTCTTGCAGACCCTGCACCATTTTAGTTGCCCTCCTCTGGACTGCAGCTACCCTGTCTATGTCCTTGGGAGATGGGGTCTCAGAACTTGACGCAGTACTCCAGATTGGGTCTCACCAGTGTGTGTACAGAGGAGAACAACTTCCTGTTTTCTGCTGGTAATGCCTCTCCTTATACATCCCAGTATCCCCCAGCCCTCCCTACTGCCTTCTCGCATTGCTTGCTAACCTTAAGGTCATCTGATATTTCCATTTTGTTGTTACTACCTCCACCACCCACTGTGTAATCTTCCCTGGGTTTTGTTTCCCAGGTGCATTATTTGCACTTCTTTGCATTGCATCCAAGCTGCCATACTTCTGACCATTCCTCCAACCTTGCCAAGTCCCTTCTCATCCTTTCCACGCCTCCTTGTGTAACAACCCTGTTGCAGATCTTTGTGTCATCTGCAAAGAGGCATACTTTTCCTTCCAGTCCCTCTGCAATGTCACTTATAAATACATTAAAATCCCAGCCTAGCCTCACCTACGCCATAGACAGGCAGCACCTCCAAGAAGGTTACCGTGCATGCTACTTGTCTAAGGCCCCTCCCCAACTCCACAAACTCTTCCTGCACTGCTCTGATCCCTTTCTGAGCCAAGTCATTTATCCCTAGGTAGACAATGACATCCAGCTCCCTCCCCCGTGCAGCTGCTCCGGTGATCCTGAGGATTCTCCCTGTCCCTCCAGCCATGGCGCCAGGCAGGCACCTTACCTACCTCTCCCCTTCCTCCCCTGTTCTACTTTCCTAACAATGGAGTCCCCCACCAGGAATTGTTTCCTTCCCCTGTGGGGTCCCATGCCACCCTCCTGTGGGTCTTCTTTGTTGAGGTTCCCAGCATCCTCCTTGGTATCCACTGTGGGTGCCTCCATAGAGGAACTACACTTTGCCAGAACAGCATATGAATTGTGGAGAGGTACAACTGGAGGGATGCGCCTCTGTTCCACCACCCTCACCCTACCTGAACTCACTGTGCTCCAACCGCTCCTCTTTCTTGGCAACCTCTGAGGCAACAGCAGTGGCCCTGGATGGGAGAGGAGGTCCCACAAATCCTGGCCATCTCAGCTTAGAAATGAGCAGCCTCCTCCCTCAGCCCAGTGAGGTGCCTGCAGATGGGACAACACTGCATCCTCAGAGCGCCTCCCAGAGACTGCTGCTCCACAGCCACTACACTGTACCACTCCCATCATGTCTTATTTCTGGCCCCTACACTGTTTGGAATACTTACTCTTTCCTCTATTTATTTTTTCTCCCTACTTGCTTACTGCCTCTGTGCTTTAAGCTCCTGATCTTCCTGTTCTGAGACCAGAAGATCTACATTTCTTAGTAGTCTCCTTACTTGCTCAGAGGCAGACCTCCAGCAGCTAGGGGGGACGGAGAGCAACTCTTTTCTTTCTAGGATGGTGAGTCTCTGGTGGCTCTGTGATCACTCACTTCCTGGTCTCAAACAGGAAGTTCCTGTTGTCAGTCAAATCTTGTGCCTATAAAAGTAGAACTGGCTTAGGGTGGAGGGCAATATAGTCCCAGTAGAGAAGTCCAGTCACCACAGCAGCTCCTTCCTCCCGGTGTTCTCTGGCAGAAGCTATCTAGGGCAGTGTTAAAATCTGGCTTTAACCTGGCTTCCTTCTAGCTAAGCCACTCCCCCTACTTAACAGATCTTTCTACACTTAGTTAAATTGCACAGATAATGATCCCCTTCAACCACCTGAGACAAACACCTAGATAACTGCACAGATAACAATTCACTAGCCAACTCGGACAAACAGTAATTTTTCTTTTTTTTACCCTAAATTGAAGGTCCCAGTAGTAGAGTTCTAATTTTTTAGTCCCAGTAGAATAGTCCAGTCACAACAGCAGCTCCTATGGGAAGCTCCTTGCCCGCCAACCGGTAGCAGAGATCAATGCAGGATGTTATCCATCTGCCAACAGTCCACTTTGCTGCAGGTCTGCCAGGTGCGGCTTCAGCGTAGGTGACAAACAGCTGGTGAACCTCTCCCCGAACTTCAGCTGTACGTTCCTTACAATAAGAGAGTGCCTGTCTCAGGTCCAAGGTATGGAGCCTGTACTCTGCCTCCGAGGTGCAGCTGGGGCAGCACACCAGCAGAGTTAACACCTAGTTCAGGTGAAACTCCAACACAACCTTTGGAAGGAACACTGGGTTGGGGCACAACCACGCAGGACAACCTAGTCCCTGTGGAAGACCAGATAGGAGACTCAGAGAGTGCCTGTAGCTCCCCAGTCCTTCTGGCTGATGTGACAGCCACCAAGAAGATGGTCTTCCACGACAGGTGTGACATCTCACACCTGTGCACTGGTTCGAATGGCCTGCCCATGAGCTTTGCCAGTACCAGCAGTATATCCCACGGAGGTGGTGGTTCATGCACTAGAGGGGAAATGTGGTCAAGGCCTTTAAAGAGATGCCAGACCACCTTTTCCTGTGCCACCGTCTGCTGACCGGCCCGCGCCTGGTAAGCAGAGATGGCTGCCAGGTGCACCTTAAAGGTCATAGACCGAAGACCTCCTTTGGAGAGAGAGAGAGAGAGAGAGAGAGAGAGAGACACCAAAGGTAGTAGAGGATGCTAGCCACCGGACAGGACAAAGGGTCCAGGCCCTTGCCCTGACACCAAATGGAGAATCTCTTCCATTTGAAAGTATAGCACCTCGTGGTCGATACCTTCCTAGATGCCTCAACTACATTAAGTACTTAGTGGGTGAGACCCGAAGCCTGGAATTCTAGCCACTCAGGAACCAGGCTGTCAGATGCTGGGATTGAAGGTCCGGTGGAGTACTTTCCCCAACTGCTGGAGAGGGGTCCAGGCATGCTGGAAGACGCCCTCAGGAGCCTGATGCCGAGGCTTGGAGATCTGGATACCAGAACTGGCGAGGCCAGTCTGGGGCTACTAGGATCATCTGTGCCTTGTCCATCCTGATCTTGAGGAGCACCTTGTGGACCAAGGGAAGTGAGGAAGGCACAGAAGAGGCCTGGGGTCAATGGCCTTGGGAGGCATCCCCTGCGGTGAGCCCTGCTGAGGGTGGTGGGCATGAAATAGCCTCAACTTTGTGTTCTCCCTGGAGGCCAACAGTTACACCTGAGGGTTGCCCCACTGGGAGAACAGGCTGTGAACTACCTCTGGATGGAGAGACCACTCACGGGACGCCTCGCCCACATGGCTGAGGGTGTCCGCCAACTGATTCGAGGCTCCTGCCACATGGATGACTAGGAGATCTGCCTCCAGTCAGCTCACGAGGGTCCAGATGTGGAGCTCTTCCCGCACAGAGGCCGGAGTGCGTGCAGCCCTGTTTGCTTGAGGTAGTACATGGTTGTGGTGTTGTCTGTCTGGACTTGAACCACCTGACTCCAAAGGACCGGGCGAATGCAGTCATTGCCAGCTGAACTGTTCGGTGTTCCAGCAGGTTGATGTGACACTCGTTCCTCGGGGTCCAGAGCCCATGGACTGATTCCCCATGTGGGCACCCCAGCCCATGAGAGGCATTGGTCGCCAGGACGACTGTCGGCTCAGGGTAGACAGACGGCATCCTCTCTGCAGATGTTCCAATACGGTCCACCACTGGAGGGCATCCGACATCTTCTGGGTCACAGTGACCAGCTGGTCGAAATGACCATGTTGCTGAGACCACTGGCTGGCCAGCTCCCATTGAAGGGGCGCATATGCCACCAGACCCATTGGACCACGGAGATGCAGGCCACCATGTAACCCAGAAGTCGCAGAAAGTCCTTGGCAGGGTGCAATTGTCCAACCAGAAATGATCGGGCAAAGGAGGAGAACACCTCCGCCCTGTCTGCCGGGAGCCTGGCTCTTGCTTGGCAAGAGTCTAGCTCTGCTCTGATGAAGCAAATCACCTGCGAGGGCACGAGTTCTGACTTGGCCTCATTGACCAGAAGGCCAAGGTTGGGGCAGGTTTGGAGGATCAGATCCCTGGACCTCTCCACCTCCAATCTGAAGGGACCTGCTATTAGCAAACTGTCGAGATAGGGGTACACCCTGACCCCTCAACGCCGAATATGGGCTGCCACCACAGCAATGCATTTGGTGAAGACCCTGGGGGCCGATGATGGGCCGAATGGCATGGCTTGGAACTCGTAGAGGGTTCCCTCCACCCTGAAGCAGAGGAACCTTCAGTGGGACGGACGGATTGGGACGTGAAAGAATGCATCCTGAAGATCTAGTGAGCAGAACCACATGTTCTGCTTGAGAGATGGTATGATCTGGGCCAGAGTTATCACCCAAACGGTGAGAGACTGAGAAACTGATTCAGGTTGTGCAGATCTAGAATGGGCGCCAGACCCCCGCTCCATTTCGGGACCAGGAAATACCTGGAAACGAACCCTGGGTTGACTGGGGATCCGCGACTTCTGACCACTACCTCCTTGTGGAGGAGTTGGGCAATGTCATCTGACAGCAGAGAGTATGGGCAGATACCTTTTCCTCCCATGGGGTGCGGGCTCGGCTTGGAGGGCATTGTTTCAATTCCAGAGGCAGACCCTGGCCAACCACTTCCAAGAAGACCCACCTGTCTGTTGTGACAGCGGACCAGGCAGAAAAGAAGTGGCTGAGCCAGCCCCCCATGGGAGGACCCAGACTGGTTGTGGCGGGCATGGGGTTGGCTACCCCCATCCCGTCACTGAGCAGGCTTGGAGAAACATGATCCAGCAGGGGGGCCCTTTCCTCTGGGCTTACAGGCTGCCAAAGCCCTGACTTGGGCCGAGGGGTGCCAACGGAGCCTGCTGCTTCTGCCCAAACTGGTACTGGGGCTGCTTGGCCGCAGGGGCAGAAGACCGAAAAGGCTTCCTTTTCTGCTTCTTCGAACCCTGGGGATCCTTCTGGGTGGAGGTAACAGAGTCCAAGGTGGCACTGGACTTCTTGATACACTGGAGGTGACCTTTGACTCCTGGACCGAACAAGTCGGTACACAGGAAGGGAACATCTGCGAGTTTGTGCTGGGTGTCTGCCATAAAGGTCGAGACCCTCAGACAGGCTCTGCGGCGCATGGTGACTGCAGCTGCCACTTAACGAGCACATGAATCCCCGATGTCCAGAGCCGTCTGGATTCGCTGCTTGGCAACCGCCCAGCCCTGGTCATGGACCTGTTTGACCATGGTTGGAAGGTCCACTGGGAGATGAGGAAGCACCTCATCCAGAGAGCCCAGGAGGGCGTGGGAGAAGTGTGCCATAATGACAGCCGGACGCGCCTGTCTGAGACTGAGTGAAGAGGCAGCAAAGACCTTTCTGTACGAATGGTCCAATTTCTTGGACTCTTTGTCTGGGGGTCTATCCGGGTCTCCTGAGTTGCCCGGGTGCCGAAACACCCACTCAGTCACCAACCTCTCGGCCGAGGGATGTTGTGTGATCCCCAAAGGGGAGCCCATGGGAACCGTGTACTTGCAGGCCATGCAGGCTGAAGGCACAGGGCAGGAGGCTGGGCTGCCAAAGCTCCAAGGCCAGGCCAACTATGGCTTTGGCCACTGGGAAGGCCCCTCGGATGGAGAATCCTTCCTGAGGATATAGTCAGGAAATATTTCGCCTGTTTAACAGGCTCCAGAGTCATCCCTGTTGATTCAGAAATGACACGGAGGATGCCCAGGAAGGACGCTGAGACCTTCCTCCGTCGAGAGACTCATGAAATTGTCGTCACATGGACACAAATTCAGGTCTGAATCCTCCGATCCAGAGTCACTCAACTCGCTGTGGGTGGTCGGGTGTAAGGGTGACTGACAGCCTATGCGGGAGCCCCTGAACGGGCAGCAACTCCTTGACAGGAGCCCCTGAAGGATGCTGCTTAGGTGGCGGCTCCACCAGGAGGGGTGAAGAGACCAGCTTTGGCAGAGCCAGGAGGGCCTTCACCAGCTCCTCGGGCAGAGGAATGGTGACAACCAGCTCTGGAGGAGTCGGCCCAGAGGGCGAAGGCCGAGTAATGGCCGGAGTGGAAGCTGGGGTCAACTGTGGACTGGTCAGCATGAGCAGCTGCCGCATGAGGTCCTCATAGCAACGGCGCAGCTTGCATCGAGGTGGCATTGCTGCATCCTGGAGTGCTGCTTGTGAGACTTCCTCTGCCTATCGGTCCAGGGGGTCCGAGATCTCGAAGACGATCTTCGGGCGGGGTACTGAGAGGGCTGGGAAAACTGCGCTTCTCCAGATCAGGGACAGTGACCATAGGTGGAGCCCCAGCTGGCTGGGTCGCCCTCGGTCGCAGTGACTGGTCCCACACTGTCACCATCAGTTGACAACGGGTCGACCGGGTCAATTATTTTGACCTGGTCGCCGCCCCATCGCCTGGAGCTGTCTGGCCTCATGGGGTACCGTGAGCCAGCGTCGAGGTCGCAATTTCAACTGAAGTCAAGATACGAGACCCTGGGACCGAGATCTCTCTCTGTCCCAAGTGTGTCAACATTGTGAAGACTCTTCTCTCCGATCCTTTGTCCTTCTTATGGGACCGGGAGGTGTGCGAATCGGACCGGCCCTCTCCTTTCGTAGGGAGAGACTGGCACATCTCTGAAGGATCCAGAGAAGGAAGTGCCCAGTTTGAGCGCAACAAAAACTAATACTGAAGAGGACTGCTCGGTGGCACAGGCTGCCTCCTATTCAAAGGCTTTCATCTGCTCCAGTTGGTCGCATGGATCCCGGCTGCAGAGACTACACAACAGGCATCTTTAGACTTGACTCACGGGTGCCGTCTGCGGTCGCCCAGTTGCATGCATGCGAGGCGATCATCCAAAACTGCCAGATGAAAGGCATGACAAAATCGCAGGCTTGGGGGTTATGCCCAGGAAGTTGACGCATGTGGCACGCAGGTCAGTACGGAACATCTTCTGCCCGCAGGGACACCAGCGGAACCTGGGTGAGGACTTGTACTCCATCATGGTCACAATCATGAATTTATGAAGAAACTCTAACGAGTTTGATTTTCTGCAAACCGTCCGGTTGATTAAGCGCCAGGACCTACTCAATGCAGAGTGGTAAGGAGGGAACCTGAATCTTCCAAGTGGAAAGGAAGATCTGGAGTCAAGGGCGGAGCAGAGGCTTGTACCACCTGGTGGTGGGAGGAGCCAGCGCTTAGAACTTCCGCAAGATTTAAAGGAAAGGGACATGCTAACTACTGTGGCTAGAACACCACATCCCGATCCTAGAAACACTAATTTTTAAGGGTTACAAATAAGAAAATGCATAAGAAATGTCAGTCAATTAAAGCAGAAGGCATCCATGGATTCGACGTCGTTGGTCGTGTGGGGAAAAGAACTGGGATACGGCTGGGGACTGGAACGGAGGCGGGCCAACATCAGAGGGTGGTTACCCCACTGTAGACTGCTAGCGAGAAGTTTTACGTGGGGTTCTGGTGCCTGCTGGCTTCAGTCCTTATGGTGTAATCTACTGCAAGAGCTCCCACTCGAAGTAAGATCTGGAATTCTCACATCCACGCAAGACAAATGTCCCAGGGCAGAGTGGTAAGAATCCAACCTAGACCTTCACACTTTCATTTGCAAAAATGAGGCAGAAGTGGAATGGTCCCTGGACCCTGACAACGCATGTGAGTGGGGACAGGACTGTTTGTTTTTCATGGGAAAGGGCTGTCCTCCTCTTAGTCTCAAGACTGCTTAGTACAATAACACCTGCAAAGACAGGAGTGGTTATCAGACAACCTTTGTTGCCAAGCCACTAGCCTTTCCAGGTACTCTGCCTGCTGTAAGGGTGTTTGGGCATCAAATGAAGCAGGGCTGTGACAGAAAAGTAGCTAGGTAAGAACTTACCATAACAGTAGATCTTCGAGAGGAGCTCTTGCAGCAGGCTATCACAATAAGGACTATGCCGCAGGCACTAGGACCCACCGGAAAACTTCTCAGCCAGCAGTACCCAGCAGAGACCACCCCGATGTCAGCCCTGGTATAAAAGGGGGCGGACCCAGCTCCACCCCAGTTCCCCTGTCAAGTCCTGCGAATGAGCCCTGACAGGAGAACGAGGCGAAGCTCGAATATGATGCTCTGCACACCCCAAGGGGATGGAGGGATGGAAAAGACGTTTTGCTGCAAGAGCTCCTCTCAAGATCTACTATTACAGTAAGTCTCACGAACTGTACCATCTTTATTTCGAGTGGGAGCTCTTGCAGCAGGCTATCAAAAGAAGGACTGAATACCAAGCAGTCCCTCACCAAAGAGGTAATCGATCCCGGGAGGTGGAGGAGAGGAAGCTAAACACAGAAGCTCAAGACAGGAGTCCCTGAAGGACTGCCAGGCTGAAACCGGCATGGCATCTGGAGGCAATGTATAAGCTATGTGTGCTACGGAGTATGCACTCAATTCAGGTAGCAGCCCGCGCAAATGTCCCCAATTGAGATGTTCTGAAGCGGGGCGAAGGAAGCAGACACTCTCCTGGAGGAGTGACTCCTAACCAGGCCTGGAAGGGCCTTGTTGTGCTTCTCATAGCAGAAAGAAACACAGTGGACAATCCATTTTAAAAATGGTCTGCTTGGACACCGGTTTACCCAAGTGTTGTGGTGCGAATGCCACAAACAGTTGCTCAGATTGGCGGTGAGAAGCCGTTAGCTTAAGGTAAAACCTTAGCATCCTGTGGACGCCCAAAGTGTGAAGGAGAGCTTCCCTCCTGTTGGAGGGAGAAGGAAATAAACTGGAAGGTCAACCGACTGGCTGAGGGTCAACTCAGAGACCACTTCTGGAAGAAACTTAGGTTCATCCTCAGGAAACCCTTTCCCTGTGGAAAATTAAATACGGCTCTTTGCACATCAGAGCCTGAAGCTTGGAAACTCTTCGAGCTGACGTAATGGCAACTAAGAAACAAACCTTCCAGGAAAGACATCGCAGCTCACAATTTGTTGCAGGCTCAAAAGGGGAGAAGAGTAAGCTTCTCCAACACAAAAAGGAGGACCCAGGGTGGGATAGGATCCCGAATGGGAGGTCTCACGTGAAGACTCCCCTGTAAAAAGGTGCAGGTCACATCCAATTAGGCTAAGGCCCTGTCTCCCGAAAGGGTGTGATAAGCCAAGATGGCCCAAGTGTGCACCTTAATGGAGGAGTAGCTCAAGCCTTGCTGATATAAGGAGAGAAAATACTGTAGAGCTGAGTTCACGGGACAGGTAATGGGATCCAGATGGCAAGATAAGGCCCATAAGCAGAACCGCTTCCACTTCATAGCATAAGTGGAGCATGTGGAGGGCTTTCTCGCTGACACAAGAACATTCACCACCTCTGGGGATACCCCATACCTGTATTTTGCTACGTCCAAAGGAGCCAAGCATGAAGGTGTAAGGACCGGAGATCAGGATGGACCAGTCAGCCCTGATCCTGGGACAGCAACTGCGAGCACATTAGCAGCGGGATTGGACGTTCCATGGATAGCCGCTACGCAGTGGGAACCAAATCTGCCGAGGCCACAGCCGGGCGATCAGAATCATTCGAGCCCCCGGCCAGCAGCAACTTCAACAGAACTCTGGACGAGAAGAAAGGCGAAAGAAACCTCCCTGCCCAACAAAGGGACAACGGTCTGGCCAGAAAACACCAGGCACGGGCTCCTCGCGAGCAGAAAACTGGCAGTTTACGCCATGCGGTGATGCAAACAGGTCCAGCTCTGGACGACCCTACGTGTCTAACAGTTGGTCCACTACTGACTGCAGTAGCTCCCACTAGTGTGCCTTGACTGAGATCTGCTGAGACTATCTGCCAAGTCATTGAGGACTCCTGGAATGTGCACCATGGAGAGAGTGATGTGCCATTCTAGTGCTCAATACCAGACTCTCATCGCCTCCCTGCACAGGAGGCAAGAATGAGCGCCCCCTTGCTTGTTGATATAGGAGACGACCGCCATGTTGTCCATCTGAACCAGAAGAGAGCCTGGTATGAGGTCCTCTTGAAAGGCATGTAGCGCACTGCAGATCCTGGATGCCGGACTGCAGATCCTGGTGAAAGCCAGAGACCCTCAACCAGGCATGGCGCCTGAGGCAGACACCTGCCGCTGCCGCTCTGGCTGCCATACCAGCAGTGTTGTACAAGGCACACAAAACATGTGTGCCTATGTCCGTGCCAGATTTCAGGACGTCCAGAATCTCCGTTTTCTTCTCGGAGTCTGGCAAGGCATTTACCAGCTCATCCCCACTTTCACAGCACATTCTGGTACTGGACCATATGAGTTAGGAAATTAAGGGATCCAACTGAACAGGTGGAGGCAGAATACACCTTCTTGCCCACCTGGTCCAGATAACGAGACTCCGGATCGGGAGGTTGCGAGCTGAGGTGTTTGGGCTGCTTAGATTTGTCATGAGCAGCTGTAATTACTGAAGAGTCCGAATGAGGGTGTTCGGCCAAAAATGGTTCATCCCTCGGGGCTCTGTACAGCCTGTCCAATTTCTTGGGAACTGCCGGGACCGAAGCTGGATGCTTCCAGGTAATCCGGGTCAGGTCCTGGAATGTGTCCATGTAGTGATAGTATAATATGTTGATTATTATCACTCCATTTTGTATGCTATTTCATGTAATGTATGTCATTTTATACTCCATTTTGTATTGTGTGACTCCATTTTACATGCTGCTTCATTTAATTGGTGTTTTGCTCTTTAGATAGTCTCATTATTATGTTTTGCTTCAGACAGTGTATTTTTGCTGACTTGAAGGTCGATATTATCAGGCAACCTGTTTTGTAGTTTTGTTTAAACTTCTGCTTAGCTCATAGTGTTCTAGGCACCCGCCAGTGTTTGGAGCACAGTGACCTAGCAGGTGTAGGAATTTGAGCAGTCCTTATGGTGTGAATTGCAGCATCCTGGGAGCCCGGCCAGCTTCTAGAATGTGGGAAAACAACACTATGAAGGCTGCACGTTATTTTTAGCATAGAATAAGATATAAATGTAGCTTTCTAATGCCTGGTTGGAAGCCTCATCTGCAGGGTGGACGTATCGCTGTGGAACTTTCTCCCGGTTCAAGACTCCTAGCCAGGCTGACAAGGGGCTCCCAGCTACTGGGAAAAGGCTTGATGTAGCATAGAATCGGTGATGTATCATGTTTTGCTTAATTGAAGTATATATTAATGCTGATAGTAATATTGCTAATGAATGAATGCTAAAGTGTAATCATTAATGCTGATAGTGACATTGCTGCTAAATGAAGTGTAATTATCTTTTGCTTGCAATAAATTGTGCTGATGTGGTGAATGCCAAGTGTGATTATTCCTTGTGACTCTTCGATTAGGTAAGACAATTTTGCTAGTCGGCAGGATTCATAAAGGAAAGTACACACTAAGGTGAAGTAAAAATGTTTAAAAGAAAAGAGTCTAATGTTGCATGTGCACAAGTGGAAATTCCTGGTTGGGAAAACCAACCTTATGCTGATTTAGCCACTGAGTGGTCATGTTGTGCAGGGTTGAGTGAACACTGGGAATCCTGTTTAAAGGATTCTGAGCCTGCAGATGTTGTTACATGTATGAAAAGAGTGCCTGTGGCAAAAGGAAAGAATGTGCTGCCTTGAAAGTAGGGGTGGATTTATTGTCTCCTCATAGGAAGATGCATGAAAAGGTAGTGGGACTTAGTGAAAAGGCAGAGTTGGAACGAAAGGTTTGTGATTTGGAAAGTAAAGCTGTGATGTTACAATGTCAAAATCATTTGCTGAGTGATAAATTGATACCTATCGACAGTTGCAGAAAATGCAGCTGTCGAAGTGGCACAGTACAAGTATAAAAGAGGAGGGGCAGAGTTAGTAGGAAAGGTAAGCCTAGCAATAGCTAGGGCAGGAGCCCACTGGGATCCTGAAACATGGGATGGAGATATTTGTTTTCTACAGATGAGGAAAGGTCAGCCTCAGATAAAGAAGAAAAGGCTGAGGGACGTAAGGTTCCAATATTGCATGCACAGCCAGTGTCTAGAAGACGACTAAGTGTTGGATCAGGGAAATCCTAGGAATCGAGATGTAGTGGAGGATTTTCTCAACAGGAGGTATCAGACCTCCTGGGCGGTACACCGGGGGAGTTTGTTGAGATGGCTGGTGAGGTTGTATGACACAGGGCGGATGGAGTGGGCTTAGATGAAACTGATGCCCCTAGGTTTCTGTCACTAAGCTATGACCCTGTGGTGAAGGAGGCGCTCGGACCCTCCGAATACAGGGCAGGGCTATGCCACGATGCTGGACGTGGTGGCTGTGGCTTGCAAACACAAGTATCCAACGGTGAGTGACTGGTCGGAGGATAGTAAACCATGGTTTACCTTAAAGGACTGTATACAAAACATTAAAATGGAAATGATGAAGTTTGCGGTCTCCACAGAAGACCATGCTGATTTAATGAGTGTTGTTGTGCCAGTGTCTGTAATGCATAAGATTATCAAAACTGCACCACCTGCATATAAGGCAGTAATGATGACTTTGTTGATTAATCAGACGGGGAAAACAGTAGGTGTAGTGCTAGAGGCAATACGGCAGTTAGGGGAACTGGGAGATTGGGGCCCAAAGGGGTCTAGTTTATATGATTCTTCAGGACAGGATAAACAGCGGTCCAATCCTGAGGGTCGAGTTTCTAGGAGAGATATGTTCCTTGCTCTCTTAAAGGATGGGGTGGCAAGGGAAAACATTGATGGGATCAGTACCCCTGATATGTGGGAAATGTACAAAAAGAGGGGATTGAACACTAAGAAGCGAGTAAATAAGCAGATCAATTCAAAGTTAAAGACAGATGTACATGTCTCTTCAAGGGAGTCTAAGTCCAACTGCTCCCCGCAGAGTTTGATGATGAAAGTATGTCCTGGGTGGTGAGGGGGGCTCCCACCAGGGATCCATTGAGTCACCCCGACTGGAGCAGGAATATGCAGATCTGTATCCTAGTGATTTGTACCCGTTAGGAGTTGCAGCAACTGAAAAACCTAAAATATGACTGAAATGAAGGCCAAGCCCCAGTAGAAGGGTGGGCTAGGAGGGATTTTAGACCTCATGTAGAATTGAAAATTAATTGGAAAAGTGGCTCACCCCAAAAAGTACGAGCTTTAATTGACACTGGGGCGGAGGCCTCATTAATTTATGGGAACCCAGCAAAACACAAAGGTCAGCGAGTGGTAATTACAGGATTAGGAGGTAAACAAATTGAGGCAGTGCAGACCATTTTGGAACTGAAAATAGGTCAGCTGCCCGGAGAAAATATTGTGTAATGATTATTCGATTCCGGAATACATTATAGGAATAGACATACTAAAGGATGACGCTCAATTGTCTGATGGACAATATCAATTTGGAGTAAACCTTACATTTCAGCAAGACCAGTAGTAGTGGGGAAGGTGCAGATGCCTCCAGTAGCCATTCCACCTGCTACAAAAATTATCTGTATGAAACAGTATAGAATACCAGGAGGGCATGAGGAGATAACTGCCACTATTAAAGATCTATTAGAGGCAGGAGTGCTTAAACCCACAACAGCTTGGAACAATCCTGTGTGGCGGTCAAGAAAAGTGACGGGTCATGGCGGATGACAGTAGATTATAGGAATTGAACAAGTACACTCTTCATTGACTGCTGCTGCCCAGACTCAGTCACCCTGATAGAGCAAATACAAAGGCACAAAGGGGTATGGTATGCAGTTATTGATTTAGCTAATGCATTCTTTACTATTCCGATTGAGGAAAAGTTTTGGGACCAGTTTGCCTTCATGTGGCAGGGGAGGCAATATGCTTTCACTAGATTACCTCAGGGATATGTACATAGCCCCACCATCTGCCACCGGATGGTGGCAGAACACTTGAATGAGTTGAAGCTGCGGATGGCATGCAGATTTCTCATTACATTGATGATATCTTGATCCAGGGGCTGATCAAGATAAGTACAGCAGTTACTAGATGAGACCATTGATCATATAGGAGGAAGAAAGGATGGGAAATTAATCCAGACAAGGTACAGGGTCCTTCCCAAACAGTAACATTTTTGGGAATTCAATGGAACAGGGGCATAGAGAAATATTGCCCAAGGCACCACAGAAAATACTGGACTTTTTCACTCCACAAGACAAAACTGAAACACAAAGATTTGTGGGTTTGTTTGATTTTGCATGACAGCATATACCCCATTTAGGGCAAATACTAGCTCCCTTATTAAAGTGACCAGAAAGAAATAAGAGTTTGAATGGGGGATGAGCAACAAAAGCATTTGATAAGGCTAAGGAAGCAGTGCAGCAAGCCTTAGACCTTTGGCCCCTGCAGGAGGGGGAGGTAGAATTAAATGTGTCCGTAACTGGGCAGTATGCAAACTGGAGTTTGTGGCAGAAGCAAGGGAGACAGAAAGTGCCACTAGGTTTTTGGAATAGGAAACTCCCAGAGGTAGGTAGCAGATACTCACCTTTTGAGAGACAACTACTAGCATGCTACTGGGCTCTGATAGAGACAGAACAAATGACAGTGGGTCATGAGGTAGCATTGAGACAGAGATACCCATTATGCAATGGGTAAAAAGCTCCCCTAGAACTCACAAAATAGGACATGCTCAGGAAGCTAGCATTATCAAATGGAAATGGTATATTCAGGATTGAGCAAAGGTAGAATTGGGGAATAGCAGCCTCCATGAGAAGGTAGCTGAAATTCTCTAGAGGGAGAACAGGTTGAGGGAAAATGCCTGAAATTCAAGAATCACTCTGTGAAATGGGGAAAGCCTTTGATGAGCTGCCTGCTTCTGACCGAAAGCACATGTATGGTTTACAGACGGCTCAGCCAAATATGTGGAAATAGGAGATACTGGAAAGCAGTAGCTTATTGTCCACACACTGAAAAGTTTTTGTAACATCAGGAGAAGGGAAAAGCAGTCAATATGCTGAGTTGTATGCAGTATATCAGGCTTTGAGACAAGAAAACCAGGTACATGTCATATTTATACTGATTCATGGTCTGTAGCCAATGGTTTAACAACCTGCTGCCCACTTGGGCTAAGGATGAGTGGAAAATTTATTCGAAAGAAATATGGGGAAAAGAACTGTGGCAGGAAATATGGACTATGGTGCAAAATACTCAGACCACTGTATTTCATGTTGATGCTCATTGTGCTTCAGATACACTAGAACGATGGTATAATTCTGTTGCAGATGAAAGAGCTAAGATTCTTCCAGTGGATATTGAAGAAACTCAAAGTCAGCAGTTATCAGGGTTGGCAAAATGGGCACATCAAAATGTGGACATTTGGGAGAGAAAGCCACTTACAGGTGGGCATAGTAGGGTGTACCCTAACATTGATTTGGCTAAAACTGTTATTGCTCAGTGTCCTATATGCCAACATGGGCAACAAAGACCAATCCCTCATATTGTGAAAGGACAATTGGGGAGGGAAAAATTACCGGGTCAAATTTGGCAGATTGATTACATTGACCTCTACCTTTAGTGGAGGATGTCGATATGCTTGCACAGTTGTAGATACATATTCAGGGTATTTATTGGCATACCCTTGTAAACAAGCTACACAGAAAAACACCATTAAGGCAATTGACTTAATTATGTTGTACTATGGAATACCCTTGCAGATACAAAGTGACAATGGTTCCCATTTTAGGGGAAATGGTACAAGCTTATGCTCAAGCCCATAACATACAGTGGGTATTTCACATCCCTTATTACCATGAGGCAGCAGGGTTAATTGAGAGAATGAATGGATTGCTGAAAGAACAGTTTAGGAAATTGGGGGCACTAAAATGGAAAGAGAATTTGCATGAAGCATTACAGAGTTTAAATAATAGACCAATTGGAGAATCTGAGACCCCCTTAATGCGAATGATAACTCCTAATTTGCAAGTGCAGGCTTACTCAACTACAGAAACAGTGTTATATTGGGAAATTACACCAGGTGCTCTGTCTCCTTGCAGGGCAACCCCAGAAACTGCTGGACTTGATTTACATGCCCTTCAAGAATACAGAATAAACAGCAGAAACATTCAAGTGATAGAAACTGGTATTGGAATACAAATTCCACCGAGACATTTTGGTTGGATAGCACCTAAATCAGAACTAGCCCTCAAGGGAATACAAATTTTGGGAGGAGTGATTGATTGTGATTACCAAGGAGAAGTGAAAGTAATTTTGTTGAATAGTAGAGAACAACATCTGTTAATTCAACAGTATGACAGAGTGGCTCAATTGTTAATTATTCCAGTTAACAAAGTGACCCCTATAAAGGGACAAGCCCCCACACTCTTAACAGCAAAGGGGATAAAGGTTTTAGATCTACAGGAGGTTTTAACAATGGTGCCAAAATATGGGTTACAAACCCAAATGGCCCTCCTGAACCAGCTGAGGTGATAGCCACCGGACGAGACAACACAGTGTTAATTATCAGGTCAGGGAAAGAGATGGAATATGTACCAGCGAACACATGTTATCTTCGAGAATAATCAGTCTGTGTATTTTCTAGGTTCTTCAATGGATTCTAAAAGGAATAACACTCTCTCTCACGGTCCATTCGTAAAGCCTATTACCCCAGGTGGAAGAATATTGAAGCTTGACGACCCACTTGTACAATGGGGTTGGAAATCTTCCACCAGTTTACGGGTGCAAGACAACTTTACTTGCCCTGAAAACCAAGGATGTCCTATAGTGAACATTACTTTTCACCAGATGTGAACATTTGGAAACCAGTTGAGACAATGGCAGGACGATTATATGTCCAACCTATGCAGGACACAAATTGGATTAAATTACAGAACCAGACTGCTATTAGATGCTGCAACTTACCGAATAGTTGCATGGTGACTGTACAACATAGACTTGATTGCTGCATGAATCAGACATTTTCAATGCAAGTATTACTTTGATTGACATAGACACGTTATTCTGCATGAATGCTACTGCAATAACTAATAGAACTACTTGGGCAGATCACATTACAGTGTTGAAAAATCATCCTGTAATTAGCAATGATAGTATAGTTAAGGTTCCATCCACATGTACATCAGTAGCAGCGGTATCAGAAAAATGTAATCCATTTTAACATAAAGTTTATGTTTAGTAGAAAATGCAAATATAAAAGAGCTTGGTATGATACGCTATTAGGTGGAGCAGGGGCAGGCATGGAATTTTAAATAGTGTTGATATAGAAACACTGACTAACAGGCTTCAGGCAGTAGGAATTGATGTATTTAGCTTAATTAACTTACAAGCTCAATGGATGCCAACTGTTTTCTTACCCCAAAGATTAACTTTGAATTATGATTTTGAGTTCTTGCAGTTATTTAATGCTTCACAGGTATGGGGAATGGGAGTAGCAGAAAATATTTCGCGATTTATTGATTGGACAGAATGCACAATGCGATACTGCAAAGAAATAAGGCCCAGAGTGATTTAATGAGTAATAATGAATATGTGTGGAGGACCGTGTTCAAATCATGGATTCCTAGTAATCATTGGATTGTAATGTCATCCACCACAGTAAAATGCACAGATACCTATTGTTCAGGGCAATTGGTACATTATAATGTTAGTGACCCTGAAATAATGTGTAAATATGTAATATTACCTGTAATTTTGGTCCCCATTATTTGATCCTGAGTTTTGTTACCACATTTAACGGAGATTATATAGATAGTCAGAACACCACCCATGACTTAAGTCTGTGTTCAAAAACAGCTGATGGAATACTATGTGGACAGCATTCCAGACTTTATGAACCTTGTTTACTGGAGCATTGATAAATTTGTGTCAATGGACAATTTTACCCATAACCTTTACCATGTTTACAGAAATAGGACCCCAGTATGTTTGTATAGTAACTAATCAGGAGAATACTGTTAGGATGTATAACTTAACTCGTCCCTTTCAGGTTGTTTAAGAAATGTGACTCATTTGTGGTGGGAAAATACTACTTACACCTTTGTCCCTGATAATGAGCAGAAGCTTATTTTGTACTGGCAGCCTAATATTTTAGATCAATCAAGATTGAGTATCTCATTAAATAAAATTAAACAGATAATTCAGGAAACAGATGTAATGCAGGCTCATTTGGCAATAAGAAATAAATCATTAGTGCAAAGTCAGGTGCAAACTACGATAGTTAAAAATAAAATGATTGATTTAAGTTCCAAGATTCAACAAGAGACTACTCATTATTGGTGCAATATTTTTACAGGATGGTCTCCATCAGCTACAAAAGTGTTAAATATTCTGATACATTCTATCATAATCATTGCTGTAGTGACAATTATCTTGCTTATTTGGACTTGTTACTTATCATGTTATATTCGTAGTAATTTTGCTATGGTACCAATATCATACAAATCGTATTCACAATAATCAAAGGACCGAATGTAGTGATAGTATAATATGTTGATTATTGTCACTCCATTTTGTATGCTATTTCATGTAATGTATGTCATTTTATACTCCATTTTGTATTGTGTTACTCCATTTTACATGCTGCTTCATTTAATTGGTGTTTTGCTCTTTAGATAGCCTCATTATTATGTTTTGCTTCAGACAGTGTATTTTGCTGACTTGAAGGTCGCATATTATCAGGCAACCTGTTTTTGTAGTTTTGTTTAAACTTCTGCTTAGCTCATAGTGTTCTAGGCACCCGCCAGTGTTTGGAGCACAGTGACCTAGCAGGTGTAGGAATTCTGACCAGTCCTTATGGTGTGAATTATAATCCTGGGAGCCCAGCCAGCTTCTAGAATGGGAAAACAACACTATGAAGGCTGCACCGTTATTTTTAGCACAGAATAAGATATAAATGTAGCTTTCTCAATGCCTGGTTGGAAGCCTCATCTGCAGGGTGGACGTATCGCTGTGGAACTTTCTCCCGGTTCAAGACTCCTAGCCAGGCTGACAAGAGGCCCCCAGCTACTGGGAAAAGGCTTGATGTAGCATAGAATCGGTGATGTATCATGTTTTGCTTAATTGAAGTATATATTAATGCTGATAGTAATATTGCTAATGAATGAATGCTAAAGTGTAATCATTAATGCTGATAGTGACATTGCTGCTAAATGAAGTGTAATTATCTTTTGCTTGCAATAAATTGTGCTGATGTGTGAATGCCAAGTGTGATTATTCCTTTGTGACTCTTCGATTAGGCAAGACAGTCCACCAAAGAAGGCACCACCAAGGGTTTAGGCTCCTTCTGCCTCAGGTACTTAGCTAATTGCTGGCGTTCCGGATCCAGGTCCTCCGTATCCCACTCATTGGAGTCCTGGATGTGCCTCATGACATCTATGAAAGTAGGATAGTCAGGTCCTTCTCTCCTGGGGAATCCAATTCCTGAAAAGGAAGAGGTAGAAGAAGAGGAGGAAGGGCTACTGGATGTCGAGTAGCCGGACCCATCCCTGTGACTAGTTCCACTCAAACATCTGACTCACAGACTGACGACGGTCCAAAGACAGATGTCTGTCATGGGACCGATGGCGGAGCAGGGACCGACGTCGGGAGCAGTCCCGTCTAACAGAGCAGGAACGGCTCCTGGTGAGAGACCTGATCCGGCGTCTGCTACCAGATCTGGTAGAGCGCCGGTGTCTGACTATGGACCGTGAACGAGCCCTGGGAGGAGGTGTAGCGTGGCCTCTCTGGGATCTTCCTCGGCAAAGAAGCACCTCCTGGCTGTGGTTCACCCGAAGGGTCTGGAACCGGTGACGGGCCGGGCTCGGGGAGGGGTTCTGCTTCTGGACCTGCCCCCACCAGAAGGGAAAAAGATCCTGGAGCTCGTCCTTCGTAAAGATGGAGGCTGCTTTCCTTGGAAAGGGAATATCCAGAACGTCGGCCTTGGAAGAAGAGCCCCGGGGGGGAGGAAGACTTAGGGGATGGAGACGCAGCTCCTTCGTTGGCTGCGCCTAGATCAGTCACCCCATCACCCGGCATCGGTAAAGGGACAGATGACGGGGTACCACCGGGAGGGTACCAGAGTGTCCTTCAATTCTGAGGGTGTGCTCTTGACGGTCATCGCCGAGGCCTTGGAAGGCAGGGCCGAAGCCTGCGCCTCTCCCCCAAAGGCCCAGCCTTAACCTGATCTTTGGATTTTGGACGCTCACCTGAGTCCGTTGAACCACAGGCTTTCTTGGGGGAAGGCCGTGAGCGGAAGCAAGACCGGGACCTGGACTGGTGCTGGGACAGACTATGGTCTTTTTCGCAGGACCGCTTGGTTTCGTCTTTTTTCACCGTCTCCCCTGAGGTGTGCAGATCCATCTTTTTTCAAGAAGGTATGCCTTTAGGGCCTTCAGATGGCAGATCAGAGTCTGGCTGGTAAATCTCTGGCAGGATGAACAGGCCACGGTGTCGTGCTCAGGCCCCAGGCAAAAGATGCACTTCTTGTGGCCGTCCTTAGATGGTATCTGGTGGTCGCAACCACACTACTTGATGTGGGTTCCCGACGAGGAGACAGAGGATGGTGAAGATATACATCGGTGACTAAAAGCCGTTGAAAAAGTCGAAAAAATAGAAGAAAAGGGCTGAAAACCCGGAGTTTTTTAGTTGGTACTGGCAAGCCAAGACCAAAGAACTCTTCACATGCGTGGGACGTGGCAGGAAAAGAACTGGGTGGAGCTGGGTCCGCCCCCTTTTATACCAGGGCTGACGTCGGGGGCGGTCCCTGCTGGATACTGTTGGTTGAAATGTTTTCTGGTGGGTCCTAGTGCCTGCGGCATAGTCCTTATTGTGAAAGCCTGCTGCAAGAGCTCCCACTCGAAGTAAGATCTTGACAGTTTAAATACTGAAGATAAGAATGTGACAAACTAACAAAATGCTACTGGTATGCAAAACTGGTTCTGATCCTGTACAGGGAAATCCAGAGTACTGCACTTTGTCAGCAGGGGGGAAAAGAGGCAGCTGGGGCTGGTGCTCTTATTTACACAGCAGGTGCACAGACACCAACCTATGCACTGATGATATCAGCCCTAGAAGTGCTGGTACCCACGGGGTCCTCAAGCCTCCAGTCTAAGACCAAATGTGGAACCCTATGGAGAAGACAGATTCTTGGAAGATCACTGTAAACTGCAGTTTACATAAACTCCAGCCGATTTCAGTCCCAGTAGCTCCCTACCAAACAACTGACTCTGTGGTTCTTTGTTTAAATCACAGGCTGCAAGGCCCTACTGGCTGCTTGCAAACATGCTCCAGCCACAGACAGCTGCTCAGATTGCAGCCCAGTCCCCCACCCCAATCCCTGGTACAAGGGGCCTTGTCTATAACAACCTGTTTTAAATGGTGTCTGGGAAATATGCATGGCACCTTGTTAACCCCACCCCTAGTAGGACTGGGGCTCTTGGAAGTTTTTCATTTTTACTTTTCTTAAAACGGTCATGCGCTCCTGGACTTTCATATGCAGAACAATCTAGTTGGACACAATTTCCATTTTTCGAATCCATGGTCATGCTGCACATAGTCTAGTATAAACTTAAGCAATAAGGCACAACATGGAGTGGTTTACTGGGGATTTACCCATGCCTTGTGTGGTGTGTCACGAGGCACAGCTAAGTGACAACCACACAAGAAGTGGGTAAATCACCCAATAACTCACACCCTGGAGTGCCATGTGTAAAATAAATTTAAAATTGGTTTATGTTTTTTATAAATGCCATTCCTCAGCTATGGATTATGCAGATTTATCCACGGTCACGTGACTTGTTTTGACCAATGTGGTTACAGGATTTTCACACACCATTGTATAATTTTTTTTTTTTTTTTTAATATACTGTGCTTCCCCCACCATGTCATATCGAAGGGTTGCAAGTATTAGAGATCCTGTGTAAACCAATTTTCTTTCCATCACCTACTATGCCTTGAAACTTTGTACTTACTCAATGCAAAGTACATGTGATAATGAAATTAAAATAAAGTTAAAAAAAAAGAATAATCTGGTTATTTTTTTTACTGTTGAATCTTCCTAGTTACAGTATGTTACCACATGGGATTAAAATGTTTTTATCAAGATTCAAGTTTCCTTGCTATTAATGGGGTAATTTTACTTTGTGTGTTGCCAAAATATTTAATTTCTTGTTTGGTGGAATTTCCTGTAATATTTTCATTTTTTAAAGCTAAAAAACAAAACGTACACAAAAATTAAACTGTATCAGACTTTCTCAATGCAGCCTTAAGCTGTCCTTTTTACACAGACAATAGAAGAATTCTGCTGAAACTTATGGGAAGCGGACTAGTTTTTTTTTTCTTTTCGCCTTATCTGGTGACTACCAGCTGGGGGCATCCAGCTGCCCTGCCCCGGGAGAGCACCAGACACCCCCATGATGGGGGATCTGGCACGGCTGCGCCAGTCCACTGGAGGGCCTCCCTGTACCCTGCCCAGCCAGACCCCCGATGCGATTCCACACGAGTCCTCCTGGCGAGGCAGGGCGCAGCCATCAAGCTGCACAGTCGCGCCCACCCATTTTCCACCTAGTTTTTGAGACCACTGGAGTACGGACGTGCAATGACATCCAGGCACAACATGCCGACATCCGCCGTGGTCCCCCCATGTACACTGGCATGTAGTGCCTCCGGCGCGTCCCCAGGGTCAGCTACAGCATGGTGGGATTCCCCAACCCTCCCCAGGATCAGGAGAGCAGTCTACAGATGCTCGATCCTGATCCTGCCCTGCCAACCTGACGACCCAGTCCCTCCCCGAACCCGGGTTGCTGGTGTGGCGCCCAGCGCCACCGGGCCAGCAGCTGACTAGTTTGTTTTTGTTTTGTTTTGTTTTTTTTACAAAAGGGGAGACACTGTTGTAGTTTTGAGCTTGTGTCTAAGGTGGGTGGGGGGCAGGGAGGCATAGCCACAACTTCAGTGACAAGGATCAACATTTCACCAATCCAAGATTCCACAACATCAGCCTTCCAGTTAAACTGCAGGAATGCAGAGTTCTCATCCAGCTTAGCCTTCCTCTGTGCTGCTGCTTTCTCAAGTTCTGTCACCTTCCCTCTCAACGTCTTCATCTTGGCTGTAATGTGCTCCTCATTGTGGTTATTCTGCAGGGATGATGCAACACTGAATTAAACAAATGAAAACCGGCCACACACTTCTTTAAGGATGGGGTGGGAGCAGGGATTTTTTTTTTTTTTCGAGCTTCCCACAAGCACAAGACTGGAATGTTCACTCCCAGATTCACTGTCTCCCACTTTGACAGAGGAGCCATGGTCACAGTCAAATTTTATTTATAAAAGGCGCTTTTCCTAAACCAAAGTGCCTGTACAATGTACTGTTAAAAACTCTTCAGGTTAAAATCCCAAATCATAAAAATTCCAGATTCATATTAAAATCAAGTCTGCATGCTTCTTCTAACTCTGAGGGCAGACAAGCAGCTGCCTTCACAGGAGATGCAATGTCACTCAGTGGGCAGGGAGCACAAATGCCAGGCATCCCACTCCCCTCCTCCACGAATGCCAAATGCCTCACCTCTGACACGTTCAACCTCCTGCTGCCTCCAGCGTGTCTTTCTGGGGAAATTACATGTAAACCCCCAATCTCACAGGTGGCAGAGTAACACGCTGCACAACTCGGCTGGCCAGAATGTAACGTTCTTTCTTTTGTTCCATCTGTCTGTCTATCCATCCATCCTCCTGGCAATTCAACCCCCCATCCACCCCCTCTGCAGACATACCAGCCCCTCACCTCCAACCCAAGAACGTGGGCATCTAGTGCAGTGCGAGATCCAACAGTACAAGGATACATCATCCTGGCAGTTCCATTTTTCCTCCTGGCATTTCTGCCAGTAAATCCTGACCCTCCGAACCTCAGGCATGGCACAGAGAAGTACCCAGACAGCCCTCATGTGTGCACAGGAATCTCAGTGGAGGAGCAAGCTTCCAGGTCCACTGCAAGGGGTTGCTGCAATGGCAGAAACTCTGCACCAGCCCTCCTGGCTGGAAGTGCTGCTGTGCAGTAGAGCCACCTCAGCCTTTCTCAGGCTTTCTGGCCAGCTTCCCGAATCCATTCCCAAACCTGGGTTCATCAGCATGATAGCACAGTGCACTGCTGCTGGGACATTGGGTGGCCCCAAGAATATCATTTTCTTTTTCCCAGCACTGAAACATGTTTGTTTGGGGCATCTGGCAAAAGGATTGTTTACCCCAGTTTAGTGTGACACTTATGACACTGAAATACTTTGAGGTGACCCAGTGATCCAACCAAAAATATCACCCACCTTCTTAATGAGTTCCTCTCCACTAGCACAAACATCGTTCACTCTGTCTTTGTGTACTGTGAAATCAGTCTCAAATGCTTCATGTTTCTTTAGCAAGCCCTGAAAGAAAGGACACAGATTTGACTTCTAAAAATGCAGTACGGCAGGATATTCTTGTATCAAGTTATATTCACTGTGAGCTGAGCCGAACATAGGCACTGAAAGGTAAGTGGTAACTTACTAGACTTCCGCATAACAGAAAGCGATCTCTTACATTTATAAGAATGAGGCAGATTCTATCCTTCCCAAAGGGCTGTTCCCATTTTACGGATGCTGCACCCATGCTGCTTATCCCCCTTTTCTCCCAGCTGTTTTTTTTTTTTGTGTGGTGCTCTTCCACTCTGGGCCACAGATCAGTTGTCTGCAAAGAATCTGACATGTCCCACTTGTGAACTGGATAATAGGGGGTACAGGTATAGAACAAATTATCAACCCTTCCCCAGAGAGCGAAAGCATCATTCGCATACGAGACATGCTCACCCCCTCTTCTGACCCAGAGAGCAAAATGCAAGATTGTTCTAAGATTGGGTGTCCCACACTGCGTGTAACGCACTGCTGCAGAGAGCCACATCTGGTTCAATAAATGGTAATTACATACCTACTGTAATTTTTGATCTTCTTGAACAAAGTCTTCACCATTCATTCACACTAATGGGACTACAACGGAGGCACTAGGACCCAGCGGGAGCCAAAAATTTTCAGGAGGGCCAGCACTGAGGTAGGATTGAGCATGTGTGGCACGGCGAGGCTGGCTCGCGCCTGTATGGGCCACCTCAGCACCAACCCTCCAACCGCCTCAGTTCCTTTTCAATTGAGGAGGTGCAGCATAAACTAACCTAAGAAACACCTAACCTAATCCGGGCATAAGACAGCCCAGATGACCCGTGTAAGAAGGGTCTACTCAACACAAGAAGCAGCCAGCAGAAGGAGACCTTTAGGCCCATCCTGACTGCCTGATTTGTGCCGGGTTCTTGTATTTTATCCTGCTAGAGTCTTGTGTCCCCTTCCCCTCTCTCTCACCTTCTTTTTCCCTGTCCCCACATCCTCCCTCTGTGTTTGTCCCAGGCTGTTTTGAAAGATCCCACTGTTTTGGATGCCACAACCACGTCCGGCAGCTCATTCCATTGGTGTTACCACCCTTTCTGTGAAGAAGTGCTTCCTCACATCTCTCTTGTACTTTCCTCCCATTAGTTTCAGGCTGTGTCCTCTGGTGGAGGTATTTTCTCTCACGATGGAAACCTTCCCATGCTACCTTGATTACACCCCTTAGGTACCTGAAGGTCTCTATTATATCTCCCATCTGCCTCCTCTCCTCCAGTGAGGAGATCTGCAGGGACTCCAGCCTCTCTACATATGACTTGTCCTGCTGCCCCCTGATCATCTTAGTCGCCCTCCTCTGTACCCCCTCCAGCAGTATAACGTCCTTTTTTAGGTTTGGGTGTCTATACCTCACTCATATTCCAAGTGAGGCCTCACCAGTGACCTATACAGTGGCAGAATAACCTCACTGTGTCTGCTACTGATACCCCCTGTGATGCATCCCAACATCCTGTTGACTTTTGCTGCTGCCTTTTTGCATTGTGTGGACTGCCTCATGTCACTAGTGATTGCTACTCCTAGATCTTTTTCTTCCTCTGACTTGGCTACCTGTACTTTTCCTATATAGTACTCAACTCTTGGGTTCTTAGCTCCCACGTGTCACCCAGTCAAAGAAATCTATTAGATTCGTCTGACATGACCTTCCCGCTGTGAACCCATGCTGCCTCGGGTCCTGTGCCCCACTGGCCTCTAGGTACTCAACTATTCTTTCCTTCAGAAGTGACTCCATCACTTTCCCTACCACAGAGGTCACACTGACAGGTCTGTAGTTTCCTGCCTCTGTCTTGGTCCCATTTTTGTGAAGGGGAATCACATCTGCCTTCCTCCAGTCCTCGGGTACCACACCATCCTCCCATGATTTATTAAAGAGAGTAGCCAGTGATTTCACTAGTTCCCTCAATTCTTTTAGAATTCTGGGGTGAATTCCATCAGGCCCCATTGCTTTGTCCACCTTCAGTTTTAGGAGTTCTTGCAGAACCCTTTCTTCTGTGAAAGGACTGGGATCGACCCCTATCAAGAGTGCTTCTGTTAACTGGATTAGGCACTTCCTCCTCTTTTGTGAATACTGAGCAGAAATATTTGTTCAGTATCCCTGCCTTTTCACTGTCCCCCTCTGCCCACCCATTGTCCATTCTATTCAGCCTCACTATCCCTCCCTTTGTCTTTCCACACTTGTTGATGTACCTATAAAAGGTTTTATCCCCCTTCTTAACCGAGTTGGCTATCTTTTCCTCAGTTTGGGCCTTTGCTATTCTGACTTCTCTCCCTGCTTCCTTCTGCCTTAACTGGTACAGCTCTCTGTCCTGCTCCTTCTGTGTTTCCTTATACTTCCGGAATGCTATCTTTTTTTTCCTGACTTTCGCAGCCACCTCTTTTGAGAACCATAGTAGCTTTTTCTTTCATTTTGATTTGTTTATTTGCTTCACACAAAGGCTTGTTGCCTCTGATGGCAGTTTTGATGATTCCCCATTGTTGCTCCATACTTCCTTCTAGCCTGCTTGCTAGTGCTTTTCTGAGGCACTCTCCCATCTTGCCAAAGTCAGCCCTCCTGAAGTCCAGTACCCTCACTTTTGTATGGCTCGATTCTGTAGCCGAGTTTAACGTGAACCACACTGTTTGATGGTCACTTGTTCCCAGATGGCAACCCACTTCTAGATCCGAGATCCTCTCACTGCCCCCGTTTGAGAGTACGAGGTCTAAGATTGCTCCCTCACGAGTGGGTTCCAAAACTAGCTGTCTGAGGCCTTCTCCGATCCCTCCGGTGTCTCCCGAGTGACCGAGTCAGCCTGCCCGATCTCGATCGCGGTCTAGAACCCCCTCGGCCAAAAGGCCAAGGAGGAGCTATAAGCACTCCAAAAAGAGGCGACGCCACAGGTCGTCCTCATCCTCCTCGGAATTTGACAGTTATCCTATGCCCAGAATAGATAATTTGGTGGACAGACTGGGGAATGCAAAGTATATTAGTACCCTCGATCTCACCAAGGTTTACTGGCAAATACCTTTAGCTTAAGATTCCAGAGATAAAACTGCATTTGCCCCCCCCTGTAAGATTATATCAGTTCACCACCATGCCCTTTGGTTTACATAGTGCGCCAGCTACATTCCAGCGGTACATGGATGTAATTTTATCCCCTCATACTGATTATTGTGCTGCGTACCTGGATGATGATGTGTACAGTCCAGACTGGAAAAGTCACGTGGAACACCTACGAGCAGTTATCCAAGCTATCAAAAATGCAGGTCTGACAATCCTACTAAAAGTGCAATGGGCATGAAGGAAACTAGATATTTGGCTGTGTGTTGGGAAATGGAGATGTCAAACCAGAGATTTCTAAAATAGAAGCTGTAGCTAACAGCCCTGTACCTAAAACAAAGAAACATGTCAGGTCATTTTTAGGGCTGGCTGGTTATCGGAGATTTGTTCCCAACTTTGCCGAGTTAGCTACTCCCCTCACTGAACTCACAAAGAAAAGGTACCCAAATAATGTGAAATGGACCCCAGAGTGTGATGAAGATTTTCAAGCCATAAAGGCTGCATTATGTTCAGCACCTATTTGAAAAAGCTCAGACTCTGAGAAACCATTTCTGCTACAGATGCATCAGAGGTAGGCCTAGGTGCAGTCCTAAGCCAAAATATAGATGGGAAAGAACATCCTATTCTGTAAACAAGTAGCAAGTTGCATGACAGAGAGAAAACATACTCTACTATTGAAAAGGAGTGTTTAGCAGCAAAGTGGTCAATGGAGTCCCTCAAATTTTATTTGCTGGGAACCAATTTTGTTCTTGTAACCGATCACAATCCTCTCTGTTGGCTTAACCACATGAAAGATACAAATTCCAGAATCACAGTGGTACCTGGCACTGCAGCCACTTATTCTCTTTGATTCACAAATCTGGTAAAGAGAATAGTAATGGTGATTTTCTGAGAAGATATGGATCAGGAATTGAAGGTTCTGAAGGTTAAAAAAAACAAAACAAAAACTAATATATGGGTTTGAACTGTACGTTTTGCCGTTCTGTTAACGAACTGGATGCAAATGTGCTTAATTTCTGAAAGTAGAGAATAGAAAGTTTTGGAAACCTATTTAACAAAACAGGTTTCCTCTTAAGGGTTGGGGTGGTATATGCAACATGGTAGAATAGGACCCTGTCCCATTTGTTTTGGAGAAAGTATTTAAATGCAAGCATCTGTATTCTTTCCTTTTCTGTCTCTTCTGTCTGGCTGCGCAACCAAATTTTCCTGCGAGACCTCAGACTTGATCAACCCAATCAGTCTCGCAATCCTTTGCTTCTCACTGTCAATTTTTCCTTGCTGTCTTTCTTCCTTGCATATCTATATCTGCCAACATAAAATATATGGGGATCAATGTATGGAAATGTAGCTGAAATTGGCATCACTTTTGTTTAGAAAATTGTGTTACTGTTGAAATGTATATATTTATAATTTGAGATAACTGCAAAAAGCTGGAAGTTACTTGGGTGCAAATGCCTGAGCCTTTTGCAGTTGCTGTGGGGACCTCAGGAAATTCTCAATGTTCTAGCAGCTCCTGAAATTTACAAAGGACAGGATGCTAAATGATGGGGGTTGAAAAAGAGTTATTAAAAACAGCTAAGCTGAGCTGCAAGGGAGATTTTTTTACAAGAGATTTTATTTTGCTTCTGTATATAGTTATTCTGAACAGGTTTATTTTATGTTATTGCAACTACAAATAAACAGTTTTGTGGAATTTTACAACTACTCCTGGGTTTTCTCTATGCTTCCTGACCCGTGCCTCGACAACATTATGCTACCATTACAAGTATTCAAAAGCCAGGAAAGGACACCATGCAGTGCCTGGCATACTGACCCACCTTGGTCCTCAATACTGACTACAAGTTATTCGCAACCATAGTGGCTAAGAGGCTGGCGTCTACCCTACCGGTGTTGGTTAACCAGGACCAAACAGGATTTGTCCCAGGCAGACAAACTCAAGACAACATTAAGAGATCGCTTCACCTCCTACATTATGCTGTCCGGTCGGGGGCCCCTTTTCTGCTTCTAAGCCTGGATGCGGAGAAGGCCTTTGACCAGGTGGCATAGCCTTTCCTTGAAGCGATCCTTAGGAGACTAGGCTTCTCTAACCCATTTACTAAAATCATAAATAATGCATATACCCACCCGAGGGCACATATAAAAGTGAATGGAAGGGTCTCAGCTCTGATACCGCTGGGAAGGGGTACGAGGCAAGGGTGCCCTCTGTCGCCCCTCCTTTTCACCCTATACTTGGAGCCATTAGCTCAGGCTATCAGACAAAACAACGCAGTGAAGGGCTTGGAAGTGGGGGGAGTGCAACAAACTAGCATTATACGCAGACAACCTGCTTATCTATTTAACAAACCCGGAACAATCTCTAAAGCCACTGTGGGAAGTACTAAGGGAATTTGGGACCCTAGCAAGATATAAGGTAACCTCTAGCAAGACAAAAGTACTATAGATAAATTATAGCCCATCGGAGAAAATTAAAGCGGAATTTGCAAAACTTAAAGTACCTAGGAATTCAGCTAAACTGGAGTAGCTCCCAGCTGTTTACAATGAACTCCCCCCCCCCTCCACTGTGTAAACTGGGAAATGACCTAGAGAGCTGCGCAATTGTATCCCTTCCTCTCACAGAGAATTGAGGCAGTTAGGATGGTACTGTTGCCAAGATTTCTGTACCTTACCCATAACAATACCAGGAGATTTATTTAGAGATTTAAACCGCAGGATTTCTAGATTTATCTTGGGGTCATAGAGACCTAGGATCAGATGTACCCTTCTCCAACTACCCAAGAAACTAGGTGGCCTCGCACTCCCCAACCTCAAACTATATTATTATGCTACCCAACATAGAACAGTTATCTATTGGCTACACTGACAGTATGAGGCAAAGTGGAAGAAGTACAGTTATGTAGGAACTTACCGTAACAGCACATCTTCGTGAGAGGTTCTTTCAGTAGGTCATAACATGTAGGACTAGTGCCATCTGACATCAGGACCCAATGGAAGACTTTTCTAGCAATACCCGACAGGGGACTGCCCACCGGATGTCACACAACGATGTCAGCGTGGCCCTATATAGTGGGTGGTCCCCAGACCCACCCTCCAGTTCTCTCGCCGGAGCCCAGAAGAAGAGGAAGCTGGTCTGGAGACCCAAAAATAATAAAATTGGGGGAAGGAGGACGGGGAAAAAAACATGACCTACTGAAGGAACCTCTCAAAGATCTACTGTTACTGTAAGTTCCTACGTAACTGTACTATTTTACTTTGTGAGGGTTCCTTCAGTAGGTCATAACATGTAGGACAGACTCCCAAGCAGTCCCTCGAGAAAGAGACCGAGAGAAACACGGGAGGAGGAACAATTTAAATCCAGAAAAGAGCATGCCTAGGACAAAAGGCCCTGCAGGTCAGCTAGGACAAAACCGGCCCTTCGCCTAGAAGCAATGTCTAGACTGTAATGCTTGGTGTAAAGGCATGGATGGAACTCCAGGTTGCTGCCGTTCGGATCTCTGCTGCAGAAACGTTATGGAGAAAGGCTGAAGAAGCAGCCACACCCCTAGTGGAATAAGCCTTGACAGATCCCAGCAAAAGCTTCTCATACTTCTGATGACAGAAGCGAATACAGCTGGCTAGCCACCTGAGAGGCACTACTCAGAAACAGCTTTACCCAAGGATTTTTGGGCAAAGGAAACAAAGAGTTGACTATCTTTGCGCATCTCTTTTGTTCGGAAGGTGCAACACCTGAGAATCCGGTGTACGTCTATCATATATAACAGAGACTCACCTCTATTTGTTGGGGCCAGACAAGTACACGGGGAGCTCGACCGATTGATTAAGGGTGAGCTGCGATACCACCTTAAGAAGAAACCTAGGACGAGTGCTAAGGACTGCCCAGTCCTTATGAAAAATAAAGATATGGCTCTTTACAGACGAGGGCCTGAAGCTCGGAAGTCCTTCCAGCAGAAGTAATGGCAACTAAAAACAGTGCCTTCCAAGAAAGGCAGCACATGTCACAGCTCATCGCTGGTTCAAAAGGAGGAACGGTAAGCTTCTCCAGCACAAAATTAAAATCCCAAGGTGGTGTAGGGCTGCGGATGGGGGGTTTCAAATGGAGAATCCCTTTCAGAAAGGTCTTGGAGATCTCCAGCTGAACCACGGGTTTACCATCCAGCAGCACGTGGAAAGCCGAAACAGATGACAAATGAACTTTTAATGAGGAACAGGAGAGCCCGGAATCTGATAGATGAAGAGGGTACTCCATTAAAGGCGGGGCTGAACGAGTAAAGGGGTCTCAACCCTTGGAGACCGCCCAAAGAGAAAAACGTTTCCACTTCATAGTGTAACTGGACCTCGTGGAAGGCTTTTGGGCCTCCACGATAACTTGGGCAACTCTCGACGAGACCCTGAAGCAGGAAATTGCGATGTCTGCAGGAGCCAGGCATGAAGAGGCAGGGTCCTCAGCCCCGGGTACACCAGCCGGCCCTTGTCTTGGCTTAACAGGCTGTGCTTTAATGGAAGTGGAACTGGGGGTTCCCTGGACAACTGAAGAAGTGGGAACCATATCTGTCTGGGCCACAGAGGAGCAACTAGGATCATTCGTGCTCGCTCTGTCTGAAGCTTGAGGAGCACCCTCTAAAGAATGTGAAAGGGTGGAAAGGCATATAGGAATCTCCCTGTTCAAGAGAGACAACGCGTTGTGCCAAAATGCACCATGCTCTGGGACGAGTGAGCAAAAGCTGGGAAGCTTTGCTTTGTATGAGGAGGCAAATGGGTAGCGTTCTGGTCTCCCCCATTTCCGTAAAAGTGACTCCACCACTTCCTGATCTAGCTCCCATTCGTGAGCGAGGATGAACGACCTGCTTAAGCTGTCAGCAAGGACGTTTTTCCACTCCTGGAACGTGCACAGCTGTGAGACAGATCGTACGGGACTGCCCAATTCCACACTCTCATCACTTCCCTACAAAGGGGGTAAGAGCGAGTGTTGCCCTGCTTGTTGAGGTACCAGACAACCATAGTGTTAGCCCCTTTGTCTGATGGTCCCCCATGTGAGCCCCCCCCATCCTAGATTGGAGGTGTCCGTAGTGAGGACTGCCGCGGGGGCTGGGCCGTGAAACGGAAGGCCCAAAGAAAGGTCCCTCTGAAGTGCAGAGGAAATGAGGACCTGCAGATTCAGCGGTTCCTGGAGCTGATCCCACTGAACCTTGAGGGATCACTGAGAGATTATCATGTGGAGCCTCGCCACGGGGGACCGTGAAGACAGAGGCTACCATCAAGCCGAGAAGACGGAGAACTTCCCTGGCTGGAAGGTACATGGAAGAGGCCACCAAGGTGACCTGCTCCATCAGATTGTCCCTTCAGTCTGGAGGGAGAAAGGCTCTGCCCTGCACTGTATCCAGAATAGCTCCAATAAACTGAAGCCGTTATGAAGGAGTCAGGAAAGACAGGGGGATATTGACAGTAATCTCCAATCTGGAAAATAAGTCCAGGGTAATTTGAGGGCCTCTGAAAGGGGCTCCCCGGAGGGAGTTGAAATCAGCCAATCGTCCAAGTAAGGGAAAACCGCAATACCCTGGCATCTCAGGGCTGCAGTCACCACCGTTAGGCACTTGGTAGAAACCCTGGGTGCTAAAGAGGCCAAAGGGGAGTGCTTTGAATTGAAAGTGCTCCCCCTGAAAGGCAAACCGCAGGAAGCAGCAGTGACGCTGTAAGATCAGGACGTGCAGGTAAGCATCCTGCATGTCCAGAGTGCACAGCCAGCAATTCTCCTGCAACAGGAGCAGGAGGCTCTGGAGGGTTAGCATCCTGAAATTTTTGTATTCGAAAAACAGGTTCAACCTGCTGAGGTCAAGAATGGGTCTCAGGTCGCCTGTCTTTTTTGGAACCAGGAAGAAATGGGAGTAAAACCCCCGCCCTCTTTGCCGAAGAGGGACCGGCTCTATTGCTTGTTTTCGCCAGAGAGCTTGCAATTCCTCCCTTACTAGAAGTAACTGGTCTCGAGAGTAAGCAGACTGACGAGGAGGAGATTCAGGAAGAACCTCCAGGAATTATAAACTGTGCTCTTTGGACACTAGCTGCAGGACCCATTTGTTGGAGGTGATGCTCTACCACTCCTGTGTGTGGCGGGCAACCCCCACTGGTTCCTCTGCCAGAGTTGGAGGAGGGGTGGGGCCAAGAAGTCAGGAGGTGGCAGGTCAGGCTGGAGGAGGTCCTCCAGATCAACGCTGGGTCTTAGAGGCGGGGGGGCCGAGACTGTCTTCGCGGGCCTTCGCCACTCCTGTCTAAACTGGGTGCATTGTCATTGCCTCCAGGTCCATCTCCAAAAGGGCTGCTGGGGCTGGCCCGGCTATTTGCCTGAACGGTACATGGACCTCACAGACCTAAGCGCTTGGCCTCGTTCTTAAGGGCTGTGATGTCTTTTGCGTCCCCTCCAAAGAGCACCGAACCCCAAAAAGGGCATCCTGAATGGCCGAATGGACCTCACTGGCGAGGCCCGAAATGCAGAGACAGGCATGCCACCAAGGGGAGACAGCCGTCGCAGAGGTTCGAGCCACTGAATCAACGGAGTTGTAGGTGGCCCGAAGAGCATGGCGACAAGAAATTTTGGATAGTCTGTTATCCTGGGTGAGCTCCTCCTTGAGGTCCGAATCCGGCAAAGATTGGATCCGGTCCTCCAGCCTGGCTAAGGTGGCCTTTTGGTGGGACACCATATGGGCTACGTAATTCAGGGACCTCAACGCACATGTAACTGAGGAAAACACCTTTTTACCGAACTGGTCAAACTGCTTCGACTGTCAGGAAGAGTGGTATTCATGTGCTTAGGAGTGGACGATCCAAAGCAGCAGAAAAGATAACAGAGTCAGCCCTGGGATGCCCAGATAAAAAGGGGGCCTCCTTAGGTGCCCAGTAAGTCCTGTCCACTCTCTTAGGGATGGCCGGGATGGAGTGGGGCAGTTGCCAGATAGTCAAGGTGAGGTCATGGTGAGGTCCAATCCAGGGAGGAACTGGGATCAGGGACAAAGCTTCCAGGTCCAGATGTTCAGCGAGCCTCTGCCGCATTGGATCCTGTTCCTGCGACTCCCACTCATAGTACGTTTGGATGGACCTCAAAAGGTCCACAAAAGAAGAGTCCTCCAGCGGTGATTTGGGACAGACCTTCCCTAGGACCGGCAATTCTGTGTGGGAAGATTCCTCTGATGACTCTGCCCCCAAGCCCGGATTGTCTCCTGCACCAATATCCGGAACAGCAATATTTGAGATCACCGCACCTCACACGTGGACAGTATCAGAGATTCCACGGGGGGGATCGGACCTGGGAGAGGGAGAAGGATGGGGAAGCCTACTCTCCAGGTCTATCACCAGCTCAGTCCTTGCCTCCTTCCACCAGGACTGGATGACTGCCCTGACGCCTGGCTGTGGGGCCGGAGGTGGGGGAGGTGGGTGGAGGAGGATATGCACGGGAAGGGTAAGGTACCGGTGATACCCCTGTGGAGGGTAGCCCGGGAATGAGTTGTAACCGGGAAATAATGCCCCAAATTGTGCCAATCTGGCAACGGACCAGCTGGGATATAGTCCGTAGGGTACCTCGAAGGGTAGTGCGGGGCATAGTGGGGTCTTGCAAAAATCCCAGTCATCAGAGGAGCAGACGACGGAAGCATCCACGTCTGACCAGGCATCGTATAGATAAGCGGTTGATCTGGCATTGGATAGGCCAATGTCGGGACCACCGTTGATGAGGCTGGCGGATCCGGCGTCTGATAGGCCGGCATCGGAACCATCGTATGATGTCTGACGACAGACTCACGTCTGCCGAAAGGTCCAAAGGCAGAGGCAGATGAACGGGTCCCGGCCTGGAGACTGTCGGAAAAGGAGCCGTGTGGAAGGAAGAAAAACTGGGTCCAACAAGGAGAAGGATCTGATGTTGGTTGGCCAACCGGCTGGGATGGGCTCCCTGAATCGGGAATGGGAGGAATCTCTATAGGTAGCTGCAGCGGAGGAGGAGGAGGGGCCTCCCGGTCCGAGACCCCTGAAGGGGAAAGCAGGTGCGACCCTGGCGTATGGACGATGTCCAGGGGACCAATGCCATCTCCGGCCGGGGTAGCGGGATCTGAGGCTATAGCTACCGGCGGAGGAGTAGGAGGAAGAGGGGCTGCCCTCCCCAGGCTCTTCCAGATGTTGGGCTGGCAGACATTGGTCCCCGAAGGGAGAGCTGCGTCTGTGTGATCCCCCATGGGGATCGACTGATCGGGTGCTTGCGCTGCACGAGGAAGGGAGGGGAGGAGCCCCCCCACAACCCAGCTTGGTGATTCCGGCCATGCGGGACCCTGAGGACCAAGGAGCAGACTTATCGGCCGCCGTGCAGTCCCCGGAGGGTCTGGGGAGTGACTTAGCGGCAGTTGCAGTGTGGTCCTCTGTGGAGCCAGGAGCCGACTTACCTTGCATCACTGGGAGAAGCATCGCATCCCTTAGCATCGCTGGATGCGGCCTGGATCTTGACAGTAGGTGGCGGGGGAGCAGCCTTGCTGGTCGCGGGCCTCGAAGCCTCGGGCCTGCTTTCCGGCCGATGTTCCTTCTCCCTGTGCTTCACCTTCTTTTTGTGTTTGGAAGGAGAAGATGAAGATGTTGAAGCAGAATCCCTAATATTCATCTGTTTCTCGAGAGAGGCTAAGCGAGATTTTAAAAGATGGGCCTCCAGAGCCTGCTGCCTCCATTTTTCGGGTGGCCTGGTTAAACTGGAGGCAATCCGAGCAGGTGGCCACTGGATGGTCTGGGCAGAAACAGATTACACACTGTCGGCGACCGTCTTTGTGCGGGATCTGGGTGCCACAGGATTCGCATTTCTTTTCAGGTGGAGACGACACAGAAATGAAAATTGGACAGAAAATACGATACGTTTTGTGAAAATTGCGCGAAGCATACCGGCAATTGCTGTAGTGAGTCTACCAGAGGGAGCTGCATGAGGAGACAGCGGGAAAGAACTGGAGGGTAGATCTGGGGACCGCCCACCATATAGGGCCACGCTGACATTGTCATGTGACATCCGTGGGTGGTCCCCCATCGGGTATTGCTGGAAAAGTCTGCCGTTGGGTCCTGACGCCAGATGGCGCTAGTCCTACATGTTATGCCCTACTGAAGGAACCCTCTCGAAGTAAGACACCTAGAAATGGGGGAAGAGGATATTTTACAATTGAATAGGATTCTACTGGCACAAGGCAGCACATATGAGCAAGGGAGTGGGGACAACCCATACACAACTACCAGACTGAAATGCTGGCATGATGTTCTCACTAGTAAAAAAACTGACCACGTGTAGGCCACTTCTTTCAATCCCATATGTGGAGTCCTTTTTACCAGCCACCATGGACTTGGGATTCCGCAGGTGGGAAAACGCAGGGCTACACTTGGTTTCACACTTTATTAAGAAGGGCTGCTTCCTTACACTAGCAGATTTAACAACCCAATATGGAGTGTTGCCATGGGACAGATTCTGATATTTCCAGGTTCGGAACTTTATCAGGTCTCTCTCCCAAGATTTATGGGAAGGGGACCAACCACTCCACATTATATCTACTTTGAAAACAGCAGTGGAAGGTGGGTCCTCCCTGGACCACATTTCCTATTTATATGTAGCACTGCTATCAGCAGACAGAGACTCCCTGGATACCATTAGAGCAGTATGGAGATCAGACCTGGGGACTCAGATTCCCGATGAACTCTGGGAGACGCACCTAAACTGAATACACTGGGGAACAGCAGCCATAAGCTGGAAATAATTTTCCTGGAAAATGAGTGTCAGGTACATCAGGACTCCCAATATCCAGGCAAAATATCAACCCATGAAACATCCCATTTGTTGGAGGGCATGTGGGTATACTCCAGTAGCTTTGGCTCACATTACATGGGAGTGCCCTAAACTGGGCCCTTTCTTGCAAGATCTACAAGATGTATTCAATATTGTTACACCACATTTGGATCTCACCCCTACTTTATTTTTCTTCTCCGATTTCTCCAGGGAATGCAGGGACCCCAACACGAGTAAACTACTTAGGATATCCATATTAGCAGCACAGAGGCCATCACCAAAAAATGGTTAACAACATCATATATCTATAAATCAGTGGCAGAACATAATGATAGCAATATACAAAACAGAATCTCCAACGGCACTGCTAAATAATAAAAAAAAAAAATCACATTTTGAAATAACATGGAGAAGATGGGTACTATACATAACTCCACTGAGCCACAATTTTATAATTTAATACTCTGTGATTGGGTCAACTTCTTCTTTGTAAATTTTGCCTCCCTTGATTACTTTTGATTTTTTTTTTAATACCAACCTCTTTTATGAACCGAAGTGTATTAATTGATACTCTAAGATTACCATCATATGCCTGCCAACAGAAGTGAAATTCATTTGCTGTCAAGTAGTCTTAATATGTTCTGTCCTATTTGTCCTAGGAGTAATTATGTTTAAAAATGTTTGCATGTAGCTGTACTTGTTTGCAAAAGAAAATTCTAAAACAAATAAAGTTTAAAGTAAGGTGCGGGATAGGTTCAGTGTGACTTAAAAAGTCTAATTTGTGGTTGAAGTCACAGAAGTCGGTCCAAAACCCACAGCAATGAAGGAAGGAGCACCCACCACCAACCAACAGGGCAGCAGCTGAGCATTCAGAGCTGCATTGGCTGTCTTCCCTCTAGTTCTGGTTCTGCACTCAACAACTAGTCTGTCTGCTGCTTAAAAGGATGGAGGATATATGCAGTCATCATGACTAGCGGGTGGAAGATTGGTTAATTCTTCTGGCCATAATTAACCCAAAGCCTCTTAAACGTTTAAACATACCTGTATAGCTGCTAGGGTGTCTCCATAATCCTCACTGGCTACCAGGTTAAGTTTCTCATTGATCCAGGCTTCTTCTTCCTCAACATTGGCCACAAACTGCTGATACTCCAGTGATTCCTCCAGACGCTGACCACTGCAGAAATGATTACCAAATCCAGGGAAAAATTACTCCTCTTGTTCAAGTCCTTAACTTTTTATTCAAGTAGAACTCTACCACAAACTAGAGAGAAAGAAATGGAAATTACGTACCTACTGTAATTCTTGATCTTCTTGGACGAGTCTCCACCACTCATTCCCACTAATGGGAACTGCACCGAGGCACTAGGACCCAGCGAGAGCAAACTTTTTGCTAGAGGGTCGGCGCCAGAGATGACACTCAGCGAGGGAGCGGCACTGCAGCCCCCGTCAGTGTCACGTAATGACTATCCTGGCGTCGAATTCTCCAACCGCCTCAGTACCTTTTTTTCCAAGGAGGCGAGCGTAACCAACCTAGAAGGATAGCCTAACAAAACTGGACATAAGATAGTCCAGACGACCCATATAAGGGGTCAAGAAGTCTTCACAGCCTAAAGATTGAGGGAGTGAAGACCAATAACAGAAGGTGAGCTTGGGGATGGCGATGGCGGTGAATGAGTGGTGGATCGTCCAAGAAGATCAAGAATTACTAGGTAAGAATTTCCATATCTTCCTGGACATGTCTCCACCACTCATTCGCATCAATCGGAGAGTACTAAGCTAATAATCCTCCGAGAGGGCGGCAGGAGAGACCAAGAGCTCACAATTTTTAGGACAGAAGTCCATTAAGGATGGTCCTACCAAATGAAAGATGTCGTCTGGCATTGACATCCAGGGCATAGTGTTTGACGAAAGTGTGCACTGAGCTCCAGGTGGCCGCATAGCAAATATCTGAGATAGGCACACTGCGGATTTCCGCTAGGGATGCCGCGACCGCTCTAGTAGAGTGAGTGTACACTCTGCCCTCCAGCTTAACCTGCGCCATGGAATAACAGTGGCAGAGACATGCAACCAGCCATTAAGAAATGCATCTGATAGTGACAGGCTGACCCAGCCGGGTCTCACTAAAGGAAACAAACAGTTGTTGAGCTTCACAAAAGTCTTTCGTTCTGTCTAGATAGAAACGTAAAACTCTTTTGACAACCAAGGAATGAAGAGAACGTTCTCCTTCATTTTGGAAGTTTGCAAAGTAAGATGGAAGGACTAGAGGTTGGTTTAGATGGAATTCTGAAACAACCTTAGGGAGAAACTTAGGATGAGTCCTAACAACTACTTTGTCTAAGAAACACAGTATACAGAGGGTCTGTGACCAAGGCATGTATCTCAAGAGACCCTGTGGGCTGAGGTAATGGCCACTAGGAAGGCCGTCTTCCAAGTGAGAAATTTTAACTCACAGGTAGCTAGAGGCTCGAAAGGTTTTCGAGTGATCATGTCTAGCACCAGATTAACATCTCAGGCTGCTACTGGACGTCTTATAGGAGGTCTGGTATGCAGAATTCCCTTAAGAAACCTCTTAACCGCAGGTAACTGAGTCAGTGACAAGGAAAGAACTGGCTCATGATAAGCTGAAATGGCACAAAGGTGAACTTTAACTGTAGAGTATTGGAGACCTGAATTTGAGAGGTCTAAAAGGTACTCTAGAACTTTATCTGGTGGGCAGGGAAAAAAGGATTCAAAGAGGATTTTGCACACCAGAGTGAGAAACGCTTCCATTTGGCTGTGTAAGTTTTCCTGGTGGCTGGCTTGCGCGCCGCCAGAATATGGTAAAAGGTAAAAATGTATTTTTATACAGGTGATACATGTCATTTGGACATAATCCAGTTTACAAGACAGACCTGTGTAATTCCCTATTTAAATACATACAAGTAGGTTCCACATTAGAACACGAAAAGATACAAACATAATATACCTAGGATACATCCATGTAAATTATTATAAAAAAAATCATAACAGATTCCAAAGACACATCTAAAAATAATTCAACAGTCACAAATATGAGTATATAACTCCTTTATATAGTTTGAGTGAATAAAGAGTAACTTGTAATTTCTCTCATCATCAGGGAGAGAATTCCAGAAACCAGCAGCTTGATATAGCAAGGACCTGTCCCCATATTTGTTTTGAAATTTTCCTACAACTATTTTATTTAAATGAACTGATCTAGTTAACAACCGTTTGTGATAACATTTCACTGAAAACAATATCTGAAACCCTGCAAGAGACACCGAACCGGTTCACTTCCATCTCTTCAGGAACCAAGCGTGAAGGTGAAGCGACCTCAGATTGGAATGGACCACAGGCCCCCCGAGTCAGAAGGTTTGTCTGAAGGGGAAGCGGTTTCGGACAAGTTTCCAATGTACTGTTGAGTAGTGAAAACCACATCTGTCGGGGCCAGAAGGGAGCGATGCGGATCATTTTGTCCCCCTGAAACTCGAATTTGACAAGTACTCTCTGAATTAGAGGAAGAGGCAGAAAGGCGTATAGAAAGTTTTGTCCACCGCAGCCTGAATGCATCCTGACAGAAAATGCCAGGCCCTGGATTTCTGGAGCAGAAGAGAGGCAGTTTTGTGTTGAGTGGGGATGCAAAAAGGTCCAGGTCTGGAGTTCCCCACTCTGCGAATAGTGACTGAGCTATGGCCGAGTCAAGAGACCATTTGTGAGAATTTGTCTCTGTTTGCTGAGATGGTCTGCCAGTTCGTTCTGCACCCCCGGCAGGCAGACCGCATGAATTAGAGCTATGTGCTCTACGCACCATTCCCATACCCTCATTGCTTCCCTGCATAAGGGGTAAGAGTGAGCACCGCCCTGTTTGTTGATGTAATACATCACAGCTTTGTTGTCTGAAGGAGAATGTTCTTGTGACAGAGAATGTCTTTCAAAGCCCGGACTGCATAAAGGACGGCTCTCATTTCTAAGACATTTATGTGAAGCTGGGACTCGTCCTGAGTTCACGTACCTTGAGTGTGGAGAGTCTGACAGTGAGCTCCCCACCCCTTCAGGGACACATCCGTGGTAATGGAAATCTGATGGTCCAGAGGAGCAAAGGGGTATCCTTCCAGAAGGTTGTCCTCTTCCGACCACCAGGTGAGTAATCTCTTCAGAGGTTCTGTCACCTTGATGAGAAAGGACTGAGGGTGAGTGGTCGGGGACCACTGAGTACTGAGCATCCATTGAGAGGTTCTCATGTGGAGGCGTGCTAGGGATACCGTGAACATCGAGGATGCCATGAGACCTAGCATCTGTTGCATCGAGAGAGCTGTCACCGAGCTGCTCTCTCTGATGTATTGGGCCATCTGAAGGATATCGCTCCTCCTGTCCTCTGGAAGAAATGCTTTTGCACAGGTGGGGTCCAGCAGTGTTCCTATGAAAAGGAGCCTCTGGGAGGGCTGCAGCTGCGATTTTTTTAGGTTTAGCAGGACTCCCATGGAGGTAAGAAAGTGTGAAGCCGTAGCTACGCCGTCTAGAGTTCCCTACCTGGAAGGACTTGCTAGAAGCCAATCGTCCAGATATGGGAACACTTGTATTCCGATTTTTCTGAGATGCACTGCAAGAATTGCACAACACTTTGTAAAAACTCGTGGCGCCGAGGATAGCCCAAAGGGCAAGACTCTGAACTGATAATGCTGTCCCAAAGCCACGAACCTCAGGTATTTGTGATGCTTTGGGTGTATAGGAATGTGCTGGTAAGCATCCTGCATATCTAGGGAGGGTAACCAGTCGTGTTGATGAAGCAAAGGTAACTGGGTTCCTAGTGATCTCATCTTGAATTTTTCTTTGGGAAGGAATTTGTTTAATTTTCTGAGGTCCAAAATGGGGCGCATGCCTCCGGTTTTCTTTGGAACCAGAAAGTAATGGGAGTAAAACCCTGTGTTCCGTTGATCCATCGGAACTACTTCCACTACCCTGTTGTTCAGAAGGCCTTGTATCTCGGAGGTGAGAAGTTCTGACTGAAAAACTGACAGCCTGGTCTGTCGTCTGGGGGGACGATCTGGAAGGGTCTCCAAAAGATTGAGGGAATACCCTTTGCGGATTATCCGGAGGACCCATTTGTCTGATGTCATGGACTTCCATTGATTGTAGAAGTGAGTCAGATGACCTCCCACCGCTGAGTAAGAGTCCCCCTCGGGCAGCTGAGGTGGGACTTGGGCCAACAACTCAGAAGGCGGCAGTAGGCGGGGGGCTTGGTTTTTATTAAAACTTCCCCTGCCTTTGCCTCGAAAGGACTGACTGTTATGAAACTGGCATTTGTTAACACCCCCTCAAGAGGGGACGGAAGAGGTCGAGCCAATTTAATGGCTGACCTAGTCTTTTGTGTGGCCTCTACAGCCTGTTCTACTTGAGGGCCGAAGAGATACACATCATCGAAAGGCAACGCCATGACCTGTTGCTGGGCATCATTCGTGAAACCTGAAGTGCGCAGTCAGGAATGACGGCGGTTACAAATGTCCGCCGCTGCCGCTTGGGAGACAGTATCGAAGGCGTCCATAGCTGCTTTAATCTGCTGGTTGTTGGACTCCATACCCCTGGTCATGGTCCGAAAAAGCTCTGAATTAGTGTCTGATTGTGGCAGAGCTTCAACCATTTGTTTGAGCGAATGCCAAAGGATGTACTCATATTGAGGCAAATAGCCTTGGTAGCTGGCAATACGCATACTTAGGGTGGAAGCAGCAAAGACACTCTTACCTAAAGTGCCTATCTTACGAGATTCTTTGTTAAGAGGTCGAGCTGTAGTAGTCTGGGGAAGGACGACCTTATTCTCTGCCAAGACTACAATAGGATCTGCAAAAGCTTGGGATGCCAAAATGGGTTGATCATTTGGGGCAGCATATTTCCTACCTATGGACTTAGCCACAGAAGGAATGAGAGCGGGATTATTCCATACCATTTGAGAAAGCGTCTCAAAGGAGGGCTGTACCGGAGGAGTCAAATCCATAGGGATCTCCAGAACATGGAGGTATTGGAATCTTAATGGCTTCCCAGGATCGATGTCTGTAGTTTGGAGAGAAAGAGTGGAATTCAGCAGAGACTTAAAAAGACAAGTCCTCGACCACAGGCTCTGCAGCAGAATAGATCCTGTTCCTTCCACCTAATCACCCAGCCTAAGGTCTGGGTCAGGCTGTATGAACAGGAAAGGAGTGAAAATCAGAAGGAAATGAGGAAGGAAAAGGATTAAAAGAGGAGGAGCCCTGAAGATTGGATGACGTCCTAACGGGTCTCGGCGCTGAAGAAGAGCACGGCGCTGAAAACACGCATGGTACCAAGAAGTCGCGACGGCGCCAAAGACGCCGCCAGAGGCCGTATTTTGCCAAGAAGCCACATGGTGCCGAGAAATCAATAACACAAAGGATGGCACCAGCAGATTTATCGTGCCAAGATGGCTAAGCGCGCTATCAACGCCAAGGGTGCTCAAAAATGAAAATTAAATACCTACCGTAATTTTGATCTTCTCTTGTATCTTCACCATTCATTACTGTTGGGTGTCAGCCAGAGGTGCTGCACCCGCCATGGGAGATTTTTTTTTTTTTTTATATAGAGGAGTCTGTGTCGATGGCACCGCCCCCTAGACTGACGCTCTGCATGGAGTGCAAGGGCCGGCCGTTAGGCACCGCAGACTCCTCCTTCATCCCAGTTCTATTAGCCGGAGAGGCGAAATAAGGATTAGAAAAGAGAGTGAGGTAAGAGAGCAGAGGGATAGAAAAAAGGAAAGAATATAAACTGAAAAAGGAATAAGCCGATAAAGGACAGAAAAGAGGGAAAAATGCCTACCCTAAGGGACCAAAAGGCCTCACATCTGGGGAGGCTCTAAGGGAGCAACAGATAGAGAGGAGAAAGAAGAGGAAGGAGAAAGAGAGAAAAAAAAAGGGGTGATGCTAGGAGGGGAGAATTCTGCCATTTAGAAATTGGCTCAGGGTTATAAGCTCGGAACCAAAAACAAGGGAGCAAGGATCCCATTTCAACAATTCGGGGAGAGGGTCAACCGAACTGCTTGCACAGCTTGGACACAAAAGGCAGATTCTCTAAACCTCCCGCCATCCCTAACCTTGCAGACTCCAGCTGGGAGCTCTCAAACTATTAAGGAGGAAAAACTGTTCCCAAAAGACAGCGGCCAACTAGAAAGTGAAAGGAGCCCTCTAGCACCTTGTTAGGTGATAACACGTAGCATGTGAAAGTTGGGGGCGCAGGGGGCATCCCTGCACTTAGAGTGGGAACTCAATCGGACTCCCTAGAGGCAAGGCAGAAAACACCCCCTAAGGAAACTGAAGTGCCGGAACAGCACCAACCATTAGAGGCTGTATAACAGGATTAGGGCCTGCCAGAAGGGCCTGGGAAGAGAAGAAGAGCCACTTAAGGGACCGTTACTTTAATTGTGAATTGAAAAACATGGCTGGGGAAGAGCCAAGAGATGCCCAGTAAGGGCAGTCAGAAAAAGTTCCCTCAGGTACAGATAAATTTTAGCTCATTCCTCCTATTCTCAGAGGGAAGGATCCGTTTAGAAGAACAGATTTTTTTTTGGCTTAATGGCCACGTGGAGAAGGGGAGGAACGAGCAGGGGGAGATTTGAAGAAGGAGGCCCTTGAGGATGGTGGTTGATTCAGAATGGATGGTGAAGATACAAGAGAAGATCAAGAATTACGGTAGGTACGTAATTTTCATATCTTCCCTTGTCAATCTTCACCATTCATTACTGTTGGGTGAGTACCAAGCCCCCACCTCTTGAAGGGGCAGGGGGGTAAGAGTAAACCCTGAGGGAACAGAACCCTCAGCCTCCTACTGGTGACAAGTAGAGAGGGGAAGACCCTAACCAATAGACTAGGAGGTCTAAGGCGGGCGAGGAGGAGGAGGCGCCTCCTGGGGCTGTGGGAGGGGGGTTGCCCCTGAAGATGCCTCCTCGCCCTATGGGGAAAAAGGCGGGTCCCCCAGAAGGCAGAGCCAGTCACCCTTCGAGGCCATGGGTGACAGTCGGGAGAGATGAAGCCATGCAGTCCGCCTAATGCAGATTGCTGTCCCACTAGTTTGCAAGCCACCTCGCTGGCATCGTAGGATACCCTCACTTGGTGCCTTGCGAGCTCCAGACCCTGCGCAGAGAGGGCAATGGCTTGTCTAGACTGCTCTGAGTCAGGAAGCAGGGCTAAGACCTGAGCCAGCATCGACCACAGATGCCTGCTGTAAGCAACGTGGTGAGCCTGATGGAAAGAAATGCACAACAATGCACGACCAGAAGAGAAGACTCTTTGTCCCCACCGGTCGAACTCAGCAGAATCTGAATCCGGAGGCCTGTCGTGAGCCAGGCGGCGAGGCCCGGAAGGAGTATACAGGGACGTCAAACCCGAAGGTGGGTGAGGTAGAGAACCTAGAGACTCGTCGGGGGCACAATACCGTCTCCTGCAGTCTCCTGGGGCTGGAGAAGGAGTGGCTGGAGACTGCCAGGTGCGGATAGATGCTTCCTGGAAGGGAATCGGCCAGGAGGGCATCACCAAATGGTGGGTGCTGAATTCACTAAGGAAAGCACGCATCTGCCGCTTGGTATTGTCCCTACGGATGTAGGAAATATGAAGCTCCGAAACCATCCTCAAGACGAAACGCTGATAGTCGGTGAAGTCTGCGTCAGAGGAAAGGTGGATAGAAACGAGTTTTAATTTCGGTAAAACCTACGTATTGAAAGCCACAGCCTACGAAATGCGTGAGCACGAAGGAGGCACCTGTATCTTCCAGCGGAAAGGAAGATCTGGCATCATCAAGCGGAGCCAAGGTATATACCACCTGGGTGGTTGGGAGGAGCCAGCTTGAAGACTTCCGGCAAGATTTAAAGGGGAAAGGGACATGCCAGAAAGTGTGGATGAACAACATATCCACGATCCTAGAAGTATTCATTCAGGATCTCTGCCTTTTCACTGTCAGCCTCTGCCCATCTCTCCTCCCCTTTATTAAGGCTCACTATCCCCTCCCTTGGTCTTTTTTTGCTCCCTAATGTACCTATAAAAAGGATTTATCCCCCTTCTTAACCTAGATGGCTATCTTTTCCTCTGTTTGGGCCTTTGCTATTCTGACTGCCTTCCCCGCTTCCTTCTGCTTTAACTGATAACAATTCCCTGTCTTGCTCCTTCTGCGATTCCTTATACTTCGTGAATGCTATCTTTTTCTCCACAACCTTCCCCACCACCTCTTTTGAGAACCAGTGTTTTTTTCCTTCATTTTGTTTTGTTTCACACAGAGCTTGTTGCCTCTGTGATGGTTGTTTAGATTTTTCCCCATTGTTCCTCCACCCTTTCTTCCTGCCCATTTGCTAGTGCATTCCTTCTGCACTCTCCCATTTTGCTAAAGTCAGCCCTCCTAAAGTCCAGTACCCTCACTTTTTAATGGCTTGACTCTACAGCTGTGTTTATCGTGAACCACACTGTTTGGTGGTCGCTTGTTCCCAGACTGCTACCCACTTCTAAATCGGAGATCCTCTCTTCATCCCTGTTTGAGAGTACCAGGTCTAAGATTGCTCCCTCCAGAGTGGGTTCTAACACTAGCTGTCTGAGGCATGCCCCCTGTAGGGCATCGAGAAGGACCCTGCTCTTGGATGTGGCTGCAGCAAATGTGCTCCAGTTAACATCTGGCATATTCAGGTCCCCCATCAATAAATATAGTACAGTTATGTAGGAACTTGCCGTAACAGTAGATCTTCGAGAGAGGTTCCTTTAGTAGATCATCACATATAGGACTGGTGCCACCTGGCGTCGGGCTGCACGGCAGACTTTTCTAGCAATACCTGATGGGGGACTGCCCACCCGACATCACGTGACTGTATATAGCGGGCGGTCACCACACCCTCTCTCCAGTTCTCCTGCTGGAGCCAGGAAGAGGCCTGACAGCAGGAGCGAACAGGATTTGGAGTCCCTGTAAAACATAAAACGAGGGGAAGAAGGGAGGGAGGGACAAATATTTCCTACTGAAGGAACCTCTCTCGAAGATCTACTGTTACGCTAAGTTCAAACGTAACTGTACTACCTTATTTCGAGAGGGTTCCTTCGGTAGGTCATCACATATAGGACAGAGTCCCAAGCAGTCCCTCCAAGGAGAGATCAAGAAACTAAGGAGGAGGAAAAACTAACTCCAATGGAAAAAACTGAGGTCCCAGAAGGACCCAGTCTAGGACAGAAGGCCCTGCAGGATGGCTAGGCCAAAACCAGCCCTCCGCCTAGAAGAAGCAATGTCCAGACTGTAATGTTTGGTAAAGGTATGGACAGAACTCCATGTAGCGGCAGCACAGATATCAGACGCAGAAACGTTCCAAAGGAAGGCCGCGGAGGCAGCCATGCCCCTAGCAGAATGACGTCTGATGGAACCTGGCAGAGGTTTTTCGTACTTCTGGTAACAGTAACGAATACAGCTGCCTAACCATTTGGAAAGGCCCTGCTTAGAAACCGGTTTGCCCTTCGATCTTGGGGCAAAGAAGACAAACAACTGCTCACAAGAGCAAAACTATCTGGTCTGATGGGTGTAACGTCGGAGAATCCGATGGACATCCATCTTATGAAGGAGTGCCTCACCTCTGTTTGAGGTGGATGGGTAATACACTGGAAGCTTTACTGATTGGTTCAGCGTGGCTTCTGACACCACCTTGGGAAGAAACCTCTGATGAGTTCAGAGGACCGCCCAGTCCCGATGGAAAATCAAATAAAGCTTCCTGCAGACTAGAGCGTGAAGCTCTGAAATCCTTCGAGCTGACGTGATGGCCACAAGAAAAAGTGCCTTCCAGGCTAGAAAGTGCAAATCACAGCTCATAGCCGGCTCGAAAGGAGGAACGGTGAGCTTATCAAGGACGAAGTTCAAGTCCCAAGGTGGAGTGGGGCTGTGGATGGGGGGTTTCAGATGGAGAATCCCTTTCAGAAAGGGATTAGAGACTTCCAACTGAGCCACGGGTTTACCATCCACTAGCTCATGGTATGCTGAGATAGCCGAGATATGGGCATCCTGAATCGCAGACTCATTGGCGAGGCTAGAAAGGCGAAGACAGGAATGCCATCTGAGGGCAACAGCAGTTGCCGAGGTACAGACCACTGAGTCGACGGAGTCGAAAGTGGTGCATAAAGCATGCCTACAAGAAACCTTGGAGAGGCGGAGATTCTTGGCAAGGTCCTCTTTTAAAGGTGAGGGATCCATGGACTGGACTCGTGCTTCCAGCCCGGCCAGGGTCGCTTTTTGATGGGACACGATGTGGACCACATAACTGAGGGACCGAAGGGCGCACGTGGCTGAGGAATATATTTTTTTTCCGAACTGGTCCATCTGCCTCGACTCTTTGTCCGGAGGAGTAGTGCTCATGTGCTTGGGTGCTGAAGAGCAATCATGAGGCGCCGAGATGACCACAGAGTCAGCCTTGGGATGGGCCTTTAAGAAAGGAGCATCCTTCAGCGCCCAGTACAGCCTGTCCACCCACTTGGGGACAGCTGGTATAGAATTAGGCATCTGCCAGACAGTAGTGGTGAGGTCTTGGTGAGGGGCCATCCATGGAGGAATGGGGATGGGAGACAGACAGAGACTCCAAGTCTAGGTGTTCCGCGAGCTTCTGTCTCATAAGATCCTGATCCTCAGACTCCCAGTCGAAATAATCTTTCATGGCCCTCAAGAGGTCCGAGAAGGCAGGGTCCTCAGGTGGGGACTTTGGCGAGACCTCGCTCCTCGTATCCTCCGGGACCTCCTCCGAGGAATCCTCCCTCCCATCTGAACTGTCGTCGTCATCATCATCCACCTCCTCGACAGGACAGCGTCTGGTATCCGGAAGGGAGGCGTCCTGTCGAGTCTTCCCTGAGATGTGGACAGTGGCTATTGACAAACTGCTCGGGGAAGGGGACCACGGTTGAGGTAGCCTAGTCTCTAGGTCCGAAACAAACTCCGACCTAGCCCCCTGCCACCAAGACTGTATTAAGGTCTTGAAATCCGGGTTAAACGGAGGAGGAGGTGGAGTAGGCAGAGGCTGAGGGAGGGAGGGAGGAGGAAGAAGGATGACTGGAGGTGGATAATAGCCCTGGAATCCCATATAATGGAAGTATGGATTAAATCCAGGGAAGAACTGCCAGAGATGACTCCAGTCCAGAATGAGACCCCATGGGTAGTGGTCCCCAGGATACCCCAAAGGGTAATGCAGGACAGTTCGGGGTCGGGTATAAATCCCCATCAGATCAGGCGTCGGGGGAACCCACGTCCGACCCGCCATAGTGTAAATAGGTAGAGGGTCCGGTGTCTGGACAGCCTGCGTCAGGGGAACCGACGTGGGAACCAGCACCACCTGATCAGGGGCCGGAAGAGGATCCGGCGTCGGAGGGCCCAGCGTCGGAACCGGATGAAGGGGCCCTGGCGTCAGGACCTGACCCGGCATCAGGGCCAAAGGCGAAGGCCGGTCAGTCGGTCCCGGCTGTGGGACTGTCATCGGGATGACCGGCATCAGAGGAAGTGCCAGAAGTCCACCGGGAGGAGGAGGAGGAGGGGCCTCCACAGAAAGGCCTGTAGGCCGAGGAGGAGCCTCCTTCTCCTTGACACCAGAAGGGTAGTGCGGAGAGAACACCAAAGTCTCGACAGGTTACAGGAATATCAGGATTACAGGTTACAGAGCTGGCGTGACGGGTGTAGGGGTGGCAACCCCCAACCCGCCACTGAGCAGGCTTAGAGGCGGAGGAGATGGCTCCTGGACCAGCACCTCAGCCTCCTTTACGGGGCTGTTAAGGACCCTGCTTGGGCCACGGGTGCCAAGCCTGAGCCCGCTGCTGCTGACCTCCTTGATAGGAGGGCTGCCTGACCGCAGGGGAAGAATGCCGAAATGGCTTCTTTCTCTTCTGCTGGTTCTTGCCCGAAGAGCCTTTAGCAGAAGTAGCATCCAAGGTGGCACTGGACTGCTTTATGCACCGAAGGTGACCGGCCACTCCTGGACTGAACAAGTCAGTGCCTAGGAAGGGCACATCAGCAAGCTTATGCTAAGTATCCGCCGGGAAGGAGGAAAGCCTCAGCCAAGCCCTGCGGCGAGTTGCCACTGCGGCTGCTAATGAGCGGGCACAAGAATCCCCAATGTCCAAGGCCGTCTGGAGCTGCTGTTTTTCGACATCATGTCCCTGGTCATGGACTTGCTTGACCGTGATCTGCATGTCCGCTGGGAGATGAGGGAGGACCTTGTCTAATGACCCAAAAGGGCATGAGAGAAGTGTCGATGGTTCTTCTTCACTGGTATCGCCGGATGTGCCTGCCAGTGAATTGGAGGGCACGGGCAAAGGAGAAGGGAGAGGGGCTGTCTCCCTCTGGTCCCGCCAGACATCAGGTGAGGTGTCGTGAGGCCCCGACGGGGGAACCGAGCCCGTGAGGTCAGGGACGGCTAACTTAGCGGGCGGGGTCGGGTGGTCAAGGGAGGAGCCCCCAGCCGACTTATTGACCGGAGCCGGGTGAGACGACTTACTGGCAGCCACGTAGTCCCCGGAGGAGCTGGGGGCCGACTTACAGGCCAAGGCGGCACGGTCGCCAATGGCCAACTTATCCACCTAAGTTTTGTCCGACTTACCGCCTGGTTTTCTGGGCGGCAGCTGGGCCTTGCTCGTCGAGGGTCTGGCGTCATCCGTGGAGCAAGTCCGCTCCCTAGACTTCTTGTGCTTTTTTGAAGAAGATTTTTCAGATGAATCCCAGAGACAATCCATTTTCTTCTCTAAGGAAGCCAGGCGGCTTTAGTAAATGGGCCTTCAAAGCCTGCTGTCTCCTATTTTTTGTGGCCTGGTTAAAGGACTGACACTCTGGGCAGGAGGAGACTGGATGGTCCGGGCCTAGACAGAGAACGCACTTGAAGTGACAGTCTGTGTGGGATCTGCGTGCCACAGGACGAGCACTTCTTGGGTGAAGACATAAGGAAGAACACAAAATTTTGAGGAAAAAAGCGAGGGACAAACAGACACAGTGAACTTTCACGATGATCGCTAACTGGAAGTCTGCAATGTGACTGACATGAGGCGACGGCGGGAAAGAACTGGAGGACGGGTGTGGGGACCGCCCTCTATATACAGTCACGCTGACGTCAGTCACGTGGTCCCCCATCAGGTATTGCTAGAAAAGTCTGCTGTGCTGCCCAACACCAGGTGGCGCCAGTCCTATATGTGATGACCTACTGAAGGAACCCTCTCGAAGTAAGATCTCCCCTTTTCTGCCATTCTTAGGATGCCTTCTATCATTTACTCGGCCTTTCCTCCCCAAGACGGGGTCTGTAAACAACACCCATGTGGACTGTGGTGCCATTTCCTATCTCCAAGTTGACCCACATTACCCTCCTCTCTCCCTGTTTACCCTTTAGTTCCGTGGCTTTGATCCTCCCCTCGTAGAGAGCTATTCTTCCTCCTTTGACCCTCCCTGTCCCTCCTGTAGATTGTGTACACTGGTATGTTGACATTCCAGTCATGGTTCTCAGAGCTCCATGTTCTGTGACTGCCACAATATTCAGCCATCCTCTTCCATCAAGGCCACTAGTTCAGGAAGCTTGTTACCCAGACTATGGGCCTTGGTACTCATCGCCTCCATTTTGATGGCCTTACACCTTTTAGTCCCATCCCTGCCTTACTGCCTTTTCTCCACTGACCCCGGTCCTGCTTCCTATCAACTTTCTATCTTGGTGTTTACTTACTAACTACCCTGTTTGTGGTGGTGGTGGTGGTGGTGGGGGCTGGAAATTCCTACACCTTTCACTGCCTCCCTTGGCTGGTTTAAAAGTTTCCTGCGGCCCGTCGGTAGCAGCGTGGATTTCCACTTGCGGCGCCGGCGACCCGGTTCGGAACGGACCTGCTGTCGGAGGACTGCCGGGGAGAAGGGATGGAGTGTCCGATGGGCAGCTCTCCTTCTCCGGGCAGGGTGGGGACAACATTCGAGCACTGGTGGAGGCCGTGGAGACCCGCGCTGCCGACGCTCAACAAGGGGTGGGATGAGGCGGGCGCACGCTGCGCCATTGCACGCCCTGCCTCCTCTGGGAGGAAAACAGGAGGGGAGAAAAGGAGGAAGGGGATCCTCTGACTGAGTGAAGCCTCCCCGGGCTTCAATTCACCCCTGCTGCCGCACTCCCAACCAGTTACTGCTCCAGGGCACTGGTACAGAGGGGGCCGGTGCCTCGGCCCCACCCTCCGGGGGGTAAGCCGGGGGTGACCGGGATGGGCGGCAGACGGGCAGGTGGTGGAAGCTCCGGGGGCCGTGACTAGGCTGAGGATTGACGGAGGATCCCAGAGAAAGAAGAAGAAAAAAATGTTCCTATGAAGCATTTAAACCTATCACCTAAGACCCTGGTTCCTTCCTGGACAGATGCAGACCACCGTGCCAGTATAGGCCTGTATCCCCACTGTAACATGAACTAGAACAAAACACCCTCCCACAATAGACTCTTTATGGCCTCACTGCTGTCTGGCCAAGCTGGCCTCACTTTTCCACCCATCCCAGGAAACCTCCAGTCAGCCCTGTACTCCTTACAGCATACCATATCTACTGCATGGCATGGCCCCTTCTGTAGCCACCACCTGACATACTTCAGCTTATACAGTAGATTCAGTGCAGAGAGAGCAGGAAGAAGTCAAGTGTTCCTTGGGCCATATGCTCACAGAGTGGTAAATGACTGCTCATTCACAAATCCACCCACCACTCTACTACATTGGGTCCAGCCTGCAATGGTCTTGGGAGATGCCTAGCAATGCAAGGTCATGCTCACTGCCAAAAGCACCACCACAAGCCTCCATAGCTGTCTCTGTAGCAGGTGGAATTTAGCCCTCTCAGGTGGGGAGAGCCCTTCCTGCTGTCCTCTGCTCATGTCACCAGTTTTCCCTACTGCCTGGATGACTACATTTTAGAGCATCATTGGGAATGAACTGGACTACAATCACCTACCGAGCAGTAGCCAGGTCCTTCAGCTCCTTCCAGTGCTCAACAAATTGGGCAAGCCTCTGCTGGATCTCCCTTTGCCAATGGTGTTATCATCAGAGATTTCTTCCCATCTCCAGGACGCCTGCAAAGCAAAGATAAAAGTGTCAGTAAGCAACTGCAGAGCAGTGCAACAGTCACAAGCGCACAGCCCTAATTTGAGAGTTCTTACCGAACTGCAAGACTGTCCAGATTTACCCAAATTAAGTTCACCTATAACTCCCCTTCCCCCATCTTGGATTTTTTTTAGCCTAAGTCTCTCCCATTACACTCGTCTTTATTTCCCTGTATCTAGTATTCTCCTATGGGCTCTCACTGCAGTACCACAGGTCATATCTGGGGCTGCAGTACAGTTGTTTGGTTCCCTGTGGAGCTGCCTCAGCTCAGTTGGCCTTGCAACACTACTGCACTGTTTCCCATAGAAGTGGGGTCACCTAAATGGTGCTCATCTTTTCCCACATTCCTCAAGCAAGTTAACACTGAACTTGCACTCTATAATCTTCTTCCTACAGAGTCACTGCATAACAAACATTACTTTGTAACAAACATGCTGTAGAGAATGGACATGAACACCATCACAGTGTTCATCGCCATTACCTGAATAGCTGGCTCATGGGCTGCCAACTCAGCTTCTAGCCTCTTGTGCTTCTTCCTCAGGTTCTGCACACCAGTCAGATCTCTGCCGTAATCATCCGAGCTCACAAGCAGCTTCTTCTCTCTGAGAAACAGAAGAAACTGAATAAACATTGGTCCTAAGGTCAGGGTTAGCTGCAGACTATCAACACAAAGCTGCAGCTGCTTCCAGCAAACTACTAAAGGCTTTAGATATGCAAGACCTTAGATTTTCTAAACACAGCATCCTGCCCAATGGCTTAATGCATTGCAGCTTACCATGCAGATGACCTGGGTTTGCATCACCAATCCTGGGCCATTAAACATTGAGGGATAGAGGCAGTGGCAAGTGACTATCTCAGACACTGATAGTCATTGCTCCAGATAAAGTACAGTTACGTAAGAACTTACCGTAACAGTAGATCTTCGAACAGCTCTTGCAGCAGGTAACACCATTAGGACTGAAGCTGGCAGGCGTCAGGACCCCACGAAATCTTCTGGCTAGCAATCTTCAGCGGGACTTATGATGTCGGTCCCGCCTCTGTCGCTAGACGAGTATATAAGGAGGCGTGTCCTGCAACAGATTCTCCAGTTCTCCCGCCCAGAGACTCCTGCCAGGATGACATCAGAAGGGAGACCGAGGATCCGCCATCAGAAGAAAAGAGCTTAGCTCCGCCTGCTCTGGTAGGGCCATACCTCCTCCAAGGGGAATGGTGGGTAGGTGCTACCTGCTGTAAGAGCTGTTCTTCTATGATCTACTGTTACGTAAGTTCTTACGAACTGTACTATCTTACTTTGAGATACAGCTCTTGCAGCAGGTAACACCATTAGACTAATTCTGCCAGTTGAAGCCTGAAAGCATTAATGGATGAGGAAATTAGGAGAGACCTTGAACAAGTCCTGACTCTAGGACAGGAGACCCTGTAGAACGTCCAGGCCAAACCAGCTCTCCACCGTGATGTAATATCCAGGCTATAATGCCTAATGAATGTGTGCACTGAGCTCCAAGTAGCTGCAGCACAAATGACCGAGGTGGAGACGCATGCAGAGCTGCAAAAGAGGTAGCCACCCCACTTGTCGAATGGCCCCGACTGTACCCGGAGGGGCTTATGTTTATTGTTGTAGCAAATGAAATACACTGGACAAGCCAGCGAGAACGGGTCTGCTTTGAGACTGGTTGGCCCAGCATCCTCTCAGCTAAGGAAATGAATAGTTGTTCGACTTATGAAGCTGTCTAGTTCTGTTCAGGTAGAACCTTAAAGAGCGTGAACATCCAGGGTGTGAAGCAACGCCTCTCCTATTAGAGTATTTGGGGAAATACACAGGCAAATCGATATCCTGTTGAGAGTGAGGGCAGAGACCACCTTAGGCAGGAATTTAGGATTCGTCCTCAGAGACACTCTGTCCTGGTGGAAAATTAAATAAGGCTCCTTGCACATGAGAGCCTGAAGCTTGAAACTCTCCTTGCTGACGTGACAGCAACTAAAAATAACGCTTCCACGACAGAAAACGAGCTCGCAATCCGCTGCAGGTTCAAAGGGAAGCGTGAGTTGTTCCAGGACAAAGAGTAGGTCCCAAGGAGGAAGGGGATCCTTGATGGGTGGCCTAAGGTGTAACACCCCTCTCAGGAAGTCTCGAGAGGCATCAAGCTGTGCCACTGCGCGTTGTCCCACCAGAAAGTGATATGCAGAAATCGCGCAGAGGTGCACTTTAATGGAGAAGTAGGCGAGACCCGAATGAAATAGGGAAAGCAGGTACTCTAGCACCACTTTCACGGGCATTCTAAATGGGAAGGCCATGTGCCTGCGACCATAAGCGCCACTTCATAGATCGTCGCATGCGTTGCTGGCTTTCTGGCGTGTGGAAAGGACTTCCCACTCTTGGTAGACCCCGTATTGCATAATGGCTATGTCTCTAGGAGCCATGCATGCAGGTTCAGTGCGCGAAAGTCCGGGTGGACCAGTGAACCGTCCTCCTGAGACAATAGGTGGGAGCTGAAAGGCAACGGAACTGGTGGTTCCCAGGACAGTTGCATCAGCATAGGGAACCAGATCTGTCTGGGCCAGAAAGGCGCTATCAGGATCATTGTGTGCTCCCTTCGCAGTTTGAGAAGAACTCTCTGGATCAACAGGAAGGGAGGGAAAGCGTAGACGAATCTGTCTGCCCAGGAGAGGGACAACGTGGCTCGCCAGAAAACACCAGGCCCTGGATCTAGCGAGCAAAAATTGGGCAGTTTTGCATTGGATGGGGAAGCGAATAAGTCCAGCTCTGGAGTGCCCCATCAAAGAAACAGATCCTCTACCTCTTGAAGGAGTTCCCACCATGGACTCTGGCCTGGGAATGACTCAGGCCGCCTGGTAATTGTGTTGTCCACCGAACGTGAACTGCAATCAGGCTCGCGCCATGTCGGATTACCCAATCCCACACCATAGCTTCCCTGCAAAGGGGTAGGAGTGTACGCCTCTGTTTGTTGAGGTAATACATCACTGCCGTGTTGTCTGTCTGAAGCAGAAGAGTACTCGGCGGACTTGACTGAAAGGCCTGCAGGGCGTAGGGACCGCCCCCATCTCCAGCACATTGATGTGGAGGTGGCTTCCTGAGGGGTCCATGTTCCCTGGGACCTCACCCCGTTCAGGTGCGCTCCCCACCTCAGCCCTGAGGCGTCTGTGGAGAGGATTGCCTCCGGGGACGGCGCTGTAAAGGGGACACCCGCAGAAAGTGTCCCTGGATCTAGCCACCATTGCCAGTCTCGAATCACGGCATTCGTGATCCTGACCGGATGCTGCATGTGGTCTTGCCTTTGGTCCCACTGCACCTTGAGCATCCACCGAGTTACCCGCATGTGGAGCCTTGCCAAAGGGATGGTTGGAATGGTCGCAGCCATGTGTCCGAGCAAACGAAGGACCAACCTGGCAGGGACGATCTTCGCCGAGAGATCCCTGATGAGGGATCTGATGTGTTCCGCTCTCTCATCGGGAAGAAATGCTTTCCCTTGGACGGTGTCCAGAACTGTGCCTATGAACTGCAGCTTCTTCGATGGTACGAGGAGAGACTTCGCGTAGTTGATAAGAATGCCCAGAGACTGAAACAGATCCTGGGTGCTCTGAATAGCCAGCAACAGTGCCTCTTTGATGAGAAGCCAGTCGTCCAGGTACGGGAAGACATAGTGGCCCTGTCTCCTTAGAGACGCTGCCACGACTGCCATACACTTGGTAAAGACCCTGGGGGCTGAAGATAGTCCGAACGGAAGAGCCTGGAACTGAAAATGATGACCGAGAAACTCAAAGCGCAGGAACCTCCTGTGCGCTTGAGCTACTGGAATGTGCAGATAAGTGTCCTACATGTCAAGGGACGATAAGAAGGCATCCTTTTTCAGCATGGGAATGAGCCCTTGGAGGGTCACCATGCAAAAACGTTTGTAGGCGACCGACATGTTGAGGTCGCTGAGGTCCAGGATTGGGTGGAGGTCCCCTGTTTTCTTCGGAACCAGGAAGAAGTGGGAATAGTATCCGGATCCTATCTGGTTCTCTGGGACATACTCCACCGCTCTTTTGCAGGAGCGCAACTCTTGCCTGATGAGAGATCTGTGCTGATCCGAGTAACGGGAGAGCAGAGGAGGCCTTGTGGGTGGCTTGTCCACAATTCTAAAGTGGCCCTTCGACTAACTGAAGGACCCACCTGTCGGGTTATGGACTGCCACCCTGGCAGGTGGTCCGCAATGCGGCCCCCGACCTTGGTGTCCCACTGATCCTGAGGGGCGGGGGCCAGGAAGGAGTCATGCTGTGGCGGCTGAGGGTCCAACGGGCTGGGCCGACTTGGCTGATCGTTGGATTCGGCCCGCGGACAACTTTCCCTGGCCTCTGCGGGAGAAGGAGCCCCTCTGTTTCGGACTGACGTGTCTCTGCGTCCAGCCTCGGAAACGGCTTTGGTTCCTACGAAAGGAACCAAGCTTGAGTCTATACATGGCCTGGACAGACCGTACCGCCTTCCCGGCCTCTTGAAGTTTGGTGAGGACCTTCTCCGAGGACTCACCAAAAAGAACTTCTCCATGAAACGAGGCATCCAGGATGTTCTGGACATCCGGGGTGAATCCGGAAACACGGAGCCATGAGTGTCTCCGGAGGCATACGCCTGAAGCTGCCGCTCTGGCCGAGGAGTCCATGAATCATCACGCGCTCGCAGCACCTGGGTTCCCACGTCCGAACCCGCACGAAGGAGCTGTAGCAACTCCTCCTTCTGCTCACCTTCTGGCATCCTTTCCGCCAGATCCGTGTCCCTGTTCCCACAAGGCGTTCTGAAACTGTACCATGTGGGTCAAGTAGTTGAGGGATCTGATGGCGCAGGTAGCGGATGCATACGTGCGCCTGCCCATAGCATCTAACTGTTTGGACTCTGGGTCTGGTGGCAGGGTGCTCAAATGTTGCGGCCTCTGGGACTGGTCATGAGAGGCTGTAATGACCAGAGAATTGGCCAGAGGATGTGATGCTAAGTACTGGTCCTCCCTAGCGGCCTTGTACAGGCGGTCAGCTTTCTTCGGCATCGCCAGAAGTGAGTGTGGACGTTCCCATGCTGCTTTGGTGACGTCCACGAATGTGTCCACCAAGGGTGGCACCACCATAGGCTCTGGATCTTTTTGCCGAAGATATCTGGCAAGGCGTAATCTCTCAGGGTCTAATTCCTCTGCGTCCCAGCCCATGTTCTCTTGGACATGCCTCATAATCTCTGAGAACAATGGGTCATCCGGAGGAGATCTTGGAAGCTCACGTGGGTCCGGAGAAGGGACGTTGATCGGAGAGGGGGATCTGGATCCGTCCGAGAAGTCCGATCCCGTGTCCTCTGTCGAAGGCGAACGGTGGCATCTTCTGGTCTCTTGGGGCTGGGTGACCCTGAAGAAGATCTGGACGGTGGTCTCCTATTTCGTGATCTACCCCTAGGAGGATCCGTAGGCTCCTGGGGGGAGGGTACTCGGCCTGCATCCCTGGGTGAAGTAGGGGACGCGGGGGCCGGCGGAGGAGGTGGAGGTGGTGTGGGAACCACATCCCTTTTTATGGTGTCCCACCAGTAAGTAAACAACTCCTTGACCTCGGATATGCTGAGGCCAGATGGCAGCCCGATGCAGCACGATGGCCAGGCGCCCGGTGGCGATGGGCGTCTGGTTCTGTGATCGGCTCCCCAGGGCCTCAGGTTCCGGCGAGGTTCCCTGGGAGTGCGACAGGACCGATTTCAGTCTTGCCTCGGGCTGGATAGCTCTCCTCCGTGATCGCCTCTTGACCGACGTCAGTGGGAGGCGAGGGTCTCTTCTCGGTAGGTGCGGGATTCGGTCGCCCGGCTGGCGTCCGTGGAGGCGAAGGCCTGACCGGCAACGGGCGTCTGGCGATCACTGGTGCTCGGGACCGATGGTGTTTGCCCGACGTCGGATGGGCCGGCGTCGGGTCTGACGATCTCTTAAGAGAAGTCAGTTCTTTGGTCTTCCGCTGGGGAGGGGGAGGCAAAGAGACTGACCCGGGGTCGGGTTCCGAATGGCGGGAACCGGACTTGTGATGGTGGTGACGGTCCCCTGACCTCGACAGGGCCTTGGTGGCTGAAGATGAAGAAGGTCTGGAGGTCTTGGCCTAAGAAAGAGAGGAGGAACCCGAGGAGGTCTTCACCGCTGCAGAGGAAGGCTGAGAGCGGGCCCGGGAGGGGGAGCGGTCGGACCGGGAGCTGGAGCTACGGGAGTCAGAGGCCCTAGACGGGGACCTGGATCTCACTCTCTCCCTATGCTTCTCGAGGTGTCTCCGGGCCTTGTCAGAAGATTCCCCCTTGGAGGCTGCGTCCATAGCTTTAATCTTCTCCTTGAGCAGGAATGCCTGAAGGGCTTTCTGGCGACGGATCCGGGTCCGGCTGTTGAACCCCTGGCAGAAGGAGCAGGCCCGGGTGTCGTGGTCTGGGCCTAGGCACTGGACGCAGGCCGACTGCGGTCTTTGAACGGGATTTGCTTCCCACAGGCGCACTTCGAAGGATGGCCTTCAACGGAGGTTGGAGAGGACATCAGATAGAAACTGAGCAGAAAAAACAAACTTTTCCCCGAAGGAAGAACTTAACCAGGCGTCGCGCACTAGAAACGAACCAAAGGGTCGAGACATGCAAGTCGACGGTGGGAAAGAACTGGGGAATCTGGCGGGACCGCCTCCTTATGTACTACGTTTAACATCATAGAGACATAGAAGTTGACAGCAGATAAGGACCGCAAGGCCCATCCAGTCTGCCCATTTCTTTTTCTACCTTATAAATGTGCCATCGGCCTTTGCTCTGTCAGTGGCCTATCTATTCATAGTCATTTGTATTGCTCCCTTATGCCTATCCCATGCCTGTTTGAAGCCCTGCACTGTATTCATAGCCACCACTTCTTGTGGTAAGCCATTCCATCCATCCACCACCCTTTCTGTGAAAAAGAATTTCCTCACATTCCCCTTAATCGCCTCCTCTAATCTCATGCTGTGTCCTCTTGTCCTGCTATTTTCTTATATTTAAACATGTTAGACTCTTTCACCTTGTTTATGCCCTTAAGGTGTTTGAATGCCTCGATCATATCACCTCTCTCCTCCTTTGCTCAAGGGTATACATATTGAGCTCCATTAATCTGTCCTCATATGTCTTCTGATGCAGTCCCTGCACCATTTGGTTGCCCTTCTCTGGACTGCCTCAATTTGTTAATGTCCTTGTGGAGGTGGCCTCCAATACTGCACGCAGTACTCCAGATGGGGCCTAACCAGTGTCTTGTAAAGAGGGATTATTACCTCCCTCTTATGACTTGTGATACCCCTACTAATACACCCTAACACCCCCTAGCCTTACCTACTGCTTTAGAGGTCTGCTTGGATGATTTTAGGTCATCAGTGATGATGATGCCCAAGTCTCTTTCTTCCTTTGTGACTGCTAGCAGCTCCCCTCCCAGCCTATAGGTGGCTTCAGGGTTTCTCTTCCCTATGTGCATGATTTTGCACTTCTTTGCATTAAATCCCAGTTGCCACTCTTCTGACCATTCTGCTAGTTTATCCAGATCTCTTCTCATTCTGCCCACCCCATCTGGATCATCTACTCTGTTGCAGATCTTGGTGTCATCTGCAAACAGACAAGCCTTACCCTCTAGTCCATCTGCAAGGTCACTAATGAAGATATTGAAGAGGACTGGCCCCAGGACTGATCCCTGAGGTACCCCACTTGTGACTTGCATCTCTTCTGACTGTATACCATTTACCACCACTCTCTGTTTTCTGTCCGTCAACCAGTTTGCCACCCAGTTGACCAACTTGACCCACCCGAGCCTACCCAGCTTATTTATCAATCTTCTATGTGGAACAGTGTCAAAAGCTTTGCTGAAGTCAAGGTAGGCATCAACTGCTCCCCTGGTCCACCACTCTGGTTACCCAGTCAAAGAAATCTATGAGATTAGTTTGACAGGACCTTCCTTTTGTAAACCCATGCTGTCTTGGATCCTGTGCCCCTATGGATTCCAGGTGTTGCACTATCCTTTCCTTAAGGAGTGCCTCCATAATCTTGCCCACTACTGAGGTAAGACTGACCGGTCTGTAGTTCCCCGCCTCCTCCCTGCTACCACTCTTGTGGAGCGGGATCACCATCACATCGGGGCCGGGACCGACATCGGAGGCAGTCCCTGCTGAAGATGGCTAGCTAGAAGATTTCCGTGGGGTCCTGACGCCTGCCAGCTTCAATCCTAATGGTGTTACCTGCTGCAAGAGCTGTATCTCGAAGTAAGATCTTCAGCTTCCAGATTAATGTACTCACCATTTCTGAGATTAGAGGAGTAAGAACAGGTTACTCATCTGTAACAGTAATTATAGGAGTGGTATATGTTGTTCATCCACACTTCTTGGCATGTCCCTGTCCCCTTTAAACCTTGCCAGAAGTCTTCAAGCTGGCTCCCCCCACCCACCCGCGTGGTACATACCTCGGCTCTGCCCCATGACGCCAGATCTTAGCCCGCTGGAAGCAAGGTGATGCGCCAAAGCCTGGGAGGTCGGGTGTGTGTGTGTGTGTGTGTGTGTGTGTGTGTGGTACGAACAACATATACCACTTCTAGAACTACTGTTACAGGTGAGTAACCTGTTCTTCTAGGAGCGTTGATATGTTGTTCATCCACACTTCTTGGCAGACTCCAAGCAGTTCTCTGGGAGGAGGGAGGCAAGGCGCACAACCCCCTACTTAGGAAATAAAGATTTGGAGAACTGAGGCCCCAAAACCAGCATCCCAGCGTGACTCAAGGTCGATGTGGTAGTGGGCAATGAAGGTGTTTGCTGACTTCCAGGTAGCAGCCAGACAGATTTCCTGGATAGGAAAGTCCCTGGAAGCAGCCACCGATGCAGCAGTATGGTGAGTAGAATGAGCTTTTACCCTCTGGGAAGCTCCCTGCCCATCAACTCACAGCACAGACTTATGCATGATATAATCCATCTTGCAATGATCCATTTGGCTGCAGGTCTGCCAGAAGTGGCTTCAGCATAGGTGACAAACAGCTGGTGAACCTCTCCACGAATTTCCGCTGTCCTCTCCTTATAATAGGAGAGAGCATGTCTCGGGTCCAGAGTATGGAGCCTGTACTCGGCGTCTGAGGTGTAGTTAGGGTAGTATACCAGCAGAGTCAACACCTGGTTAAGGTAAAACTCTGACACCACCTTCGGAAGGAATTTTGGGTGGGGGCGTAGGACAACTTTGTCCCTGTGAAAGACAAGATAAGGGGAGTCCACCGCGAGCGCCTGGAGCTCCCCTGTCCTTCTGGCTGAAGTGATAGTCACCAGGAAGGCCGTCTTCCATGACAAGTGTGAGAGCTCACACTTGTACATGGGTTCGAATGGCTTGCCCATGAGCTTTGCCAAAACCAGCAACAGATCCCATGGAGGTGGAGGTTCACACACCGGAGGGGATATGTGATCCAGGACTTTGAAGAAGCGCCCTACCACTGTCTCCTGCACCAATGTCGGCTGACTGGCCCGCACCCGCTAAGCAGAAATAGCTTCCAGGTGCACCCTAAGGGTCAATGACCGTAGACCCCCTTTGGAGAGAGACCAAAGGTAGCAGAGAATGTTAGCCACAGAACAGGACAAGGGGTCCAAACTCTTACCCTGACACCAGATGGAAAATCTTTTCCATTTGAAGGTGTAACATTTCCAGGTCAAGTCCTTTCTCGATGCCTCCACCACGGTGTAGACAGTTGGAAATACCCAAAGCCTGGAACTCCACCCGCTCCGGTACCAGGCTGTGAGGTGCAGGGATTGAAGGTCCGGATGGAGTACCTTCCCCTGGTTCAGTGATAACAGGTCCGGGCGTGTACAAAGCCACTCCCGGGGCCTGCAGCAGAGGCTGAGGAGATCTGGATACCAGAACTGGCGTGGCCAATCTGGGGCTGCCAAGATCACCTTCACCTTGTCCCTCCTCACCTTGTGTAACACCTTCTGGATCAAGGGAAATGGAGGGAAGGCATAGAGGAGGCCTGGGGTCCATGGCCTCGAGAAGGCATCCCCCTGCAGCGAGCCCTGCCGAAGGGGGTGGGCATGATACAAACTCAGCTTTTTGTTTTCCCTGGAGGCAAACAGGTCCACCAATGGTTTGCCCCAACGGAAGAAGAGACTGTAAGCTACCTCTAAATGGAGAGACCACTCATGGGATGTCTAGCCTATGCGGCTGACAGCATACGCCTATTGGTTCGAGGCTGCTGCCACATGGATAGCTAGGAGATCCGCCTCCGAGGGTCCAGATATGGAGCACCTCCTTGCACAACAGACAGGAGTGTGTGCTGCCCCATTTGTTGAGGTAGTACATGGCTGTGGTATTGTCTGTCTGGACTTGAACCACTTGACCCCAGAGCTGAGGAGCAAAAGCTGACAGTGCCAGTCTGACTGCTCTGAGCTCCAACAGGTTGATGTGGCATCGGGACTCCTCAGGGGTCCAGAACCCGTGGGCCCTATTGTCCCCCATGTGGGCTCCCCAGCCCATGAGAGAGGCAACGGTCGTGAGGACGATTGTTGGCTTGGGGTGGACAAACTGGATCCCTTTCTGCAACCGGCCTGGGGCGGTCCACCATTGGAGATCGTCCCACATCTTCTGGATTACAGTGATCAGCTGGTCAAAATGACCATGGCACTGAGTCCACTGGGCGGCCAGCTCTCATTCGAGGGGGCGCATGTGCCACCTGGCTCAACGGACCACTGAGGTGCATGACGCCATGTACCCCAGAAGTCGCATGAAGTCCCGGGCAGGGCGCAAGTGCCCAACCAGAAATGATCGGGCAAAGGAGGAGAGAACCTTCGCTCTGTCCGCCGGGAGCCGAACTCAGGCTTGACAACAGTCGAGCTCTGCCCTGATAAAGCCCATCACATGAGAAGGCATGAGTTCCAACTTGGCCTCGTTGATCAGAAGGCCGAGTTGGGAGCAGGTTCGAAGGGCCAGATCCCTGGATCGCTCCACCTCCTGTAGGGAAGAACCTGCTAGGACACAATTGTCGAGATAAGGGTACATTTGGACTCCGATGCCCAAGGTGAGCCGCCACCACTGCAATGCATTTGGTGAAGACTCGTGGGGCCAATGACAGGCCGAACGGCATGGCTCGGAAGTCATACAAGGTCCCCTCGACCCTAAAGCAGAGGAACTGCTGGTGGGATGGACGGATTGGGATGCGAAAGAACACGTCCTGTAGATCTAGCGAACAGAACCACGTTTTGCTCCAGAGATGGTATGATCTGGTTCAGAGTTACCATCCAGAAAGTGCGAGACCTAATATATTGATTCAGGTTGTGGAAATCTAGGATGGGGCACCAATCCCCCATAACGCATGGGCACCAGGAAGTACCTGGAAATGAAGTCTGGGTCTGCAGGAGGATCCGGCACTGGAGCTATGGCCTCCTTGCGGAGGAGCTGAGATAAGTCGTCTTGAAGAGCCGACTGGGTGCAGGCTGATATCCTTTCCTCCCATGGGGCGCAGGCTCGCTGGGAGGGTACTGGTCGAATTCCAGAGGCAGTCACTGACTGGCCACTTCGAGAACCCACCTGTCCGAAGTGATATCGGACCAGGCAGAACGGAGCGACGGAGCCGACCCACCACGGGAGGACCCAGAGCTTGCGTGACTGGTGTAGGGGTGGCAACCCCCAACCCGTCACTGAGCAGGCTTAGAGGAGGAGGAGGAGGCTCCTGCACCAGCACCTCGACCTCCTTTATGGGGCTGTTAAGGACCCTGTTTGGGCCGCAGGTGTCCAGCCTGAGCCCGCTGCTGCTGTTGACCTCCTTGACGGGAGGGCTGCCTGACCACAGGGGAAGAATGCCAAAATGGCTTCTTTATATTCTGTTGGTTCTTGCCCGAAGAGCCTTTAGCAGAAGTAGCATCCAAGGTGGCACTGGACTGCTCTATGCGCTGAAGGTGACCGGCCACTCCTGGACCGAACAAGTTGGTGCCTAGGAAGGGCACATCAGCAAGCTTATGCTGAGTATCCGCCGAGAAGGAGGAAAGCCTCAGCCAAGCCCTGTGGCGAGTGGCCACTGCAGCTGCTAATGAGCGGGCACAAGAATCCCCAATGTCCAAGGCCGTCTGGAGCTGCTGTTTTGCGACAGCACGTCCCTGGTCACGGACTTGCTTGACCGTGGTCTGCATGTCCGCTGGGAGATTTATTTGTTTATTAGCTTTTGGTAACCGGGTAAGTGCGCTAGGCAACAGACCTGCCTATTTTCAGGCACGACCTGGGAGAGCACAGGACATTGGTTACAATATGCAGAAATGCACAGACATAATATAGTTGAACAGGAGCAAAACAAGATACACATTGGGTAGCACAGTAATAGTTACATAAGGGTACATTTTAGGCATAGATCATAATAAGGATGTAAAATAAAGCAATTAGGGTAACTATAAGACAGCTGAGGACGGTAAAGACATCAAGGTTTATAGCCAGCTAGACAAGCATATTGCATGGGAGAACATTAGTATAGTACTCAGGGTCAGACCCGACAGCCTGCAGTGGGACAAAGCAAATTAAGAGCATTTGCATTAGCCAGAGGCTAGAAGGTGGGTGAACAGCAAGTTTTTGAATTCTCGATGGGAGGCTGAAGTTTTCACCATAAGGGGGAGTGAGTTCCAGAATTTGGGAGCAAAATGGGCAAATGCCTGTTCACCCATTTTTGTCATGCAAGGTCTAGTGGAGAGCACGGGGACAGAGGAAGACCCGAGGGTACGGGTGTGTGAGGCAGGACCTCGTCTAATGACCCAAGAAGGGCATGAGAGAAGTGTGCCATAATGACAGCTGAGCTGGCTTGACGAAGGCCTAAGGAAGAGACCTTACGGGCAGAGTGGTCCATATTTTTGGACTCCTTGTCCGGGGGTCGGTCAGTGTTGGCTGAGCTACCAGTACGCCTAAACACAGAGGCAATCACCAGGCTCTCGTCGGAAGGGTGCTCTGTGAATCTCACAAGGGACCTCATGGGCACTACATACTTGCGGGCCATGCGGGCAGACGGTGCTGGGCAGGAAGCAGGACACTGCCAAAGCTCATGGGCCGGGCTAACAATGGCTTTGGCCACTGGAAAGGCCTCCGTCAGGGTGTCCCCCCTTTTGAGAATATCAGTAAGGGGGTACTCCGCCTTTTTCTGGATGGACTCAAGGGGCATTCCGGTAGATTCGGAAATGAGGCGGAGGATGCCCTGGAAGGAGGAAGGGCCTTCCTCCAACCCTGCCATGGACGACTCATCATCCCCAGGACGTGAGTGCAGTCTGGTGATGTCCAAGTCCAAAGAGTCGGGATAGACTGGTCTCCTGCCTAAGTCATCCTCGATACGCTGAGGGCGATCGGGGGTGACTTATCGACAGACGACAGTGTCTGTTCGGTCCTCTTTCGAGGGAGCCCCTCCCTGAGGCTGCTTAGGCGGTGGTTCCCCCAGAATCAGTGGAGAAACCGGAATAGGTCGAACCGGGATACGGGCCGGCTCCATGGGCGGAGGAACAGAAGATTTCGGTTCTGGAGGGGTCGGCTTTGGCCTGGGAGGTGAAAGCCAAGTGATGGCTGGGGTAGGTGACGGAGCTGGCTTCTGCCCGGTCAAAATCAGCTGCTGCCACGTGAGGTCTTCAAAGCGTCGACAGAGTTTCCGCCGAAGCCTCTCCTCATCTGAGGAGGATGAGGACCTGTGGCATCGCCTCTTTTTAGAGTGCTTATGACTCTTTCTCAGGGTTCTGGACCTCGACCGAGATTGGGGAGGCCGACTCGGTCGATCAGGAGACACCGGGATCAGTGAAACCCAAGGGTCTGGAACCGGGTCCTTGATGGGGACACCAGCAGGCTGGGTCTCCACATCAGGGAAGACAAAGACTGGAGTCCTTTCCAAAGAGTCATCTGACTGGACCAGCGACAAAGGGTCGATTGGGTCGAGAACAATCCTGACCTCGTCAGCCAGCTCCTCAGTCTCCCGGCCAGTCCGAAGATCAGTGAAGCCGGCAGCCAAGGAGGCGATCTCAACCGAAGTCAAGACCGCGTGCTACTGGGGCTCGGACCCAAGAACATCTTCGCTTGGACGAAGACCCAGGGTCCTCATCCCTCTTCCGAGGGCGCGAGGAGTGCGAGGCCGAGGGCGCCTCACCCCGAGTGGGGAGAGACTGGCACAACTCCTTGAAGGAGCCCGTAAAGGTGGAGCCAAGGTTAAGTGGAATGAAGAAGCTTCGATTGGCCGGAGCTCAAGCTGCTTCCTCCTCAAATGTCTTCATTTGTTCCGGGTGTTCAGCGGATCCCGCAGCCGTGGAAACCGCCCACCTCGCCTCCTTCAAATTTCACCAGCAGGTTCCTTTTCCCTGGTCTCTCCAGCTTTAAACGCGCCTTACGGTCATCCGGGATGTTGGGATGGAAGGCCAGGCAAAAACCACATGACAAGGTGTCTTGTCCGACACCTAGTCAGTAGACGCACGTTGGTTGGGAATCGATGCGCGACATCTTCTGGCTACAGAGGCACCGGCGAAATCCAGGGGAAGATTTTTCCTCCATGGCAGATGCAGTAAAATCACAATCTCTAACTCGAACGAGTTTTAAAACTATTTTCGGTAAGAACTGAAGCTTTGAATTCAGGGCCTACGAATTTCTGTAAGAGCACGAGGGGACCTTATCTTCCAGCAGAAAGGAAGATCTGGCATCATGGGGCGGAGCCATGGTATTTACCACCCGGGTGGGTGGGAGGAGCCAGACTGAAGACTTCCGGCAAGATTTAAAGGGGAAAGGGACATGCCAAGAAGTGTGGATGAACAACATATCCACGCTCCTAGAAAGTACAGTTACGTAAGAACTTACTGTAACAGTAGAGCTTCGTGAGGAGCTCTTGCAGCAGGTAATACCATTAGGACTGAAGTCGGCAGGCGTCAGGACCCTACGGAAAACTTGTAGCTAGCAGTACAAGGCAGGGGACCGTCCCCTGACTTCAGCTCCGCCCGACGTGGTCTAATGGGGGCGGTCCCCTGGTGCCACCCCAGTTCTCCCGCCGGAGACCCGGCTGTAGGAAAAAAGGAGAACCGGTCAGGAAATCCCCACTCTGGCTGGAACTCGTGACCCCTGGTAAAAAGGATACCGCGGGATAGAGGGTGGGAAAGCCACCTGCTGCAAGATCTCCTCTCGAAGATCTACTGTTATGGTAAGTTCTTACGTAACTGTACTGTCTTCGAGGGTGGAGCTCTTGCAGCAGGTAATACCATTAGGACAGAGTCCCAAGCAGTAGAAAGGATAGGCCCAGGTCTGAAAGGGAGGTAGGCAGGTAACCCAAAGCTTAGGTAGAACAAGATCTCTTCAAGAGAGGAGGCCCTGAAGGACTGCCAGTCCAAAACCTGCTCTCCTTCTGGAAGCTATATACAGACTATAGTGTCTGATAAACGTATGGACTGAAGTCCATGTTGCAGCGGCACACATATCCGCTGAGGAAACATTCTTGAGCACCTCGAAGGAAGAAGCCACAGCTCTGGTGGGGTGGCCCCTAACAGCATCCAGGCAGGCCCTCCTGTGGTGCTGATAAGATGCAATCCACCAACCAATGGGCTAGTGACTGCTTGGACACAGGAGCCCCCTAACATGCGCTTAGCATAGAAGATGAACAACTGGTCCGTCTACCTAAAGGAGCGAGTCCTGTGGAGGTAGAACCCAAGAATATGGTGAACATCCAAGGTGTGCAACAGTGCTTCACCTTGGTTAGAAGCTTGTGGGTAATACGCTGGAAGGTTGATGTCCTGATTGAGGGCCAGGGCGAATACCACCTTCGGCATGTACTTGGGACTTGTTCGCAAGTTCACTCTATTCTTGCGAAAAACGATGCAAGGTTCTTTGCACATCAGAGCCTGGAGCTCGGAAACCCTTCGAGCGGAGGTAATAGCCACCAGCAGTAAGGTCTACCAGGAAAGGAAGCGCATCTCACACGAAGCTGCGGGCTCGAAGGGAAGGAGAGCGAGCTTTTCCAAAACAAAAAGGAGATCACAAGGAGGAACGACGTCCCTCTGTGGGGGTCTGACAAGCAATACCCCTCGCAAGAAGTTCTTGCAGGCATCCAATTGTGCTAGAGACTCATCTCCTATAGCAGCACGATATGCAGAGACCGCACACATGTGAACCTTGACAGACAAGTAACTCAGGCCTAAATCTAGGAGATGATGGAGATACTCTAGCACATGCCTGACCGGACAACCCACAGGATCTAAGGCTCGTGCCCGAAGCCCATCGGCAGAGGTGCTTCCATTTGAGAGTGTAGGTAGCCCTAGTGGGAGGCTTCCTTGCTGCTATCAAAATCTCTGCCACCCTGCTTGACACTCCTAGCCTCTCCTCTGCTAGGACTGCAGGAGCCACACATGCAGGTGAAGAGCCGGATGAACAAGAGTTCCCTGATCTTGAGAAAGCAAGTGGGTGGAGAGAGGCATCTGCACTGGAGGTTCCTGAGACAGTTGCTGGAGCAGCGGGTACCAGATCTGCCGAGGCCACAGAAGAGCCACCAGAATCATTCTGGCTCCCTCTAACTGCAATTTGAGCAGTACTCTCTGCACGAGGGGAAAAGGAGGGAAGGCATACAGAAACTTCCCCGTCCAAGAGAAGGACAATGCGTCTCGCCAGAAAACACCAGGCGCTGGAGCGAGCAAGCAAAAATTGCGTAGTTTGTCGTTGAATGGGGACACAATGAGGTTCAACTCTGGAAGGCCTCAATGGTCGAATAGGTCGCCTGCGACCTCCTGGAGCAGTTCTCACTCATGGTTGGGACAAATGGAGTGAGACTGTCGGCGAGAACGTTCTGGATCCCCAGGAGGTGAACTGCCATGAGGTCCACGCTGTGTTCTACTGCCCAGTCCCACACTCTCATGGCCTCTCTGCAAAAGGGGTAAGAATGCGTCCCCCCCTTGCTTGTCGATATAAAAAAAAACCAAAAAAAAACACTGGTGTGTTGTCTGACTGCACCAGAAGAGAACCCCGGGCAACTTAACTCTTGAATGCTGACAGAGCATTCAGAACTGCTCTCATTTCCAGGACATTGATGTGCAGACAGCATTTTGTTTCGGACCAAGTCCCTTGGGTCCTGTGAACCCCTAGATGGGCCCCCCACCCTGACAGGGAGGCATCCGATGTCAGGGTTTGGGATGGAGGTGGTCTGTGGAAAGGGACCCCCCTTCCAGATTGTCTTGGTGAAGCCACCATTCAAGAGAACGGTGGGCTACTTTTGAAAGCCGGATCCAAAGATCCAGGTTGTCCACAGCTTGGTCCCACTGTGCTCTGAGGTGCCACTGCAATGTCCTCATATGAAGCCTGTCTAATGGGACAGTGGCGATGGCTGCTGCCATATGCCCCAACAGCTGCAGTACCACTCAAGCGGGAGAAGAGGCCCTTCCCTAAAAGGCCCTCATCAGGTCCTGGAGGCATTCTATCCTGTCCGAGGGCAGGAAGGTACACCCTTTGCCTGTGTCCAGGATAGCTCCTATGAACTGCAGCCGTTGAGATGGCCTTGGCTGAGACTTCAGCCAGTTCACTGTGATCCCCAGGGAAGAGAAAAGCCTGCGTTTGCCTGAGAGCGATTGCTAGCTGCCCCTCCGATTGGGCAGAGAGCCAATTGTCCAGGTAAGGGTGAGACAAAGAGACCTCTCCTGCGGAGGCCAGCTACCACTGCCAGGCACTTCATAAAGACCCTGGGAGGCCGGCGGAGGGTTGGCGCTGGGCGCCACCTTGCACCATGCAGCGACCTGGGTTCGAGAACAGACTTGGGCTCGGGTTGGCAGGGGAAGGAAGGATTGAGCGTCCGCGACAGCCTCCTCCTTCGGGTGGGTGAGGGCTAGCGCGGCACTGCAGTGACACCCAGCGGAGGTTGGGTGTATGACAGTGGCGCATCTGACAGGGGAGAGCTGGCAGGCGTCTGCACGTAAGTGCGTGGAGGCGTCATTGCAGTGCTCGGCTCTCCTGAGGGCTACACTCTAACTAAAAAAAATAGGACCTCCGCCTCTATGAAGCCCTCCCTGGGGGCTTCCTTCCTGTGTCGCCAATCCCCCAACCAGTTATTAGGACCGCGGACTGGAATATGGGGTGCCAGCTCCGCGGCCCCATACTCTGGGGGGTAATCCAGGGGTGACCGGGGGATACGGTCGGCATAGGAGGAGGACCTCTGGGTCCGTGACCAGGGCGGATACCTGGTGGTAGGATAAAAAAAAAAAAAAAAAAAGACCCTGGGAGCCGAAGAAAGGCTGAAAGCGAGGACCCTGAACTGGAAGTGTTCTTCTCTGAGACAGAAGCGCAAGAACCTCCTGTGCCATTTCCGGATTTTGATATGCATGTAAGCGTCCTGCATGTCGAGAGAGCACTGCCAATCCCCTGACTGGAGCAGAGGAAAAAGGCCTGCCAATGTTAGCATGTGGAACCTCTGATACTTGACTGAGAGGTTGAGCACGCTGAGGTCCAAGATAGGATGAAGGTCTCCAGTCTTTTTCGGGACCAGGAAAAAGCAGGAGTAGAAGCCCTTGCCTATCTAGCCTGGTGGAACCTTTTGAATAGCTCTTCTCCAGGAGCAGCGAGACCTCTGCCTGAAGGAGGGTGGGGTGGTCCAGTGGACAGCGGGACATAGGGGTGGTGGGTTGTCCGGAGGTATAGAAATGAACTCTATGGCATACCCTGATCGAATGGTTTTCAGCACCCACCGATCTGCGGTGATGCTGGACCACTGAAGTGGGTATAGTGCAAATCGCCCTCCTACCTGCTCATTCTGCCTGTCCCCGATGCGAGGAGGGTGGGGGAGTCAGGAAGGAGAATGAGAGGGCGGGGCCCTGGATGCTTTGGGCCCTGGGACCCTTGGGAGGGGGGCTGACCCAGTCTACGAAACCCCTTCCCTTGGGGCTGCTTGCCGGACTGGCCTTGGCGTTGGCAAAAAGGACGCCGGCAGTTACCCTGCAGCTGGGACTTGTACATACGATGTACATCCGCTACTGCCTTGCCTGATTCTTGCAGGCCATTGACCATTTGCTCCACCTCTGGACCAAAAAGCACCAGACCCTGAAATGGGGAGTCCAGGATAGAGTCCTGAAGGTCTTGCTGGAAGCCTGTCAGTCTGAGCCAGGACTGTCTTCTCATACAAATGCCTGATGCTGCGACCCTAGAAGCCATGTCCACTGCATCATAGGAGTATCTGAGTGCGTGCTTGTCAACGTCTAGACCTGACTGGGCACAAGCCAGAATCTCCAGCTTGGAGTCCGAATCTGGAAGAGTCTCTGCCAACTCCATGGTTTTCCTCCACAAGGACTGCTGATAGGAGATCATGTGGGCCATGAAGTTAAGGGATCTAATAGATCCAGTAGTGGAGGAGAAAACTTTCCTTCCCCAGTCATCCAATTTTTTTTGAGACGGGGTCAGGAGGTTGCGAGCTGAGGTGCTTGGGCTGGGTCTCTCTCCCGTTGGCAGCCGTGAGGACCAGGGAATTCGTCTTGGGTTGCTCTGCCAGGAATAGCTTTGACCTGGGAGGCTTATACAACCTATCCACCTTCCTCGGAACTGCAGGGACAGAGGAAGGAGTCCTCCAGGTAAGGAGAGTGATGTCCTGGAAGGGCTCAATAAATGGAGGGATGACCAGTTGCTTAGGCTCCTTCTCCCCATGGAACTTAGTTAACCGCTGGTGCTCCGAGTCGAGAGCCTCTGTATCCCACCGGTAAACAGTCAGGATATACCTCATATCGAGGACGAAGGGTCATCCGAGGAGCGTCGGCGAGGCCCGGGGATGGTGGCAGAAAACCATCTCCAGAGTAATCAGAGTCCAAACCGCTCATCAGTGGAAGAGGATGATTGGGGAGATAGCGGTGACAGGGAAGGAATCTCTTTCTGTGTTTCTTCTTAAGGGGTGAAGGAGGTGACCTCCCGAATGATCTTTGTCTGGTGTGGGAGGAGGACCCACGGGTGGCGGTGTGAGGACCTTATCTGACGGCCTGTAAAGGAGGTCCCCTTTGACCGTATTCTACCAAGAGGTGAATAAATTCCCAATATCTGCCACCGGGATCACAGCCGGGGCCGGCGCTGAGTTTGATGGCCCAGGCGCCTGACTGCCAGGGGTGGGCGTCTGGGCATCGGGTCCAGAAGACCGGCATCTGAAGACCAGTGTCCGGTACCCAACGGCCGATAGCTGGCATCCGGCGCGCCTGGGGACGTCAGCTGGCCTCTGGCCCTTTGGGGGAGGTGTACATGGCTGATCGTCGTCCGGGGACTGTCCCGTATCTGGTGTCTGGGAATGAGTCATCAGGGTAGGTGACTGGCTGGTAGGTCTGATGTCAGGAGTAGGACGTACGTTCGCCAGTGGTGGGGGAGTCAGAGCCCGGGCGTCCCCTTGCTTACTAGAATTTTTCTCCGAGCATTTTCTCTTTTCGGAGGAACCAGGCCTGTCCAGGGCCCTGAGCAGGCCTTCCTGGGCCAACCTCTAGATTTGTGAGGTCGGTGAGCCAGGGAGGAGGATCAATGTCCCTTCAAGGCAGACTCCTTTTGGGCACCCTGAGAAGAGGTGTGAGTGGCCTTGGAAGAACTGGAAGACTCAGAAACAGCAAGAACCGAGCCTGACCTCTGCGAGGAAGACTATGATGGTGTCGGTTTCGCGGGTGAACGATGGCGGGATTCGGATCTGGCCCTATCCTTCTGCTTGTTATGCTTTTCACCCGAGGTCTTAGCTCTGGAGGGGGACTCTCTGGTGGGAGAGGAGAGCTGGCTCCGGAACACCTCTGCATCGCTACAAGCTGCTTCTCTAACAAGAAGGTTTTGAGGGCGTGAGCCCTCCTCGCCACGTCTTTTGACTGAACCATTGGCAGTGTCTGCAGGAATCCAGCTGGTGGTCTGGGTATAGACAGATGAGGCAGGCCGCGTGGCCATCTTTGGCCGGGATGTGCTTCCCGCAGGCACACTTAGACTTACATTGCGGTGGAGAGAGCAACGACATAAATGAGGCGTTAGATTAGGTTAATTGAAAAGAAACTAAAGCAACTTATTTTGGCATTCGATGCTGTCTACTGCAAGCGAGGCGTCTGTGGAGCCGAACTACGCGGGTCAACAGCGGGAAAAGAACTGGGGTGACGCCAGGGGACCATCCCCTTTATACCACGTCTGACGTCGGGTGCAGTCCCCTGCCTCGTACTGCTAGCTACAAGTTTTCCATTGGGTCCTGATGACTGCCGGCTTCAGTCCTGGTATCACCTACTGCAAGAGTGCCACCCTCACATACAGGTCACAGGTTACTCACCTGTAACAGTAGTTCTAGGAGTGATATATGATGTTCATCCACACAGTCTGGCAGATGCCTTTCCCCTTCAATTCCTGCCGGAACGTCTTCAAGCTGGCTCCTCCCACCCACCCCGGTGGCAAAAAATAGAAATTATGTACCTATCGTAATTATGATCTTTCTGTGTATCGTCACCATTCATCACAGATGGGTACTGGCTGGAGATCAGGACCCCGCGGGAGCTTTTATTTTTTTTAAAAGGATAGGCAGAGCCGACGCAGCATCGGCGCCCCTTGAGAGCAGACGTACTACGTGGGCGCCGAGGATTAGCCGTTGTTGTGTCGACTCTGCCTGCCTACCAGTTCTGAGTCGCCGGAGAGGTAAGAGGAAGGGATGGAGGGTGGGACAAGAGAGTCCAAGGGACAGAAAAAGGAGAGAAACTGAACTAAAAGGAGAAATAACGACTGAGAGGACAGCGTAGAAGAAGTAAAACTAAGGGGATTGGGTAGGGGCCCCAATCTCTGGAAAAGGAAGAAGGGAGGGAGGGGGGAGAGAGAATTTAGGAGAGAGTGAGAGGTAACAAGAATCCAGGACCCTTGTCCATCACCAGACTGTACAGGAACTGCAAGGAGTGGCAATGCTCACCTGCCAGAATTCAAGGCACAGAATACCTGGCAAACCCCAAAAGCACAGTCGGCTATTCTGGAGAAGGACAGGGTACAGGGACTCTGTACTCTCTCTGTAAAGGCATTTGGTGAAAAAAGGGGTCTTTTTTTTTTTTTTTTTTTAAAGGAAGGATAATAGAAAGGAGGGCAACCATCAGTTCTCACCCTGTAGGGGTGTAGATAATAGTAGAGAGGAAGTGCCACTCGAGCTGTACCCCTTAGGGAAGAAATGAACCCCCTGCGTGTCCCAACTTTACCACTCTCAAAAAGAGGGGTAGGCACAGAGGGAGGAGGATCCAGAGACTGGAGCCCCAGGGGGATAGCGGGTGGGATTGTGATGAATGGTGAAGATACACAGAAAGATCATAATTACGGTAGGTACGTAATTTCTATATCTAATCTGTGTCAATCTTCACCATTCATCACAGATGGGTGATACCAACCCCGAAGGGGGTTGATTAATTGTACCCTAAGGGACAGTGTCCCTTAGCCCTCAGTGGGTGACACTTAGCGGGGGAACCTTCTGGGCCTGAGGAGGCCCGAGAGTGGGGACAGCGAAACTGGGTCCCCCCGGAGGGGGAAGGAATTTGCCCTGACAAACGCTGTCTCTCCCTACGGGAAAATAGATAGGTTCCCTGGTGAGCGGAGCAAATCACCCTACGCCGGGCCAAGGGTGACAACCGGGAAAGGCGAAGCCACGCTGATCTCCTGGTGTAGATCGCTGTCCCTACTACCCTGGTAGCTACCTCACTGGCGTCGTAAGATACCCTTGCTTGGTGCCTTGCTAGCTCCATGCCACGTGCAGAGAGAGTGATGGCTTGCCTGGTTTGCTCAGAGTCAGGCAAAGCAGCTAGGAACCGACCCAGAGCTGACCACAAGAACCTGTTGTAGGCTGCATAGTGGGCCTGATGAGCGGAGATGGAGAGAAGCAACCGTGCCGAGTAGAAAGTCCTCCTCCCCCAGAAATCAAAATCCGAAGAGTCCTGATCTGGGGTCCGGTCACGGTGGAGGGCGCGAAGCCCGTCAGGAGTGTCCAGGTGTGTCAATCCGGACTGTGGATGAGGCATAGAACCTAGAGACTCTGGGGGAGCGCAATACCTCTGGCTGAGGTCCCTAGGGGCAGGAACTCCGGAGAAGGGCCTCTGCCAGACGCATGGACGCCTCCCGAAAGGAAGCAGGCCAGGGCGGCACCACAAGGGTGGCCGCACCGAAATCGCCTAGAAAGGCGTGCGCCGCATGCTCAGCATTGCTCATGGAGAGGGGGGGAGAGGTGAAGGTCCTCCAGCATCCTCACGAGGAAATGCTGATACTTGGAGAGATCAGCGGCAGCAGAGATATGGACAGACGGTTCCTCTCCCCCTGAAGAGGGGGATGAGGAGCTGGAGGTCACCATGCGCTCTGAGAGTGGCTGCTTGGGGGGAGGTTGAAAAACCTGGCTGTCCATGGCCCTAACGTAGGCAGGGAACTGAGCAGCCACTTCTCTGAACTATTCCCAGGTGAGAGGACCGCTAGGACCAAGAATACGTGTGAACGCTGGAGAAGGCGGAAGAGGGGAGGGAGCAGAGCCGAGAGAGGAAGTCTGCTGACCTCTGCCAGGGAGTGGACCATGGACCCCCGTGGAGGGTGTCCTGTAAGACTCCGCAGGTGACAGCTGTACAACCACGTTGATACTGCCTAGGCTGCGCCCAGAAGAATCCCCCAAGTGAGGCGACCGGGGCCGTATAGATCCAGAAGGACGGTCCCCTGCCTCCAAAGAATGGGACCCCTCAAGGAACCAGAAGGGGAAGGGCGGAAGTCCGCGCTTCGGCTTCGTCCAGGGCCCTGGTGGGTCCCAGAGAAAGGTCGACGCGCCAACCCCACACCCCTCGGAGTCCAAGAGAGTCCTAGTCCTCGAAAGGGCCAACCTAGGAAGCTGGCAGCTCTGGGCTGCCCCCGAAGGGGAGACCCAGGAAGCAGCACTCTCCCCTCCTGTGGGCTTCCAGATAGGCCCCAAAGTTGGGTGATCGAGACACACCACCGGAGGGGGTACCACCGCCGAGGGGTCAAGGAACCCCCCAAGGCCAGGTTGCATGGCAATGGTGGCATGCACCTCAGTCTGCTGGTCAGTACCACTGACCCTAACCTCGGGGGGGAACCAGACGCACCTCATAAGGGGGCTGACTGAGACCCGTTGTGGAGACCACCGGCTCGTCCTCCTCTGCAGACAACCCCGAAGGGTGTGACTGCCTGCTCGACTCTGACGAGGTAGAGTCTGAGGCCCTAAGCCAGACGGTAGGAGGGCGATCTTACCAAAGGGCCCAGAAGTCCAAGCAGTGGCCAAGGTGGCACCTGCACCCTCCACAGCCCCGCAAGCGGCGCTGGCAGAAGGCGGCAGGGCAGCACGGGCCAAAGGTCCTGAAGCAGGGCCAGCTGCGGCACAGTCAAGTCCACCGGCACCAGGGGCGGTACCAGGAACAGAGACGGCGCCGACAGAAGCCCCAGCAACTGCCTCGGCGCCGCGAGCAGCACCGAGGACTTAAGCGGTGCCGACGACTCCGAAGGCGGACTCGGCGCCAAGGCGAGACACGGCGAAAGGTGACACCGATTCCGGGGTCACGGCGCTGCGAGCGGGGTCGGCACTGTGAATGGCGCTGAAAGACGAGTCAGCGCCGACAGGACCCATGGCGCCACGAACGGCGCCAACGGCACCGAGCGATGGCGTCGAGGACAGCGTCGACCCGGGCCTTCCGGACCGCGGCAGTGACACCGGGGGAGCCTTCACCCCCAAAGGGGTGATCGCCATAGCGGCGCCTCCCGCCCCGCTCCTGAGAGGAAGCGGGACGGGCCTCCTGCGCCGTGGAAGGAGTCTCGGCCAAGGTTAGGCTACGAAAGGCCGAGGCTCCTTCCTCCTCGGTCTGTATAGAACTGGGAGGGGACCCGGAGGAAAGGCCAAGACAGCGTGGCTTGGCCCGACGACTGCGAGACCTACCCCCGAAAGTCGGCAGAGCTCGCCCTACTTTAAATGCACGCTGTTAGAGGACGCGGCGGTCCATTGAGAAGCAGGCATCGCACGAATCCATGTCGTGAAGCAGGCCAAGACACGAGAGACACCGGTCATGCTGGTCAGTAACGGAGTACTTGCGGCCGCACGGGCACCGACGCCTGGGGGGCCGCCCCGCCTTAGACAACTTTTTGCCCTCTGACCGCGACATGACCCAACGAGAAAAAAACACCAAAAAACAGACTCGACGTCGCTAAACTGTACTATAAATGGAAAGATCTTACCAGTGACGTCGAGTATGGCAGACTAGAATTAGCAAGACCGACGGACTGTCGACGACAAAGGCTAAGGCCTAAAACTATTGAAAATCTTCTCCACAGGCTTCCCACGAGGCGACCTCAACGGCAGGAGACGAAGAACTGGTAGGCAAACGGAGTCGACACAGCTTAACAGCTAATCCTCGAACGCCATGTAGTACGTCGGCCTCGAGGGCGGCGCAGATACTGCGTCGGCTCCGACTATCCTTTAAAAAAAAAAGGGCTCCCGCAGGGTCCTGATCTCCAGCCAGTACCCATCTGTGATGAATGGTGAAGATTGACACAGATAAGCTCCTCAGCTCCACCCCTAGACACCAGATCTTAGCTCTCTGGAAGCAAGGTTGCGCACACGAGCCTGGGGAGGTTGGGTGGTTTTGTGTGGATGAACATCATATACCACTCTTAGAAAGTACAGTTACATAAACGCCTACCGTAACAGTAGATCTTTGAGGGACGTGTCTTGCAGCAGGTAATACACTTGAGTAGCCACCAGAGGTCTCTGTGGTGCACGGCAGCTCTTCTAGCAGTCTTTCACCAGGGGCTGCCCACCAATGACATCATCATCCTGTTTACTATACAAGAGTGGCCGGTCCCCAGTATCCTCAGTTCCCCGCTGGATTCAACTCGCTAAGCAAGGATCGAGAGGATCCAAGGTACCACAGGGGTCCCTTCCCACATGCTAAGTGGAACAAAGTCATTCTCTTACAGAAGGAGGGAGACAGAAGGAGAGAACATACCTGCTGCAAGAGACATCCCTCAAAGATCTACTGTTACGGTAAATCATTTACGTAACTGTACTATCTTCCACAGGATGGTTTCTTGCAGCAGGTAATACACTTGGGATGATTCCCAAGCAGTGTATCCAAAAGGATAGGAGACCATGTAGGACTGCTCAGCCAAAGGCCATCCTACGGCAAGAAGCAATATCTAAATTGTAATGCTTCGTGAAAGTATGAATGGTGGACCACGTGGCTGCATTGCAGATATCAGTGATCGAGGCCCCTCTGAAGCAGGCCACCATGGAAGCCTGGGCCCTAGTGGAATGGGCTTGTACTGTTTCCGATAAGGGCTTGTTGTATTTCATGTAATAAAACGTGATGCAATTTACCAACCAACTGGAAATGTTTTTTTAGCAACCGGGGAACCTTCTCTCATGGAGACGAAGGTGACAAACAATTGAGGTTTTTCTCAAGGATTTGGTACGGCTTCTATAGTACCTCAGAATACAATGAACATCTAAAGTGTCTAAGAGATGTTCTCCTGGATTAAAATGCGGGCAATTCCATGGTCTGATTTAAAGTATGTTCTGAAACCACTTTTGATAGAAAGGAAGGATTGCTGCAGAGAACCACTCTATCTTTGTGGAAGATTAGATAAGGTTCTCTACACATCAGAGCCTGAAGCTCGGAGATTCGGTGAGCCGAAGTAATGGCTACCAGAAATACTGTCTTCCAAGAGAGGAAGCGGAGATCAGCAGCAGCTGCTGGCCGGGGGGGGCTTTATGGGCGGTTCGATATGAAGCATGCCTCTTAAGAACATCTTGGCAAGATGATGTTGGTACAGTAATTTCCCTTCACAGGGTTCATGAAAGGCTGAAATGGAGGCCAGATGAACTTTGATAAGAGAAACAGCCAACGCCCTTCTTGGCAAATGAAGCCAAGTAGTCCAAAACTTTGGGTAAAAGGACATGAAAATGGGTTTAGAGAAAGGGAAGCAGTCCATATGGAAAAGTGTTTCCATTTAGCATTATATGTTTCCCTGGGGCCAAGAGAATGCTGATCACAGGTGAGGAGACTTGAAGACATGCTATGGAAGCATCCTCAGAAGCCTAGCGTGAAGGTGTAGAGACTTCAGGTCGGGGTGAAGGAGGGTGCCCCACGCCTGAGTTAGGAGATCTGGTTTGATTGGCAATGGAATGGGGTCTGCCATGGACAATTGTTGGAGTAGGGAAAACCACACCTGCCTCGGCCACAAGGGGGCTTTGAGGATCATCATGGCAGGTTCGAGTTGTAGTTTTGGTAGAGTCCATTGCAGGAGAGGGATGGGGGTGGGGGGGAAGCATATAAAAAGAGTCCTGTCCACAGTTGGGACAGAGCATCGGTAGACAGTCCCAGTCTGTTCGGGATAATGGAAAAGTATTTGGGGCGTCGAGAATTGTCGGGACAAGCAAAAAGGTCCAGCTGTGGGGTCCACCATAAGCGGAAAATCATCTGAAAAACTGTGATAAAAAGTCCACTCGTCCGTGGAGGACTGGCGGCTGAGAATGTCTACCAGTGTACTGTGGTGTCCTGGTAGATGGATGGCAGTTATTGTGAGTTGTTGGAGTGTGGCTTCTTGCCAGACCTTCAGCGACTCCCTGCAGAGAGCGCAAGATCCGGTGCCCCCTTGTTTGTTCAGATAGAACATCAGAGAGGTGTTGTCTGACTGGATCAATAAGGGTCCGGGACGAAGTGGGGGCGAAAAACCTGAAGGGTAAGGCAAACCACTCTAATTTTCAACAGATTTATGTGTGGCAAGATAGCGAATTGGGGCCATTTGTCCTGTGCCCAATAAAGGCAGAGGGGAGCCCCCCCCCCCAGCCATCCAGGGAAGCATCTGTGGTCAACATTTGCTGGGAAGGGGGAGCCCAGAAGGTCATGACCTGAGATAGGTGGTGCCGGTGTGTCCACCAGTCTAGGGCAGAGCGGAGGGAGGGGGTGACAGATTGTCGTTGAAGCTGCCCGAATGCTGGTGCCATTGACTCTGAAGCATCCATTTTACTGTTCTTATATGAAGACGGGCGTACGCCAGTGTGGGAATGGCAGCTGCCATATGCCCCAGAAGCTGTAAGAAATTTCTGGCTGTTATGTACAGATGGGTTCGAGTGTGCAAAGCCAGAGAGGAGTTCGTCTTGTCTGTCGACAGGGAGGGGAGGTAAGCCCTGGCGGAAACTGTGTCCAGAAGTGCTCCGATGCACTGGAGTGACTGGGAAGGCTTAGGGTTGGACTTGGGCCAGTTGATGATAATGCCCAGATTTTGGAACAGGGTAAGTTTTTTTTTTTTTTTTTTTAATACTTCCTTTATTGTGGTAGGCCCCAAGGGGCTTAATACATCATTTCCAAACATATAGATCATTCATCTGTTGCATAGATACACAAGATAAATCTTGTTGACATCACAGTGTGTACCTACACAGTAACTTTTTACTGAATAAAAGCATAGGATGATCTAGTTAAATTAAACTACAATATCTCAGAGATCTACCAAATAATGCTGCAAATGTTTTTCTCTATTACAACTCGATGGAGATATTAACAGACTGTTCAGTGCACTGAATAAAGTAATACAAAAAATGTTTCTTTTCATATTTTTAAGAAATGTTGATAAGGGAGAGAGAGAAAGAGAGAGAAAGAGGGCCCAATAGTGCCTGGTTAAGTAACTAGATGCAAGTTAGGCTCATACAAGAGCCATCTAGTCCACCTGTTTTGGTTTAAGTGGGTTTTTTGGCAAGGCGAATGTAATCCTCTCCACTAAGTGAATACTGTCTACTATATCCCTCCAGTCTCCTACGGTTGGGAGCTCTGTGCCCATTTCATAGTAATTGCCTTCAAAGCAGCTATCGTAAGAACCGACCATAAATAAGTATGCTGCCTCTCTTCCCCGTCCCTCCTTTGGTCTGAGACCAAGAACCAGATGTTCAGGGCCCAAGGGGGACTGAAACTGGAACATTTCTTTAAGATGGTGTTCTATATCTGTCCAGTACTCCTTAAGTATCCGACATGTCAAAAAAATATGGGCCTGTGAAACTGATGCGAACCCACATCCCCTCCAGCAGTTCGAACCAGCTGCTGGTGCATAGTGCACCACCTGTGCAGGAACACGAAAGTACTTAGCTCTCAGCTTCCAGCCATATTCCCTCCAAAGAGGGGCCCCTGTTGTCTGCCATGTAGTGTGCCACACTCCAGACCATTGTTTCTCTGGAAGAGTGATCCCCAGGTCCGTTTCCCACTTAAGTTTAAGTTTTTCAATGGGTTGAGTCAGATCTAGTAATTACCTTTGATACAATGAGGATATGGCTCCTCTCCCACCCAGATGACCAAATGCCACGGAAGAGAGGATCCACCACCTCCTCCTGCAGCCGGGCATATGTTTTCTGAAGAGTAAGGACCTACATCTGGTAGAATCGTAGATTATCTCATGGGAGAAGCCCAAATGTCTGCCTGGCTGCCTCAAAAGAAATAGGGTTACCTGCAGATAAAACCGGATAAGGAGAATGAAATCCTTTCCTGGCCCACTGCTTGAAGCACGAATCTAAGGTCGCAGCCGGGAACAGAGGGTCATAAGCCCACCATTGAAATTTCCACAGCTGATGTCTTATGAGACCTCGGTTTATGCCTCTCTTCCATCCCTCCGGGACAGTCCCCGTCCCTGTATAACAAGTCTCCAGTAGCCCTACATCATCTTGAAATAGGATGGCAAGAACGGGAAGCTCAGTCTCAACTGCCAGATCCATTTTTTTTCCAATGGGAATCAAAGCCAGGGCTGCCCCACAGGAGTGCCACCCGCATTTGGGCCGCAGCCCAGTAGCCCTGTAAGTTAGGGAAAGCTAGACCACCCTGGGCCCGAGGGGCATATAAAAGGCCTCTACAAATCCTAGGATGGTCTTTAGCCCACAGGAATCTAAAAAACATGCCCTGCCATATATTTAACTCTTTCTGAGAGACCAGCCAGGGCACAAATTGAAACAAATTAAGTAACCTTGGTAGGGCATTCATCTTCAATGCCTGTATCTTAAGAGTATATAGATAACGGCAGAAGGGTCCATCCACCTCTGAACATCCTTCCTTAGTTGGGTGATCAAAGGGGGATAATTGAGTTCCCAAAACCGGTGGTTGCTAATCCCAATCTTAATCTCAAGGTAACTCATCTGATCGAGGTCCCACCTCATGGGGTATCTATTCCGTAAAGCCAGGGAAGGGATATAATTGCAGCTAAGTATCTGTTTTAGAGCAGTTCAGTTTATATCCGGAGAGCGAGGAAAATTCCTCCAACTGCCAAAACAAGGCAGGGATAGAACAGTCAGGTTCTGTAAGGTACATAAGTGCATCGTCGGCATATAAAGCCAGTTTATGCTCAAAGCCATTCAGTCTTATTCCCTTTATGTTCCCATTCTCCCCAATAGACTGAGCAAGAGATTCTATGTATAATGCAAAAAGCAAAGGTGGTAAAGGGCACCCGTCTTGTACCTCTGCAGAGCTTCAGAGGTCTAGAAATGTGGCCATTTGTTCGAATGTAAGCTGTTGGGGAGTGATATAATTTGCTTATTATTTGTGTAAATTCTCTCGGGAACCCAAACTGGAAAAGGTCCGCCCCCAAAAAGTTCCAGTTAACTCTATCAAACGCTTTTTCAGTGTCACTCATTAATAGGGCTGGAATAGCTGAATTGTTAGTATGGTCAATAAGGTGAGTGGTGCGTCTCAGGTTATCCTGAGCTTGTCTGCCCGGGACAAATCCATTCTGGTCTAACTGTATGAGGTGGGGAAGATACTGTTGTATCCTTTTAGCCATAATGGATGAAAAGATCTTATCAGTGTTCACGAGGGAAGCTGGGCGATAAGAAGCACATTTGGAGGGGTTCTTTCCCGGCTTGGGTATCACCAAAATCAATGCTGTGGCCCAGGAGGGTGGAGCCAGGCCCCTGCCTTCCAAGACCTTGGAGAATACTCTCAAAACAAGCGGCTGGAGCAGGTCCCTAAAACATTTTAAAAATTCCCCCCCAGGAGCCAGTCTGTCCCAGGGCATTTCCCTGTCTTCAGGGCTCCCACTTCCATTTTAAGTTCCTCTGCTGATATTGGGAGCATCAGCACTTTTGCCTGAACTGGGGATAGGGTTTGTAATTTCAGGTTATGTAGGAAAACTTCAGTCTTCCCATCAGGTGGGGGGGGGGGTTCCTTTTTGCTATAATTGTTCGTAAAACTCCCGAAAAGTCTTGACTATCTCATTTGTTTTGTACACCACTTTCTGGTGTCCCGGATGCCACAAATTCATGATTGTGGCCCTAGCTCTTTGTGCTCTCAATCTACTGGCTAGTTATCTAAGTGACCTTGGACCACCCTCATAATATTTCTGCTTTAAAAACATCAATTTCTGTTCCACCTGATAATCTAATATTTGGCCCAATTCCCCTTTAAGAGTCTTAAGCTACTGTGCAACAGCTCTAGAGTATTTCTGTTTTTGCTTTCCCTCTAGTAATTGGATTTGCTCAGTGAGGGTCCTCCGTCTCTCTCTCTCTCTCTCTTCTTCCTTACAGCAAGCTGTATAAACTTCCCCCGGAGAACATCCTTGGCCGCATCCCATAAGATAGTACATGATATGTCCTGTCCCTCATTTTCTGTTAAAAAAAATTAGTATGTGTCTAAAATTTTATCTTTGACTGCCTTGTCCTTAGGCAAGGAGATATTAAGTCTCCAAAAAGTGTTTCTTCTGAATCCTCCCAGATCCAAACCCATGAAGAGTGGAGCGTGATCTGAAAAGACAAAGTCCCCTATCCAAGTATCTTGTACCCTAGAAATCTGGTCTCTTGGTAGCAAGAAGTAGTCCAATCTGGAGTATATAATGTATGTGGCAGAAAAGTAGGTGTAGTCCTTTTGTTTCGGGCGACAGTAACGCCAAACATCTAAAATACCCAATTCTCCAAGCAACTTATAGACCCTTCTTGCCACCTGATGTGACATTGTTGGGATCTGGGAAGTTGTATCTAGGGCAGGGTTAAAAGCTATATTTAGGTCTCCTTCACATACCAAGAATCCCTCCACCCACTCCTGGAGGAAGAAATAAGAGGTATCCGGTGGGAAATACACAGAAGCAAGCGTAATTAATTACCCCTCAAGTTTGCCCTTCATGAGGGCATATCTACCCTCCTTATCTGCCAATTTTTCAAAGTGGGACTTATGTGGAATAAGTGCCATAGTACCTCTACGTCTACCCTTTTTATACGAGGAGGCAGCTACCTCCCTAAACCCCAGCTTCAGAAATGTACTTGTCTCTGTCTCTGTCTCTGTCCCTCTCTCTCTCTCTCCCCCTCTCTCTCTCTGAGAGATGAGTTTCCTGTAGATGCACAAATTCTGCTGCCGACTTTTTAAGCTGAGCTAAGATCTTACTGCGTTTAAATGGACTTGTAAGGCCATTTACATTGTAAGTGCATACCAACATACCTAAGTTAGCCATTATGTTTAAAACAAAAAGAAATTAAACACCAATTAAGACAGGCTCCCCAGATCTCCCTCTCAAATTCCCCCCTCCCAAAAACAGTGCAGTATATGTCTCCATCCTTTAACAACTAAATAACAATCATCATTGCCAACTGAGCAAAAACCTTTATGATTTAACATAAAATGACTTCCTAGGTAGAAGATCCAGGTTTATAGGATCTTTGTCTGAACTCCCTTCCCCACTGTGGAAAGGGGATTAAGATGGGGGAAATATTTATGCTCTCCAAATGAAGGGCTCCCCCCAGAGCTGCAATGATGTTAAATATTATTAGCTCCTTGCAGTGAGTGTCAGCAGTTAAGCCAACTATAAAAATCGTGAGCCCAAACCGCCCTTGACACTCCTATAGAAAGGACACTCTGCCTGTACGGTAAGAGCATTACTTAATCAGGTTGTTTCTATCACTAACATAAGAAACCGTAGGCCAATCGACTTATGCAACATAAAACGATATGAACATACTCTACTAAATCCTGGTCCCTGGCAAGGAAGTAACAGGGAACGTAGTCACCCCCCCCCATCAGAGGAACCATTAAGCAGGCCCCATGAGGAGTTCCCATCCGCCCGCAGGTCCGAGCAGGGAAGACAAATAAATGTAACTACTATGTATCAATCAACTGATAGCACCCATATTTATCAAGTAAGTAAATTATCAATTTAGTTGTGGGAGACCAGATAAGTACAGCATCAGGCACCTTTAGCAGTGTTTGGGGACCGAATCTCAGCAACACATTCCCAAACTGCCTGGAGCCAAGCCCCCAAACCGAAAGAAGGTATCCGCCCGTAGTGAGGCCCAGCCCCGAGGACTTCCCAGAGGAGGTTACCAATAAAGGCCCTATGAGACCCCTACAATCTAGCTGAAACCTTTGCTCCTTGTGCCCCAATGACCACCACATAAGTCAGATCACCCCATTAGCTCTTCCAAAATGTATGGGGGCGGGGGGGGAGTGTAAAATCTAGGTATGGCTTCTCTACCTGCACCCGGCAGATCCAGCAAGCCCCCGGCCCACCTGATCCCCCAACGAGGCAGCCACCCCACCCCAAAACCAGACGACTACGGGCTATGTAGATACCAAGAGGTATATATTAACAACAAGTACATCCTGTCATTATAGAATGTGTCCAAATAAACAATCTGTCCTCTGTTTTAAATGAGGCTATTCTCTGCAACCCTTTGAAGAGTCTAAGACGATTTCAGCATGTGTCCCCATACAATCAAGCCTGGAGAGATCACTATAAGCAAGTGAGTAAGGGATACTACAGGTGAAAGCTATCAGGTAGTTTGAAAATTCACTTCTTCAATGGCAGTGTCCCCTCGATCCGTTTAAAACTCAGCCTGTATTGGCTCCTTATTCAGCCCTCTTCAGCGTTTTACTGCATAGGGAGTCCCACAAGTTGGAAGCGATCATGTTGCCCTTTGGGCCCTGTCTTTTAGTTCCACTGTAGGCCCAGTCCCTGGTCTCCAACTGCCTGCGTTATGGTAGATTGGCCTCCTCATCCTGGGGCTGTATGCCCACCAAAAATCAAGAAGTCCCCCGCTACTTGCAGATCTGGAAAACTTCTCATACCTTCAGTAGCTGGACCTTTAGGCGTGCTGGGTACTCAACAAAAGCCCTGATGTTCTGCTGCTGTAGTTATTTAACCACTGTGAATACGTTTCTCCTTTGGGAGAGCAGCTGTGGTGTAAAATCGTGGTCCAGATACAATTGAGTGTCCCCAAAATGAATCACTTTTATTTGACCATGCCAACTGTAATACCTCTTCTTTTACTCTATAGTCCAGGAAAGCCAGAACTACTGAGCGTGGTTTCGCCTTCCGGTCCCGGGGTTTTGGGATCAGGGATCTGGGCGCTCGAATTATGTTAAGAGCTTTGTCTGGAGAGAGACTGAGAATCTCATGAAGAAATGAGTCGATGAAAGCGGTCATTGCACCAATCTCAGTGCCCTCAGGGAGCCCATGAATCAGGAGGTTATTGCTCCTATTTCTGTTCTCTAGTTCTTCTAGGTGTGCTTTGAGTTGTTGGGAGCGATGATGCAAGTCCAGGAGGGCTTTGTTATGTACATCAGTGGTGGTGGTATAGTCCGTTAAAGTTTCCTCAATTTCCCCAGCTCGCTTGGTTAATGTGGCAATTTCTGTACATTGGTCTGAAACCTTAGCTTCTAACCGCTGGAGTGTCTGGTTAATTTGTTTCAGGGTTTGGCAAAGTTCTCTAGATGTAATTGTGCATTCAGGTTCCTCCCGTGGGGCTTCTACAATTTGCCCAGGCATGAGACTCTGGGATGGAACAGGGTATGGTCGGCCTGGAGGGAGAGAAGCAAAACCTGTTCGTAATTTGCTTTTATCAGCCAATCGTCTAGGTATGGGAAGATGAAATGTCAGTCTCTTCTCAGGGCCACCGCCACTACGGCAAGGCACTTGAAGACTCTCGGGGCAGATGAGAGTCTGAAAGAAGTGCTCAAAATTGGTAGTGGTGTCTTAGCAAGTGAAAGCGTAGAAATCGGTGGTGGGTGGGTGGATGGGGGCTATGCAGGTATGCATCTTTATGTCCAGGACGCATAACCAATCCCCCTTTAAAATTGGTAGTATGGATGTTAGTGTGACCATCCGTAACCTTTTGTACTGAATGTGTAAATTCAGTTGTCTTAGGTCTAATATCGGTCTGAGGTCTCCCATATGTTTGGGACCAGAAAGACGTGGGAGTAGAATCCCTGATGTAACTCCAAGGAGGAGCAGGATAAACGGCCTTTTTGTGTAGAAGTGCCTGAAGTTGCTCTTGTAGAATAGGAACATGGTCGGGTGGATAATGGACCGAGCGGGGTAGGGTGCGGGGAAGGTGGAGATGTAAGTTCCAGTGTGTGCCCTGTACGTATGATTTGGAGTACCCACTCGTTCAAAGTAATGGCTTTCCAGGCCTCCAGATAAAGGGCAAAACGGCCCCCCACAGCTTCCAAGGCCTGAACAAGGAAGCGGGAGGAAAGCCCTAATGGGTCACTGGGCTGGGGGCTGGCCCAACCCCCCTTGAGGGTGGCAGTGGAGGCCCTTTGAGATTGGGGTGGAGGGTCCTGGAGGTGTGGGAACATCCGCGGGAGCCACCTCGATAAGTTCCTCTATTCTTGCCTCTCTGTTTAGCTTGAAAAGTTTGGGGACAGGACTGGTATGAGGGCTGTGGTGTGTGGTACATACTATGCACCGTATGGAGAGTGCAGCCTGACACCTGGAGATCATCCAAGTGCGTTTGAGTGCTGGGGCCAAAAAGGTTTGGAACCATTAAATGGGGCATTGCCAGTTTATGTTGTATATCTGGTTGTAGACCGGACACACGCAGCCAGTCATGATGGCAGAAGGTGACTCCTGTAGCCGTTGCCCGAGCCGAGGTATCCACCATGTCATATCCCAAGCGGAGTAGATGCCGGGAAATGGAATTTCCAGTAGATATCGTAGCCAGTAATTGATCTTTCTCCTGTGATGGAGGGAGTTTACGGACTACCTCAATAGCAGAGGACCAGAGTAGTAGACCAGTTGGTATTTCATCATATGTCCCATATAGTTCAAGATTCTCAGATTCAGTGTGCCTGCCTGGAAGACTTTCTTCCCTAAGTAGTCTAGGCAGCAGGATTCCTTATCTGCAGGTAAGCAACTCATGTGTCAGGGATGTTTAGTATGATCACGAGCGGCGGCAATGACCACTGAATCCACCTCGGGGTTAGATGAAAAGAAGGAGGAGTGATCAGGGGGAGCCCGGTAAAGGCGATCCACCTTCCGAGGAAGAGACAGGACAGCTGAAGGCTGATCCCAGGTGGCCAGTACTGCATTCTGGTAGGTTTGGATGAGTGGGGGTACCACAACTACTGAGCTCTCCGGCAGTTCAAGGCAGTCTGCCATGTCTTTTCTCTGCTTATGTTCAGTGATAGAAAAACCCATAATTTTTTGAACCTGGACCATCATATCATGAAATGACGAGTCATCAGGAGCAGAGGCCACTGCATGATGGGAAGGTTCCTTGAGCAGTGATGATATAGTGGAGAGGAAGGACAGAGGATGGTAGTCCCATTCTTGGAGGTCAATATTTTCCAAGTCCTCTGGAATATCTTCCAGGAATTCTAGATCCTCGGAACAGTATTCTTCCTCATAATCAGATGGGAAAGCAGGTGGAGAAGTTGGTCTCTCACCAAGAAACTATTTTGGCAGAGGCGTGGGTGACTGGGATGGATGATGACCCCCATCACCAGGAGCTGAAAGCTGCGAATGCCTCATTACGTCCAGAACCTACTGTACTACTGTAGCCATGTCCATTAAGGTAGTGGGGGAAGGGGGAAGAGGTCTCTGTGAAACCAAGGGAATAATGGAGAAGAGTGGATGTGTAGTATAAGCTGGTCTGGAACCTGGATGAAACAGACCGGGGTCCCGGTCCCACTCAGGCTGGCCCCGATGAACAATAACCTTGAAAGGGGAGGGGCAGCCAAAAAAGTGAAATCCATGGTGTTTCCCAAAGCACCCTGGTCCGTCGTCGACGAGGCAGAAAGAGAGGAAGATTTGACATGTTTGATAATCATTGTTGTCGACGAGAGACAAGTAATCGTTGACAGGGCACCAACGGTAGTAGTATAAGGTTCTGCTGAAATTGCTGGTAAAGCGCTAGAAAGCATAGTCGACGAGAGAGGGTAAATTCCTGTTGACAAGGAGGCAATTTTGGAAGGCGTCACTGACGAGGTAAGACCTGATGTGGTCATCGACGAACGCTTAGAACAGGATGCTGAAGTGGGAGCATTCCTATCACGCCTGTGCTTCTTGTGTGAAGCACCGGTGGACAGGGCCGCAGTAATGGGGGGAAGGGGGGGATGCTGTCCGGGGCCCCGAGCCCAGGAGGGCCTGACCTGAGGAGCTGGCATTATCTGGTTTGGGAAACAGGGGACCATTTCAAGTGACTTGTCTGGGGCCCCAAAATTCACAGCTGCAGCCCTGCTGGTGGGGTCCTTGGGACGGGCCCCTTGCTTCTCTAAGAGAGCAGCTTTTTGTCCTGGCCCGGTGGCGCTGAGGGTTGAGGCGCTGGACGCCACACCTCGTGCCACACTGGTGATCCAGGTTGTCAGGGGTTGGCAAGGGAGGACTAGGATTGAGTGTCCGTAGACTGCTCTCTAGTCCTGGGTCCGGGAATTTTCACCACACTGTAGTGACCCTGAGGACGCCCGGGGGCACTACCAGCATCATTGTGCCTGGACTTCACTGCACATCTGCACCCCTAGGGGTGTAAAAATAGGAGGAAAATCAGGCTGGGCGTGACCGTGCAGCTTGATGGCCACACCCTGTGCTGCACGGAGGATTCTGGAGGAATCCCGTCGGGGAGGATCCAGGGCCGTCCTGGCTGGTAGTGGCATGGGGGGGGGGGGGCCTGCCAACAGGATGGCATGACGGCCATCCTGGATCCTCTTGGGTGCGGTTTGAGCTACCCAGCTCTTCTGGCAACCAGGGCCAGCAGCTGGATGCCCCATGCCAGGACAACGCTGCAGCAGGTGCTGAAATAAAGTCGTGATAATAAAAGAGATGGACTTTTTGTTCCATGAGGCAAGCCTGAATATCAAGCAATCGTCGTCGACGAGTTGCTTGATTAAATTCCTGACAAAGTTCGCAGGAGGATGAGTCGTGTGTGGGTCCCAAACACTGGGCACAGACTTAAGGATTGTTGAAACAGTAGATCTTTCTACCACAATGACAAGAACGAAATAAAGGTGATGTGTCTGAAGATCCTTCTGACATCTGTCGATTAAGGAGTGGGAACGGGGAAAAAAAATGTTCCATTTGCTCAGTTTCTCATCGATGACTGCTTGCACTTTGTACTAGCTGCTGCATGCAAGCTGAAGATGGTGGGAAAATGAATGGAGGATACCAGGGACCGCCTACTCTTATACAGGAAGCAGGATGATGAGGTCATCTGTGGGAGGCCCCTGGTGAAAGACTGCTAGAAGAGCTGCAGTGCACCACAGCGACCTCTGGCGACTATCCAAGTGTTATTACCTGCTGCAAGAGACCATCCCATAGAAGATCTACTGCTACAGGTGAGTAAAGTACAGTTACGTAAGGACTTACCGCAACAGTAGATCTTCAAGAACAGCTCTTGCAGCAGATTACACCATTAGGACTGAAGCTGGCAGGCGCCAGGACCCCATGGAAATTTTCTAGCTAGCAGTATCCAGCCGGGACTGCCCCCAACGTAGGCCCCGCCCCCGATGTCAGGCATTACATAAAAGGGGGCGGTCCCACAGAATCCCCAATTCTCCCGCTGGAGACTCCCAGCCACTAGATGACATCTGAAGTGGAGACTGAGGATCCACCTTCAAAGAAGGTACATAGCAGGGAGGCGATGTAAACACCGAAGCCTAGGTGATAATAAATGGAACAACTCTACCTCCAGAGGGGATGGTGGGAGGGAAATTACCTGCTGCAAGAGCTATTCTTGAATATCTACTATTACGGTAAGTTCTTGCGTAACTGTACTATCTTACTTCGAGAAACAGCTCTTGCAGCATGTTACACCATTAGGACCAATTCCCAAGCAATTATGGAAATCCCTCAGATGGGAGGAGGCTAGTGACAGATCATGAGTTGAACTGGAGCCTAGGACAATAGTCCCCGAAGGACTGCTAGACCAAAACCAGCTCTTTGCCTTGAGGCAACGTCCAGGCTATAATGCCTGATGAAGGTGTGCACGGTGCTCCAAGTAGCTCCTGCACAGATGGAGGAAATGGAAACATTCTTCAAAGCAGCAAAGGCGGTAGCTACCCACCTTGTAGAATGTCCCTTGACCGAGCCCGGCAGGGACTTGTTACACGTCTGGTAACAGAACGTGATGCACTGTATGAGCCATCTGGAAAGAGATTGCTTAGAGACCGGGGCACCGAGGATCCTATGGTCGAAGGAGACAAAAAGCTGATCCGATTTATGGTGCTGTTTCGTTCTGGTCAGGTAGTATCTAAGACACCTATGCACATCGAGTGTGTGCAGCAGGGCCTCTCCTCTACTGGATTACTTTGGGAAGTACACCGGAAGGTCGATATCCTGGTTAAGATTAAGGGCTGAGACCACCTTAGGCAGAAATTTTGGATTTGTCCTTAGGGACACCCTGTCCTGGTGAAAAACCAAATTAGGTTCTTTGAACATGAGTGTGTGGAGCTCAGAAATCCTTCTGGCAGAAGTAACGGCAACTAAAAAGAACGTCTTCCATGCGAGAAGACGTAGGTCCTAATCTGCGGCTGGTTCAAAAGGAGGCAGTGTAAGCTGCTCCAGCACAAAGGGCAAGTCCCAGGGTAGAATAGGATCCTTAACCGGAGGTCTAAGGTGGAGAACACCTCGCAAAAAAGCATGTGCGGCTTCCAACTGGGATATGGATCATAGGCCTATAGGTGCATGATAGGCCGATATGGCACAGAGGTATACCTTTATCGAGGAGTAGGCCAAGCCGGCCTGAAATAGGGACAGGAGGTAGTCTAATGCTGAACCCTCAGAACAATCCAATGGGGAAAAGTCCTTGTGCTTGAGCCCAGAGACAAAATCTGTGCCACTCCACGGGGTACGTGGCATGAGTGGCTGGTTTTCTAGCAGCCACTAGAACATCTGCTACCTCTTTTGCGAGACCCCGTATTGCATGACAGCTACATCCTTAGGAGCTAGGCATGCAGGTTCAGAGAGCGTAGGTCCGGATGGACCAAGGAGCCTTTCTCCTGGGACAGTAAGTGAGAGCCAAGTGGCAGAGGCACTGGCGGTTCCTGAGAAAGTTGGTACAGCAGAGGGAACCAAATCTGCCTGGGCCAAAAGGGCACGATTAAGATCAGCATTGCCTGCTCTCTGCGGAGTTTCAGAAGAACCATCTGGATCAACGGGAAGGGAGGATATGCGTAGAGGAATCTGCCCGTCCAAGACAGGGACAACGCGTCTCACCAGAAAACACCAGGCCCTGGATCTAGCGAGCACAAATTGGGCACTTCTGCATTAGATGGGGATGCAAAAAGGTCCAACTCTGGTGTCCCCCATCTGCGAAACAGATCCTCTATGACCTCTTGGAGTAGTTTGCATCCGTGGACTCGGGCCTGAGAGCGGCTCAGACTGTCTGCGATAACGCTGTCCACTCCTGGAACATGTACAGCAATAAGGTTTGCGCCGTGTTGAAGTACCCACTCCCACACTCTCATGGCCTCCCTGCAAAGAGGGTAGGAATGAGTGCCTCCTTGTTTGTTAACTCATTCAGGCCTAGAGACGTCTGTCGGTGGTGTCTGAAAGCATAGCCACTCAGGACAATAACGCCTGTAGACGTACTCAACTGACCTTCACTCAGGCCTAGAAACATCTGAGGAAGTCAGCAGTTTTTACCTAACTATTAAACAAACCGAATTGCTTAGAATTGAATGCATAGCACCGTTAGAAAGGTAATTTTGCTCTGAACAATTTTGCTGCAGATACTTTGTGTCTATCATGTATACTTTAGGAGTTATTCATATTTGTTTAAGGTATGGTGTGCATGGCTAACATTTGTCTCTCAAGCCTCACCTAAGCACCCTGAATAAATCTGGAAAAAAAAAAAAGTTCTTTGGTATTTCAGCTACTATAAAATAAAAACTAAATGGATTACAATTGATTGCATAGCACCATTAGAAAGGTTATTTTGTGCTGAACAATTGCAGACATCAGGGCCTTCCGAGAGGGGGCCATGAGGAGCCAGTCATCCAGGTAGGGGAACACGTAGTGGCCTTGTCTCCTGAGAGCTGCCGCCACGACTGCCATACACTTCGTGAATACCCAAGGTGCAGAGGACAGTCCGAAGGGGAGGGCTCGGAACAGATAATGGCGACCCAGAAACTCAAAGCGCAAGAATTTTCTGTGTGCCCGAGCTCTTGGAATATGTAGGTAGGCATCCTGCATGTCCAGTGATGCTAAGAAGGCACCCTGCTTGAGCATGGGAATTAGCCCTGGAAGAGTCACCATGCAGAAGCATTTGTAAAGCACCGAAGCACTGAGGTTGCTGAAGTCCAGGATCGGACGGAGGTCCCCTGTCTTTTTGGGAACCAGAAAGAAGTGGGAATAATATCCTGCGCCTCTCTGGTTCCGCGGTACATGCTCTATGGCCTCTGTCCAGAAGCGCTAGCACCTCCTGCTGAATGAGCAGGGCATGCTGTCCTGAGTAATGGGAAAGCAGGGGAGGCCTTGAAGTTGGGTCGTCGAGGAATTCTGTAGAGTGTTCTCTCTCTACCAATTGTAGAACCCACCGGTTGGCGGTTATCGTCTGCCACCCTGAAAGGTGGCGGGAGATGCGACCCCAGACCTTTTCTTCCCATTGATCCAGAGGAGGGGCGGGGGCCGGGAAGGAGTCATGCTGTGGCAGTATTGCTTCCTGCAGGCTGGGTTGGTTTAGTGAATCTCTGACCTTGGCCTGGGTAAGACAGACTGAGCCTTGTGGCTGAAGTTGCCCCTTTGCTGCTGGCTGGAACGTGGCAGTTGCTGTTGTTGCCGGATGCGAAAGCGATTCTGGTTCCTAAGAAAGGAACTAGTCTTGGGCCTGTACAGTGCTCACCGCCTTCCCGGAGTCCTGTAACTTGGTGATTACCTTTTCGGATTCTTCACCAAAACAGGACATCTCCGTTGTAGGGGACGTGCAGGATATTTTTCTGGACGTCTGGAGTAAATCCGGAGACACAAAGCCATGAGCGTCTCCGGAGACAGACGCCCGAGGCTGCACCCCTGGCCGCAGAGTCCGCTGAATCATAGGCGGCTCTCAAAACTTGGGTCCCCATATCTGACCCTGTGTGAAGAAGGTTCAAAAGTTCCTCCTTCTGCTCGCCCACCGGAAGAACTTTAACCAGGTCCTAGCCCTGTCCCCATAGGGCGTTCTGAAAAGTACAGTTACATAAGAACTTACCGTAACAGTAGCTCTTCGAGAACAGCTCTTGCGGCAGGTTACACCATTAGGACTGAAGCCGGCAGGTACCAGGACTCCATGGAAATGTTCTAGCTAGCAGTATTCAGCGGGGACTGCCTGAGATGTCGGTCCCGCTCCCGACGTCAGGCGTAGTACATAAGGAGGCGGTCCCCCATAATCCTCAGTTCTCCAGCCGAAGACTCCCTGCCGCTGGATGACATCAGAAAAGGAGACTGAGGATCCGCCATCAGATGGCAAAACAAGGCGTCAATAAATGCTCTATCCTAGGAGAAGGATGCTTTGACTATGACTTACCTCCAGCAGGGATGGTGGGAGGGAAAGTACCTGCTGCAAGAGCTGTTCTCGAAGATCTACTGTTATGGTAAGTTCTTACCCAATTGTACTATCTTACTTCGAGAAACAGCTCTTGCAGCAGTTTACACCATTAGGACTGATTCCCAAGCAATACTGGCAATCGCACACCATGAGGAGGAGGAAAGGTAGAAATCCGAGATACCTTGAGCCTAGGACAGAAGTCCTTGGAGGACTGCTAGACCGAACCCTGCTCTTCGCCTCGATGCAATGTCCAGGCTGTAATGCCTGATGAAAGTGTATACGGAGCTCCAAGCAGCTGCAGCGCAGATAGCGGAGGTGGACACATTCCTTCAGGCTGCAAAGGAGGTAGCCACCCCTCTGGTGGAATGACCCTTAACCACACACAGTAAGGGTTTGCTATGCTTCTGGTAACAGAACATAATGCACTGGATAAGCCACTTGGACAGCGACTGCTTCGAGACAGGAACTCCCTTCATCCTATGGGCAAAGGAGACGAAAAGTTGGTCCGACTTTTGGTGTTTGGTTCTGGTCAGGTAGTATCTGAGGCACCTATGCACATCAAGAGTGTGCAGAATGGCTTCTCCTCGATTAGAGTATTTCGGGAAATACACTGGTAGATCGATGTCCTGATTAAGGGTGAGAGCTGAGACCACCCTAGGCAGAAATTCTGGATTAGTCCTTAGGGATACCCTGTCTTGGTGGAAAACCAAATAAGGCTCTTTGCACACAACTGCGTGCATTTCAGAAATTCTTCTGGCCAAAGTAACGGCAACTAAAAATAACGTTTTCCAAGACAGAAAACATAGTTCGCAATCTGTGGCTGGTTCAAAGGGTGGTAGCATGAGCTGCTCCAGGACGAAGGGTAGATCCCATGGTGGGATTGGATCCTTAATCGGTGGCCTAAGGTGGAGAATGCCCCTCAAAAAGGCACGTGTCGTGTCTAGTTGAGCAACAGTGCGTTGGGCTACTGGGACGTGGTAGGCTGAAATGGCACAAACGTGTACTTTAATCGAGGAGTAAGCCAGTCCGGAGTGGAAAAGGGACAGCAGGTACTCCAGTACCAGCTTTTCTGGACAGTCCAAAGGTGAAAAGCCACGTGCTTGAACCCATAAGCAAAACCTACACCACTTCATGGCGTAGGTCGTGTGGGTAGCCGGTTTCCTAGCGGCAGTAAGAACATCTGCCACTTCTTGCGAGACCCCGTATCACATCATGGCTATGTCTCTAGGAGCCAAGCATGCAGGTTCAGGGAACGTAGATCCGGTTGGACTAAAGAACCTGCCGCCTGAGACAGCAAACGGGAGCTGATTGGTAAAGGCACTGGAGGTTCCCGGGACAGCTGATGTAAGAGAGAGAGAACCAGATCTGTCTGGGCCAAAAGGTTGCGATCAGTATGAGCGTCGCTTGCTCCCTGCAGAGTTTTAGAAGAACTCTCTGGATCAACGGAAAAGGAGGAAAGGCATAGAGGAATCTGCCTGCCAAGGAGAGGGACAACGTGTCTCGTCAGAAAACACCAGGCCCTGGATCTAGCGAGCAAAAATTGGTCAGTTTTGCGTTGTATGGGGATGCGAAGAGGTCTATCTCTGGAGTACCCCATCTGCGAAACAGTCTGCCACCTTCTGGAGTAGTTCCCATTCATGGACTCTGACCTGAGAGTGGCTCAGGCTGTCTGATGACGTTGCCCACTCCCAGAACATGAACTGCAATAACGTTTGTGCCGTGTTGCAAGACCCAATCCCACACTCTCATGGCCTCCCTGCAAAGCAGGTAGGAATGGGTGCCTCCTTGGTTGTTGAGGTAATACATCACCGTGGAATTGCTTGTAACAGAAGTGTATCCGGTGAAATCTCCGACTGGAAGGCCTGCGGGGCGTAAAGAACTGCCCTCATTTCCAGTATGTTTATGTGGAGATGAGACACCTGGGCTGTCCACAGGCCCTGAGACTGGACACCATCGAGGTGTGTTCCCCAACCGAGCCCTGAGGCATCTGTGGAGAGTGTCACAGTCGGGGATGGCGCTATGAAGGGGACTCCCACCAAGAGGTTCCCTGAATCTAGCCACAATTGCCAATCTCTAATTACTGTCTTCGTGATTTGGATTGGATGCTGTAGATGGGTCTTGGTTTTGGTCCCACTGTACCCGTAACATCCACTGGGTTACCCGCATGTGGAGATGGGCTAGCGGGACTGTTGCAATGGCTGCAGCCATGTGTCCGAGCAGGCGAAGGACCAGTCTGGCTGGGACGGTCTTCGCCGACAAGTCCCTGATGAGGGATCTGATGTGTTCCGATCTGTCCGGGGAAGAAGCTTTCCCTTGGACAGTGTCCAGAACTGCTCCTATTTGCAGCGTCTGGGACGGAACCAGGCTTGACTTCTCGTAATTGATGAGAATGCCCAACGTCTCGAACAGAGACGGAGTGCAGTGAATGGCAGACATCAGGGCCTCCCGTGAGGGCGCCATGAGAAGCCAATCGTCCAGGTAGGAGAACACCTAATGGCCCTGTCTCCTCAGACACACGGCTATGATCGCCATGCACTTCGTGAAGACCAGAGGTGCCGATGACAGCCTGAAGGGAAGAGCTCAGAACTGATTGTGGTGGCCCTGAAATTCGAAGCGCAGGAACCTCCTGTGTGCTTGAGCGATAGGAATATGCAGGTAGGCGTCCTCCGCATGTCCAGGGACGCTAAAAATGCTCCCTGCTTCAGCATGGGAATCAGACTCGGGAGGGTCACCATGTGGAAGCGCTTGTACGCGACCGAAACGCTGAGGTCGCTGAGGTCCAGTATTGGACGGAGGTCCCCCGTTTTCTTTGGAACCAGGAAGAAGTGAGAATATCCTAGTCCTCTCTGGTTCCCTGGTACGTGCTCTATAGCTTCTTCTTCCAGAAGTGCGAGCACCTCCTGCTGTATGAGTAGGGCATGCTGACCTGAATAACGGGAAAGCAGGGGAGGTCTTGTGGGTGAGTCGTCTAGAAACTCTATGCAATGGCCTTTCTTGACCAACTGGAGAACCCACCTGTCGGTGGTGATCGATTGCCACCCTAAAGAGTGGCAAGCGATGAAACCCCAGACTTTCTTTGCCCGTTGATTTAGAGGAGGGTTGGGGGCTGGGAAAGAGTCATGCTGTGGCAGCGTTTGTCCCTGTGGGCTGGGCCGACTTTAAGTAACATTGGCCTCTGCCTGGGGACGATTTGGCCTGGGCCTTGCACGAGAAAGTGCCCCTTTGCTGCTGGCCGGAACGTTGCTGCTGCCTTTGTAGCCAGCCGTGAAAATGGCTCTGGTTCCTATGAAAGGAACTAGGCCTAGATCTGTACATGGCCTGTACAGATCGGACTGTCTTCCCTGCATCTTGGAGCTTGGTGATGACCTTCTCCGAGGATTCACCAAAGAGTACCTCGCCATTATATGGGATGTCTAGAATATTTTTCTGTACGTCCGGGGTGAAGTCGGAGACACGGAGCCAGGAGTGTCTCCGGAGGCAGACGCCTGAAACTGCAGCTCTGGCCAAAGAGTCCGCAGAATCGTATGCGGCTCTAAGCACTTGGGTCCCCACATCTGACCCGGTGTGGAGGAGGTTTAGGAGCTTCACTTTCTGATCGCCATCGGGAAGCTTTTCAACCAGGTCCTGGCCCTGTTCCCACAAGGCGTTCTGGAACTGAACCATATGGGTAAGGTAGTTCAGAGACCTGATGGCGCAAGTAGCAGCCGCATACGTGTGCCTCCCCAGGGCATCCAATTGCTTGGATTCCTGGTCCGGTGGCTGACTGCTCATATACTGGGGTCTTTGAGACCGGTCATGTGAAGCAGTGATGACCAGGGAATCTGCCTGAGGTTGCTTCGCCAAGTACTGGTCCTCTCTAGGAGCCTTGTACAGGCAGTCAGCCTTCTTTGGCACTGCAGGAGTGGAGTGCGGACGCTTCCACGCAGCTTGTGTGACGTCCTTGAAGGTGTCCACCAAGGGTGGCACTACCACAGGCTTTGGGTCTTTTTGCTGAAGGCAGCAGGCAAGGCGTTGTCGTTCAGGGTCAAGGTCCTCAGCATCCCACCCCATGTTGTCCTGGATGTGCCTCAATCTCGGCAAAGGAGGGATCATCCGGTGGAGACCTGGGGAGGTCATGTGGGTCAGGAGAGGAGATGCTGAGCAGAGAAGGAGATCTGGAGTATTCCGAGGCATCCGATCTTGAATCCTCCCACGGAGTGTACCGGCGTCGTCTGGGTCGTTTGGGGCTGGGTGACCCTGAAGGGGATCTGGAGGGAGGCCTTCTCCTGTCTGTAGATCTGCCCCTAGGAAGTGGAGTCTGCTCCTTGGGGGATGGTGGTCATCCTACTGGCCCCTTAGGTGGAGGAGGGGTAGGAGGAGGAGGAGTCTGAGTAGGAGTAGTAGGAGGACGACGGGCGGGGACCACATCCTTCTTGATGGTGTCCCACCAAAAGGTAGAGAGCTCCTTTACCTCTGCAATGTTCATACCCGATGACGGGCCTGGTGCTGGTGGTCTGTCACCGGGGTCGGGCGTGGGGTCCCCGGTCCGGGGAGGGTTCCCGTGGGAGCCCAGCATCCTTAGTGTCACCCGCCTGGTCTTTGGGCTGTGGGGTGTCCTCTGTGGAATCCCTACAACTGGCGTCCGCTGGCGATGGGGGTGCGGTCTTCGCTCCGGAGTAGCTGCGTCGGTCCCTAACCGGCGATCTTTGGACCGGCTTGAACGCCTACCGCGGCGATGGGTGTCTAGCGGTGTCTCATTGGCTCCTGTGAGTGCCGAGCCAATTTCGAGTGAGAGGCCGACGTCAGGTCAGACGTCCGTTTTAGGGACGTCAGGTCCTTTGTCTTTCTGGGCGGTTGGGAGACCGACCTGGAGTTGGTGTCCCGACGACGGGTGGATGAAGAAGACTTATGGCGCTCACCAGACTTCGAAGAGGCCTTGGAAGGGGTTGATGAAGCCGAGGGCCTCGATGTCTTAAGAGGCTGGAGCGAGGAAGAGCCGCCTGAAGACCTGACCTTAACCGGGGGGAGGGGGGGTTGCGACCGAGCCCTGGAGGGAGAGCGGTCCGTTCTGGAGCCGGAGCTGCAGGAGTCCGAGGCCAGAGCAGGGGACCTAGACCTCGCCTTCTCCCGGTGCTTGTCCCAGTGTTTGTGGGATTTGGATGAAGAGTCTCCCCTGGAGGAAGGTTCTTGGTCCATTCTTTTAAGCTTTTCCTCAAGAAGATAAGCCTGAAGTGCCTTCTGACAGCGGATCCTGGTGCGGCTATTGAAACCCTGGCAAAAGGTGAAGGCCTTGGTGTCTGGGTCCGGGCCTAGGCAACACACACAGGATGAATGGGGACCCTTGAAAGGGATCTGCTTGCCGCAGGCACACTTCGAAAGGTGACCCTCACGAGATTGAGCTGGAGAGGACATCACTTGTGCAGAGAAAAGCTATTTGAAAGTTCTGTAGTCGTCGTGCGCTAGAAAGGAGACAAAGGCCGATGCTGGCGAGTCGATGGCGGGAAAAGAAATACAGGTTACTCACCTGTAACAGGAGTTCTAGGAATGGTATATGTTGTTCATCCACACTCATTGGCAGTATCCTTGCCGCTTTAAATCTTGCCGGAAGGTCTTCAAGCTTGCTCCTCCCACCCACCCGGGTGGTATAACTCTCGGCTCCGCCCCATGACGCCAGATCTGGCCCGCTGAAGCTCAGGTTGTAGAGCGCCGGGCCGGAGGTGGAGTGGTGGGATGAACAATATACCATTCCTAGGAACTCCTGTTACAGGTGAGTGAACCTGTATTCTAGGGACATGGATATGTTGTTCATCCACACTCATTGGCAGACTCCTAGCAGTTCTCCGGGAGGAGGGAGGCAAGACGCACACCCCTATACTTACTTGGGAAAGAGAGACTGGAGAACCGAGGCCCCAAAACCAGCATCCCGGCGTGACTCAAGGTCGATGTGGTAATGGGTAATGAAGGTGTTTGCTGACTTCCAGGTAGCAGCCCTGCAGATTTCCTGGATAGGGACGTCCCTGGAAGCAGCCACCGTTGCAGCAGTATGGCGGGTAGAATGAGCTCTTATCCTCTGGGAGGCTCCATGCCCGCCAACTTATAGCAGAGATCTATGCAGGAGGTTACCCACCTGCTTATCGTCCGCTTGGCTGCAGGTCTGCCAGATGCGACTTCAGCGTGGGTGACAAACAGCTGGCTAACCTCTCCCGAATTTCAGCCGTCGCTCCTTATAATAAGCGAGCGCCTCTAGGGTCCAGAGTATGGAGCCTATATTCGGCCTCCGAGGTGTGATTGGGGTAGAACACCGGCAGAGTCAACACCTGGTTAAGGTGAAACTCCGACACCACCTTCGGAAGGAATTTCGGTGGGGGCGAGGACAACCTTGTCCCTGTGGAAGACCAGTAAGGAGACTCGATGGAGCGCCTGGAGCTCTCCCATCCTTCTGGCTGGCGTGATAGCCACCAAGAAGGCGGTCTTCACGACAGGTGAGAGAGACACCCTGTGCATAGGTTCGAATGGCTTGCCCATGAGCTTTGCCAGTACCAGCAGTAGATCCCACGGAGGTGGGGTTCCCGCACTGAGGAAATGTGATCAAGGCCTTTGAAAAGCGCCAGACCACCTCTCCTGCCACCGACTGCTTCCCGGCCCGCGCCGGTAAGCAGAGATGGCTGCCAGGTGCACCCTAGGGTCGTCGACCCAAGCCTCGACTAGAAAGGGACCATAAATAGTCCAAGATGCTTGCCAAGGAACAGGAGGAAGGGTCCAAGCCCCTTTGTTTCTGACACCAAATGGAAAACCTTTTCCATTTGAAGGCATAGCATTTTCTGGTCGACTCTCACGGGACGCCCCAACTACATTGAGGACCTCGTCGGAAGACCCAGGCCTGAACTCTAGCCGCCAGGAACCAGGCGTCAGTGTGCAGGGATTGAAGGTCGGATGGAACACCTTCCCTGATTGACTTGAGAGCAGGTCCGGGCGAGCTGGAAGCTGCCGGAGTCCTGGAGCTGAGACTGAGGAGATCTGTGTACCAGAACTGGCGGGGCCAGTCTGGGGGCTATCAGAATCACCTGCGCCTGTCCCTCCTCGCCTTGAGAAGCACCTTGTGGATCAAGGGAATGGGGAAAGGCGTAAAGAGGCCCGGGTCCATTGCCTCGAGAAGGCATCCCCTGCAGCGAGCCCCTGCTGAGGGGGCGGGCATGGAACAGACTCAGCTTGCTGCCTCCATGGAGGCAAACAGGTCCACCTGAGGTGTGCCCCAAAGGGAGAACAGATGCTGTACTACCTCCGGCAGGAGAGACCACTCGGGGATGCAGCCCCTATCCGGCTCAGGGCATCGGCCAGGGTGTTGGAGGCCCTGCCACGTGAATGGCTAGGAGATCCGCCTCCAGGCTGCGCAGTGTGACCAAATGCGGAGAGCTTCTGCATAAGCATGGAGCGCGTCCCCGCCTGGCGGTTTAGATAGTACATGGTCGTGGTATTGTCCGTCCTGACTCGGACCACTTGACCCCGGAGGAACGGACAAAAGGCGGTGAGAGCTAGGCGGGACCGCTCGAGCCCCAGCAGGTTGATGTGGCATCGGACTCCCGCTGGGACCAGAGGCCATGAGCCCGTAAGGTTCCCCAGATGGGCACCCCAACCCATCAGAGAGGCATCGGTCGACAGAGAGACCGCGGCTCAGGGCGGATTTAACGGGATGCCCTCCCGCAATGATCTGGAACGGTCCACCACTGGAGAGCGTGCCCATCCTCCTGTGTCACCGACTGCAAGCTGGTCCAAGGGATCGTAGCGTTGTGACCACTGGCTGGCCAGTCCCACTGAAGGGACGCATGTTCCAGCTGGCCCAACGGGACCACGCCTGGTACAGGCCGCCATGAGACCCAGGAGGCGCAGGAAGTCCCGGTGGGGCAATTGCCCAACCAGAAATGATCGGCAAAGGAGGAAAGAACTCGCCCTGTCCCCGGGAGCCGCTCTGGCTCAAGAGAGTCGAGCTGCGCCCGATGAATAGAAATCACCTGCTTCACCGAGTTCGACTTGGCCTCGTTGATAAGGAGGCCCAGTTGAGAGCAGACCTGGAGGCCAGATCTCGACCACTCCGCCTCCTTCCTGGAGGAGCTGCTATCAGCCAGTCGTCCAGGTAAGGGTACACCCGACCCTCTGCCCAGAGGGTGCTGTCACCACTGCCATGCATTTGGTGAAGACCCTGGGAGCTGGAGACATGCCAAGGGCATGGCTTTGAATCAAGAGAGATCCTTCCGCCTGGAAGCGGCGACCCCTGGTGAGACGGACGGATAGGGACGGGAAAAAAAGGCCCTGCAAGTCTAGAGAGCAGAACCACACGCCTGCTCCAAGGATGGTATTATCTGAGCCAGAGTGACCATCCTGAAGGTTCGAGAGACCTTAGAACTTGTTTAGGTCGTAGGAGTGAGAATGGGGCGCCAGCCCCCGTCTCGCTTCGGAACCAGGAAGTACCTGGACACAAACCCTGGGTCTGAAGGAGGGTCCACCACCTCTTACCACCTCCTTCTGGAGGAGGAGAGTGATGTCGGCTCGACGAGCCGCCAGTGAGGCTGGGATCTCGGCTTCCGAGGGGCGAGCTCTGAAGGGTGGTGCCTGCTCAATTCCAGAGGCAGGCCTCTTCCACCACCTTCAAGACCCACCTGTCCGTGGTAACAGCGGACCAGGTGGAACGGAGTGCCGGAGCCGCCTCCACGGGGGACCTAGGGGGTAGGTGACGGGATGGGGCGACACCTCAGCCTGCTACTGGGCAGGCTTGGAGGAGGGACCGCCGAGGGACCCTCCTGGGCCCTTCCTCCTGCCTCCTGTTAGAGGAAGCCGTGCTTGGGTTTGGGATGCCAAGTGTGCCTGCTGGCCCTGACGTTGTTGAGGGCGCGCTCAAAGTCGCAGAAGGACGAAAGGGCTTAGGCTGTGGTTTGCGGCCTTTGTCCTTCTGATGGAAGAGACCGAGTCCAAGGTGGCATTGGACTTCTCGATCCTCTGCAGGTGACCTTCCACCCCAGGGTCAAGAGGTCAGTCCTCAAAAGGGAACATCCGCCAACTTGTGCTGGGTATCCGGTAAAGGTGGATATCTCAGCTCAAGCCCGCCCACGGATAGCCACTGCGGTCGCCACCGATCTGGCACATGAGTCCCTATATCCAAAGCAGTCTGAGCTGCTTGTTTGGCCACTGTCTTCGCCCTGGTCCCGCACCTGCTTAACCGTAGTCTGCAGATCGGGCGGAAGATGAGGGATGACCTCATCCAGGGAGCCCAACAGGGCATGGAGGAAAATCGTGCCATGAGGATCGCCGAACTGGCCTGACGGGCCGCCGAGAGACGAGCGTGACTTTTCGCCCGACGAGTCCACTTCTTGGACTCTTGTCAGGAGGTTTGTCCACATCCTGGTGCTGCCGGGCGCGCCGAAAACGCGCTTGTCATGCCAACCCCTCAGCAGAGGGGTGTTCCAAAACCGGACAAGGAACCGTGGGGACCGTGATACTTCCTGGCCATCCTGGCCGGCGCAGGGCAGGGCGGGCGCTGCCAAAGTTCCAGTGCCGGGACCCACTATGCGGCCTCGCCACCGAAAGGCCTCCGTCGGATAACCCTCGGTCCAGAATCTCCGTGAGGGGATACCTGGCCCGCTTGAAACGGGTTCGAGCTCCATCCCGTAGACTCCGAGATGAGCCGAAGCAGTCCTAGGAAGGACGACGGGCTATCGCCCATTGACTGATCTTCCTGAAGACTCCAAGTCCAGTCGCTGGAGAAGAAGGAGGAATCATCTTCGGACTGGAAGAGTCCTCGAAGAGCTGCCTCTGGCCTGAGCCACCCTTCACCCGCCGAGGTCGGCCGGGAGTGAGGGTAACTGACGTCGGCGGGTGGAACCCTTAGTCGCATCGAGAATCTTGGTCGAGCCCCAATCTGGTGGCTGTGGAGGCGGAGGTTCCACCGAATCGTGGAGCAGCTGGTCTGGCCGAACAACCGGCCTGTATAGGCCCTCGACAAGTCGAGGGGTTGTGTCGGCCGCCCGGTGACAAAGACTTAATGGCTGGGAAGCGCTGGAGTCGGCTTATTCCGGCCAGGAGGAGTTGTTGCAACATAAGGTCTCGCACTGGCCGACGACTCTGCCGCCAAGCCTCCTCATCCGGGAGGAGGAGATCAGGACGAAGCCGGGCGACGCCGCCTATCACAAAGCCGAGACCCCAGACCGCCTATGACGGTGGGAACGGGCTGACCGCCAAGAGGTCCGAGACCGAGACCGAGGTCCCGGAATTTCCGGTCGGTGCGGGAGGTGTCGGCGGAACCGCACTCCCTTCGGCTCGGAAGGTCCATCCGAGGGCTCGGAACCGGAGGCACAGACGAGCCCACGGATCCTCAACTCCTCCCGGGAACCGGGAGAGGGAATCTCGCTGCTAAAGCGGCAGCCCGTTCAATGGGTCGAGAAAAATCTCGACTTCATCAGTGGGAGTCTCGTCAACTGACCTGACCGGGACACCGTGAGGCCAGTGGCGAAGCCGAGCGTCCGATCGGAAGCCGACGGATCACGCGCTGGAGAGGGAGATCCTTCCCCGGCCCAAGAGCCGCCGACGGAGGGACTTACCCTGTCCCTCTTTTGGACCGAGAATAAGGTCCAGCAGACGCAGGCCCTTCTCCTTTAGTGGAGAGGGACAGACAAAGCTCCTTAAAAGCAGTGTGTGGAAGAACCCAGAGAGGCGGGATAAATGCCGCTGCCGAGGAAGATACGGCCCCGCCGCCTCTTCTCGAGGACGACCATCCGCCGAGCTGATCCGCTGAGCTCGCCGCCCAGGACACCGCCAACCGGCCTCCTTGGACTTCACCGAGGGAACGCTCGGGACGGCCCAGTTGCAATCGGGCAGCACGGTCTTGAGGGCGTGGGCGAGAAAGATGGCACAGGTCGCAAGCCTGCGGGTGGTGCTCAAGGCCTGGGCAGTAGACACTGCACGTGGAGTGTGGATCCGTCCGAGACATCTTCTGCCCGCATGGGCATCTCCAAACCGGAGTCGATTTGTCCATCGCAGCCGCGAGGATCGAAGACTGAAGTCTTTTGCAAATTTTTATTTTTAAATCCATAGCGGAGAAATAGGAACCAGTCGCAAGCGCTGAGGCGTTAAGGAGGAACCTGAGCTTCCAAGCGGTAAGGAAGATTCTGGCGTCATGGGGCGGAGCCGAGAGTTATACCACCCGGGTGGGTGGGAGGAGCAAGCTTGAAGACCTTCCGGCAAGATTTAAAGCGGCAAGGATACTGCCAATGAGTGTGGATGAACAACATATCCATGTCCCTAGAACTGAGGATTATGGGGGACCGCCTCCATATATACTATGCCTGACACTGGGGACGGGACCGATGCGGAGGTGGTCCCCGCTGAATACTGCTAGCTAGAAAATTTCCGTGGGGTCCTGGCCCCTGCTGGCTTCAGTTCTAATGGTGTAACCTGCTGCAAGAGCTGTTTCTCGAAGTAAGATCTGAACCATGTGCGTTAGGTAGTTCAGTGACCTGATGGAGCATGTAGCCGCTGCATACATGCGCCTCCCCAGTGAATCCAATTGCTTGAATTCCTGGTCTGGTGGCTGGGTGCTCAAATGCTGCGGCTGTTCAGACCGGTCGTTGTGGAGGCCGTAATGACCAGTGAATCAGCCAGGGGTTGGTGCGCCAAATACGGGTCCTCCAAAGCAGTCCTGTACAGGTGGTCAGCCTTCTTCGGCAGAGCGAGGGTGGAATGTGGACGTTTCCACATGGGAAGGACCTGCTATGAGACAGTCATCCGGGTAGGGGTACACTCGAACCCCTTGGTACCTCAGGTAAGCTGTCACCACTGCAACGCATTTGGTGAAGACCCTGGGGGCTGAAGAGAGGCCGAAGGGCATGGCTCGGAACTCGTAAAGGATTCCCTCCATCCAAAAATGGAGGAACCTTCGATGGGATGGATGGTATAGAGACGTGAAAGAACACGTCCTGAAGATCCAGGAAGCAAAACCACATGTCTTGCTCTAGGTATTGTCTGTGCCAGAGCTACCATCCTGAAGGTGTGAGAAATTTGTTTAGGTCGTGCAGATCTAAAATGGGGCACCAGCCCCATGTCCGCTTTGGTACCAGAAAATACCTAGAGAAACTCTGGGTGTTCCGGAGGATCCGGAACTCTGACCACAACCTTTCTGTGGAGGAGCTGGGCTATGTTGTCTCGAACAGCCGACTGAGTGACTGCAGAAATCAAGTCCTCTCGTGGGGCGCGGGCTCAGCTGGGAGGGTACTGTTCCAACTCCAGAGGCAGATCCTGGCCTGGAGTTGCTGTTTCGCAACTGCCCTGCCCTCGGACCTGCTTGACCGTAGCTAGAGGTCCGCCGTGAGGTGAGGAATTACCTCATCCAAGGAGCCCATTAGGGTGTGAGAGAAATGTGCCATCAGCATGGCCAAACAGGCCTGGCGAAGGTCGAGTGAAGAGGCAACTGACATGTTCTTAGCTGAACTGTCCAGCATCGTGGGCTCTTTGTCCGGCGGTCTGTTGACGTCCCCTGTATTGCCCGAGCGCCAGAAGATGGAGTCAGCCACCAAATCCTCGGCTGAGGGATGCTCCAAAAACCCAGAGAGGGAGCCGGCTGGTACCACATACTTGCGAGCCATCCGGGCCGAAGGTGCCAGGCAAGAGGCGGGACCCTGCCAAAGCTCCAGGGCCGGATCGACAAGGACCTCAGCCACCGGGAAGGCCTCCGTAGAAGAATCTCCATTGTCCAGAATCTCGGTGAGGGGATATCGAGCCTGTTTCTGGAGAGGCTCGAGCTCCATCCCCGTGGACTCAGATAAGCTGAAGAATGCCTATGAATGAGGAAGGACCTTCGTCCATGGAGATGCCCCCCATTGACTCAGTGTCGATGGGACGTGAGTGCAGGGAGGAATCCTCGGACTCTGAAGAGTCTGCATAAAGCGGGTGGCCACCAGTGTCATCCTCGACCTTGCCTAGGATGGTCAGGAGTGAGGGTGACCGACAGCCGATGGAGAAGTCCCTTGGCCGGCTGAGCCTCCTTAGTTGGAGCTCCGGTCGCCGGCTCTTTAGGTGGTGGCTACACCACAATGGGCAGAGAAGCCCACTCTGGCTGAGCCGATGTCGTCTTCACCGGCTCCGCTGGGGAGGACGGTGGTGACCAAACCCAGATGGGGGAGTCTATGTCAGCAGTTTGGGCGACAGCCACTTAATGGCCGGGGAAAGAAACCAGCGTCTGTTTCAACTTGGACAAAACCAGCTGCTGCCACACCAAATCTTCGTAGTGTTGATGCAATTTGCTCCGAAGCCTCTCCTCATCCGAGGAGGATGAAGAAGAGTAGCGGCGGTGCCGCTTTCTGTGGTGCCAGGTGTGAGACCGCAGATAACGGCGAGACCTGCCGGACTTGGAGGAAAAAGCCAGAGACCTCGATCATTGGTGGTGCTGATGGGGAGCCTCAGAGGGAGCCGGGGAACCCTGCGGCGACTCCTGGTCAGAGTCTGGGACCGGCAGGTTTGGCTCAGTGGGCTGGGCCGACCCGTCAAGAGGTCACCAGAAGGACCAGAGTTCTAAAGAGAGAGTTATCTGCCTCTCTGGACGACAACCGGTCGACTGGGTTGAGAAAAATCTCATCTGCGTCATCGGCCGGCATCTCGACCAACTGGTCTGATGGGGGCACCATGAAACCAGTGGCCAAGGCCGCGGTTTCGACCGAAGTCGAAACCAGAATCTCCTGAGAACAGGAACATTCCCAAACCCAGGAATGTTTACAATGAGTATTCTCCTTGTCCTTCTTCGACTCCTCCTTGCGACAGCGCAAACCGTGTGATCCCGAAGGACCCTCTCCTTTAGGAGAGAGGGATTGGCACAGCTCCTTGAAGGAAGCAGAGTAAGTGGAGCCCAACTGGAGCAGAACAAAGGCCGAAACTGAAGAGGACTGAGCAGCGGCCTGGGTCGCCTCCTCCTCCTCGAAGGCCTTGAGCTGTTCAAGCTGCTTGGCAGACCCAGGAGCCGCGGAGACCACCCAATGGGTGTCCTTGGACTTGACTGGCGGGTAATGCTTCTCTGGTCACCCCAGCTGGAGTCCGGCAGCGGGACCATCCAACACATTCGGGTGAAGGACCAGCAGATATTGCAGGCCTGCGGATCGTGATCAGGGCCTAAGCAGTACACTCACATGGTGTGCGGGTCGGTCCATGACATTTTCTGCCCACAGGGGCGCCAGCGAAACCCGGGAGTGGTTTTGGTCTTCCACTGCGGGAGCGTTCGAAGAAAAAGCTGAAGTCATAACTTGTACTAGTTTTAAAGTAAGTTTAGGAAGCAAATCCGAAGATTCGAGCGCCAGGGCCTACTATACACGGGAGTGGTAAGGAGGGAACCTGAACCTTCCAAGCGGAAAGGAAGAGCTGGCATCTAGGGGTGGAGCAGAGGGTTTTACCGCCCGGGTGGGAAGAGCCAGCTTGAAGACGTTCCGGCATAAATTAAAGGGAAAAGGTATCTGCCAGCAAGGGTGCCGGAAGATGGTAAAAGCTGAGGGGGCTGAGAATCAAAAGGGCACTTATTAGGGTACAAAGGGCACTTTTCTGTACTAGTTTTTGCCATACAGAAATAAAAAGTGGAGTGGCTACCGCCCCTTTCGCCCCCCCCGGTTCCGGCACCTATGTCTGCCAGACAGTGTGGATAGAACATCATAGCCACATCTCTAGAAAGTGCAGTTACGTAAGCACTTACCGTAACAGGTCTTCGAGAGAAGCTCTTGCAGCAGGTAACACATATTGGACTAATGCCACCTGGCGGCTGTTCTTGGCAATTTTTTCTAGCAGTACTGACATGAGAATGCCCCTGTTGGCTCCACCCCTGACGTCACACTACATAAAGGGGGAGTTCCCCACATGCTCTAGTTCTTGCATGCCCACCAAACGGTGGGTGGAACTGCATGAGGCAACAAAAATAGGAGTGCATACGTTCTCCCCACAACAGAGAGGAAATGGCCATCATAGTTGAGGTCTGATCCCGGGGGGAAGGAGGAAGGGAAAATATACCTGCTGCAAGAGCATCTCTCGAAGATCTACTGTTATGGTAAGTTCTTACGTAACTGTACTGTCTTATTTCGAGAGGAAGCTCTTGCAGCAGGTAACAAATATAAGACTGATTCCCAAGCAGTATAAACTAAAGACAACCCTTGGGAGGGGGAGAAGGAAAGACAGGGAAAAAGGAGCATGAAGGATCCCTCATGAGACCAGGCCCTGCAAGACCAAACCCTGCTCTGCATCTGGAAATGATGTCCAGGCTAGAATGCCTAACTAAAGTGTGAACAGAGTGCCAAGTGGCAGCAGCACAAATGTCAGCCACCAAGACCCTTTTTAAAGCTGCAAGGAAGTGGCTACTATCTTTGTAGAATGTGCCTGGACTGGGCCATGAGCAAACTTGTTATGGTTTTTCATAGCAAAAGGAAATGCAGTTGACCAGCCAGCGCGAAAGCGTCTGCTTGGTAACCGGGCAACCTAAGGACCTTTGCATGAAGGAAACAAACAGCTGACTGGATTTCCTGTCCCTCTTAGTTCTGGCCAGGTAGCAATGAAGTGCCCTGTGAACATCCAAAGAATGAAGCAATGCTTCCCCTTTATTAGAATACTCTGGGAAATGCACTGGGAGCTGAACAGCCTGATTGAGAGTGAGCTCAGAGACTACTTTCGGCAGAAACTTCGGACTGGTGTGAAGATCAACCCTATCCTTGTGAAAAATCAGACAAGGTTCTTTACACGCAAGACCATGAAGCTCTGAAATACGTCTTGCTGAAGTAACAGCTACCAAGCAGGGTTTTCCAGGATAGAAAATGAAGCTCAGCCTCCACTGCTGGTTCAAAAGGGAGGGGGCCGGGGAGTCAGCTTTTCTAGAACAAAAAGCAGATCCCAAGGAGGGACGGGATCCCAGATCAGGGGTCTGATATGTAGAATACCACGAAGGAAAACCTTAGCAACCTCCATCTGAGCCCCTGTCTTACCCTGGACCGGCATGTGATTGGCACAAACGGCAGCCAGGTGAACTTTGATGGAGGAGTAACCGAGACCTGACTCTGAAAGGGAAAGCAGGTATTCCAACACTGAATTAACTGGACAGACCATAGGGTCCACCTTCTTGGCTGCGGCCCAGATACAGAAACATTTCCACTTCATAGCATAAGTGGCCCTGGTGGCAGGCTTATGCACCTCAACCAAAACTTGCGCTACCTTGTCTGAGACTCCAAACCTAGTTCTAGCCAGGACCTGAGGAGCCAGGCATGCAGGTGACGGGAGCAAAGATTTAGATGGATCAGGGACCCACTGTCCTGAGATAGGAGATGAGACGGGGTTGGAAGAGGAAGCGGAGACTCTGCCGATAAACGCTGAAGGAATGGAAACCAATCTGACGAGGCCACAATGGGACTATCAAAATGAGGGTAGACTGCTCCGACTGTGCTTTAAGAAGCACCTTCTGCAGCAGAGGGAAGGGAGGGAAAGCATAAAGGAATTTCCCTTTCCAGGAGAAGGACAATGTGTCTTGCCAAAAAGCTCCAGGCTCTGGTCTTAGTGAGCAGAAAATGGGCAATTTTGCATTGGATGGAGACATGAAGAGGTCTACCTCTAGTCCCACATAGATACATAGATACATAGACAGTGTCGGCAGATAAGGGCCTATGGCCCACCTAGTCTGCCCATTTGAGCTTGTAAGTTCAGTTTGTTTTCCTAGAAGTCTATTTCCCCTTACCCCTGACCTCTAGAATTCCTTTATGTCTATCCCATGCATTCTTAAATCCGTGATTGTTTCAGCCCCACCACTTCCTCTGGCAGGGTGTTCCACTTGTCCACCACCTGTTCTGTGAAGAAATTCTTTCTCATGTTTCCTCTGAAGCGTCCTCCCTCAATTTCATCCCATGCCCTCTAGTCCTGAAACATCTTTTACGCTAAAAATAGTGTTTTCCTGCACCTGTTCCTCCCTGTAAGATACTTGTATGTCTCTATCATATCCCTCTCTCCCTCCTCTCCTCCAGGGAGTACATGTTCAGTTCCTTCAACCTGTCTTCATAGGACTTGTGGCCAACCCATGCACCATCTTTGTTGCCCTCCTCTGAACCTTCTCTACCCTGTCTATGTCCTTACGTGATATGGTCTCCAGAACTGTACACTGTACTCCAGGTGGGGCCTCACTAGTGTCTTGTATAGCGGAATTATGACCTCCCTTTTCCTGCTGGTGATGCCCCTGCCTATACAACCCAGCATCCTATTTGCTTTACCTGATGCCTTGTCACACTGTTTCCCTACCTTGAGGTCATCAGAGATGACAACCCCAAGATCCCTTTCCTGCTTGGTGCATGCTATATCCTCACCCCCCAACTGATATATTGTGCCAGGGTTTTTGTGCCCCATATGTTATCTTGCACTTCTTTGCATTGAATTTCAACTGCCAAACCCTTGACCATTCTTCAAGTTTCTGCAGGTCCCTTCTCATTCTGTCTACACCCTCTGGTGTGTCTACTCTGTTACAGAGCTTTGTGTCATCAGCGAACAGTGAAATTCTGCCTTCTAGATCCTGTGCAATGTCACTGATGAAGATGTTGAATAGGACCGGTCCCAGCACTGATCCCTGTGGTACCCCACTGGTCACTCTTCCCTCTGTGGAGTGACAGCCATTTACCACCACCCTCTGTGTCCTGCCACCCAGCCAGTTACCTACCCACCCCACTACTGTCCTGCCCACACCCTTATTCCCCAGTTTGTGTAATAGTCTTCTATGTGGCACAGTGTCAAAGGCCTTGCTGAAGTCCAGATAGGCCATGTCCACTGCCCTCCCCTGATCCACCTCCTAGTCACCCAGTCAAAAAATTCAATGAGGTTGGTCTGACATGACCTCCCCCTGGTGAAACCATGCTGCCTTGGGTCCTGTAGTCCATTGACAACCAGATGTTCCACCAATCTCTCCTTCAGTAGTGCTTCCACGATCTTTCCCACTACCGAGGTGAGGCTGACTGGTCTGTAGTTCCCTGCTTCCTCTTTGTTCCCACTTTTGTATAAGGGGACTACATCTGCTGTCCTCCAGTCTTTGGGTACCTCCCCTGTTTCCAGTGATTGGCTGAACAGGATAGCCAGAGGTTCAGCCACCACCTCTCTTAGTTCTTTAAGGACCCTGGGGTGCACCCCATCTGGCCCCATTGCTTTACCAGCTCTTATTACTTCCAGTTCCTTCAGGACCCTTTCTCATGTAAAGGGACTTGTGTCCATTTCTGCACCATTCTCACCCCTTGTACTCCCTTCAGACCCATTACCCCCCTCTTCCTTAGTAAAGACTGAGCAGAAATACCTGTTCAATATGTCAGCTTTACTGTTGTCATCCTCCACGCGGCTCCCATCCTTCCCCTTCAGTCTCACTATCCCTCCCTTTGTCTTTCTTTTCACTTATGTACCTGTAAAGGTTTTGTCCCTTTACCCACCGATTTTGCATTGTGTTCTTCTGTCTGAGCTTTGGCTTCCTTACTGACTTCCCTACCTCCTTTGTTTCTCTGTACTTCTCCCTATCCCCTTCTGCCTGTGTCTTTTGTATTGCCTGAATGCAATCTTTTTGGCTTTCACTTTCTTTGCTACCTCTTTGGAAAACCATAATGGTCTCCTCTTCCTTTCCTCTTGCTAACCTGCTTAATGCATAATTCTGTTGTTCTTATAATCCCCTTTTAAATACTGCCCACTGTTCCTCAACCCCGATTCCTGTCCCATTCCCTTAATGCCTCTTTCAAGTATCTCCCCATTTTCCCAAAGTCTGCCCCTAAAACCAGGATACGTGTTTTTGTGTGGTTTGGTTCTGCTCTTTCTGTGATTTCATACCACAATGACTGGTGGTCACTGTTACCCAGGTGCTCCCCACTGTTACCCCCATCACACTGTCCCTGTTTGTGAGCACAAGGTCCAGTATTGCCTTCTGCGAGTTGGTTCCATGACAAGTTGCTTGAGGGAGGCACCCTGAAGAGAGTCAGGATAAATCTGCTCCTAGTTGATGCTGCTGCTGAGATGCTCCAGTCCACGTCTGGTATATTGAAGTCTCCAACAGTACTACCTCACCCTTGTCTGCCATCCTTTGGATGGCTAGCATCAGCTCCCTATCTGTTTCTTCCTCCTGGGCTGGTGGTCTATAGACCACACCTATGCGGATGGCTGGCCCCATTTTCCTTTCCAGCTTAACCCACAGTATCTCTCCCCCATTTTGTTCCTCCTGTCATTTTTCACATACAGTGCCACTACTCCTCCCTTCCTGCCTGCTCTGTCTCTTCTGAATATGTTGTAGTCAGGTATGGCCATCTCCCAGTCATGGTTATCATTACACCAGGTTTCAGTGATGGCCACAATGTCCAGGTCTGACTGTACCATGACAGCCTCAGATCTTCCATCTTGTTGCTAAGGCTCCTGGCATTTGCACACAAGCTTTCCATGATTTGATCTCCTAGACTGCTTCACTGTTCTACTCCAGCCTCTTCCTTGGTTGTCATTTATCCCTGGTTCTCCTTGCTGTTTGCCCTTCTGCTGAATTTTGCCCCTTTTCTGCTTATCCACCTTTTGGACACTAATCTCCATCTTTTGCACACTGCTTTGCAGAGATAGCCACTCCTCTGGTTCACTGGTTCCACTACTAGCTGTGGGGGGTGAGCAAGTAGGTACCGTCCTTGCTGGCCTGCCACCCCCCTTTGCTAGTTTAAATGCTTGTCAATGTAGCATTTAAACTTATCATTGAGTGCTTGGATTCCCCTCCAGGATGGATGCAGGCCGTCAGGCTTGAACAAACCTCCATCCCTCCAGGTGGGTCCCCAGTCACCAATGAATCCAAACCCTTCCTCACAGCACCAGTTCTTCAACCATGAGTTAAAGTTCCTGGTGCATGCACCTATGCTCTCCTCCTTGTTCCTCACAGGTAGTACTTCTGAGAAAGTGACAGAAGTAGCTACTTGCTTGAGACCCTCCCCAGTTTCCTAAACTCTTCCTGAACTTCCTTTGGTTCCCCATTTGCCAAGTCATTAGTACCTAGATGGATAATGACATCCAGCTCACCCTCCCGTCTTGCCTTCCCAGTGATCCCCAGTATCTTCCTTCCATCCCTCCATGCCGTGGCACCTGGTAGGCACCTCACCTCCCTGTCTTCCCCCTCCTGTGTTCCTAGCTGGATCCCTCTTTCGATGGAGTCCCCCACCAGGATTCACTTCCTCCTCCTCTGGGGACACACATCTGCAGAACAGCTGATCTGCAGCTTCTTGGAGTAGCTCCCACTCGTGAGCCTGTGACCTGGTTCAGCTGAGCGCGTCAGCCAGTACGTTCCGTGATCAGGGAATGTGCACTGCCGTCAAGGTGAGCGGATGCCCCAATGCCCAGTCCCACACTCGGCTTCTCGACAAAGGGGATATGAGTGTAAGCCACCCTGCTTGTTGATGTAGAACATCACGGAAGTGTTGTCTGTCTGAATCAACAGGCGGCCTGGCATCAAGACCGAGGCTAGGGCCTGGAGAGCATACAGGACCACCCTCAATTCCAGGATATTGATGTGCAGATCTTCCTCTATTGGGGACCAGAAACCCTAAGTACGAGTCCCCAGATGAGCGCCCCTTCCCAAGGACGAAGTGTCCATGGTCGGAGTCTGGGACGGAGCGCCCACATGAAAGGGAAGCCACACCAGAAGGTTTTGTGATGACATCCATCAGAGTAACTCCCGGCGAATTGGCTCTATGATCCTTATCAAGGTGTCTAAATCATTCTGTGTCTGATCCCACTGGAATCTTAAAGACCACTGGATGGTCCGCATGCACAGTCGTGCTAGAGGGACCAAAACAATGGTGGCTGCCATGTGTCCCAGCAGCCTGAGAAGGAGTCTTGCCGGGACCCTTAAGGCTGAAGAGACCTGAGACGCCAAGACTTGGATGCGGCCCACTCAGTCGGAGGGGAGGAAAACTCTCCCGACAGTGGTATCCAGAAGGGACCCAATGAACTAAAGCTTCTGGGATGGGAGAAGCTAAGACTTGTTCCTGTTGACAGTGGTTCCCAGCCGCTGAAACAGTGAGAGGGTGTCCCTGATGGTTTCCAACAGGCGGAGCCTGGAGGGACCCAGGAAGAGCCAGTCATCCAGGTAAGGGAACCCAAAATAGTATAGTCCATCCTCCGAAGCGCCACGGTGACCACCGCCAGGCACTTGGTGAATACCCTGGGGGCTGATGAGAGACCGAAGGGAAGGACCTTGAATTAACAGCACCTTCCCATGAACCTGAACCTCAGGAATCTTCGGTGAGACCTGACAATGGGGATATGCAGATAAGCATCCTGCATATCGATGGATGCCAGCCAGTCTCCTGCCGAAATAAGTGGCAGAAGAATGGGAAGGGAGACCATCCAAAACTTTCGGTAAGCGACCCATCTGTTTAGTTCGCTGAGGTCCAGAATGGGTCTGAGATCCCTGGACTTCTTCAGAACCAGGAAGAAGTGGGAGTAGTACCCCATCTCTACTTCAGCCGGAGGCACCGGCTGAAATGCATTCTTGTCCAGGAGAGATAGGATTGCCCTCTGGATTAGAACCCGGTGTTCCCTCGGATAATGGGATTGGGGTGGTGGTCTGTCCAGAGGGATGTCAAACTCTACAGAGTGCCCAAACTCCATGAGTTTGCGGACCCACTGGTCGGAGGTCACTTGACTCCAGGCCTTTGCGTAACGAGAAAAGCGACCTCCTACAGGTTCCCCTGGCAAGGCGTCTAGGGGAGAGGGGTTGCCTATATAGTCAGGCTGTGGAAGGGGAAGGAAGGGAGGTAACTGTTGGCCTGTCGGGAGGTAGCAGCCGAGGTACCTCTGGCTCCACCTCTGCGACCAAAGCCACCCCGCTGTTGCAGGTGCAGATGGCGGGGCTGCTGAAGCTGTTGTCCCCCACTGCCATGAAAATGAGACTTCCGTGATCGTCCCTGTTGCCGGCAGTATATGGACTGCATGGTTCGGAAAGCCTTGCTGGAGTCCTGTAACCTAGTGATCTTCTCTGTGTCTTCTCCGAAGAGCACGGAGCCCTTAAAGGGAGCATCCAGAATGTTCAGTTGCACATCTGCATCAAACCCAGAAACCCTAAGCCAGGTGTCCGCAGAGTCTTAGGCTGAGTGCAAAACGTGGTTCCCCACATCTGAGCCAGACTAACAATTTAGTAAGCTCAGCCCATTGAGGGCAGTCAGGCAGGCTTTGCACAATGTCCAGACCCTGTTCACAAAGGGCATTCTGGTACTGGACCATATGTGTCAGGAAGTTAAGGCTCCTGATACTGCAAGTGGCAACAGAGTACACCTTGTGTCCCACAGAATCCAGCTGCTTCGACTCCCTGTCAGGCGACTGGAAGCTCAGGTGCTTGGGCCTCTGCGAATGGTTATAAGCTGCCAAAATCACCACCGAGTCCGCAGCAGGGGATCTGGACAAAAATGGGTGGTCCTTAGGTGCCTGGTACAACCGATTAGCCTTTTTGGGCCACAGCAGAGGAGGAATGAGGACGCTGCCAGTTCGCGTAAGTGACATCCTCAAAGGTGTTAACCATGGGAGGGATGACCACCGGCTTGGGGTCTTTTTGGTGGAGGTATTTAGCCAACCACAGGTGCTCGGGGTCAAGGGCCTCTGTATACCAGCCCCATGTTCTCCTGCACGTGCCTCATTACCTCCATAAAGCTGGGGTCATCGGGAGGGGATTTAGGTGTCCCCCGGTCCCCAAGATCAGAGTCGGGGTCGATGTCCAAGGTACCGAGGAATTGGAGTCAACGCACGACTCTGAGGAGAAAGAACGACGCCTTCTCCTCTTGTGCCTCTTACTGGGAGAGCAGGAGGAGCTTCTGGATCTGGTTCTCCTGCGCCTCTTGTCCCTGTGCTTCCTTGGTGTAGTGGGCTCCTCCCCTGCCTCAAGGTCAGAGGGCTCCGGATCGGGAACAGAGTCTGGTTTGGGTTCCCCTCGGGGGTCAGGAACGGAGGCGTGGGAGGAGGCATACCCACTGGGAGATCCCATTTAACTGTGTCCCACCAGTGGGGGAAAAAAGCTCCTTTACCTGTGAGAGGCCTAAATTTAGGGGACTCTGGCATAGGGGGAGCAGGCACACCAGAGCCGGCGCCAGTGCTGTCGTCAGCTGGTGCCGACATCAGCTTAGAGCCACCAGTGCCAGTGTACGGGGTCACCGGCGATGGTAACACCGTCGTCTGGCTTGGACATCTGATGGACCGGCGTCTGTTGAGAAGAAGGGGTCCCAGAACTGACGATGGGCCGGCAATGCTGGCGTCGGGACCACCGTCACCGGAACAACCTTTGCCAGTGGGTGGAGGGAGGGGTGGAGGCTGGTGGAACGATGGCAGTGCATTGCTCCGGCGCCTGCTTGTCCCCGGACTCAGACAGGCATCCCTCTGCGGCCTTGGGATGGTCGAAGAGCTTGTGTTTATCACGTTTCTCCGAACGTCGATCAGACGCCGGGGGCTGACAACGGTCAGAGTGTTTCATTTTTGGCGGCGGGGACGACGCCCTCCTGCCAGAGTGCCCGGAGGTCTTGCTCGACTCCCGGAGATCAGCCGTTGAGATACAGGCCAAGCTAGAGGAGGACTTATCAGTAGCCGCCAAGGAAGCCTTCTCGGCGGGTGGGCGCACCTTCAAGAGCATAAGGGTGGTCCTAGAGGACTTAGGCATTGAAGACCCAGAGGCAGCATCTGATGGCATGAGGGTCGTAAGATGGGGTTCCCCCAAAGAAGTGGACCTCGCTCCCAAGGACCTGGGCCTAGATCGGGACTTCTCTCGCTCCTTGTCCCGATGCTCATCTTTCTGGTGCTTCTTGCGGGCGGGTGACTGGACAGATTCCCCTGCGGAAGATCTCTCCATAGTGGCCAATCTGGACTCTGTAAGGAAGGCGGAAAGGGACTTTTGTCGCCAAATGCGCATCTGACTGTTAAAAGCCTGGCAGTGGGGGCAGGCGCCGGTGTTGTGGTCGGGCCCCAGGCAGCAGAAGCACGCGGAGTGGCCACCCTTAGAGGGGATCTGTCGCCTGCAAGAGCACTTGCTGATGTGCCCTTTTGAAGAAGAGGACACAGGTTGAAGATTGTCCGAAAAAAATTGAGCAAAAAAAAAAATTTGAAAAAGACGGTGGAGGAGAACGGACGAGAGTTTGGTACTGACGATCGCAGTGGCAATAAAGAACCCAAGCAGTGCAGCGGAAAGAACTGGAGCATCGTGGGAACTTCCCCTTATGTAGGGTGACGCCGGGGTGGAAATGACGCATCTACCGTAATTCTTGATCTTCTTGGCCAGTCTCCACCACTCATTCATACTAATGGGATCTCGCCAGAAGCACTAGGACCCAGCGGGGAGCAAACTTCAGCTAGAGGTTCGATTGCCAGAGATGGAGCTGAGGAGCGCAATCACGAGTCTGAGCTCGTATGGTAATGACTATCTCGACGCCGACCCTCCAACCGCCTCAGTACCCCCCCCCCCCGAGGAGGTGCAGCGTAACTAACCTAGTAGAATAGCATAACCAAAAACCAGATGCAAGAAAGTCCGGATGACCCATATAAGAAGGGTCAACAAAGAAGTCTTCACAGCCTAAAGATTAAGGGAGTGAAGACAACAACAGAGGCGAGTTCGGGGGATGGTGGGTGGGCATGTGAATGAGTGGTGGAGACTCGTCCAAGAAGATCAAGAATTACGGCAGGTACGTAATTTCCATATCTTCCTGGACATAAAGTCTCCACCACTCATTCACACTAATGGGAGCGTACCGAGCGAATAATCCCCCGAGAGGGCGGCAGGAGAGACACAGCTCACAGTTTTAGGACAGGAGTCCATTAAGGATGGTTCTGCCAAAAGAAAGATGTCATCTGGCATGGACATCCAGGGCACAGTATTTGACGAAAGCATGCACTGAGCTCCAGGTGGCCGCACTGCAAATATTTGCAATAGGCATGTTGCGGATTTAACCTGCACCATGGAATAACAGTGGCGAAGGCATGCACCAGCCATGCTGAAATACATCTGATAGAGACAGGATGACCCAGCCGGGTCTCGCTGAAGGAAACAAACAGTTGTTGAGCTTTGCGAAAATCTTTTGTTCTAGCTAGATAGAAACACAAAGCTCTTTTGATGTCCAAGGAATGAAGAGAACACTCTCCTTCATTTTGGAAGTTCGCAAAGTAAGTAGGAAGGACCAAAGGTTGGTTTAGATGGAATTCTGAAACAACCTTAGGGAGAAACTTAGGATGGGTTTGAAGAACTACTTTGTCTTTATGAAACACAGTATACAGAGGGTCTGTGACCAAGGCATGTACCTCAGAGACCCTGCGGGCCGAGGTAATGGCCACTAGGAAGACCGTTTTCCAAGTGAGAAATTTCAACTCACAGGTAGCTAGAGGCTCGAAAGCTTTTCGAGTGAGCAGTCTAGCACAAGATTAATGTCCCAGGCTGTGACTGGACGTCTGATAGGAGGCCTGGTATGCAGAATTCCCTTAAGAAACCTCTTAACTACAGGTAACTGAGCCAGTGACAAGGAAAGTACTGGCTCACGATAAGCTGAAATGGCACAAAGGTGAACCTTAACTGTAGAATATTGCAGACCTGAATCTGAGAGGTCTAAAAGGTACTCTAGAACTTAATCTGGTGGGCAGGAAAAAGGATTCAAAGAGTATTTTGCACACCAGAGAGAAAAACGCTTCCATTAGGCTGTGTAAGTTTTCCTAGTGGCTGGCATGCACGCAGCCAGAAGAATATCTGAAACCCCAAGAGAGATATTGAACCTGTTCACTTCTATCTCTTCAGGAGCAAAGTGTGAAGGTGAAGGGATCTCAGATTGGGATGGACCACAGGTCCCTGAGTCAGAAGGTTCGTCTGAAGGGGAAACGGTTTTGGAGGAGTTTCCGACATACTGTTGAGTAGTGGAAACCATATTTGTTGAGGCCAGAAGGGATCATTTTGTCCCCCTGGGACTCGAACTTGAGAAGTACTCTCTGAATTAGAGGAAGTGGTGGAAAGGCGTATAGAAAGAGTTGTCCACCGCAGCCTGAATGCATCCTGACAGAAAATGCCAGGCCCTGGATTTCTGGAGCAGAAGAGAGGCAGTTTTGGTGTTGAGTGGGGATGCAAAAAGGTCCAGGTCTGGAGTTCCCTACTCTGCGAATAGTGACTGAGCTATGGCTGAGTCGAGAGACCATTCGTGAGGATCTGTCTGTTCTGCTGAGATGGTCTGCCAGTTAGTTCTGCACCCCCGGCAGGCAGACCACATGAATTAGAGCCTTGTGCTCTACGGACCATTCCCACACCCTCATTGCTTCCCTGCATAAGGGGTAAGAGTGAGCACCGCCCTGCTTGTTGATGTAATACATTACTGCTTTGTTGTCCGTTTGAAGGAGAATGTTCTTGAGACAGAGAATGTCCTTCAAAGAAAGGACTGCATAAAGGACGACTCTCATTTCTAAGACATTTATGTGAAGCTGAGACTCGAGCATAGTCCACGTACCTTGAGTGTGGAGAGTCTGACAGTGCGCTCCCCACCCCATCAGGGATGAGTCCATGGTAATGGAAATCTGATGATCCAGAGGAGCAAAGAGATACCCTTCCAGAAGATTGTCCTCTTGCGACCACCAGGTGAGTGATCTCTTCAGAGGTTCGGTCACCTTGATGAGAAAGGACTGAGAGCGAGTGGTCGGGGACCACCGAGTACTGAGCATCCATTGAGAGGTTCTCATGTGAAGGCGTGCTAGGGGTACAGTGAACACCGAGGATGCCATGAGACCTAGCATCTGCTGCATCGAGAGAGCTGAAACCGAGCTGCTCTCTCCGATGTATCGGGCCATCAGAAGGATATTGCTCCTCCTGTCCTCTGGAAGAAATGCTTTCACACAGGAGGTGACCAGAAGAGTTCCTATGAAAAGGAGCCTCTGGGAGGGCTGTAGCTGCAATTTTTTGAGGTTTAGCAGGACTCCCATGGACGTGAGAAAGTGTGAAGCCGTGGCTACGGCATCTAGAGTTCCCTGCCTGGAAGGAATTGCTAGAAGCCAATTGTCCAGATATGGGAACACTTGTATTCTGATTTTTCAGAGATGCACTGCGAGAACTGCACAACACTTTGTAAAAACTTGTGGCGTCAAGGATAGCCCAAAGGGCAGGACTCTGAACTGATAATGCTGTCCCAAAGCCACGAACCTTAGGTATGTGTGATGCTTTGGATGAATAGGAATGTGTTGGTAAGCATCCTGCATGTCCAGGGAGGCTAACCAGTCGTGTTGATGAAGCAAAGGTAACAGGGTTCCTAGCAATATCATTCTGAATTTCTCTTTGGGAAGAAATTTGTTTAATTTTCTGAGGTCCAAAATGGGGCGCATGCCCCCGGTTTTCTTTGGAACCAGAAAGTAATGGGAGTAGAACCCTGTGTTCCGTTGATCTAGTGGAACTACTTCCACTGCCCTGTTGTTCAGAAGGCCTTGTATCTTGGAGGCGAGACGTTCTGACTTAAGTACTGACAGCCTGCGCTGTCGTCTGGGGGGGATGATCTGGAGGGGTCTCAAAGATTGAGGGAATACCCCTTGCGGATTATCCGGAGGACCCATTTGGCAGAGGTTATGGACTTCCATCGATTGTAGAAATGAGTCCGACGACTTCCCACCGCTGAGGAAGAGTCCCCCAAGGGCAGCTGAGCTGGGACTTGGGCCAACAACTCGGAAGGCAGCACTGGGCGCTTTGGGTCCTTGCGCCTTCTGTTGCATTTTCTTTTGAGGCTGAGGGGCTTGGATTTTACTAAAACTTCCCCTGCCTTTGCCCTGAAAGGACGGACTTATGAAACTGGCATCTGTTAACACCCCCTCGAGAGGGAGCGGGAGGAGGGCGAGCCAATTTAATGGCTGACCTAGTCTTGTGTGTGGCCTCTAGAGCCTTTTCTACTTGAGGACCGAAGAGATGCATACCATCGAAAGGCAACACCACGACCTGTTGCTGGGCATCATTCGTGAAACCTGAAGTGCACAGCCAGGAATGACTGCGGGTACAAATTCCCGCCGCCGCTCGGGAGGCAGTATCGAAGGCATCCATAGCCGCTTTAACCTGCTGGTTGTTGGACTCGATACCCCTAGTTATGGTTTGAAGAAGCTCTGAATTAGTGTCAGACTCCGGTAGAGCTTCAACCATTTGTTTGAGTGAATGACAGATATACTCATATTGAGAGAAATAGCCTTGGTAGCTGGCAATACGCATACCTAGGGTGGAAGCAGCAAAGATCCTCTTACCTAAAGTGTCTATTTTACGAGATTCTTTGTTTATGGGTAGAGCTGTAGTAGTCTGGGGAAGGACGACCTTATTCTCTGCCAAGACTACAACAGGATCAGCAAAGGCTTGGGATGCCAAAATGGGTCAATCCTTGGGAGCAGCATATTTCTTATCTATGGACTTAGCCACAGAAGGAATGACAGCAGGATTATTCCATACTATTTGAGAAAGCGTCTCAAAGGAGGGCTGTACCGCAGGAGTCAATTCCATAGGGGTCTCCGGAACATGGAGGTATTGGAGTCTTAACAGTTTCCCAGGATAGATATCTGTAGTCTGAAGAGAAAGAGTGGAATTCAAGTTTTTCAGCAGACTTAAATGACAGGTCCTCGACCACAAGCTCTGCAGCAGGATTAGATCCTGTTCCTTCCACATCATCACCCAGACGAAGGTCTGGGTCAGGCTCAATGTCATCTCCTGACAGCCCAGGAGGGACTGCATGGACAGGAAAGGAGTAAAAATCAGAAGGAAATGAGGAAGGGAAAGGATTCAAAGAGGAACTCTGAAGACTGGATGACACCTTAACAGGCCTCAGCACCGAAGAAGAGCATGGCGCCGAAAAAACGCACGCCGCCGAAGATGGCGCCCAGAAGCCGCACGATGCCATGAAGCCACACACTGCAGAGGATGGCACTGACGAGGTGCACGGCGCCGACAACCCCAACGGCGCCGAAGATGGTACAGACAGACGCATCGGCGCCGAAGATAGCGCCGAGCACGCCACTGACGTCGAAAACATCCCAAGGCTCCGAAAAACAGGATTTGAGGAGAAAGAAGGATGAATACCAGGAGATAGAGGCATTGGTGTGGCCCCCTGCGCTGCAGCCATGTGTGTGTGGGGGGGAAGACACCTAAGCGTGGAATCGACGGCACCGAAGATGGCCCAACCACCCTACCTGATCTCCCGAAAAGCCCAAAGGCCCCGGAGTGACTGGGCCAGGCAGCAGGACCAACCTCCGAGACCACTGCTCCATAAGAGCAGCCCACTGATGAAACTGCTCATCTGAAGACCTACCAGAGGATGGGGTAGGGCTCCGATGTTGAAGACGTCGGCGACCGGAAACAGAAACCGGTGACTCCAAAGGAGGAGACCGGCAACTAGCCCCAATAACTGACCATCTATGCGCAGACATATCAGGGGGTGATCTCTTGTACTGATGCCTTCTCTTTTTGACCTGTGGGCTTCAAGAAGAGCTCGAGGTCAACAGTGCCGAGTGCGACTGTTTACTTTATGCTTTCGAAGGACCGCCACCCTCGGGCACTGGACTGTCCGTTGTCAGACCCCCGGAGAAGGCGGCAGACCAGACCCATCCTGGCTGACTTAACAGCTTTCATGCAAAGTCTCCCTACCATCACCTGACCCACTCACAGTCGACTCAGTCAATGCAGGCCGAGACTTCTTTCCTTTAAGAAGAATAATAAACTAAGCGGTACTTTATTCGAAATATTATTACAAAACAATAAAACTGAAAACTGTGCTGCTAGTTTGAAGTTTGACTCCCGGCAGGCGAGCGACGTCGTCATTGAAGTGCACTCAACGGCGGGGAAAAAAAGAACCGAGGCGGTTGAGGGTCGACTTTGAGATAGCGTCATCACGACGAAAGGGAGGCTCGCGGCGTCACTTTCTCCTCGCAGCTCCATCTCTGGCACCAACCCTCTAGCAAAAAGTTTGCTCCTGCTGGGTCCTAGTGCCTCCGGCGCAGATCCCATTAGTGTGAATGAGTGGTGGAGACTGTCCAGGAAGATGAGCCACCAGGTGGCGTCAGTCCAATCTGTGTTACCTGCTGCAAGAGCTTCCTCTTGAAGTAAGATCTTGCAGTTAGTTCTGTGTTACCTACTTGATCCAGGATTCCTCATCATCCAAGTCGCGGAAAAACTGATGGAGGCGGTGCGACTCATTCAGTTTGGCGCGTCTGGCAGTTGCCATGTTCTTGATCTTCTGGAAGCGACTGTTCATGGCATCTCGCTTATCCTTCACTTGTGAAGTGTCAAAAGCGCTGCTGGTCATCAGGCTATCAGCCTGGCCATTCAGGTCTTTCAAACGATCCTGAAACCAGTAAAGAAAACCTTACTTTTCAGCATCACACCAACTGCACAAGTCCAATAGACACTTCAGAGACATTCATCTTCCTGAGTAGAAACAAATTACTCTCAAACCAGTTTAATGAAATATGTTACACAATGCACAGAATACACAGGACTAACTCTTAAAAAAAAAAAAAAAAAAAAAAGTCCCACCCCGTCCCAACAAAATAATTAAAGGACTCTATAGCGTGCATGAAAAAAAAAAAAATTACTTACCTACCGTAGTGCTTGATCTTCCTGTGTATCTTCACCATTCATCACTGAAGGGTGACTGGCTGGAGACAGGCACCCCGCAGGAGAGTTTTTTTGGAGGAAGGAGCCAAGGCCGACGCACTGTGTGGCGCTTGTGGGTTGGCCAGTAATGGCCAATAGATCCTCCTCCTCCTCAGTTCTGCATGCTGGGGAGACAGGAGGAAAAGAAGGTAGAGAGAAAATAAGGGTGGGGCAAGTGAGCCCAAGAGACAGAAAAAGAAAAAGAAGCAACTGAAAAAGAATAAGCCGACTAAAGGACAGAGAAGGAGAGGGACCAGGACATTATGGGCCGACAAAGGCCCCAGTCTCTGGACAACCAAAGGTAGGAAGGGAGAAAGAGACAGAAAAGATTTGAGGGAGAGCTGGATGAGAGAGGGAGGCTAAGACCCATCAGGATAGTTTGGCTGATCAGAAAAACAAAGATATGTTCTCAAGGGAGGTTCCGAAGATTCAGAGAATGCCAAAATTGAGTAAGTCTCTCCCCTTCCCCCGATTCCAATTCCCCAGGGGAATAACCCTGCTCTTCCCTTCATCCCTACAGTTACCATAAGGAGAAAACCAAGGTTTTGGAGGGCAAGGGAAGAGAAGAAACCTCTAATAATACCATCCCCACAGGGGAAGGTAAGAGAGAGAAGAAACAACATGAGGAAAGGGAGTTATGGCCAGCCCCAGAACCTACCCATCCGAGATGACTCAACAGTTGGAAACTCGGGGGATAGCAGGACACAACACAGCAGCTCAGGATAGGGGAGGGGCCCACCACAAGACCCTATGAAAACCCCCACGGGGCCCTATCTGCCCACCTCCAACACCCCCCACCCCCTGGAGACCTCTTGGCGGCCTGCCAGAGAGGAGTGGAAATAATCCATGGGGGGGCAGTAAAGGTGGTGCATGGCTATACTCAGTGACTGAGGCCTTGTGAGGGAAGGTGGGAGGGATTCAGTGATGAATGGTGACGATTCACAGGAAGATCAAGAAAGTACAGTTACGCAAGCTCTTGCACCAGGTTACACCATTAGGACTGAAGCCAGCAGGCAGCAGAACCCAACGGAAAACTTCTAGCTAGCTACATACAATGGGGGATCGCCCCTGACATCCGCCCCACCCCAGGTGTCACATACATCATGAAAGGGGCAGTCCCCAAGCATCCCTCAGTACTCCCGCTGGAGACCGGCATAGTGATAAGATTCTGATGGGGAGACAAAGGATCCGCTTCCAGAGGAAGATCAATAAAACGTGAGATTATTGCTTAAATAGCTGACCTCCTGAAGGGAAGGTGGGTGGGAAAGTACCTGCTGCAAGAGCGGTTCTCGAAGATCTACTGTTACGGTAAGTTCTTGCGTAACTGCACTATCTTACTTTGAGAAACAGCTCTTGCAGCAGGTTACATCATTAGAACCCAGTCCCAAGCAGTATCGCTCCTAAATTTGGGAGAAGGAAAGGAGAAGGGTGAAGGGAACCCCTCATGAAATAAACTCCTGCAGAACTGTGAGGCCAAAGCCCGCTCTGTGCCTAGAGGTAATGTCCAAACTAATGTCTGATGAATGTGTGCACTGTAATCCAAGTAGCGGCTGGACAAACAGTAGGAACTGAAACATTCTTCAGGGAAGTGAAAGAGGTAGCCACCCTCTGGTGGAATGGAGGGCCAGGCCCTGGACCTCTCTACCTTCTGCTGGGTGGAACTTGCTAAGAGCCAATCGTCGAGGTAGGGGTAAATTCAGACCCCTCGTCCACCCAGACACCAGAGATTGGTGGCCACCACTACAATGCATTTGGTGAAGACCCGTGGGGCCGATGACAGGCCAACGGCATGGCTCGAAACTCGTACAGGGTTCCCTTGGCTCTGAAGTGGAGGAACAGTTGGTGGGATGGATGGATTGGGACATAAAAGAACGCATCATGGAGATCCAGTGAGCAGAAATGGAAATTATGTACCTGCCGTAATTTTTGATCTTCTTGGACGAAGTTTCCACCACTCCTTCACACTAATGGGATCTACGCCGGAGGCGCTAGGACCCAGCGGGAGCAAACTTTTTTTGCAGGAGGGACGGCGCCAGAGATGGCGCCGCGAGCCTCTGCTCATGCGGCCATGACTATCTCTGCATCAACCCTACAACTTCCAGTACCCACCCCCACCCCCAAGGAGATGCAGGAACTCATCTGGAAGGATAGTCTAACCAAAAACCGGACATAAAATAGTCGGAAGACCTGTATAAAAGTGTCAAGAAAGAAGTCTTCACAGCCTAAAGATTGAGGTGAAGACCAACAAGAAGAGTAGCTCAGGGGATGGTGGGTGGGCGTGTGAATGAGTGTGGGAGACTTGGTCCAAGAAGATTAAAATACAGTAGGCACGCACTCCATATCTTCCTGACATAAAGTCTCACCACTCATTAACACTAATGGGAGAGTACTGAAACTAATAATCCTCGAGAGGGCGGCAGAGAGACCAAGAGCTCACAGATTTAGGACAGAAGTCCATTAAAGATGGTTCTGCCAAACGAAACATGTCGCCTGGCATGGACATCCAGGGCATAGTGTTTGACGAAAGTATGCACTGAGCTCCAGGTGGCCGCACTGCAAATATCTGCAATGGGCACATTGTGGATTTCCGCCAGGGATGCCGCGACCACTCTAGTAGAGTGAGCGTACACTCTGCCTTCCAGCTTAACCTGCGCCATGGAATAACAGTGGCGAAGGCATGCCACCAGCCATGCTGAAATTCATCTGATAGCGACAGGGTGACCCAGCCAGGTCTCACTGAAGGAAACAGTCGTGGAGCTTTTCGAAATTCTTTTGTCCTATCTAAATAGAAATGCAAAGCTCTTTTGATGTCCAAAGAATAAAGAGAACACTCCCCTTCATTTTGGAAGTTCGCAAAGTAAGTAGGAAGGATCAAAGGTTGGTTTAGATGGAATTCTGAAACAACCTTAGGGAAAAACTTAGGATGGGTCCTAAGAACTACTTTGTCAAGGCAAGGGAGAGCATAGGAGTGCATGCACCAGGAACTTTAACTCATGGTTGAAGAACTGGTGCTGTGAGGAAGGGTTTGGATTCATTGGTGACTGGGGACCCACCTGGAGGATGGAGGTTTGTTCGAGCCTGATGGCCTGCATCCATCCTGGAGGGAATCAAGCACTCAATGATAAGTTTAAAGGCTACATTGACAAGCATTCAAACTAGCAAAGGGGGTGGCAGGCCAGCAAGGAGGTACTCTTGCTCACCCCACAGCTAGCAGTGGAACCAGTGAACCAGAGGTGGCTATCTCTGCAAAGCAGTGTGCAAAGATGGAGATTAGTGCCCAAGAGGTGGATAGGCAGAAAAGGGCAAAATTCAGCAAAGGGCAGACAGCAAGGAGAACCAGGGATAAAGGACAACCAAGGAAGGGGCTGGAGTAGAACAGCGAAACAGTCTAGGGAGGTCAAATCATAGAAAGCCATGTGTGCAAATGCCAGGAGCCTTAGCAACAAGATGGAAGATCTGGAGGTTGTCATGGTGCAGTCAGACCTGGACATTGTGGCCATCACTGAAACCTGGTGTAAGGATAACCACAACTGGGAGATGGCCATACCTGGCTACAACATATTCAGAAGAGACAGAGCAGGCAGGAAGGAAGGAGGAGTGGCACTGTATGTGAAAAATGACATAAGGGCCACAGAAATCCAGGAGGAACAAAATTGGGGAGAGATACTGTGGGTTAAGCTGGAAAGGAAAATGGGGACAGCCATTCGCACAGGTGTGGTCTACAGACCACCAGCCCAGGAGGAAGAAACAGATAGGGAGCTGATGCTAGCCATCCAAAGGATGGCAGACAAGGGTGAGGTAGTACTGGTTGGAGACTTCAATATTCCAGACATGGACTGGAGCATCGCAGCAGCAGCATCAACTAGGAGCAGATTTATCCTGGACTCCCTTCAGGGTGCCTTCCTCAAGCAACTTGTCATGGAACCAACTCGGCAGAAGACAATACTGGACCTTGTGTTCACAAACAGGGACAGTGTGATGGGGGTAACAGTGGGAGAGCACCTGGGGAACAGTGACCACCAGTCATTGTGGTTTGAAATCACAGAAAGAGCAGAACCAAACCACACAAAAACACGTATCCTGGATTTTAGGGGGGCAGACTTTGGGAAAATGGGGAGATACTTGAAAGAGGCATTAAGGGGAATGGGACAGGAATCAGGTGTTGAGAAACAGTGGGCAATATTTAAAATGGGATTACAAGAACAACAGAATTATGCATTAAGCAGGTTAGCAAAAGGAAAAGGAAGAGGAGACCATTATGGTTTTCCAAAGAGGTAGCAAAGAAAGTGAAAGCCAAAAAGATTGCATTCAGGCAATACAAAGACACAGGCAGAAGGGGATAGGGAGAAGTACCAGGAGAAGCAAAGGAGGCAGGGAGGTCAGTAAGGAAGCCAAAGCTCAGACAGAAGAACACATTGCAAAATCAGTCGGTAGAGGGACAAAACCTTTACAGGTACATAAGTGAAAAAGAAAGACAAAGGGAGGGATAGTGAGACTGAAGGGGAGGATGGGGCGTGGAGGATGACAACAGTAAAGCTGACATATTGAACAGGTATTTCTGCTCAGTCTTTACTGAGGAAGAGGAGGTAATGGGTCTGAAGGGAGTACAAGGGTGAGAATGGTGCAGAAATGGACACAAGTCCCTTTATACGAGAAAGGGTCCTGAAGGAACTGGAAGTAATAAGAGTTGATAAAGCAGTGGGGCCAGATGGGGTGCACCCAGGGTCCTTAAAGAACTAAGAGGTGGTGGCTGAACCTCTGGCTATCCTGTTTAGCCGATCACGGAAACAGGGGAGGTACCCAAAGACTGGAGGACAGCAGATATAGTCCCTTTATATAAAAGTGGGAACAAAGAGGAAGCAGGGAACTACAGACCAGTCAGCCTCACCTCGGTAGTGGGGAAGATCATGGAAGCATTACTGAAGGAGAGATTGGTGGAACATCTGGTTGTCAATGGACTACAGGACCCAAGGCAGCATGGTTTCACCAGGGGGAGGTCATGTCAGACCCACCTCGTTGAATTTTTTGACTGGGTGACTAGGGAGGTGGATCAGGGGAGGGCAGTAGACATGGCCTATCTGGACTTCAGCAAAGCCTTTGACACTGTGCCACATAGAAGACTATTACACAAACTGGGGAATAAGGGTGTGGGCAGGACAGTAGTGTGGTGGGTAGGTTACTGGCTGGGTGGCAGGACACAGAGGGTGGTGGTAAATGGCTGGCACTCCACAGAGGGGAAGAGTGACCAGTGGGGTACCACAGGGATCAGTGCTGGGACCGGTCCTATTCAACATCTTCATCAGTGACATTGCACAGGACTTAGAAGGCAGAATTTCACTGTTGGCTGATGACACAAAGCTCTGCAACAGAGTAGACACACCAGAGGTGTAGACAGAATCAGAAGGGACCTGCAGAAACTTGAAGAATGGTCAGGGGTTTGGCAGTTGAAATTCAATGCAAAGAAGTGCAAGATAATGCATATGGGGCACAAAAACCCTGGCACAATATATCAGTTGGGGGGTGAGGATATAGCATGCACCAAGCAGGAAAGGGATCTTGGGGTTATCTCTGATGACCTCAAGGTAGGGAAACAGTGTGACAAGGCAGCAGGTAAAGCAAATAGGATGCTGGGATGTATAGGCAGGGGCATCACCAGCAGGAAAAGGGAGGTCATAATTCCGCTATACAAGACACTAGTGAGGCCCCACCTGGAGTACACAGTGTACAGTTCTGGAGACCATACCTAAGTAAGGACATAGTCAGGGTAGAGAAGGTTCAGAGGAGGGCAACAAAGATGGTGCATGGATTGCATCACAAGTCCTATGAAGACAGGTTGAAGGAACTGAACATGTACTCCCTGGAGGAGAGGAGGGAGAGAGGGGATATGATAGAGACATACAAGTATCTCACAGGGAGGAAAAGGGTGCAGGAATACACTATTTTTAAGCGAAAAAGATGTTCCAGGACTAGAGGGCATGGGATGAAGTTGGAGGGAGGACGATTCAGAGGAAACACGAGGAAGAATTTCTTCACAGAACGGGTGGTGGACAAGTGGAACACCCTGCCAGAGGAAGTGGTGGGGGCTGAAACAATCACGGGATTTAAGAATGCATGGGATAGACAAAGAAATACTGGAGGTCAGGGGTAAGGGGCAACAGACTTCTAGGAAAACAAACTGAACTTACAAGCTCAAATGGGCAGACTGGGTGGGCCATAGACCCTTATCTGCCGACACTGTCTATGTATCTACGTATCTATCTATGTCTTTATGAAACACAGTATACAGAGGGTCTGTGACCAAGGCATGTATCTCAGAGAGCCTGCGGGCCGAGGTAATGGTCACCAGGAAGGCCGTTTTCCAAGTGAGGAATTTCAACTCACAGGTAGCTAGAGGCTCGAAAGGTTTCCCAGTGAGCATGTCTAACACAAGATTAATGTCCCAGGCTGCAACTGGACATCTGACAGGAGGTCTGGTATGCAGAATTCCCTTAAGGAACCTCTTAACCACAGGTAACAGCCAGTAACAAGGAAAGTACTGGCTCATGATAAGCTGAAATGGCACAAAGGTGAACTTTGACTGTAGAGTATTGCAGACCTGAATTTGAGAAGTCCAAAAGGTACTCTAGAACTTTATTGGGTAGACAGGAAAAAGGATTCAAAGAGGATTTTGCACACCAGAGCGAAAAATGCTTCTATTTGCCTGTTTAAGTATTCCTAGTGGCTGGCTTGCGCGCATCCAGAAGAATATCTGAAACTCTGCAGGACACACTGAACCTGTTCACTTCTATCTCTTCAGGAGCCAAGCGTGAAGGTGAAGCGATCTCAAACTGGGATGGATCACAGGTCCCTGAGTCAGAAGGTTCGTCTGAAGGGGAAGCGGTTTCAGAGGGGGTTCCAACATACTGTTGAGTAATGGAAACCATATCTGCAGAGGCCAGAAGGGAGCAATGAGAATCATTTTGCTCCCCTGGGACTCGAACTTGAGACGTACCCTCTGAATTACAGGAAGAGGCGGAAAGGCGTATACAAAGAGTTTTGTCCACTGCAGCCAGAACACATCCTGACAGAAAATGCCAGGCCCTGGATTTCTGGAGCAGAAGAGAGGCAGTTTTGTGTTGAGTGGGGATGCAAAAAGGTCCAGGGCTGGAGTTCCCTACTCTGCGAATAGTGACTGAACTATGGTCGAGTCGAGAGACCATTTGTGAGGATCTGTCTGTTCTGCTGAGACGGTCTGCCAGTTCGTTCTGCACTCCCCGCAGGTAGGCTGCCTGAATTAGAGCCTTGTGCTCCAAGCACCATTCCCACACTCTCATCGCTTCCCTGCATAAGGGGTAAGAGTGAGCCCCGCCTTGCTTGTTGATGTAATACATTACTGCTTTGTTGTCCGTTTGAAGGAGAATGTTCTTGTGACAGAGAATGTCCTTCAAGGCCCGGACTGCATAAAGGACGGCTCTCATTTCTAAGACATTTATGTGAAGCTGGGACTCGTCCCGAGTCCACGTACCTTGAGTGTGGAAAGTCTGAGTCAGCTCCCCACTCCATCAGGGATGAGTCCTTGGTAATGGAAATCTGATGATCCAGAGGAGCAAAGGGATACCCTTCCAGAAGATTGTCCTCTTGCGACCACCAGGTGAGTGACTTCTTCAGAGGTTTTGTCACCTTGATGAGAAAGGACTGAGGGTGAGTGGCTGGGGACCACTGAGTACTGAGCATCCACTGAGAGGTTCTCATGTGAAGGCGTGCTAGGGGTACAGTGAACACCGAGGATGCCATAAAACCTAGCATCTGTTGCATCGAGATAGCTCAAACCGAGCTGTTCTGTCTGATGTATCAGGCCATCGGTAGGATATTGCTCCTTCTGTCCTCTGATAAAAACGCTTTCGCACAGGAGGTGTCCAGAAGAGTTTCTATGAAAAGGTGCCTCTGGGAGGGCTGCAGCTGCGATTTCTTGAGGTTTAGCAGGACTCCCATGGACATGAGGAAGTCTGAGGCCATGGCAACTGCGTTGAGAGTTCCTTGCCAGGAAGGGCTCGCCAGAAGCCAGTAGTCCAGATATGGGAACACTTGTATTCAGACTTTTCTGAGATGTGCTGTGAGAACTGCACAACACTTTGTAAAAACTTGCGGCGTTGAGGATAGCCCAAAGGACAGGACTCTAAACTGATAATGTTGTCTCAAAGCCACAAATCTTAGGTATCTGTGATGCTTTGGATGAATAGGAATATTTTGGTAAGCATCCTGCATGTCAAGGGAGGCTAACCAGTCGTGTTGATGAAGCAAGGGTAACAGGGTCCCTAGCGATATCTTGAATTTCTCTTTGGGAAGACACTTTAGTTTTCTGAGGTCCAAATTGGGGCGCATGCCCCCGGTTTTCTTTGGAACTAGAAAGTAATGGGAGTAGAACCCTGTGTTCCGTTGATCCAGTGGAACTACTTCCACTGCCCTGTTGTTCAGAAGGCCTTGTATTTCGGAGGCGAGAAGCTCTAACTGAAGAAGCGACAGCTTTGACTGCCACTTGGGGAGACAATCCAGAAGGTTCTCAGAAAAACTGAGGGAATATCCCACATGGATTATCCGAAGGACCCATTTGTCGGAAGTTATGGACTTCCACTGGTTGTAGAATTGAGTCAGATGACCTCCCACCACTAAAGAGTCCCCCTCGGGCAGCTGAGGTGGGACTTGGGCCAAAAACTCAGAAGGCGGCACTGGGTGGTTTGAGTCCTTGCGCCTTCTATTGAGTTTTCTTTTGAGACTGAGGGGATTGATTTTTATTAAAACCTCCCCTGCCTTTGCCTCGAAAGGACAGAGTTATGAAACTGGCATTTGTTAACACCCCCTCGAGACGGGGTGGGAGGAGGGCGAGCCAATTTAATGGCTGACCTAGTCTTTTGTGTGGCCTCTAGAGCCTGTTCTACTTGAGGGCCGAAGAGATGCACACCATCGAAGGGCAACGACATGACCTGTTGCTGGGCATCATTTGTGAAACCTGAAGTGCGCAGCCAGGAATGGCGGCGGGTACAAATGCCCGCCGCCGCTGCTCGGGAGGCAGTACTGAAGGCATCCATAGCTGCTTTAACCTGTTGGTTGTTGGACTCTATGCCCCTGGTTATGGTCTGAATAAGCTCTGAATTAGTTCCGACTCTGGTAGAGCTTCAACCATTTGTTTGAGCAAATACCAAAGAATATACTCATATTGAGAGAAATGGCCCTGGTAGCTGGCGATACGCATACCCAGGGTGGATGAAGCAAAGACTCTCTTACCTAAAGTATCTATCTTAAGAGATTCTTTGTTTATAGGTGAGCTGTAGTAGTCTGAGGAAGGACGACCTTATTCTCTGCCAAGACAACAATAGAATCTACAAAGGCCTGGGAGGCCAAAATGGGTCGATCCTTGGGAGCAGCATACTTCCTATCTATGGACTTAGCCACAGAAGGAATGAGAGCAGGATTATTCCATACCATTTGAGAGAGCGTCTCAAAGGAGGGTTGTACCGGAGAGTTAAAGCCATAGGGATGTCCGGAACATGAAGGTATTGGAGTTTTAAAAGCTTCCCAAGATTGATGTCCATAGTCTGGAGAGAAAGAGTGGAATTCAAGTTTTTCAGCAGAGACCTAAATGGCAGGTCCTCGACCACAGGATCTGTAACAGGATTAGATCCTGCTCCTTCCACATCATCACCCAGTCTCAGATCTGGGTCAGGCTCAATATCATCTCCTGACAGTCCAGGAGGGACTACATGGACAGGAAAGGATTGAAAATCAGCAGAAAAAGAGGAAGGAAAAGAAATCAGAGAGGAGACGCCCTGAAGAGTGGTAGAAGAAAAGTCCAGCCTTGGCGCCGAAGAAGAGCACGGCGCCGAAAGGCCGCAAGACACAGATAAAGCAGACGGTGCCGAAGAAGAACACGGCGCAGAGAAACTCAACGGCTCCAAAAAGCTGCATGGTGCAGAGAGCGGCGCCTAAGACAGCGCCAACAAGCGCAACGGTGCCGAGGACGGCGCCGAGTGACCCACCGACGCCGACGGCGCCAAAACCAATCCAGGGCCCCGAAAATTAGAATTTGAGGAAGAGATGGAAGAATACCAGGAGATAAAGGCATCGGTGCAGCCCCTGTGCCGCAGCCATATGGGGGACACACCTGAGTCTTGGTCGACAGCACCGAAAGTGCGCAGCGACTAGGGAGGCCCAATCACCCTGCCGATCCCCGAAGAGCCGAGGCCCGAGTGACGGGCCAGGCAACTGCACCAGCCTCTGAGCCCATTGCTCCATAAGAGCGGCCCACTGATGAAACTGCTCATCGGAAGCCCTACCAGAAGGTGGGGAAGGGCTCCGATGTCAAAGAGGTCAGAGACCAGAACCAGAAACCGGCGACTCTGAACAAGGAGACCGGCAACTGACCCTAATGACCGATCGTCGATGCACAGACATATCAGAGGGTGACCTCGAGTGATGCCTTCTCTTTTTTGACCTACGGGTCGAAGAATAGCTCAAGGCCGAATGGTGCCGAGAATGGGATCGTTTACTTTTATGCTCCCGGGGGGACCGCCCATCCCCTCAGGCACTGGAACGTCTGTTGTCAGACCCCCCTTCTGGAGAAAGCGGCGGATGGGACCCAGCCCGGGTGATTGAACAGCTTTCATACGAAGTCTCCCTATCATCACCTGACCCGCTCATGGTCGACTCAGTCAATGTAAGCTGAGACTTCTTTCTTTGATAAGAATAAATTATAGTAAGCGGTACTTTATTGGAAAAACACTACAAAATAATAAACTGAAAACTATACTGCTAGTTTGAAGTTTGACTCCCGGCAGGCGAGCAACGTCATCACTGAAGCGCTCACGATGGTGGGAAAAAAGGAACTGAGGCGGTTGGAGGGTCGGCGGGAGATAGTCATGGCTGCCGCAGCAGAGGCTCATGGCTTGCTCCCCTCACGGCTCCATCTCTGGCGACGGCCCTCCTGCAAAAAAAGTTTGCTCCCACTGGGTCCTAGCGCCTCCGGCGTAGATCCCATTAGTGTGAATGAGTGGTGGAGACTTTACGTCCAGGAAGATCCATACCTGTCGAGGCCAGAAGGGAGCAATGAGGATCATTTTGTCCCCCTAGGACTCGAACTTGAGAAATACCCTCTGAATCAGTGGAAGAAGAGGACAGGCGTATAGAAAGTGTTCTGTCCACTGCAGCCTGAATGCATCCTGACAGAAAATGCCAGGCCCTGGATTTCTGGAGCAGAAGAGAGGCAGTTTTGTGTTGAGTGGGGATGCAAAAAGGTCCAAGTCTGGAATTCCCCACTCTGTGAATAGTGACTGAACTATGGTTGAGTCGAGAGACCACTCGTGAGGATCTGTCTCAGTCCTACTGAGACAGTCTGCCAGTTCGTTCTGCACTCCCGGCAGGTAGACCGTCTGAATTAGAGCCTTGTGCTCTAGGCACCATTCCCAGACTCTCATCGCTTCCCTGCATAAAGGGTAAGACTGTGCACCACCATGCTTGTTTATGTAATACATCACTGCTTTGTTGTCCGTTTGAGGGAGAATGTTCTTGTGACAGAGAATGTTCTTCAAAGCCCGGACTGCATGAAGGACAGCTCTCATTTCTAGGACATTTATGTGAAGTTGGGACTCATTCCGAGTCCACGTATCTTGGGTGTGGGGACACCGACAGTGAGCTCCCCACTCCATCAGGGACGTGTCCATGGTAATGGAAATCTGATGATCCGGGGAGCAAAGGGATACCCTTCCAGAAGGTTGTCCTCTTGCAACCACCAGGTGAGTGACCTCTTCAGAGGTTCTGTCACCTTGAGAAAGGACTGAGGGCAAGAGGTTGGGGACCACTGAGTACTGAGCATCCACTGAGAGGCTCTCATGTGGAGGTGTGCTAGGGGTACAGTGAACACCGAGGATGCCATGAGACCTAGCATCCATTGCATCGAGATAGCTCTTACTGAGCTGTTGTCTCCGATGTATCGAGCCATCTGTAGGATATCGCTCCTTCTGTCCTCTGGTAGAAAAGCTTTCGCACAGGAGGTGTCCAGAAGAGTTCCTATAAAAAGGAGCTTCTGGGAGGGCTGCAACTGTGATTTCCTGAGATTTAGCAGGACTCCCATGGACGTAATAAATTCGGAGGCCATGGCTACGGCGTCGAGAGTTCCTTGCCTGGAAGGGCTTGCTAGAAGCCAGTTGTTCAGATATGGAGAACACTTGAATTCTGATTTTTCTGAGATGCACTGCGAGAATTGCACAACACTTTGTAAAAACTCATGGAGCGGAGACTAGCCCAAAGGGCAGGACTCTGAACTGATAATGCTGGCCCAGTGCTACAAACTTAGGTATTTGTAGTGATTTGGGTATATAGGAATATGTTGGTAAGCATCCTGCATGTCCAGGGAAGCTAGTCAATCGTGTTGATGAAGCAAGGGTAACAGGGTCCCTAGCGATATCATCCTGAACTTTTCCTTGAAAAGAAACTTGTTTAAACTTTCTGAGGTCCAGAATGGGGCGCATGCCACCGGTCTTTTTTGGGACCAAGTAGTAATGGGAGTAGAAACCTGTGTTTCGTTGATCGAGCGGAACTATTTCTACTGCCCTGTTGTTCAGAAGTCCTTGTATCTCTGAGGCAAGAAGGTCTGACTGTATTGTTGACAGCTTGGGCTGTTTGGGGGGACGATCCGGAGGGGCTTCTGAAAGGCTGAGGGAGTACCTCTCGCGGATTATCCGGAGGACCCATTTGTCTGATGTTATGGACTTCCACTGGTAGTAGAACTGAGCCAGATGTCCTCCCACCGCTGAAGAAGAGTCCCCCTCGGGCAGTTGAGGTGGGACCTGGGCCAGAAACTCAGAAGGTGGCACTGTGCGCTTCGGGCCCTTGTGCCTTCTGTTGCATTTTCTTTTGAGGCTGTGGGGCTTGGTTTTTGTTAAAACCTCCCCTGCCCCGGAAGGACTGACGGTTGTGAAATTGACACTTGTTAACACCCCCCCCGGAGAAGGGGTGGGACTGGGTCGAGCTGTTTTAATGGCCGACCTAGTCTTCTATGTGGCCTCCAGATCTTGCTCTACTTGAGGTCTGAACAGATACCTACTGTCAAAGGGTAACGCCATGACCTGCTGTTTAGCATCATTCGTGAACCCCGAAGTGTGTAGCCAGGAGTGACGACTGGTACAAATGCCCGCCGCTGCTCGGGAAGCAGTATCGAAGGGGTCCATAGCTGAATTAACCTGCTGGTTGTTGGACTCTATACCCTGGTTTATAGTCTGAAGAAGCTCTGAACTAGCGTCCGACTCGGGCAGAGCTTCCACCATCTGTTTGAGCGAATGCCAAAGAACATACTCATATTGAGAGAAATAGCCCTGGTAGCTGGCAATACGCATACCCAGGGTAGAGGCAGCAAAGGCTCTCTTACCTAAGGTGTCTATCTTGTGAGATACTTTGTTTACAGGCTGGGCTGTATATGCCTAAGGAAGAATGGCCTTATTCTCTGCCAGGACTACAACAGGGTCTGCAAAGGCCTGAGAGGCCAAAATGGGTCAATCCTTGGGAGCAGCATACTTCCTATCTATGGACTTAGCCATAGAAGGAATGAAAGCGGGATTATTCCATACCATCTGAGAGAGCGTCTCAAAGAATGGTTGTACTGGGGGAGTTAAATCCATAGGGATCTCCAGGACATGAAGATATTGGAGTCTTAAGAGTTTCCCAGGATCGATATCTGTACTCTGGAGAGAAAGAGTAGAATTTAGATTTTTCAGCAGACACTTAAATGACAGGTCTTCAACCACAGGCTTGGAGGCAGGATCGATCCCTGCTCCTTCAACATCATCACCCAGTCGAAGATCTGGGTCAGGCTCAATATCATCTCCTGATAGTCCAGGAGGGACTGTATGGACAAGAAAGGAGTGACAATCAGTATGAAATGAAGAAGAGATAGGATTCAGAGTCAAAAACCCCTGAAGGATGGACAGAAAACAACCCAGCACACGGCGCCGACAGGTGCATCGGCGCAGACAAACCCATCGGCGCCGAAGGATGGTGCAGACAGGCGCATCAGCGCCGAGGAATCCATCGACACGGAGTGTCCCCGACTGTGCCAAAAACAATCCAGGGCCTCGAAGAGTTCGATTTGAAGAAAAAGGAAGAATACCAGGAGATAAAGGCATCGGTGTGGCCCCTGTGCCGCAGTCTTGTGAGGGGGGGAAAACACCTGAGTGCAGAGTCGACGGCACCAAAGATGGCGCCGCGTGACTAGGAAGGTCCAACTGCCCTACCCGCTCCCCCGAGAGGTCCAAAGGCCTCGGAGTGACTGGGCCAGGCAGCTGGACCAACCTCTGAGCCCACTGCTCCTTAAGAGCAGCCCACTGATGAAACTGTTCATCAGAAGCCCTTTCAAGAGGCGGGGAAGGGCTCAGATGTCAAAGAGGTCAGTCACCAGAGACGGAAACTGGCAACTCCGGAAGCGGAGACTGGCACCTGACCCAACGACAGACAGTCAATGCGCAGAGACATACCAGGAAGGCTACTTCGAAAGTGATGCCTCTTTTGACCTGTGGGCCGGGTGAGCTCGAGGTCAATGGTGCCAAGAGTGTGACTGCTTTTCTTTTATGCTTCGGGGTCACCATCTCTCTCCCCAAGCATCAGATCGTCTGCTGTCGAGACCCCTCCGGAGTAGAGCAGGGACCAGATCCAGCCCGGCTGACTGAACAGCTTTCATTGAAGTCTCCCTACTGTCACCTGACCCGCTCATGGTCGACTCCATCAATGGAGGGCTGAAGATTTCTTTTTTTAATAAGTAATTTAAAAGTAAGCAGTACTTATTTCAAGATTGATTAAAAAACAATAACTGAAAACTATGCTGCTAGTTTGAAGTCTGACTCTCGGCTGGTGAGCGACGTCATCACTGAAGCACATTCAATGGCGGGAAAAAAGGAAATGAGGCGGTTGGAGGGTCGCAGCTCCATCTCTGGCACCGGCCCACTTGCAAAAAGTTTGCTCCCGCTGGGTCCTAGCACCTCCAGCATAGATCCCATCAGTGTGAATGAGTGGTGGAGACTTTATGTCCAGGAAGATCAGGCCTTAGTGTCGTGTTTTGGGCCTAGGCACCTGACACGAGCTGTGTATTGATCCTTAAAGGGAATCTGTTTGCCACATGTGCACTTGGAGGAGTGCCTTTTGACAGAAGATGTCGGGGAAGATGACATACGAAGGAAAAACAAATTTTTTCGAGAAAAAATTAAATAAAAGTAGAACTACTTAAGTGATGGCGTTGTTCTAGAGCTGAAGGCATCTGTGGAGCCGATAACTGTGAGTTGACGGCGGGAAAAGAACTGAGGGATGCTGGGGGACCGCCTTTTATAATGTATGTGACGCCCAGGCAGGGCCACCAGGGTGGTCCTCTGTATGTAGCTAGCTAGAAGTTTTCCGCGGGGGAGGGGCCTGCTGCCTGTTGGCTTCAGTCCTAATGGTATAACCTGCTGCAAGAGCAGTTTCTCAAAGTAAGATTTACAGTAGGTATGTAATTTTCATATCTTCCCTGTGTCAATCTTCACCTTTCATCACTGTTGGGCGAGTACCGAGCTCTCCTGAAAGGGGCCCAAGAATCCCTTTGAGAATAACATCCCTCAACTCCCCCAGGGAAACCGGGGGATCCTCCGCAAGCCTATTAGGTCAAAGACTGGTCAGGACCAGGCGGGGTCCCCTGACCCCTAGGGGGAGGAAAGCACCCCTGTAGTTCCAGTCTCGCCTTGCAGGAGAAGAGATGGGTCCCCTGGAAGGAGAAGGCCAGTAACCTATGCCAGACCAATGGAGACAACCTTGAAAGGCAAAGCCATGCTGTCCGCTTAATGCAGATCGCTGTCCTCGCAAGCCTTGAAGTGACTTCACTGGCATCGTAAGATGCCCTTGACTGGTGCCTTGCCAATTCCAGGCCTATCACAGACAGAGCTATAGCTTGCCGGGTAGCCTCAGAATCGGGCAGCGATGCTAGTGCCTGGCCCAGCATCACACACAGATGCCCGTTATAGGCAGCATGGTGCACCCGATATGAAATAATAGCAAGCATCATCCGTGCAGAGGAGAAAACTCTCTGCCCCAGCCAATCAAACTCCCAAGAGTCGGGATAATTGTGGGGGGGGGGTCCAGACGCATCAGTCCAGAAGTGGGATGAGACAAGGAGCCTGGAGACCCACAGGGCTGCACAATACCGTCTCCGGCAATACATAAGGGCAGGTTCTGAGGAATATGGAAGCTGCCAGACGTTGTACGACACCTCCCGAAATGGGACTGGCCAGAATGGGACAACCCAATGATGTGCCCTGTATTCGTCCAAGAAGGCTTGCGCTGCACGCTCAGTATTGTCTCGGGCTAACAGGAGATGTGCAAGTCCCTGACCAGCCTTGCTAGGAAGTGCTGATACTGGGCCTGATCAGCGTCCGAGGACAGATGGACAGAGGGCTCCTCTTCCCCATGGAGGAAGACGAGGAGGCCAAGGAACTTGTAGAGTCAGATTCTAGCTGCGGAGGGGGAATCGGTCGGAAGACCTGCTCCTCCATGGCCCTAACATACTGGGGGAAAGCCGCAGCCCGAGATCTGAACTGTTCCCAGGTCAAAGGTCACAGAGGACCCACATGGCCTGGTTGAAGGGGAGCTGGGCGCAGAGGCATGGGCGAGCTTGTCACCTGACATGACATGTCTCTGCCAGAGCTAGAGCAATCTACAGGAGAACATGGCATAGCGGGAATCCGCAGGTCTATAAATTCACCGACCTGTTAAGGAACACAAATCGGTCAGGAGTTAACACTAAAGGGTGAGCTACCCTATGAGAGGACCAGGGCCGCATGGATCCAGAAGGGTGGTCCCAGCCCCAGACCCAATGAGACCTCCCTAAAAGATGACGAAGGGAAGAAATAGAGCTCAGCACTGTGGCTCCTCCCCTGGCCCAGAGGGCCACGGAAGTGTGCTGATGTCCTTCACACTGTTCCCTCAACTTCGTCGACTCTGAGGAAACTCTCTTCCCCACACCCTGTGCCAAAGAACCCCCCAACTCAGACAACTACCCCCGGGGGGGGGGGCTGCAGAAGGGGGGGGGCTCAATCTTGATTCTGAGAGGAGGGATGGCACCAAGGACAGCAGCCACTCCCTCACTCAGGATCCCTCCGATCGCCACCCCCATCGGCTCGAGAGTCAGCACAAGCCACAGCCACCGGAGCCACTGGAAGGGACTTGGGGAGGCACAAGAGTGCCAGGTCGTGGAGAACACTGACTCTGAAGAATCAGGCCTCCAGTCCGGACCAGCCTCCGAATCGTTTGGCTCTGAAGAGGAGACGATCAAAAAGTACTCTGGACTGGCAGCCCCGGGGGTTTCCCCACTCATGGCACTGCAAGCTGCACCGTGAGCCAAGCCTGCACCCCTCACAGTGCCGCCCCGATCAATGGAGCTGCAAACGACCCCGGGATCCGAGACGATGCCTCTGGGTGGTGCCGAGGAATGCCCCTCACCAGGGCTCTCAGCTGTGGGCCCCAACAGAGAAGCCTGCACCTCCGAAGAGGTGGCTGCCAGAGCGGTGCTCCCAGCCCCAAAATGAGCTGGACCGGACCTCCTCTATGACAAGGCATGAAGAAGAGGCGGCCCCCTCTTCACCAGACCATATAGGCCCAGGAAGGGACCCGGAGGAAGGGCCAAACGTCCTGCGCTTGGATCGATACTTCCCTCCAAAAGTCGGCAGAGCCCTGTCAACTTTTAATGCATGGTGCTCTAGAAAGTACAGTTGTGTAGGAACTTACCGTAACAGTAGATCTTCCAGAGATATTCCTTCAGTAGGTCATCACATATAGGACAGGCACCACCTGGCGTTGGGCCGCACGGCAGACTTTTCTAGCAATACCTGAGGGGGGACTGCCCACCTGACGTCATATGACCATCAGCGTGACTGTATATAGTGGGCAGTCCCCACGCCCGCCCTCCAGTTCTCCCCCCAAAGCCAGGAAGAGGCCTTGCAGCAGGAGCAAACAGGAATGGGAGTCCCTGTAAAACATAAAATGAGGGGAAGGAGGAAGGGGAAAAATATGACCTACTGAAGGAACCGCTCTCGAAGATCTACTGTTCCGGTAAGTTCCTAAGCAACCGTACTATCTTACTTCGAGAGGGTTCCTTCAGTAGGTCATCACATATAGGACAGAGTCCCAAGCAGTCCCTCCAAGGAGAGACCGACAGAAACTAGGGAGGAGGAAAGCTAACTTCAATAGAACAACTGAAGTCCAGAATGGACCCAGCCTAGGATAGAAGACCCTGCAGGATGGCTAGACCAAAGCTGGCCCTCTGCCTAAAAGCTATGTCCAGACTGTAGTGTTTGGTAAAAGGTGTGGACAGAACTCCCAAGTAGCGGCAGCACAAATGTCTGCCATAGAAACGTTCCATAGGAAGGCCGCAGAGACAGCCATGCCCCTAGTCGAATGACCTCTTACAGAACCCGGAAGAGGCTTATCATACTTTTGGTAACAGTACTGAATGCAGTTGCCAAGCCATTTGGAAAGGCCCTGCTTAGGAACCGGTTTGCCCCTCGACCTCAGGGCAAAAGAAAACAAACTGGTCACAGGAGCGAAACTCTTTAGTCCGGTGGGTATAACACTAGAGAATCCGATGGACATCAATCATGTGAAGGAGCGCCTCATCCCTGTTAGAGGGGGACGGATAATAAACCGGAAGCTCTACTGATTGGTTCAGTGTGGTTTCCGACACCTTGGGAAGGAACCTCGGATGAGTTCTTAGGACCGCTCGATCCCGACGGAAAATCAAATATGGCTCCGAAATCTTTCGGGCTGAGGTGATGGCCACCAGAAAAAGCACCTTCCACAAAAGGAAGCACAAATCCCAGCTCAGTCAGTTTGAAAGGAGAAAGGGTGAGCTTTTCCAAGATCAAGTTCAAATCCCAAGGTGGAGTTGGGCTGCGGATGGGGGGAATTCAGATGGAGGATCCCTTTCAGAAAGGTCTTTGAGACCTCCAATTGAGCCATGGGTTTACCATCCACTAGCTCGTCGTACACGGAAACAGCAGAGATATGGACCTTTAAAGAAGAATAGGACAGACCGGAGTCCAATAAGTGAAGGAGGTATTCCATGACTTGGGGGACTGAACAGGAGAAGGGGTTCCAACCCTTAGCAGCCGCCCAAATAGAAAACTGCTTCCACTTCATGGTGTAAGTGGAACGGGTGGACGGTTTTCTGGCCTCGATAAGGATCTGAGCAACTCTAGAGGAGACGCCAAAGCGGGAAATCGCTATGTCTGTAGGAGCCACGCATGAAGATGCAGGGTCTTGAGCTCCAGATGAACCAGCCTGCCTTGATATTGAGTCAGGAGGTCATGAGTCAGTGGAAGTGGAACCGGTGGTTCCCTGGAGAGCTGCTGTAACAGCGGGAACCAGATTTATCTCGGCCAGAGAGGGGCGATGAGGATCATTCTTGCTCTCACGGCTTGAAGTTTGAGGAGAACCCTCAGCAGAAAGGGAAAAGGAGGGAAAACATACAAGAATTTCCCTGTCCATGATAGAGACAATGCGTTGTTGCAGAAAGCACCTTGCTCTGGAGTGAGCAAGCAAAACTTAGGAAGCTTTGCATTGAATTGGGAGGCGAAGAGGTCGATTTCCGGACGTCCCAATTCTGGAAGATGGAATCCGCCACTTCCTGATGCAGTTCCCATTTGTGGGCGAGGGTCTTAGTTCTGCTGAGACTGTCCGCCAGGATGCTGAGAACGCCTGGAATGTGCATGGCCACCAGGATCAGATGATTCTGGACTGCCCAGTTTCATACCCAGGTCGCCTCCCTGCAAAGAGGGTATGACGGGGTTCCTCCTTGTTTGTTGATATACCAAACTACCAAGATACTGTCCGTTTGGATCAGCAGTGTTCCCTTGGGTAGCAGGGTCTGTAAGGAATACAGGACCGCCCTGAGCTCCAGAACACTGATGTGGAGAGAAGTCTCCAGGCCTGACCAAAGGCCTTGAGCTTGATGTTCCCCCAGGTGAGCTCCCCACCCCATATTCGAGGAACCCGTGGCGAGGGTAGCTGCTGGTACAGGGTTTCGGAACTGAAGTCCCAGTGAAAGATTATGAGAATCCTCCCACTGTAAATCTCTCTGGACCGCTGAAGAGACCAGGACCGGGTGGTCCAGGTCATCTAGGAGCCGATTCCACTGCACCCGTAATGACCACCGAGTGATTCTCATGTGTAGCTTTGCTAGAGGAACGATTGTAATGGAGGCCACCATCAGTCCCAAAAGACAAAGGACCTCACGAGGCAGGGATGGTCCGGAGGGAGGCTACTTTTCGAACCAGACTGACCAGGGTCTCCACCCTGTCTAGGAGGAGGAAAGCTCTGCACTGGACGGTATCCAGAACTGCCCCCATAAACTGCAGTCTCTGGGCAGGGATGAGAGATGACTTGGGTACGCTGACCATGATCCGGAGTCTGCGGAATAGGTCCAGTGTGAAAGAAACAATTTCCAACAAAAGATCCCTGGACGGGGCTGATTTCAGCCAGCCATCCAGGTAAGGGAACACCGCAATACCCCTGCAGCGCAGGAACACCACCACGCACTTGGTAAAAACCCGAGGTGCCAAAGACAGGCCAAAGGGGAGCACCCGGAACTGGAAATGTTCTCCTTGGAAACAGACATGCAGGAATCGGTGGTGGCTGGGGAAAATGGGAATGTGCAGGTAAGCATCCTGCATGTCCAGGGCGCAGAGTCAATGGTTCTCCATCAGTAGAGTAAGAAGGCCCTGGAGCATCAGCATGCGGAATTTCTTGTACTAGACATACTGATTGAGTTAACTCAAGTCGACTATGGGTCTGAAGTCCCCAGTCTTTTTTGGAACCAGGAAGAAATGGGCATAAAACCCTTTTCCCCTTTGCCCAACGTGAACTTGCTCGATTGTTTCTTTCAGCAAGAGTGAACTGACCTCCTCGCGAATGAGAAGGGCCTCGTCCCGGAAGTAAGAGGACTTCTGCGGAGGAGAGTCTGGAGAAATCTCCAGAAACTCAATGGTGTGTCCGACAGACACGAGTTGCAGGACCCACTCGTCTGAGGTTATCGCCCTCCATTCCTGCGAGTGGTGGGCGAACCTCCCCCCCACCTGCTCCCCGTCATGAGACTGAGGATGCAGTGGGGCCAGAGAGTCAAGAAGTGGTAGGACGTTCCGGAGGAGGTCCCCCTGAACATCGCTGATTCTTGGGGGCAGGGGGTGTAGCAGTACCCATGGTCTTACGCTTTCCTTGGCGTCGTGCCTGAGCATTCTTCCGCTGCCTCCCGGTCCTTTTCCGAAAGGGCTGCTGCTGTTGCTGGGTGCCCGATCGGTACATGGATGTAACGGATCTAAGGGCCACACCCTTGTCCTGTAGATCCATTATTATGTCCTTGGTATCCCCACCAGAAAGGACTGAGCCCCTGAAGGGGGTGTCCTGAATTGCCGACTGGGCTTCGTTGGCGAGCCCAGAGAGACGATGCCAAGAATGCCGCCTAAGGGCAATGGCAGTTGCAGAGGGACGGGCCACTGAATAGACAGAGTTGTAAGTAGCTTGAAGAGCATGCTTACAGGAGATCTTGGAGAGGCAGAGATACTTGGCAAGTTCCTCCTTAAGGGTCGAAGGGTCCATTGATTGGACCTTTGCCTCTAGCCTGGCCATAGTCTGTTTTTGGTGGGACACCATGTGGGCCACGTAACTAAGGGAACGAAGGGCGCACGTGGCCGACGAGTAGACCTTCTTCCCGAACTGGTCCATCAGTCTCGACTACGTCAGGAGGCGCTGTGTTCATGTGCTTAGGAGCTGTGGAGCAGTCATGAGCAGCTGAAATGACCAGAGTCTGCCTTGAGATGAGCCTTCAGAAAAGGGGCGTCCTTTGGCACCTCTTGGGGACACCGGGATAAAATGAGGCATCTGCCAGATGGTGGTGGTGAGGTCTTGATGAGGTGCCATCCATGGGGGGGACCAGAATAGAGGGCAGAGACTCTAAGTCCAAGTGTTCTGCTAGTCTCTGCTGCATAGGATCCTGGTCCTCCGACTCCCAGTCAAAGTGGTCCCTTAAGGCCCTCAAGAGGTCCGAAAAGGAAGGATCCTCCGGAAGGGACTTCGGGGAGGTCCTTCCTTTCGTATCCTCAGGGTCCTCCTCATGCTCCTCCTCTGAGGAATCTTCCTTCCCATCAGAACTATCTTCCGCCTCCTTGACAGGACGACGACCAAAATCCAGCAGGGGAACATCATGTCGAGTCTTCCCAGAGACGTGGACGGTAGAAATAGAACTGCTTGGGGAAGGGGACCTAGGAAGTTGCAGTTGTGGGAGTCTAGCTTCCAGATCCGTAACCAACTCCGATCTGGCCCCATGCCACCAAGACTGAATCATGGTCTTGAAATCCGGAAACACGAGAGGACCCATATAGGGAGAATATGGGTTGAATCCATGGTGGAACTGCCCAAAATGGCTCCAATCAGGAGTAGAAGCCCCTGGGTAGGATCCCCAGGATACCCAAAGGGTAATGGGGACACTTGGGTCTGGAATAAATCCCGACGTTACATCTGGCATCAGGGGACCCATCGACCTGCCGTTGTATAGATTGGAAGGGGTCGCGCGGGACAGCCCACGCCACAGGGTCCGCACCGCACTACCCGATCCGGTGCTGAAAGGATCAGGCGCGTGTTGGAAGGGCCAGACGAGGGAGCTCCAGCATTGGGGCCGGGTCCGGTGTCAGGGCCAAAGGTAAAGGCTGGTTGGCTGGTCCTGGCTGAGGGACTGTCGTCTGGATCACCGGCATCAGAGAAGACGCTGGTATCCCGACAGAAGGCGGAGGGGCCTCCACAGTTAGGCCAGACAGCCATGAAGGAGCCTCCTGATCCAGGACCCCAGCAGGGGAATGCGGAGATGTGCCCAAAACATCGACAGGATCGATGTGGCCTCCGATCCCATCGCTGGACGCATCAGACGATGAATGCGAGGAAGGAGGAGGAGGGAGAGGGCTTTCTCCTCTGGTCTCGCTGACATCAGAAGAGGCGCCGTTAGGCCCTGATGGGGGAACCGAGCCAGTGCGGTCGTCAAGAGATTTGATGGATTGATTAAAAGTTTATTTTTTCACAGGAAATTCATTTGTTAGGACAAAGTCCCGTTTACAATAAAGTCCTTCATGTAGATTCTAATACAATTACCAACGGACATTTAACATAACTAATACAAACAAAACTAATACAAACATAATCACACTCTACATACATACATTATTTAAAACACATACATAAAAAATACAAACCATTAAACAATTCATTTTTAAATTAAAAAAAAAATCTAAATTTGTTTTCTGTGATTCAGTCAAACCATTCCAACTTAATGCTACTCTATTCTGGAGCATACTGTCTCCTAGTATATTAAAGCTTCTATACATTGGGATATTGCTTAATGGATTCCTAGTCTTTATATATGATTCGTTATTTATCTTTCTTTTTAATTGCTTATACAAAGGATGGTTATACTTTTTGTGAATTATCTTATGACATATAGTAAGCCAGAGATAGTTTCTTTTTGCTTCAGGTTGAAGCCAATTTAACTTATTATAAATTATACAATGATGCTCATTTTTTATACTTCCGGAAGCAAATTTACCTATCCTATAATATATTTGATTAACCAAATTTAAAGCAGTTTTAGTCGAATTCATGTAAATTATAGAACCACACTCCAATATGGGTAACAGCATCTGTTTTGCCAATTGCTCCTTTGCCACCAAAGGTAAAGCTCCCGCAACTCTTCTAAGGGCCCCTAATCTTTTATTCACTTTCTTTACCTGAACTGATATGATTTACATGTCATTCTAACATCTACTTGAAACCCTAAGTATCTGTATGTTAATACATTTTCAACCTTTGTACCATCTTGTAAATGTAATTGTGGTTTGGGCTCTTTCCTCTATATGAACCAATCGAAAACAACATAATTTGTGTTTTTTTAGCATTCAAAAGAAGACCAGATTTACTGAACCATTTTTGCATTTGTAACAAATCACTTGGAAGTGAATCCATCATACCTGTGAGACTGTCAGCAGACGCCACTAAAACAGGGTCGTCTGCGTACAGTCTCGCCTCACTATGTTTAATTTCATGAACCAAATTATTAACATAAATATTAAATAATAATGGGCCCAAAATAGAGCCCTGGGGAACACTCTCTAGTTTCCCAGGGGCCGACATCATTGTACCACACTGAACACACATATCTATTTGTCAAATATGACTCGAGCCATTTTAATATTTGGCCCTTAATCCCTATGGCCCTTAACCTAGTCAAAAGCAAATCATATTGAACTAAATCAAAAGCCTTACTGAGATCCACAAACACTGCCCCAGTGTACTTTCCTTGGTTCATAGATGTAGCAACCAGGTCATTAAATTCCAACAGGGCAGTGTTTGTGGATCTCCCCTTAAACTAAAACCATGTTGCTCATCTACTATTACAGTATTTGTATCTAAATAATTATTTACATGTTCATAGACTTTACGTTCCAAGATTTTAGATCAAATTATAGGCCAATAGCCCTTTTGCCAATTTTAAGGAATAGTTCGATCCCCAGACTTATAAATGGGAATAATTTTCCCCATCTTCCAAATTTCAGGAACAGTAGAAGTACTCAAACTCCAGTTGAACAAATAGATCACAATAGGGGCCATTACATGTGCTCCCAATTTTAAATATTGGGCCTCAATCCCATCAATACCTCCCGATTTACTTTTATTTAAATTTTTTTGCTCTTTCAAATGGCTGGCTTAGTGGGTAAGGTCAGGCGGTCAGGGGTGGAGCCCCCAGCCGACTTATCGACCATAGCCAGGCGACTGCCCCCGGCCAGGGGAGTCTGCTTACCGGCCGCCGCATGGACCCGGAGGAGCTGAGGGATGACTTATCTGCTGGACTCTTGTCTGACTTACCGTCCGGCTGTTTCCTGGGCAGTAGCTGGGCCTTGCTCGTCGACAACCTGGTGTTGTCCGTGGAGCGAACCTGCTCCCTAGACTTCTCTTTGTGTTTTTTAGAAGGGTAAGATTTTTCGGACAAGTCCCTGAGGCGCTCCATCTTTTTCTCCAAGGAGACCAAATGAGTTTTAAGAAGGTGGGCCTCCAATGCCTGCCATCTTCATTTTTTTTGGTGGTCTAGATGAATGACTGGCACTCTGGGCAGGAGGAGGTAGGATGGTCTGAGCCTAGGTGGAGAACGCACTTCTGGTGACTGTCTTTGTGCGGGATCTGCGTGCCACAAGACGAGCACTTTTTATTCGGAGAAAACATCAAGTAGAAGGAACTAAATAATTCTGAAATTTGCGAGGTAAAATACAGACTCGATAGAAACTTTCACGACAATCGCTAATGAAAGTCTGCAATGCGACTGACACGAGGCAATGGCGGGAAAGAACTGGAGGGCGGGCGTGGGGACCACCCACTGTATACAATCACACCGACGTCGGGTCGGCGGTCCCCCATCAGGTATTGCTAGAAAAGTCTGCCATGCAGCCCGACGCCAGGTGGCGTCAGTCCTATATGTGAAGACCTACTGAAGGAACCCTCTTGAAGTAAGATCTCGGCGGCCCATCGAGAAGCAGGCGTCACAGGAATCCATATCCTGCTGACGTCCAAAGCAGGAGAGGCAGACGTCATGCTGGTCGGTAACCGATCTGTTGGCCACAGGGACACAGACGCATGGGAGGCCTACCCATTTTCTTCAACCGTTTCTTGTCCCGAGGACCACGCATGACGCGTACGGTAACTTAAAACAAACCAGAAAAGACTCAATGCCGCTGAATTGAAAGGAAAGATCTTACTGGACTGGAAACGGCGTCAAGTAGGCAGCAGAACCGAGGCGGAGTCGCGGTGGAGAAGTTGAAGGACAGCGTTGAACAGCTTCGAGGCCGTGACGGCAAACTAGGCCATGCAGAGAAACTCGAGTGAGGTGCTGTCTCAATGGTGGGAGAAGCAGAACTGAGGTGGAGGAAGATCCAACGGCCATTACTAGCCAACCCACGAGCAGCACTCAATGTGTCGGCCTCGTGGGCGGTGCCAACGGCCCCAGCTCCTCAAAAAAAAGTCTCCCACGGGTGCCTGTCTCCAGCCAGTCACTCTTCAGTGATAAATGGTGAAAACTGACACAGGGAAGATGTACAGTTATGCAAGAACATACTGTAACAGTAGATCTTAGAGAGAAGCTCCTGCAGCAAGCAACACCTGTAGGACTAAGTCGCCAGGTGCTAGGACCCCACGGAAAACGTCTACCTAGCAGTATACAGCAGGGGACCGCTCCAAACATCGTCCCGCCCCCGAAGTCGGTCAATGGTATACAAGGGGCAGTCCCCCAGCTCTACCTCAGTTCTCCCGCTGGAGACTCAGCACGCACAGATAGGAAACAGAGGAGGAATTTAGGAACGAGCAAGCACAAGGGGAAGGAGGGAGGTAAAACAGCACCTGTTGCAGGAGCTTCTCTCAAAAGATCTACAGTTACGGCAAATTCGTACATAACTGTACTATTTTACTTTGAGGAGAGTTCCTGCAGTAGGCAACTCCGGCAGGACTGAGTCCCAAGCAGTACCCAGAAATGAACCCCATCAACAGGGAGGAGGAAAGAAACAGTGGAGTCAATCCTTCAGGAAAGGAGACCCTGCAGGACCGCAAGGCCAAAGCCTGCCCTGTGTCTGGAAGCAATGTCCAAACTGTAGTGCTTGATGAAAGTGCGGACAGAATTCCAAGTGGCAGTTGCACAGATATCAGCCACAGAGACCCTCAGCAATAAAGCGAAGGAGGCAGACACTCCTCTTGTGGAATGGCCTTTAACCAGGCCCGGTAAAGACTTGCCATACTTCTGGTAGCAGAAGACAATGCAGTTCACCAACCATTTGGATAAAGTCTGCTTTGAAGCCAGAGTCTAAGGTTTTTGGGGTGAAAGAGCCAAACAACTGGTCAGATTTCCTAAGAGAATGGGTGCAATTTTGATAACTGAGCACCCTATGGACATCCAGAGCATGACTAAGACCTCCCCTCGATTTGAGTACTCCAGATAATAAAAAGGTAGGTGGATGTCCTGGTTCAGTGTAAATTAGGACACCACCTTTGTCAGAAAAGTACAGTTACGCAAGAACTTACCGCAACAGCAGATCTTTGAGAGAAGCTCTTGCAGCAGGTAACAATTAGGACGGCGGTTCCCGGCAATTTTTTCTTCCAGCAGTACCAATGTGGTAACGTCCTCCACCGATGTTGGCTCCACCAACGATGTCACCTATATAAGGGAGGAGTTCCCCACGTGCTCCAGTTCTTGCACCCCCCCCCCGGTCACGCAGAGAGATGGCAACAGGCAATAGCCAGAAGGATGAACCAAAAATTATTCCCTTGCAATGAAGGAAAGGCCAGCCTGAAAAAGGCCTGATCCCTTGGGGAAGGAGGGTGGGAAATACACCTGCTGCAGAGCTTCTCTCAAGATCTACTGTTCGGTAAGTTCTTACGTAAAGTACAGTTACGTAAGAACTTACCGTAACAGTAGATCTTCGAGAAAGGAAAATTACGATCCTACCGTAATTCTTGATCTTCTTGGACCAGTCTCCACCACTCATTCACACTAGTGGGATTGGCGCCGAGGCACTAAGACCCATCGAGCAAACTTTTGCTGGAGGGTCGTAGCGAGAGAGCGGCGCCCTTGAGACACGAGAAGTGGAAAGCAGCGGCTCGGACCGGTAATGACCATCTCGGCGACGACCCTCCAACCGCCTCAGTACCTTTTTACCAAGGAGGTGCAGCGCACCAACGAAAAAGGGTAACCTAAATTAAAAAGCGGACATAAGATAGTCCGTATGACCTGTGTAAGAAGGGTCAGCAAAGAAGTCCTCACGGCCTAAAGATTTGAGGGTGAAGACCAATACAGCGGTGAGCTCGGGGGATGGAGGTGGGCGTGTGAATGGTGGTAGGAGACTCGTCCAAGAAGATCCAGGATTACGGTGATGCGTAATTTCCTATCTTCCTGGACATAAGTCTCCACCACTCATTCACACTAGTGGGAGAGTACCAAGCTGATAATCCCCAAAAGGGCGGCAGGAAGCCAGAGCTCACGCTGCCTAAGATAGAAGCCTATTAAGGATAGTTCTGCAGCGCGGAATGCCATTGGCATGAATATCCAGTGCATAGTGCTTAACGAAAGTATGCACTGAGCTCCAGGTAGCGTTGCATATATCTGCAATTGGAACATTGCGAATTTCCGCTAGGGATGCCGACCGCCCTAGTAGAGTGGCGACACTCTACCTTCTAATTTAACTTGAGCCATGGAATAGCAATGACGAAGGCATACGCCACTAACCATGAAGAGATACATCTAATAGCGACAGGTTGACCCAGCCGGTGTCGCTGAAAAAACGAACAGTTGCTGAGTCTTACGAACATCCTTGGTTCTATCTAAATAGAACCGCAAAGGCTCTCTTAACATCCAAGGAATGAAGAGCTCGTTCCCTTCATTTTGGAAATTAGCAAATGTAGGGAAGTACCAGAGGTTGGTTCAGATGAATTCTGACACAACCTTGGGAAGAATTTAGGATGAGTACGGAGAACTACCTTGTCCTTATGGAATACAGTATCGAGAGGGTCCGTAACCAGTGCATGTATCTCAGAGACCCTGCGGGCTGAGGTAATGGCCACCAGGAAGGCAGTCTTCCAGGTAAAAAATTTTAGCTCACAGGTAGCTAAGGGTTCGAAAGGCTTCCGAGTGAGCATGTCCAGCACCAGGTTAATGTCCCAGGCTGCAACTGGACGCTTAACAGGGGGTCTGGTATGGAGAATCCTTAAGAAATCTCTCTTCACCATAGGTAACTGAGCCAGAGTTAAGGAAGAAACCGGCTCATGGAACGCTGAGATGGCACTAAGGTGAACTTAACTGTGGAGGTATTGAAGACCTAAGTTTGATAGGTCCAAAAGATACTCCAGAACCTTGCCAGGAGGACAGGAAAAGGGATTCAAGAGGATTTTGCACACCAGAGAGAAAACGCTTCCATTTGAAGCGTCACGTTTTCGGGTGGCTGGCTTCCGAGCAGCCAGAAGGATGTCTGAGACTCTACGAGGACGTTGAACCGATTCACTTCTATCTCTTCAGGAGCCAAGCATGAAGGTGAAGTGATTTCAGGTTAGGATGGACCAACGAACCCTGAGTCAGAAGACTGATTTGCAAAGGAAGTGGTCTGGAGAGCTGCCAACATACTGTTGAGTAGAGGAAACCATAGTTGCGAGGCCAGGAAGGAGCAATGAGAATCATCTTGGTCCCTGAGACTCGAACTTGAGGAGTACTCTGGATTAGAGGAAGTGGTGGAAGCAGAAAGAAAGCGCTTTGTCCACACGCAGCCTGAACGCATCCTGACAGAAAATGCCAGGCCCTGGATTTCTGGAGCAGAAGAGAGGCAGTTTTACGCTGAGTGGGGATGCAAAAGGTCAGGTCTGGAGTCCCCACTCTTTGAACAGGGACCGAGCTCGGCTGGATCGAGAGACCACTCGTGAGGGTCTGCCTCCGTTCTGCTGAGGTGATCTGCTAGGTCGTTTTGTATACCTGGCAGATAAACCGCTTGAATCAGAGACTTGTGCCCAAGCACCACTCCCACACCCTCATTGCTTCCCGCAAAGGGATAAGAATGAGCACCGCCTTGCTTGTTGATGTAATACATCACTGCTTTGTTGTCCGTTTGAAGAGAATGTTCTTGTGACAAAGGACATCCTTCAGAGCTCGGATTGCATAGAGGACCGCTCTCATCTCCAGGACATTTATGTGGAGATGAGTTTGAACTAGTCATACACCTTGAGTGTGGAGGAGAGACAGTGAGCTCCCATCCCATTAGCGATGCATCTGTGGTGATGGAGATCTGATGATCCGGGGAGCAAAGGGAATCCTTCCAGGAGATTGCTCTCTTGAGACCACCAGGTGAGGAGACCTTGAAGGGCTCCGTCACCTTGATGGGATAAGACTGGGGGTGAGAGGTCGGGACCACTGGTGGAGAGCATCCACTGGGTGGTTCTCATGTGCAGTCGGGCCAGAGGGACAGTGAAGACCGAGGACGCCATGAGACCCAACATGCGTTGCATCGAGAGAGCTGTAACGATTGGTTCTCTGATGTGAATGTCTGAAGGATGTCGAGTCTTCTGTCCTCTGGAAGGAAAGCCTTCGCTGAAGAGGTGTCCAGAAGGTCCCTATGAAAAGGAGCCTCTGGGAGGGTTGCAGTTGAGATTTTTCAAATTCAGCAGAACTCCCATGAGCAGTCAAGAAAAGCAGAAGTCGTTACCAAGGCTTCCAAAGTCCCTTGGCGGAAAAACTTACTAAAAGCCAACCGTCCAAGTAAAGAAACACTAAGTCCGACTTTCCAAGATACGCTCGGCGAGAACTGCACAACACTTTGTAAAAACTTCATGACCCCGAGAAGCAAAAACAGAACTCTGAACAATAATACTGACTAACTACTAAACACAAAGGAGGTGGAGTAAGGTCGAGCAGAGAATATGCTGGAGCAAGCATCCTGCATATCCAAGGCCAGCCAATCGTACTAATACAGCAAAAGTAACAAGTACCTAAAAAATCATCTTGAATTTCTCCTAAGGAGAATTTATTTAACACTCAAGAGTCTAGAAATAGGCACATCCCCAAATTCCTTGAAACCAAAATAATGGAGAAATAGAAAACCTGTATTTACATGAATGCAGAGGCACCAATTCCTATTACCCTATTATTCAAGAAAACCCCTGAATCACCCTTGGGAAAATCCCCAACTGAAAAACCAACAACCACAATTATCGTATAGAAAGAACAATCGAGAAATTTCCAAAAGTAGAAAATCAACCCTACACAGTATCCGAAAAAACCCATTATCCAAAAGTTATAAACTTTACTAGCCATAAGCATCAAACGACCACGGAAAAAATTCCACCTAAAAGGCAAGTAAGATGAAACTGAAACAACAACTCATAAATGCCACTACAAACTTTAAATCCCTACACTTTCTACTACATCTTCTTTTGAAATTTAGGCAGAATTTGCTTTTATAGAAAACTTCCCTACCTCTACCTAAAAGAACTAACACACTATAAAAACAACATCTATTCACATACCCCGAAAAACAGCAAAAATCTAACCCAACAACAAACTCTAATCTTCTAGTAACCTCTAAAACTTTACTCCACCTGAAAGGCAAAAAAAACCATCAAAAACACACCCATCACCTACTACTAACATCACTCATGCCAAATACACCACACCAAAATAAGCCCAGCACCATCACATCCCACTGGCAAACAAACAATGTCAAAAAAACATCACTCCATAACCTATTAATTAATGAACTCAACACCTCTAACACGCAGTCAAAACTAAACTCACTTGAAATCCAATCTGGAAGAACTTCAACCATTCTTTTCATAGACCACAAGAATATACTCATACACAAAAAAAAAAACCTTGATAACAGCAACTACACATACAACAGTAAACGCAGCAAAGACTCTCTTACCTAATGTATCAATCTTACGAGACTCTTTGTTAATAGATCGAGCTGTAGTAGTTGAGGAAGAAACGACCTTGTCATTCTCTGCCAGGACTACAATAGGATCCATAAGGCTTGGGATGCCAAAATGGGGCCGATCCTTGGGAGCTGAATACTTCTTATCAATGGATTTAGCCACTGAGGGAATAAGAGCAGGGTTATTCCATACCATTTGAGACAGCGTCTAGAAGGAAAACTGAATCGGAGGTCAAATCCGTGAGGATCTCCGAAGCATGAAGATACTGGAGTCTTAATATCTTCCCAGGATCGATGTCTGTAGTCTGGAGAGAAAGAGTGGATCCCAGGTTCTTCAACAGAGACTTAAAGGACAGGTCCTCGACCACAGGCTCTGTAGCAAAGAAAGATCCTGTTTCCTCCACTTCATCACCCAACCGAAGGTCTAGGTCAGGCTCAACATCATCTCCTGATGGTCCAGAAAGGACTGTTTGGACAGGAAAGGAGTGAAAATTAGGAGAGGAGGAAATGGCAGAAAAACAAGGAGAGTCCCCAAGGGCTGCGGCGCCAAGGGCAACAAAGCAGGCTGAAAGCAGCACCGAGGAGCGCCCGCAGCGCCGAAGAGCCTGTGACCCATAAGCACGGCCAGCCATGGAAAAACCTTTCCATTTGAAGGCATAACATTTTCTGGTCGACTCCTTACGGGATGCCTCAACTCATTGAGGACCTGATGAAGGCCAAGGCCTGGAACTCTAGCGGCTCAGGAGGCAGGCCGTCAGGTGCAAGAGTTGAAGATCGGATGGACACGCCCCTGATTGACTGAGAACAGGTCCGGGCGAGCTGGAAGCTGCCTGGAGTCTGGAGCGACACTGAGGAGATCTGGGTACCAGAACTTTGGCGAGGCCAGTCTGGGGCCATCAAGGAATCACCTGCGCCTTGTCCCGCCTCGCCTTGAAGCACCTTGTGGATCAAAGGAAATGGGGAAAAGGCGTAAAGAGGCCGGGGTCCACTGCCTCGAGAGGCATCCCCTGGCAGGCCCTGCTGAGGGCGGGCATGGAACAGACTCAGCTTCGCGTTCTCCCTGGAGGCAAACAGGTCCACCTGAGGTGTGCCCCAATGGGAGAACAGATGCTGTACTACCTCCGGCAGGAGAGACCACTCGTGGGATGCAGCCCCTATCCGGCTCAGGGCATACGGCCAGGGTGTTGGAGGCTCCTGCCACGTGAATGGCTAGGAGATCCGCCTCCAGGCTGCGCCACGAGTGACCAAATCTGGAGCTTCCATAGAAGCATGCAGGCGGCGTCCCGCCCTGGCGGTTTAGATAGATACATGGTCGTGGTATTGTCCGTCTGGACTGGGACCACTTGAGCCCGGAGGAGCAGGCAAAAGGCGGTGAGAGCTGGCGGACGCTCGAGACTCCAGCAGGTTGATGTGGCATGGGACTCCCCGGGGACCAGAGGCCATGAGCCAGTGTTCCCCAGATGGGCACCCCAACCCATCAGAGAGGCATCGGTCGATGAGGGACGATCGGCAAGGCTGAGACGAGCAGGATGCCACTCCTGCAAATGATCTGGAGCGGTCCCACCCACTGGAGGCGTTCCACATCTGTCACCCGACACAAGCTGGTCAAGGATGCTGGCGTTGTGACCACTGGCTGGCCAGTCCCACTGAAGGGGCCGCATGTTCCAGCGGGCCCAACGGACCACGCTGGTGCAGAGGCCGCCATAGAGACCCAAGGCCTTGGGAAGTCCCGGGCAGGCGCAGTGCCCAGCAGAAATGATCGGGCAAAGGAGGAAGAACCTACGTGGCCCTGTCCCACAGGGCAGCCTCTGGCTCGAAGAGAGTCGAGGCTGGCCCGATGAAGATAGAATCACCTGCTTAGGCTCGAGGTTCCGACTTGGCCTGCGTTGATAAAGGAGGCCCAGTTGAAACGAACCTGGAGGCCAGATCTCTGGACACTCACGCCTCCTTCCTGGAGGAGCTGCTATCAGCCAGTCGTCAGGTAAGGGGCACTGGATTTACCAGTAGCCATGAGATGCTGTCTCACTGCCATGTTGGTGCAGAGACCCTGGGAGCTGGAGACAAGCCGAAGGGCATGGCTTGGAACCGAAGAAGAGGATCCTTCGCTCAGGCAGAAGGAATCTCTGGTGAGACGGACGGATGAGGGACGTGAAAAAGCAGCATCCTGCAAGTCAGAAGCAGAGACCACGCCACCGCGTTCCAAGGATGGTACTATCTGGGCAGGTGACCATCACAGTTGAGACCTTAAGGAACTTATTTGGAGTCGTGTGAAGTAGAGAATGGAAACAGCCCCGTCCGTTCGGAACCAGGAAATACCTGGACACAAACCCTGGGTCTGAAGGAGGGTCCACCACTCTTATCCTCACCTCATACAGGAGGAGAGTGATATCGGCTCGCGAGCCAGCCAGTGAAAACTGGGGATCCCGAAGCCCCGAGGAGTGGCTCTGAAGGTGGTGCCTGCTCAGATTCCAGAGGCAGAGCCTGCCCGCCACCTCAAGACCCACCTGTCCGTAGTAGCAGCGGACCAGGCGGGCAGCAGTGCGGGCCGTCCCCGAGGACCCAGGGGAGTGGGTATGTGGGAATGGGCGACACCCCTCAGCCCGTCACTGGGCAGGCTGGAGGAGGGACACATTGAGGACCTCCTGGAGCCACCTCCTGCCTCCCTGTTAGAGGAAGCCGGCTTGGGCTGGGTTTGGGATGCGAGCCTGCTGGCCCCTGGTGCTGGGCCGAGGCGCTGGGGGCACAGAAGGGCCGAAAGGAGCTTAGGCTTGTAGTTTTACGGCCTTTGTCCTTCTGAGAGCGGAAGAGACAGAGTCCAGTAGCATTGGACTTCTCGATCCTCTGCAGGTGACCTTCCACCCACGGCCGAAGAGTCCAGTCCCAAAAAGGAACATCCAACCAACATGCTGGGTATCCGGAAGTAAAGGTGGATATCCTCAGCCAAGCCCTTGACAACACTTAGCACTCTTGGCCGCCACCGATCTGGCATAGAGTCCCCTATATCCAAAAGCAGTCTGGAGCACTGTTTGGCCACTGCCCTGCCTGGTCGCACCTGTGAACCGTAGTCTGCAGATCGGCGGGAGATGAGGATGACCTCATCCAGGGGCCCAACAGGCATGAGAAAAATGTGCCATGAGGGCGCGAACTGGCCTGGCCGAAAGCCGAGAGAGGCGCTTGGCGTAGACTTTATTGAAGCATAGTCAATTTCTTGGACTCCTTGTCAGGAAGGTTTGTCCACCCACAAGCTGGCCAGCGACAAGCAGCTGTCGGTAACTAACCCCTCAGCAGAGGTGTTCCGAAAAACGGACAAAGGAACCGGTAGGGACCGCATACTTCCTGGCCATCCTGGCCGAAGGTGCAGGGCAGGAGCAGGCGCTACCAAAGCTCCAGTGCGGACCCACTATGGCCTCGGCCACCGGAAGGCCTCCGTCGGAGAATCCCTCGGTCCAGAATCTCCGTGAGGATACCTGGCCCGTTTGGAAGCGGGTTCGAGCTCCATCCGGTGGACTCCGAGATGAGCGAAGAAGCAGTCCTAGGAAGAATGACGGGCTATACGTCCATTGATCTGACCTCCTGAAGACTCCAAGTCCAGTCGCTTGGAAAAGGAGGAATCATCTTGGACTCAGAAGAGTCCTCGAAAGCTGCCTCTGGCCTGAGCCACCCTTCACCTGCGAGGTGGGTCGGGAGTGAGGGTAACTGACGGCGATGGGGTAGACCCTTAGCCGACCCGAAAGTCCTGGTGGGAAGCCCCAGTGGTGGCTGTGGGCGGAGGTTCCACGGAATCGATTGGAGCAGCTGGTTTGGCGAACAACGGCCTGGGTAGCCAAATCCTCGGATAAGTCGGGGGTTGTGTCGGCAGCTCGGTGACAGCCACTTAATGGCGGGAAGGCGGCGGGGTGGCTTACTCCCGGCCAGGAGAACTGTTGCAACATAAGGTCCTCGTACCGTCGGCGTAATTTACGCGAAAGCCTCCCTCGTCGAGGAGGAGGGAGGCGGGGCGGCGATGGCACGCTTACACATGATGCGAGACCGAGACCGCCTATGGCGGTGGGATCGGCTGGACAGCAGTCCGGGCCGAGACCGAGAGTCCCGAATTTCCGAGGTACGGTGCGGGGAGGGTATCGGCGGAGCCAGCACCTCCCGGCTCGGATGGTCCATCCAGCTCCAGAGACTTGGAGGGCACAGGCGAGCCACGGGATCCTCAACTCCTCCCGGGGAACGGGAGGGAATCTCGGCTGCTAAAGGCGACAGCCCGTCAATGGGTGAAAAATCTCGACCGTCGGTGGGAGTCTGGAGTCAACTGACCTGGCAGGACACCGTGAGCCAGTGGCGAAGCCGAGCGATGCCCGAAGCCGGACGGTCGACGACTCGAGAGAGGACCTTTCACCTCCCAAGGCGTCGACGGAGGACTTACCCCTGTCTTCTTTTTGGACCGAGAATAAGGTCAGCAGGCGTAGGCCCTTCTCCCTTAGTGGAAGGGACAGACAAAGCTCATTAAAAGAAGCCGTGTAGGAAGAACCCAGAGAAGCGGGATAAATGCCGCGGCCGAGGAAGATCTGACCCCGGCCTCCTCTTGAGGCGATCATCCGCTCGAGCTGATCATGAGCTCCCGACGCCATGAGACACATAACCAGACCTCCTTGGACTTCACGGAGGAAGCGCTTCTCGGGCAGCCCAGTTGCAATCAGGCCTTACGGTCTTCGGGGCGTGGGCGAGAAAGATGAAGCACAGAGTCGCAAGCCTGCGGGGTGCGTGCTCAAGGCCTAAACAGTAGAACACACGTGGATGTGGATCAGGTCCAAGACATCTTCTGCCCGCATGGGCATCTCCGAAGGTATCTGGGGGTCGATTTGTCCACTTGCCCAGGCGGGGATCGAGACTGAAGTCTTTTTCGCCAAATTTATTTTAAATCCATAAGCGGAGAAATAGGAACCAGTCTCAGCGCAGAGGCGTTAAGGAGAACCTGAGCTTCAAGCGGTAGGAAGATCTGGCGTCATGGGGGGCGGAGCCGAGTTATACCACCGGGTGGATGGGAGAGCAAGCCTGAAGACCTTCCGGCAAGATTTAAAGCGGCAGAGATACCTGCCAATGAGTGTGGATGAACAACATATCCATGTCCTAGAACTAGAGTCTGGCGGGACGCCCCTTTTTATACCACGCCTGGCCGGACCCGGGATGACGTCGGGGCGGTCCCAGCTAGAGATGATAGCTAGGTTACTCCACGTTAAAGGTCCTGAGACCTGCCGGCTTCCAGTCCTAATGGTGTAACCTGCCGCAGAGCTGTGTCTGATAAGTCTGCAATCTTACTTGGGAGAAAATACTTACCGTCGAAATACCTGATGGAATGACGGACTCCAAGCAGCATAAACTTATAACAGGCCGAGTGGGAGACAGTATGGAAAGGAGACAGTAGGAACAGAGGGTCCTTCAGAAACCAGGCTCTGCAAACCTGCGAGGCCAAAACCTGCTCTGCGTCTGGAAATGAGGTCAGGGCTGTAATGCCTGATGAAGGTATGAACAGAACTCCAGGTAGCGGCAGCACAAATATCAACTGCAGGTATCCGCTTCAGCGCCACAAAGGAAGCAGCGACAGCTCTGGTAGAGTGAGCTGTAACCATCCCCGGGGTAGACCTGTTATGCTTCTGATAATAGAAGGTGCAATGGACCAACCATCGCGACAGCGTCAGTTTGGTGACTGGGCGACCCAAGGACCTTAGAGTAAAGGATACAAAGAGTTGTTTAGATTTCCTGTCCCCTTTGGTCCTGGCCAGATAACACTGGAGAGCCCTATGGACATCCAAGGAGTGAAGCAGGGATTCCCCCCTATTAGAATGCTCCGGGTAGTATAGCGGAAGCTGAATGGATTGGTTCAGGGTGAGCTCCGAAACCACTTTTGGTAGAAATTTCAGGTTAGTGCGAAGATCAACCCTATCTTTATGAAAAACAAGGTAGGGTTCTTTACACATGAGGACTTGAAGCTCTGAAATGTGCCTCACTGAAGTAACAGCTACCAAAAGCAGAGTTTTCCAGGACAAGAAATGAAGCTCAGCCTCCATGGCTGGTTGGGGAGGGGGGAGCGTAAGCTTCTCCAGGACAAAAAGGAAATCCCAAGGGGGAGGTCTGATATGCAAAATACCTTGCAGAAAGGCTTTAAAAACCTCCATCTGAGCCACCGTCTTATCCAAAACTGGCAAGTGATAAGCGGAGATGGCGGCCAGGTGTACTTTCATGGAGGAATAACTGAGACCCGACTCCAAGAGGGAGAGCAGGTATTCTAAAATGGAGTTAACCAAACAGACCAGTGGAGCCACCCTCTTGGCTGTGGCCCAGATACAGAAACGTTTCCACTTCATAGCATTAGTGGCAGGCTTATGCGCCTCAACCAGAATTTGCGCTACCTGAGCGGACACACCAAATCTGGCTTTAGCTAGGTCCTGAGGAGCCAGGCATGCAGGTGAAGAGAGCACAGATTTGGATGGACCAGGGGACCCTCTGTCCTGTGACAGAAGATGAGAGGAGAGTGGAAGAGGCAGTAGAGTCTCTGCCGCTAAGTGCTGAAGCAGTGGAAGCCAAATCTGATGCGGCCATAGCGGGGCGATCAGAATGAGGGTGGAAGGTTCCGACTGCACCTTGAGGAGAACCTTCTGCAAGAGTGGGAAGGACGGAAACACGTAAAGAAATCTCCCTTTCTAAGAGAGGGACAACGCGTCTTGCCAAAAAGCTCCAGGCTCTGGACCTAGCAAGCAGAAACTGGCCAGTTTTGTGTTGAAGTGTGACGTGAAGAGATCCAGCTCTGGTGTCCCCCACTGGCAGAAAATGTGATCTGCGACTTCTTGAAGCAGCTCCCATTCGTAAACCTGCAACTTTGTCCTGCTGAGTGCATCGGCTAACACGGTTTGTTCCCATGGAACGTGTACCGCCGTTAACATGAACTGATGCTCCAGAGCCCAATCCCACACCCGCATGGCTTCCCGGCAGAGGGGGATAAGAGTTTGTGCCACCTTGTTTGTTGATGTAGAACATCACTGAAGTGTTGTTTGTCTGGACCAAGGTGGCCCAGCACTAGGACAGAGACCAAGGCTTGCAGGGCATAAAGGACTGCTCTCAGCTCCAGAACATTGATATTCAGATCTTCCTCTATTGGGGACCAGGAGCCCTGAGTACTATGTGTCCCCAAGTGGGCGCCCCATCCCAAGGACAAGTCCGTGGTCAGAATCTGGTTTGGTGCCCCTGTGTGGAAGGGGATACCCGCCAGCAAATTTTGTGATGACATCCACAGCGTAATTCTCTGCGGATTGGCTCCGAGATCAGGATCGAGGCGTCCAAGATGTCTAGCGTTTGATCCCACTGAACTCTTAGTGACCACTGGATGGTTCTCATGCGTAGTCGCGCCAGATGGACTGAAACTATGGCAGCTGCCATATGCCCTAACAGCCTGAGGAGGAGCCTTGCAGGGACTCAAGGCAGAAGAGATCTGGTACGCCAGGACCCGAATCCGACCTGCTTTGTCGGAGGGAAGAAACACTTTCCCGAGAGTGGGGTCCAGAAGAGCTCCAATGAACTGGAGGTTCTGGGACAGGAGAAGATGAGACTTATTCCTGTTGACAGTGATCCCCAGGTGTTGAAACAGCGAAATGCATTCCCTGATGGTTTCCAACAGGCGGGACCTGGAAGGAGCCAGTCATCCAGATAAAGAAACACAAAGTGGCCCAGTCTACGCAGTGCCGCAGCAACCAGAGCCAGGCACTTGGTGAAGACCCTGGGGGTTGAAAAGAGACCGAAGGGAAGGACTCTGAACTGATACCCTTGTCGTCTAACCTGAACCTCAGAAATCTTCGATGAGACCTGGAGATGGGGATATGCAAGTAAGCATCCTGCATGTCCAGGGACACCAGCCAGTCTCCCGCTGAGATGAGAGGCAGGACAGTGGGGAGGAAGACCACCCTGAATCTCGGGTACGAGACCCATTGGTTCAGATCGCTGAGGTCCAGAATGGGCCTGAGGTCTTCCAACTTCTTTGTAACTAGGGAGAAATGGGAGAAGAAACCTCTCTCTTGCTAGGCCGGGGGTACCGGCTCAATGGAGTTTTTATCCAAAAGGGATCATATCTCCCTTCTGATCAGAGCTCAGTGTTCCCTGGGATAACGGGATGGGGGCGGTGGTCTCTCCGGCAGAATGGTGTCGAACTCGATACAGGGCCCAAACTCCACAAGCTCGAGGACCCACTGGTCATAGATCATTTATTCCACGCATCTGCATACAGGGAAAAGCATCCTCCGACCGGCTCCTCTGGCAAGGTGTCTAGGGGAGGAGGATGGCCTGAACAGTCAGGCAGTGGGAGTGGGGGGTGGGTGGAAGTGGCTGCCTTGGCCTGCCAAGAGGAGGAGGCAGAGGATCCTCTGGCTCCCCGCCCCTGCGAGTGAGGACGCCTCACTGTGATTGGGGCTGCAAGCAAGGCTGATGTCCCCCACGGCCACGAAAACAAGGCTTATGAGAACGCCCCTGTCTCGGGCGGTACATGGACTGCACGGTTCAGATGGCCTCGCCGGAGTCCTGCAGCTAGGTGATGATCTTCTCCATGTCCTCGCCAAAGAACATGGAGCCCTTTAAGGAAGCATCCAGAATGTTTGTCTGAACATCTGAATCGAACCCAGACACCCGAAGCCAAGCATCACGTCTGAGGCAAATGCCAGTGGCGGCCACCCTGGAAGAGGTGTCCGCAGAGTCATAGGCCGACCTCAGAACGTAGGTACCCACATCTGAACTGTTCTTTTTTGAACTTGCATAATTTTTTATTAAGAGTTTAAAACAGCTTCCATGAATTCAGTGTACAATGTACAGTCCTTTGAAGGATTACAATACATCCAGTATTCACTGCTTAAAAAGCACTTCTAACTTTTTCAGACTATATGTTTCAGTATGACTCCCAGGAATACTTCCCCCTTATTACTACTGTAAGTGAAGGTGCAAATATCCCACTGACACTTAAAAAGTGCCATGGGGAAATGCACTCCCGCTTCCCCTGTTATTTAAATCCTTCATTGTACAATCTGTTTTAAATTATTTAACAGTTACATAGGTTCTACTTAATTAACCATACTTGTAATGATGCATTCTTAATTATTTGAACTTTCCATATGTACTCTAATCATATTCTCACAGAAACAATAAAACCAAAGCAAAAGTAAACAAGCATTTGTCAACGCCAAATGTTTGCTTGCTGGCATTGGCAGTGGTAGTGTAGAAGTTACAGAGCTGCGTAATAGGAATGGCAGTGAAGTATTGAACTGAAGCCAACCCCACCACCACCATGCAGAGAGTGACAGGCACTGGAGTGTGCCTTTGGGTCATCAGGCATAACGGGCATGCCATTTCACCACACCCCACCCTGCAGACACTGACGGCAGGTGTCACGGTGCCTTGGGGTCTTTGGTTTTACGCATCCTATATTCCATCAGGAACACGGTGAAATGGGTGCGGTATAGGAGAATGGGGTCAACTCTGGGGCGAAGAGTCCAAGGCATACCTCAATGCCTCTCACTGGCTGCAGGGTGTGGAATGGTATGAGCATTACAGGCAAGAATCCCAAGTCACACCCTGATGCCTGTCATTCTCTACAGGGGTTGGGCATTATGGTTGGAAACCCTAATACCTCAGGCATTTGTTGGTATTTTCACTCCAAATTTTCAACATGGTTTTTGTGACCCCACCTCATGAACAGTGGCAATATCAGTTTGTTGCAGCTGCTTATGCACAGTGACTCGGCATTTTAGCACCACAGGTGCAAAAACATTCGAACAGGATGTAAAAATGACAGCTGTACTGTTCATGGGGAGGTGTAAAAAATGGCAATGTTGCAAATCTGCAGTAAAAATATTAAAAAAACTGGTGAAGTCACGAGCGTGCATAGAAACTGTGCAACGCACAACCGTAATGCAATTAGTTTGGGGATTTTTTTTTCTTTTTTTTTTAACAGCAGATTGTCAACACAGGCATTTTGGGACCGCCGATCATAAACAGTGTCACTGTGATTTTCTTCATCTGTCCCGAACAATGATTTCCCACAGCGACCACGCATCTCTGCGCTGAAAGTGTGAAAACACATTTCGGCCATGTTGTGAAAAATGACAGCTGTACTTTTCATAAGGAAGTGTGGAAAAATGCCACTGGTGAAAATCTGGACTGAAAATATTACAAATTCATGAACTTTCGAGGTGCGTGGAAATTGTGCAATGCTCACTCGTAACAGTCATTTATGGACTTTTGTCACCAAATTTTCAACATAGCTATTTTAAGACCTCTGCTCGTGAACAAGCGTAACTGATTTTCTTAATCTGTCCCAAACATTGCTTTACGCTTCGACTGCACCATTATGCTACATGTGCAAAAACACATTTTAGGCGACATGTAAAAATGGCAGCTGTACTGTTCATAAGGAAGTGTAATAAAATGACAATGTTGAAAATTTGGAGAAAAATATTGAAAATTACATAAACTTACGATGCGTAAGAACTGCATAACCTGCGCTAAATAAAGTCATTTTAGGAGTTTTCACTCAATTTGCAACATAGCCATTTTAAGACCTCTGCTCATGAACAGTGTCACTGTGATTTTCTTAATGTGTCCCATACATTGATTTCGCACACCGACTGCGCCATTGTGCGCTACATGGGCGGAAACATGTTTTGGGCAAGATGTGAAAAATGACAGCTGTACTGCTCATAGGGAGGTGTGGTAAAATGGCAATGTTGAAAATCTGGAGTGAAAATATTGAAAATTCGCGAACTTACGAGCATGCGTAGGAACTGCGCAACGCATGCCCGTAAAACAGTCATTTTTAGGAACTTTTCCACGAAATTTTCAACATAGGCTTTTTGAGAGCCCACGTTATGAGCAGTGGCAGTGTCATTTCGTTACTTGGTCCCGAAAGGTGATTTTGCGCAGTGACTGCGAAATCACCCTTCGGGCCGATTAACGCCATGACAGTGAGAGCATTCATGAGAAGGGGTGCCAAAAATCCCATGTTGAAGATTTGGTGCAAAAATTCAAAAAAATGCCCGAGATATGCAGCAAAGTTGGAAAAACCCTATCTATCCCATTATATAGCTTACCGGCATTTCCTCAGTTCGCGGTCGGCTTTGAAGAGTGCAGACGTGTTCCCGGTCCACCGAAGATCATCGCGCGAGGTCGGAGGTAAGTATGGGGTGAGGGTTGTGGGGAGGTAAGAGTGCATTGGGTGGGTGCGGGTTGTGCGAGGGGGCAGGAAGAAGCTCCGAGGACACTTTTTGATTTGCAGGTTTATTTTTACTGAGACAAGGGGCGTTTGCCAAGCTGGGGTGGGCTCCCAGCATGGCAGCGAAAAACTGTTTAGGGGGCTGGGCCGACTGAGGATTGGGCACCCGTCGGCTATAACACATTTTGCCACGCTGGGGTGGGCTCCCAGCATGGCACCTGGATGCTGGGGGCGGGAGACAGTGGAGCCGACAGGATTGGGCACCCCGTCCAGGCTATAAATGTGTAGCCACGCTGAGGGGCACCCAGCGTGGCATGTGGAAGGCTTTTGGGGAGGGGGAGGCGCAGCACAGCCGGGCGAGAGTTAGGCACCCCGTCGGCTATACAATGTGCGATGGGGGTCAGCACGCGGTATGCGTGCGTGTGTGTATAGGGGAGGCGCATGCAGGCGATATCTTATCGCTGCTCACTGAAGCGTAGCTCCCCCTTTCAACTGTACTCCATTGCATTTTGGAGCTGTCATAGACAGCTCGAGCAGGCATTGGAGAACTGCGGCCGCACCTGCAAACACACTGCCTGAATTGGAAGAGGGCTGCCACACCTCCGAAAACTCAGATGATGGCACTATGTTTCTTGCACATGCGTGCAAGCAAACATAAAAAGGAAAAATTAACTTTCTGGTCGACATGAGTGCAAAGTGTTTCAGGGTAGCAAATATTGGTCTAATATGCGAGTGCACTCCAGATTTTCAATGTATTCATAAAATGGAAGCCATTTTACACTGAATTGATCTGTTGGTGTTCTTAACTGGGCCGTTATGGCCTCCATCTCTTTAATTCTGTTAATACTGGCCCTCCACATCGAAATGGATAACTGGTCAGAGCTTAGCCAGTGTTGGGTGATCACTTTTAGGGCGGCCGCTACTAATATGTAGTATAAGTATCTCTGATTTTTGGTTCTCCCCTCACTGGGTGGAAGACCCAGGATGAAGTGAGAGCTAGTCAGCACACAGTTCCACTGAAAAATGTTCTGTAAGGCCTGAGCTACCAGCTTCCAGTAATTAGTTATCTGGGGGCACTCCCAAAATATGTGGGCATAAGAACCAACTCCTCCACATCTCCTCCAACACTCCTGGGATGTGCCCTTTGAATAGTGTGCCGAGACAACTGGAGGAATGAAATGCCTGGTAACCACTCACCACCTAAAATTCCCCCAACTTGGAGAGCTGGATGTGCTAGGGATCCCTGCCCAAATTCTTACCCAATCCTCTTCTGCAAGATGTAAACCTAACTCCTCCTCCCATTTTCGTTCAATTTGTTGAATCAGTAATTTACCCACCTCCACCTGAAGTGACTTATGAATATATGATATATATATTTTCCCTCGAATCTATCCCCCTGCTTTTGAGGAAAGTGGTTCTCACTGGGACCGGAGGGTCTGAAAGAATCTCCCCCATGCCCACATTTGTCAAGATGTAATGCTGACATTGTAGGTATCTATAAAAGTCCTGTCTTGAAAGATTATATTCGCCCTGCATTTAGTCTGAGCTGTTCTGAAGCAGTTTCGCAAGCTCTGCCCATTGTGGGCGATCGGGCATGCTTTGCACAATGTCCAATCCTCATTCCCAAGGGGTGTTTTGGAATTGGACCACGTGTGTCAGGGAGTTGAGACTCCTGATACTGCAGGTGACAGCAGAGTACACTTTACGCCCCATGGAATCCAGCTGCGTCGACTCAGTCAGGCGGCTGGGTGCTCAGGTGTTTGGGCCTCTGCAAACAGTCGTGAGCTGCCGAAATCACCACAGAGTCCTCTGCGGGTGGTTCGGCCAATAAGGGGTGGTCCTTTGGGGCCCGGTAGAGCCAATGAGCCTTCTTGGGCATGGCAGAGGAGGAGAGAGCACTTCCAGGCTGCGGAAGTGACATCCTCAAAGGTGTCGACCGTGGGAGGGATGACCACCGGCTTTGGGTCTTTTTGGCAGAAGTATTTAGCCAATCGCAGTTGCTCGAGGTCCAGGGCCTCCGGGGTCGAAGAGGATGGGGACCTATGCAGTTTCCTCTTACGCCTCTTGTCCAGAGAGGGAGAGCGGAAGGAACTGCCGGACCTGGTCCTACTGTGTCTCTTGTACTTATGTTTCTTAGGTGCTGGCTCCTTCCCTACCTCTTGGTCAGAAAGCTCTGAGGCATCCGGCACTGGAACTGGAGTGGGTGTTGGAGGAGGTGCCCCCAATGGGAGATCATATTTCACAGTGTCCCACCAGTGGGAGAAGAGCTCCTTAACCTGCGAAAGATTCAATTTAGGGGAACTAGGTGCAGGGGGCAGAGGAGCACTAGGGTCTGTACTGGCCCCATCGTTGGGGGTTGGGGGGGTACCACCGCTGGGTCCGAACTCTTGTCACCGGTGTCAATGGGCACCAGCGTAGGCCTAAGGGGTAGCATCAGAGAGGTGCCACCTACTAAATCGTCAGGCTCTGACATCAAGTGGACCGGCAACTGTGGCGATGGGGTCTCAAAACTGAAGTCAGGAGGTGCCTGGGTGGCTGGCGTCGGGAGGGCTTTGACCGATGGCAGGATGGCCTTTGCCGGAGTGGTGGCCGAAGGGGCCATGGGCGGACACTGGTCCAGCGTCCGCTTGTCCTTAGAGCCAGACGGGTGTCCCTCAGGGGTGTGAGCCCTGGGACGGTCTGACTTGTGCTTTGAAGACTTTTCGACCAAGCGTCGGTCAGCTGCCGAAGGTGGGTGCTGGTTGGAGTCTTTAGATTTCGGCGGCAGGGACGAGGCCTGGCTGCTTGAAGACCCAGAGGCCTTGCTCGACTCCCAGGAGTCAGCCTTGGAAGAGGAGGCCGAACAGGATGAGGACTTACCTGTGCCTGTCGAGAGAGACTTCTCGGCGGGCGGATGCAACTTTGCTTGTGGGCAGGAGGGTGCTCGGACCCCCCCCCCCCCGGACGAGGCACATTCCATTGCGGCCAATTTCGACTCCGCTAAAAAGGTGGAAAAACAGGTTACTCACCTGTAACAGTAGTTCTAGGAGTGGTATATGTTGTTCATCCACACTTCCTGGCATTGCCTCTTTCCCCTTTAAATCTACCGAAAGTCTTAAAGCTGGCTCTTCCCACCCACCCGGGTGGTATAATCCTCGACTCCACCCCGTGATGTCAGATCTTAGCCCACTGGAAGCCAGGTTGTGAGTCTGCAGGCAGGGAGGTCGGGTGCGTCCATGTGGATGAACATATACCACTCCTACAACTACTGTTACAGGTGAGTAACCTGTTTTTCTAGGAGCGTGGATATGTTGTTCTATCCACACTTCTTGGCAGACTCCTAGCAGTTCTCTGGGAGGAGGGAGGCAAGGCGCACACCCCCTACTAAGGGAACAGAGACTGGAGAACCGAGGCTCCAAAACTAGCATCCCGGCGTGTCTCACAGTCGATGTGGTAGTGGGTGATGAAGGTGTTTGCTGACTTCCAGGTAGCAGCCTGACAGATTGGATAGGGATGTCCCTGGAAGGAGCCACCAAAGCAGCAGTATGGCAGGTAGAATGAGCTCCTATCCGTCTGGGAGGCTCCTTGCCCGCCAACTCGTAGCACAGTCCTATGCATAATATAATCCATCTTGCAATGGTCAGTTTGGCTGCAGGTCTGCTAGAAGCGGCTTCAGCGTAGGTGACGAACAGCTGGCGAACCACTCTGCGAATTTCCGCTGTCCTCTCCTTATAGGAGAGAGCAGGTCTCAGGTCCAGGGTATGGAGCAGATAATCGGTGTCCGAGGAGTAATTAGGATAACATACAGGCAGGGTCAACACCTGATTAAGGTGAAACTGACACCACCTTCGGAAAGAATTTCAGGTGGGGGCGCAGGACAACTTTGTCCCGGTGGAAGACCAGATAAGGGGAGTCCACTGAAAGCGCCTGGAACTCCCCTGTCCTTCTGGCTGACGTGATAGCCACTAGGAAGGCAGTCTTCCACGACAAGTGTGACAGCTCACACTTGTGCATGGGTTTGAATGGCTTGCCCATGAGCTTTGCCAGTACCAGCAGTAGATCCCATGGAGGTGGAGGTTTACACACTGGAGGGGATATGTGATCCAGGCCTTTGAAAAGGCGCCTGACCATTGTCTCCTGTCGCAATGTCGGCTGACCGGCCCATGCCTGGTAAGCAGAAATGGCTGCCAGGTGCACCCTAAGGGTTTAAGACCGTAGACCCCCTTTGGAGAGAGAGCAAAGGTAGTCGAGAATGTTAGCCAGAGAACAGGCTAAGGGGTCCAGACCCTTACCCTGACACCACATGGAAAACCTTTTCCATTTGAAGGCATAACATTTCCTGGTCAATTCTTTTCAAGATGCTTCCACCACAGCGTAGACATCTTAGGAAAGACACAAAGCCTGGAACTCTAGCCACTCAGGTACCAGGCTGTGAGGTGCAGGGACTGAAGGTCCGGATGAAGGACCTTCCCCTGGTTCAGAGATATCAGGTCCGGGCATGTACAAGCCGCTCCGGGGGCCTACAGCTGAGGCCAAGGAGATCTGGATACCAGAACTGGCGCAGCCAGTCTGGGGCTACCAGAAGCACTTTCTCCTTGTCTCTCCTCACCTTGAGTAACACCTTGTGGATCAAGGGAAATGGAAGGAAGGTGTAGAGGAGGCCTTGGGTCCACGGCCTCGAGAAGGCATCCTCCTGCAGCGAGCCTTGCTGAGGGGGCGGGCATGAAACAGCCTCAGCTTGGTGTTTTCCCCGGAGGCAAACAGGTCCACCATCGGTTTGCTCCAGTGGGAGAACAGACTGTAAGCAACCTCTGGATCGAGAGACCATTCGTGGGATGTCTGGCCTATGCGGCCGAGAGCATTCGCCAGCTGGTTCGAGATTCCTGCTACATGAATGGCTAGGAGGCCCGCCTCCAACCGGTTCACTAGGGTCCAGATGCGGAGCACCTCCTTGCACAGCAGATGGGAGTGTGTGCCGCCCCATTTGTTGAGGCAGTACACGGTCGTGGTATTGTCCGTCTGGACTTGAACCACTTGACGCCAGAGCAGAGGAGCGAAAGCTGACAGTGCCAGTCTGACTGCTCTGAGCTTCAACAGGTTGATGTGGCATCGGGACTCCTCGGGGGTACAGAACCTATGGGCCCTGTTGTCCCCCATGTATGCTCATGAGACAGGCATCGGTCATGAGAACGACTGTCAGCTTGGGGTGGGTGAACAGGATCCCTTCCTGTAACCGGTCCGGGGCGGTCCGCCATTGGAGAGCGTCCCACATCTTCTGGGTTACAGTGACCATCTGGTCGAAATGATCATGGCGCTGGGTCCACTGGGTGGTAAGCTCCCACTGGAGGGGGCGCAAGTGCAACCTGGCCCAATGGACCACTGAGGTGCACGTCGCCATGAAACCCAGAAGGCGCAGAAAGTCCTGGGCAGGGCGCAAGTGCCCAACTAGAAATTACTGGGCAAAGGAGGAGAGAACCTCCGCCCTGTCCGCTGGGACCCAAGCTCTGGCTTGACAAGAGTCGAGCTCTGCCTGGAGGAAGCCATCACCTGCGAGGGCACGAGTTATGATTTGGCCTCGTTGATTAGGAGGCCGAGCTGGGAGCAGGTTTGGAGGGCCAGATCCCTGGACCACTCCACCTCCTGTTGGGTGGAACCTGCTAGGAGCTAGTCGCTGAGGTAAGGATAAATCTTGACCCCCCTCCCATCCCAGACATTGTAGATGGGCTGCCACCACTGCAATGCATGTGATGAAGACCCGTGGGGCTGATGACAGGCCAAATGGCATGGCTCGGAACTCGTACAGGATCACTTCGACCCTGAGGCGGTGGAACCACTGATGGGATGGACGGATTGGGATGTGAAAGAATGCATCCTGCAGATCCAGTGAACAAAAAGGAAAATTACATACCTACCGTAATTCTTGATCTTCTCTTGTATCTTCACCATTCATTACTTCCTGGGTGTAAGCGGAGGCGCGCACCGTCACGAGAGCTTTTTTTTTTTTTTTTAATACCTAACGGCCCCGCCCTCGAGGCGGCGTCGCGTCGTCATGCAGCGCGAGGGCAGCCGTTATAGCGATGAGACTCCTCCTCCAACTCAGTTCTGTGGAGCCGGAGGGCAAAGAAAGCAGAAAATATAGATAGCGAGGCAAGATAGCGAGGGATAGCAAAGCAAGGAAGAATGAACTGAAAAGGAATAAGCCGATGGAGGAAGGACAGAGGAGATAAGAACATCCCTAGTCTAGGGACTGCAGGGCCTCCTTACCTGGACGACTCTGGAGGAGAGATGAGTAAGGAAATGAGAAAATAGAAGAAGAAGAAGAGAAGAGAGAGATGGGATGTTGAAGGGACCAGAATGCCCACGAGCATAGTTAGCTTGTAGCTGAAGGCTCGACTCAAAGGGAAGCAAGAACCCTCGGAGATAGAGCTGAAGAGAAGGTTCACCGAACCGCTAGACAGACTCAGGAGGGCATAGTCCTCATCTTCAACATGCCATTGTTCATGACACACCCGCCTGGGCTCCTGGCCAGGGAAGGCCTTTAACTGGAGGACACCAGAGGAGGGAAGAATAAAACCCCAGCAGCATGAGAGTGCTGCTCAGGGGTTTAGAAATGAAAATGCAAGCCTTTCAGGCGTTTCAAGACAGAAATGGGACTCAGACTGACTGGCTAAGGCAGGCCAAGGCTTAGGCTGGTTAGGATTGGATATGGTCAGCAGAGCTCTATTGTAAAATTGCCCAGGAGGACACTTAAAGGGAGAAACCAATAGCAAAACAGCGAGAAGAAAGCCTACCTTCTCATTTGCCTTCTTGTTTGATTTCTCCTTTTGACTAGATGCATGACCCAGATACCAAGATGCCTATAGCAGTCGGAGAGTGTTCCCTCAGCATTTTTATTTTTTTTTTTTAAAAGAAGAAAGGAACAGGCGATACTCGTTCCTCTGCTCTGAAAGCAAGAATAGAGGGAAAGATTTCAGGGCAACTATCTGAACACGGGATTGCAGGATCAAAACTGAATAGCGAGCCAGACCAAAAACCCCAGAGGTATCTTGCCAGAAGAATAGCAAGAGAAGTAGTGCAGTCTGATGCCAATGCAATCACGAGATGGCCCATGAATCTTAGAGTAAGTAATTTTTCTGGGTGTAGGACCCTCCCCTTAGAAAGAACTTTTTTTTATTCATATATATATATATATATATATTTTTTTTGGAAAAATTAAGGAATTTTCCCTATATTTTATAAACAAAGAAATGCAGAGAGGAAGGAGATGGGAGGTGGAGAAGCCACAGGAGGAGGCCACTGAGGGGATGGTGGGTGGGTGTAAGTAATGAATGGTGAAGATACAAGAAGATCAAAATTACGGTGAGTCGTAATTTTCCTATCTTCCCTTGTCAATCTTCACCATTCATTACTCCCTGGTGATACCAAGCTCCTCTTCCCAGGAGGAAGAGGCCATACCGAGGGAACAAGACCCCAGCCTTCTGCTGGTGAGAAACAGAAGGAAGACCCTGACTTATTCAGAAAGCCTAAGTGGGAGAAAGAGCTAGGAGCCTCCCGAGGGCGAGGAAGACGGATGGAGCCCTGTAAAGTCTCCTAGCTCTGGATGAGAAAAGGGTCCCCGGAGGCGGCGCGCATCACCCTCGCCGGGCCAGGGGTGACAACCTGGAGGAGAAGCCATGCCGTCCGCCTGATGCAGATCGCTGTCCCATAAGCCTGGAAGCCACCTCATTGGCGTCATAAGATGCCTTGCTTGGTGTCTTGCCAGCTCCAGGCCTACGCGGAGAGGGCAGCGGCTTGTCTGGTTTGCTCCGTGTCAGGCATAGATGCCAGCAGCTGGGACATCATCGACCACAGATGCGGTTGTAGGCAGCGTGGTGAGCCTGATGTGATGCAATACATGCACTCGCACGAGAAGAAGAACACTCTTCGCTAGCAGTCCGAACTGGAGAGAGTCGAATCCGGTGGGCGGTCATGCGCCAAGCAACGGCGCCCAGAAGGAGTATCAGGTATACCAAACCTGAGGGCGGGTTGGAAGGGAACCTAGAGACTCAGAGGGGCACAATACCTCGCTGGCAGTCCGCGGGGCTGGGAAGAAAACGGCGAGGAACTGCCAGGACGGATAGGCGCCTCCTGGAAGGGATAGGCCAGGAAGGTACCACCAGATGCTGGGCACTGAATTCACCAAGGAATTCACTGCGTCACCCGTTCGGTATTGTCTCTCGAGCGTGAAATCCGAAGATCCTCACCATCCTCAGGAGAAGCCTGATATTCTGTGAAATCAGCATCAGAGGACAGATGAGCAGGGGTTCCTCTCCCTCAGAGGAGGAGGCGAGGGATGATGGGGAACTGGAATGTCAGAGGATTCCCTGCGGCAGTGGGAGAGTCGAAGACCCGCTCATGCATGTAACTAACATGAGGGAAGGCAGCGCAGAACCCCTGAACTGCTCCCAGGATAACGGACCCGTGGGACCGACATGGCCTGGGGAGGCGGGGGTGAGCAGAGAGATGGGAGAGGGCACCTCCGAGGAGGCAACTGCTCTCTCGAGGCTCTGGAATCGGGAAGGAGCTCTAGTAGGAGGGATCCCGGATATCAAACCAGGCACAGAACGGAACTCTGGGAGGCGGAACCTGGAAGAGCCCTGGGAGACTCCCCTGTGACCGCGCGGACTGCATGGATCCAGGGCAGTCCGCACGAGCCCGCCAGAGGACACCCTAGAACCCTGGGGGAGGGGGGCTCTGCCTTTCTGGCTCCTGGCCACCCCCTGAGGTGGCAAAGAGAGCCAGCAGGGCGCCTGCCCCTCAGCCTCGGATTCAGGAGGGCCCTCCTCCCGACTGCAGCGTTCCCCTAACCCCAGAGGAGGTAACAGCACCCCGGGGGTAGCTGTCACAGGCCTCAGAGGAGCCTCCCCTCCGTCACCCCACGTCTGCCCCGGGACTCTCGGCCACCCCAGCCGAGGAACCCTCAGGAGATAATGACAAGGGGACAGAGGAGGACCCTTCTGCGCCGCCTGGTACCCCCTAGACACGAGGACCCAGATTCCGAAGAATGGGGGTGCCAGGATGGAGTCACATCTGAGTCATCGTCCTCCAGAGGGCGAGACCAACAGAGACCTCGATGCTGGCCACCCAGGGGTCCCAGTACCCGAGTCTACGGCGCGCTCGCCCCCCTGCCCCGGCAGCATGAAGGCCAACCCACCCCAGCGGCTCCGGCAGACCGGCACCGCCGGAGGAGGAAGGCCGCCCGCGCCACAGCGTCGGGCCAGCGGCACCGTCAGCAAGCGCCGCCAACTGATCGGCACCGTAACAGGCGCCGAGGCCAGCAGCACCACCAGCGGCGCCCGCCCGATCACGGCGCCGCGAGCGGCGCCCGGATCAAGCGCTCGATCACGGCACGGGATCTGGCTGGTGCCGGGCGGAGCCGCCGATCAGGCACCTGGGCGGCGCCCGGGATCAGCGGCTGTGGCGGCGTCAGGTCCACCGAGGCGGGCCCAGCCAGGAGCCTCGACGGGGGAGCCTGCACCTCCGAGGTGACTGCGAGGCGGTGTCAGCGCTGCGGCCCTGGAGGGACTCTGGCGCTCCCCAACACCCTGGAAGGGCCTCCCCTCGGCAAGAAGGAAGAGAACCCCCTCCTCCTCGGACCAGTATAGGCCGGGGAGGGACCAGGGGGAAAGGCCTAAGGATCTCACCGAGATTCCCTTGGCCTGCCCAAAGTCAGTCGCGAACCTTGCCACGAGCTTGTCTGTGCTCAGCGGACCTGAGGCCGATGGTCCATCGAGAAACAAGCGTCGCCGCGAATCCATATTATGGTTGGGTCCCAGGCAAGCGAAGACAGGCGTCATGCACGGTCCGGGGCGGAGAAATGCCAGCCGCGGGAGCACCGGCGGCCTTGGAGAACGCGGCCCGTCTTAGAAAAACGTTCTGCTCCAGGAACCGGACATAGCGAAATAAACAAGATTAAACACAGTCGGAAATACACCGGCGCCCGTACAAAAGGAAAGAAAAAGCAACAGTCTTACCGTGGGCGTCGAGTGTGAAAAGAGTCGGATCACGCACTTGGTTGCTACGCGAACAGGTGCTGCCTCGATGGGGAGAAACAGAACTGAGTTGGAGGAGGGTGAATTAGCTACTGGCGCCCCTCGCGCGGCGTCGCTCTCGTGGGGCCGTTAGGCATTTAAAAAAAAAAAAAAAGCTCCCGTGACAGGTGCGCGCCTCCGGCTTACACCCAGGAAGTAATGAATGGTGAAGATTGACAAGGGAAGATCCATATGTTTCATTCCAAGGATGGTTACGATCTGGTTCAGAGTGACCATCTGAGAAATGTGTGACCTGAAATATTGGTTCAGGTCGTGGAGACCTAGAATGGGGCGCCAGCCCCCCCGTCCACTTGGGCACCAGGAAGTACCTGGAGACAAAGCCTGGGTCTGCAGACTGTTCCGCCACTAGAGCTACTGCCTCCTTGAGGAGGAGATGAGCAATGTAGTCTCGAAGAGCCGACTGGGTGCATGCGGAAATCCATTCTCCCCGAGGGGCGTGGGCTCAGCTGGGAGGGCACTGCTTGAATTCTAGAGGCAGTCCCTAACCGACCACTTCAAGAACCCACCTGTCCATAGTGATAGTGGACCAGGCGGAAAGGAAGTGGTGCAGCCGGCCCCCCCACGGGAGGACCCAGAGCTGGTGTGATGGGAATAGGGTGGCCACCCCCATCCAGTCACTGAGCAGGCTTGGAGGAGGAGGAGGAGGCAGCTCCAGGACCTGAGCCTCGACCACCTCTGTGGGCCTGTTGGGGTCCAGGCTTGGGCCGAGAGCACCAAGCTTCAGCCTGCTGCTGATGATGCTGCTGTCCTCCTTGACAGGATTGCTGCCAGACCGCAGGGGAAGAGTGCCAAAAAGGCTTCTTCTTCTGCTGGTTCTTGCCCGAAGAACCCTGGGCAGAAGTGGCGTTCAAGGTGGCACTGGACTGCTCTATGCGCTGTAGGTGACCAGCCACTCCTGGACCAAACAAGTCGGTCCCCAGGAAAGGAACATCAGCTATTTTGTGCTGAGTATCCGCCCGAAAGGAGGAAAGCCTCAGCCAAGCCCTGCGGCGAGAGGTCACTGTGGCGGCTATCGAGCGGGCACAAGAATCCCTGATGTCCAGGGTGGTCTGGAGCTGTTTGGCAACAGCACAGCCCTGGTCACAGACCTGTTTGACCGTGGTCTGCATGTCCACGGGGAGATGAGGGAGGACTTGTCTAATGACCTGAGAAGGGCATGAGAGAAGTGTGCCATAATGACAGCTGAGCTGGCCTGACAAAGGCCCAAAGAAGAGGCCGTATAGACCTTTTGGGCAGTGTGGTCCATATTTTTGGACTCTTTGTCCGGAGGTCAGTCAGTGTCGGCCGAACTACCAGTATGCCTGAACACAGAGGCGGTCACCAGGCTCTCGGCTGAAGGGTGCTCTGTGAACCCCGCAAGGGATCCCATGGGCACCACGTACCTGCGGGCCATGCGGGCAGACTGTGCTGGGCATGAGGCAGGGCACTGCCAAAGTTCAAGGGCCAGGCCAACGATAGCTTCAGCCACTGGAAAGACCTCTGTCGGGGTATCCCCTCTCTTTAGAATATCTGTGAGAGGATACTCCTCCTTTTTCTGGATAGGTTCCAGGGGCATTCCCATGGAATCGGAAATGAGATGGAGAGTCCCTTGGAAGGAATAAGGGCCTTCCTCCATCCCTGTGCCAACGGACGACTCATCATCCCCAGGATGAGAGTGGAGCCCGGTGACAGAGTCCAAAGAGTTGTGATACAGTGGTCTACCGCCTGAATCACCCTCGATCCGCCGAGGGAGGTCCGGGGTGACTGTAACCAACAGAAGTTGGGGGAAGTCCGGTGTTTAGTTGGTCCTCTTTCGAGGGAGCCCCTCCTGTAGGCTGCTTAGGTGGCGGTTCCACAGGAATATGTGGAGAGACCGGAATAGGCCGAACCGGTGGACAGGCCAGCCCCACGGGAAGAGGAACCAGAGACTTTGGTTCCGGAGGGGTTGGCTTCGGCCTGGGAGGCAAAAGCCAAGTAATGGCCAGGGTGGGTGGCGGAGCTGGCTTTTGCCCGATCAGGATCAGCTGTTGCCACATAAGGTCCTCACAGCGCCAACGGAGTTTCCATCAGAGCCTCTCCTCATCCAAGGAGGATGAGGATGACCTGTGGCGTCACCTTCAAGCGCTTATGGCTCTTCCTCGGTCGTTCGGCTGAGGGAGTCCCGGACCTCGACCGAGATCAGGGAGGCCAACTCAGTCGATCAGGACACTGGTGGAATTAGTGAAACCCGAGGGTCCGGAACCAGGTCCTTGATGGGGACGCAAATGGGCTGGGTCACCTCATCAGGAAATACTAGGACCGGAGTCCGTTCTAGGGAGTCTGCCACGGCCGGCAACAAAGGGTCGACTGGGTCAAGGATTATCTCGACCTTGTAGGCCACTTCCTCGGTCCCCTGGCCAGACCGAAGATCCGTAAAGCCGGTGGCCAAGGAGGTGGTCTCGACCTCGTTCTTGAGACTCTGACCTCTCTCAGTCCCAAAATAGTCTTCGTCGAAGGTTCTTTTTCTCTCTTCCGAGAGCGAGAGGAGTGCGAGCCTGAGGGCGCCTCAACCCAGGTGGGGATAGACTGGTACAACTCTTTAAAAGAACCAGTAAAGGTGGAGCCTAGGTTAAGAGGAACAAAGAAGTTTCGACTGGACAAAGTGTGAGCGGCTTCCTCTTCGGACGCCTTCATTTGTTCCAGCTGCTCGGCGGACCACGCGACCGCGAAAGCCACCCACCTAGCCTCCTTTGACTTCACAGGAGTGTTCCTTTTTTTCTGTCTCCCCAGCTTCAGGCGTGCCTTGCAGTCAGGACGTTGGGATGGAAGGCCAAGCAATAACTGCAGGATGAGGTGTCATGGCCGACACCTAAGCAGTAGATGCACGTGAGGTGGGGATCGGTGCGCGACATCTTTTGGACGTAGGGACACCGGCAAAATCCAGGGGGAGATTTTTCCCTCCACGATCGATGCTGCAAAAGAGCGATCGCTAACTCGAACGAGTTTCAATTTCGGTTAAACCGACAATTTGAAAGCCAGGGCCTACAAAATGCGAGAGCACGAGGGAGGCAACCTGCATCTTCCAGCAGAAAGGAATATCTAGCATCACAGGGTGGAGCAGAGGATTATACCACCCGGGTGGGTGGGAGGAGCCAGCCTGAAGACTTCTGGTAGATTTGAAGTGGAAAAGGACAATACCAAGAAGTGTGGATAGAACAACATATCCACGCTCCTAGAAAGAGACTTCTGACGCCTGCTACGCGTTCAGGAGTTGAAGGCCTGACAATGGGGGCAGGCGTCGCTGTCGTGGTCGGGCCTGAGGCAGAAGAGACATGCTGAATGGCGGTCCTTTGGTGGTATCTGTCGCCCACAGAAGCACTTATTGACGTGCCCCTTGGTGGAAGATGACCGATATGAAAACTATGAATAAAATCGGTGGAGAAGGAAGGAGAGTGATCGGTACTGCGAGTGGTAACTGAAGATGAACTAACCCTGACCGTGTGGCGGGAAAGAACTGGAGCACGTGGGGAATGCCTCCCTTATCTAGGGTGATGTCGGGGGAGGAGCAGACGGCAGGGGGGCATTCCCATGCCGGTACTGCTGGAAGAAAAAATTGCCAAGAACCGCTGCCTGGTGGCATCAGTCCTAATTGTGTTACCTGTTGCAAGAGCTTCCTCTCAAAATAAGATCTAAGGATTAGTCCACAAAGACACCCTGTCCTTGTGGAAAACTAAATAAGTCTCTCTACACATCAAAGCATGAAGCTCGGAATTCCTTCGAGCAGAAATAACGGCAACTAAAAACACAGGTTACTCACCTCTAACAGTAGTTCTAGCAGTGGTATATGTTGTTCATCCACATGTCTGGCAGTATGCTGTCCCCTTTAATTCTTGTCAGAAGTCTTAAAGCTGGCTCCTCCTCCCACCCACCCACCCCCAGGTGGCATATCCCTCGGCTCCGTCCCATGATGACAGATCTTGCCCGCTGGAAGCAGGGTTGTGTGCGTCAAAACCGGGGAGGTCGGGTGGGTCTGTGTGGATGAACATATACCACTCCTAGATCTACTGTTACAGGTGAGTAACCTGTGTCTCTAGGGATGTGGATATGTTCTACACACATCTGGCAGACCCTAGCAGTTCTCCTGGAGGAGGGAGGCAAGGCGCACACACCCTATTTAGAAAACAGAGATTGGAGAACTGAGACTCCAAAACTAGCATCCCAGTGTGACTCTAGGTCAATGTGGTAATGGGAAATGAAGGTGTTTGCTGACTTCCAGGTAGCAGCCCTGCAGATTTCCTGAATAGGGATGTCCCTAGAAGCAGCCACCGTTGCAGCAGTATGGCGGGTGGAATGAGCCCCTAGACCTCCGGGACACTCCCTACCTGCCAACCTATAGCAGAGATCAATGCAGGTTTGTAATCCATCAGTCAACTGCTGGCTTGGCTGCAGGTCTGCCAGGTGCGGCTTCAGTGAAGGTGACAAACAGCTGGCAAACCTCTCCTCGAATTCCAGCCATGCGCTCCTTATAGTATGCGAGCACTCGCCTCAGGTCCAAGTTATGGAGCCTGTATTTGGCATCAGAGGTGTGGTTAGGGTAGAACACTGGTAGAGTCATCACCTGGTTCAGGTGGAACTCCAACACAACCTTCGGAAGGAACTTCGGGTAGGAGCACAAGACAACCATGTCCCTATGGAGGACCAGAAAAGGAGACTCGACAGAGCGCCTGGAGCTCCCCAATCCTTCTGGCTGACGCGATAGCCACCAAGAAGGCGGTCTTCCACGACAAATGCGATGTCTCACACTGGTGCATCGGTTCGAATGGCTTCCCCATGAGCTCTGCCAGTACCAGTGGTGGTTCACGCACCAGAGGGGATATGCGATTGAGGCCTAAAAAAAAAAAAAAAAAAGACCACCTTCTCCTGCGCCACCAACTGCTGATTGGCCCGTGCCCGGTAGGCAGAGATGGCTGCCAGGTACACTTTAAGGGTCATCAACCAAAGTCCCTCTTTGGAGAGAGAAGCATAGATAATCTAGGATACTAGCCACCGGACAGGTCAAAGGGTCCAACCCCTTGCCTTGACACCAAATGGAGAATCTCTTCCATTTGAAGGCATAGCGCTTCCTGGTCAATTCCTTCCTAGATGCCTCGACTACAGTAAGTACATCTTTGGAGAGACCCAAAGCCTTGAACTCTAACCACTCAAGAACCAGCTGTTAGGTGCAGGGATTGAAGGTCTGGGTGGAGTACCTTCCCTTGATTGATGGAAAGCAAGTCTGGGCATGCTGAAAGATGATGCCTTGGGATCCTGATGTTGAGGAAATCGGGTTCCAAAACTGGCGGGGCCAGTCCAGAGCCACCAAGATCACCTGTGCATTGTCCCTCCTGACCCTGAGGAGCACCTTGTGGATCAAGAGGAGTGGAAGGAAGTCATAAAAGAGGCCTGGGGTCCATGGCCTTGAGAAGGCATCTCCCTGCAGTGAGCCCTGATTGGGGGGGCAGGCAAAAAACAGCCTCAGCTCTGCGTTCTCCCTGGAGATGAACAGGTCCACCTGAGGTTGCCCCACTGGGAGAACAAACTGTGTAATACATCTGGATGGAGAGACCACCCGTAGGACGCTTTGTCCACATGGCTGAGGGCGTCCGCCAGCTAACTGGAGGCTCCTGCCACATGAATGGCGAGGAGATCTGCCTCCAGTCGGCTCACGAAGGTCGAGATGCAGAGAGCTTCTGTGCACAGAAGCAGAGACTGCGTCCCGCCTTACTTGTTGAGATAGTATGTGGTCATGGTGTTGTCCGTCTGGACCTGAACCACTTGACCCCGAATGAACAGAGTAAATGCAGTCAGCGCCAGTCAGATTGCTCGGAGCTCCAGCAGGTTGATGCGGCATCGGGACTCCTCGGGGGTCCACAGCCTGTGGACTCCGTGTTCCCCCAGGTGGGCACCCCAGCCTGTGAGAGAGGCATTGCTCATCATGATGACCGGCGGCTCGGGGCGGACAAACTGGATCCCTTCCTGCAGATGCTCTGGGATGGTCCACCACTGGAGAGCGTCCCACATCTTCTGGGTCATAGAGGCCAGCAGGTCGAAATGACCTAGGCGCCAAGTCCACTAGTTGGCCAGCTCCCCCTGCCGGAAGCACATTTGCCACCGGACCCATTGGACCATGGAGGGGCAGGCTACCATATAGCCCAGAAGTTGCAGGAAGTTCCAGGCAGTGCGCAAGTACCCAACCAGAAATGATCGGGCAAAGGAAGAGGAGAGAACCTCTGTCCTGTCCACTGGGAGCTTGGCTCTGGTTCGACAAGAGTCGAGCTCTGCCCCAGTGAAGCAGATCACCTGCGAGGTAACTAGTTCAGACTTGGCCTCGTTGACTAGGAGGCCAAGGTCGATGCAGGTCTGGAGGGCCAGGTCTCTGGACCACTCCACCTCCTGCCTGGCGGGGCCCGCTATAAGCCAATCATCCCTGCAGGGATACACTCTGACCCCTCGATGCTGAAGATGGGCTGCCACCACTGCAATGCATTTGATGAAGACCCTGAGAGCTGATAACAGGCCGAACGGCATGGCTTGGAACTCGTAGAGGGTTCCCTTGGCACGGAAGCGGAGGAACCTCCAGTGGGACGGACGGATCAGGACATGAAAGAATGCATCCTGAGATCCAGGGAGCAGCCGCGAGGGAGAAAGTTGACTGAAGTCTTGAAAATTTTAAAATTAGTTTCGGGCGAACCGAAGAATTAGGATCCAGTCCATCACGCAGAGTGTTAAGGAGGGAACCTGAGCTTCCAAGCGGTAAGGAAGATCTGGCGACATGGGGTGGAGCCGAGACTTTTACCACCTGGGTGGGTGGGAGGAGCCAGCTTGAAGACTTTCCGGCAAGATTTAAAGCGGCAAGGAACCTGCCAGAAAGTGTGGATGAACAACATAGCCATGTCCCTAGAAATGAAAATTACATACCTACGTAATTATGATCTTTCTGTGCATCTTCACCATTCATCATTGTTGGGTACTTCGGCCGGAGGTCAGGCCCATGAGCTTTTCTTTTTAAGGAAGGTGGAGCAGGCAGCACCATCATCGTCGCCCTCGAGGCCGACGCACTGCATGGCGCTCGCGGGCTGTCAGTTAGGCTGCATCGACTCCGCCTGCCTGCCAGTTCTGAGTCGCCGGAGAGGTAAAAGGAAGGGAGTGGAGGGTGGGGCAAGGAAGTCCAGGGGACAGAAAAAGGAAAAGATCTATAAACTAAAAGGAGAAATAATGACAGAGGACAGAAAAGGAGAAAAAGTCTGAAACTAAAGGGATTGGGAGGGGCCCCAATCTCTGGAAATGGAAGAGGGAGGTAGGGTGGGTAAAGAATTTAGGAGGAGAGGGGGGGAAGTTAAACATCCCAGACTCTGGTCCGTCTCCAGATTACATAGGAACTGCAAGGAGTAGCCAAAGGCTTTCTGCCAGAATTCAAGGCACAGAGTGGCTGGCAAACACTCCAGATAAGCAGAGACGGCTATTCTGGAAGGACAGGATACAGAGAATTAACACCCTCTCAAGGAAAGATTATTGGTGAAAAAAGGGGACTTTTTTTTTGTAATAAACAAGGAGAAATAAGTTGGACGGAAACAGGGGGAGGAGGAGAGAATGGAGGGCAACTGACAACTCCCACCCCACCCCACAGGGATGGAGCCAAAGCACTGGAAAAGGAGTGCCCCCCCCCATGCTGTCCACTCTCCCTGGAACATTATCCCCCTGTGTGCCCCTGTTTTACCCCACTCCTAACAAGAAAGGAGAGGGGGAGGGATGGCCACATAGAGGGAGGGGGACCCAGAGACTGAGGCCCCAGGGGGATGGAGGATGGGATCGTGATGAATGGTGAAGATGCACAGAAAGATCATAATTACGGTAGGGTCGTAATTTTCATATCTTATCTGTGCCAGTCTTCACCATTCATCACTGTAGGGTGAGTGCCCAGACCCCTCGAAGGAGGATTCTTTTACACCCTAAGGGACAAAGTCCCTTAGCTCTCAGTGGGTGACACACTAAGAGGGAGAACCTTCAGGGCCTGGAGAGGCCCGAGAAGGGGAGAGTGAGACGGAGTCCCCCTGGAGGGGCAAGGAAGTTGCCCCGACAAGCACCGTCTTGTTCTACAGGAGAAGAGATAGGTTCTCTGGTGAGCGGAGTTAATCACCCTACGCCGGGCCAAGGGTGACAACTGGGAAAGACGCAGCCATGCCGTCCGCCTAGTGCAGATCGCTGTCCCTACGACCCTGGTAGCTACCTCGCAGGCATCATAGGATGCCCTTGCTTGGTGCCTTGCTAGTTCCAGGCCATGCGCAGAGAGTGCAATAAGCCATGGTCTGGTTTGCTCCGTATCAGGCAATGAGGCTAGAAGCTGACCTAGCCTGGACCACAAGGACCTGTCATAGGCTGCATAGTGGGCCCGATGTGCAGAAATGGAAAGCAATAACCGTGCCGAGTAGAAAGTCCTCCTACGCCAGAAGTCAAAATCCGAGGAGTCTTGATCTGGGGGGCGGTCACAGTGAACGGCGCGAAGCCCATCAGGAGTATCCAGCTGCGTCAATCCGGACTGCGGATGAGGCATGGAACCTGGAGACTCCGGGGGTGCGCAATACCTCTGGCTGAGATCCCTAGGGGCAGGAACTCCAGAGAAGGGCCTCTGCCAGGAATGCAACAACGCCTCCCGTAAGGGAGCAGGCCAGAGTGGCACCACAAGAGTGGCCTCACCAAAAAATCACCTAGAAGGGCGTGCGCCGAGTGCTCAGGATTGCTAACAGTGGCAGAGGTGAGGTGCAAGTCCTCCAACATCCTCACGAGAAAGTGCTGATACTCAGCGAGATCAGCAGCTGGAGAGATGTGGACAGAAGGTTCCTCTCCCCCAGAAGAGGGGGATGAGGAGCTGGAGGGCACCGGTTGTTCAGAGGGTGGCTGCTCGGGGGGGGGGGTTGAAAAACCTGACTGTCCATCGCCCTAACGTAAACTGGGAACCGAGCAGCCACCGTTCTGAACTGTTCCCAGGAGAGAGGCCCGCTAGGACCAAAGATGCCTGGGAGCACAGGAGAATGTGGCAGAGGAATGGGGACAGAACCAAGAAGAGATGTCGGTTGACCTCCGCCTGGGCTAAGGAGCGGACTGGGAGTACTCGCGGAAGAAAGTGCCTCGGAAGACCCCACAGCCAACAGCTGAACAACCACTTGGGTACTGCCTTGCCTAACGGCGAATCCCCATTGAGGAGACAGGCCGTATAGGTCAGAAGGGACGGTCCCCTACCTCCAAAAGAATGGGTCTCTCTCAAAGAGACCGAGGAGGAAGAGCGGAGATCCACACTACGGCTTCTCCCAGAGTCTGAGAGCAGACTCCGAAAAGAAGGCCGCGGCAAACCCCACGCCTCGACTGAGTCCGGAAGAGCCCTCCCTCCTCCTCCTCGAGGGGCCAGCCTAGGTAGCAGACAGCTCTGGGCAGCACCCGAAGGAGTTATCCAGGGCACAGAACCCTCCCCTCCCGTAGGTGCTCTGATCGGCCCCAAAGTTGGGCGATCCAGGCACACCACAGATGGGGGTACCACTGCTGAGGGATCAGTGAACCTACCAAGACCGGGCTGCAGAGCAATGGTGGCCTGCACCACTGCCTGCTGGTCAGCACCCCTGACCCCAGTCTCGGTAGCCACCAACCCCACCTCAGAAGGGGGCAGACTCCGGCTTGTCGAGGAAACTACTGGGCTGCCCACTCCAACAGCCAATCCCAAAGAGTCAGACTGTCCGTCTGACTCCGAGCCCGACTCCGCCTCCGAGGAGGGAGACGCAGAGGCCCTGTGCCAGATTGTAGGAGGGCACCCACTGCCATCTCTGCCAAAAGGGGTGCCAGAGACCAAAGCCATGCCCAAGCCAGTGCCAGGTGTCCCCTACAGTACCACGAGTGGAATCCGCAGGGGGCACGGCTCCAGTCCAAACAGGCGCTCCAGAGTCTGAACCAGCCACGGTGCCATCCGGCTTCACAGCGCCACCGAATGAATGGTGCAGAGGGCAGAGGTAGCACCAACTGCACCATCGGACATAGAGGACGCACCACGAATGGCATCGAGGGCAGAGGCGGCACCGACGGCATAATCTGACGCCCCAAGTCCCAGGACACAGCGCCATGCTCAACCGGCGCTGCCGGACAGGCGCCAGGCGGGCATAGACAAAGGCAGTGCGCCGTAGAAGCTCCCACGGCGCCACTAGCAGTATCAGTGCTGCAAATGGCTCCAACAGAAGCCATGGCGCCGCATGACAAGTCGGCGCCGACGACGGCTCCGTCAGGGCCCACGCGTCAAGGCCTGCAACAAGGATGGTGCCAACCCGGGCCTTGCGAACTGCGGGTCTGACACCGGGGGAGCCTTCACCCCCTGAAGGGGCGATTACCGTGGCGGCACCTCCCGCCCACTCCCCCAAAAGGAGCAGGACAGGCCTCCTGCACCGCAGAAGGAGCTTCAGCAATGGCTAAGCTACTAGTAGCCGAGGCTCCCTCCTCCTTGGTCCACATAGAACCGGGAGGGGAACCGGAGGAAAGGCAGAGAGAGCGTGGCTTGGCCCGACGAGTGCGTGCCCAACCCCCAAGAGTCGGCGGAGCTCACCCCACTTTCCAGGCGTGTTGCTCGATGACCCAGCAGTCCATGGAGAAACAGACGTCGCACGAATCCATGTCGTGAAGCAAGCCAAGACACGAAAGAGTCGATGAGCACTGCATATTTGCGGGCCATCTGGGTTGATGGCGCAGAGCAGTTGGCAGGGTGCTACCAAAGCTCCAGGGCTGGGCCAACCATGGCTTCGGCCACTAGAAGCCCTCCACCGTAGAATCCCTTGTCCAGGATGTCTGTAAGGGGATACTGAGCCTGCTTTTGAACAGGCTCCAGAGGCATCCCCGTTGATTTGGCAATCAGAGGATGCACATGAGGACATGGGACCCTCCTCTGTCGACAGACCCCAGAGCGACTCCTTGTTGAGCGGACAGAAGTGCAGCGAGAAGTCCTCAGACAACGAAGAGTCCGCATAGATAGGTCTACCACCAGTGTCGCCCTCGACCCACCACAGTTGGACGTAAGAGTGAGACAGCCTGTGTGGAAGGTCCTTGGTGGGCAGAGACTCCTTGACCGGAGCCCCAGAGGGAAGCTGTATGGGTGGCAGCTCCATCACTATCGGTGGAGAGACTGGTTCTGGCCAAGCCAGGAGGGCCTCCATCAGTTCCGCAGGTGATGGAACAGTGTCAACTGGTTCCGGAGGTGTTGGCATCGGCCTGACGGGTGACAGCCACGTGATGGCCGGTGTGGGAGTCTGGGTCGGCTTCGGGCCGGCCAGCACCAATTGTTGCCACACAAGATCCTCATAGCATTGGCGCAACTTGTGCCGAAGCCTCTCCTCTTCCAAGAAGGACAAGGACAAATAGCAGTGGCGCCGCTTCTTGGAACACCCAGCATAGTGTCAAGATTTCTTGTACCTATTGGACGAAGAAGACAGAGACCTTGACTGCCGGGGGCACTCAGAGAGAACCGGGGAGATCTGCGGCTCCTCCAGGTCCCGGTCAGGGACCGAGAGGAGGTTCTCAGCAGGCTGTCTCCTCATCAATAGGTCCAGGTAGGACTGGAGTCCTGAACAGAGAGCTGTCAGCCTCATCGAGCGACAACAGGTTGACAGAGTAGATGACAATTTTGACTGGATTGTCGTCCCGTGTCTTTGCTGGCTGGCCTGACAGGGGCTCCGTAAAGCCAATGGCCAATGCTGCAGTTTCACCGAATTCTAAACCGGAGATTCCAGGGACCGAGAACATTCTTGATCCCAAGGACGATAACGGCAAGCCTTCTTTTCTCTCGACTCTTTCTCCCTTTGCCAGGAATGTGAGCTGTGCGATGCAGACGGGTCTTACCCCTTTGTCAGGCGAGACTGGGACAGCTCCTTGAAGGAGTCTAAAGGTGGAGCCCAGTTTCAGTGGAACGAAGGCAGAGGCTGAAGAGGACTGATCAGCAGCCCGAGCTGCCTCCTCCTCGAAGGCCTTCATCTGCTCAAGTTGCTCAGCAGACCCTGAAGCCACGGAGACCACCCAATGGGCTTCCTTACATTTGACCAGCGGGTTCTGGCTTTCCGGATGGCCAAGCTGCAAATGGGTGAGATGATCATTGAGCACGTTCGGCTGAAAAGAGCGACAGAAATCGCAGGCCTGGGTATCGTGCTCGGAACCCAGTCAAAAAATGCATGTGGTGTGCAGGTCGGTACATGACATCTTCTGCCCGCAGGGGCACCGACGGAACCCAGGTAAGGACATGTCCTCCATCATGGTCATGATCTAAGATCAATGATGAAAAACTTGTACGAGTTTAGGTTTTGGAAGTAAATCTGAAGATTTGAGCACCAGGGCCTACTCACAAGGGAGTGGTAAGAAGAGAACCTGCTTCTTCCAGCAGAAAGATCTGGTGTTATGGGGCGAAGCCAAGGGATATACCACCTGGGTGGGTGGGAGAAGCCAGCTTTAAAACATCCAGCAAGAATTATAGGGAAACTGATACTGCCAGACGTGTGGATAGATCATATCCACATCCCTAGAAAGAATGCTTCCACGACAGAATGCGGTTTGCCGGTTCAAAGGGAGGCAAAGCATGTTTCTCTAACAAACAAAGGAGGGACAGGATCCCAAATGGGAGGTTTGAGATGTAGGATGCCTCTCAAAAAAGGTACAGGATAGGTCCAGGGTCCTGCCCTCGATAAGTGCATGGTATGTAGAGATGGCTGACAAAAGCACCTTAATGGAGGAATAACCCAGGCTGGAATGTGACAGGGCAAGGAGGTACTCCAACACTGAGGTCGCCAGACAAGTGAAGGGTTCAAGGGAACGGGCGGAAGCCCACAGAAAACCTTTTCCACTTCATAGCGTAGTTGTTCATGTGGAAGTCTTCCTAGCGGCTACCAGGACCTCCGCCACTCTCGGGGAGACCCCGAGAAGGGAAATAGTTAGGCCTGCAGAAGTCACGCATGTAGATGCCGTGACTTAAGTCCGGATGGATTAAGGTGCCCCTTTCTGGCACTGGGTCTAGTGAGCGCCGACAAGAATAGCTTTTGCATGGTGCGCACAGTAAAAAAGGCGCCAATTATATTTTTGCGGGGGGGCTTTGCCCCATGCACCCCTTCCCAATGCAGGGGGCTCTGCCCCCTGCATCCCCTGGACTTAAGGATTCTCACTCCTGGGGGGAGCAGACCACAGGGAAAGTTAAAATGTGTGGGCCATGGAAACCTCGTAAAATAAATAAATAATACAAGTCCCAATGCAGCAAAAGTTGGCCGAGCTGCTCCATGCCCCAGCCCTCCACACCACGGGAGCAGCTCGGCCACCCTCCTGTTCTTTGCAGCCCTTGTCCTTTTACAGGACCATGGACAGCGAACAGGGGATCGCTTACAGCAAGCATGGTAAAACCCCACTCACTGTCCGTGTGAGCGCTTACCAGACTAGCACTGTATAGTGTGGCACTATTCTGGTAGTGCTCACTTGACTGGGTACCCCCTGTCCTGGGAGAGCAAGCACGAGTTCAGGGGCAGAGGAAATGGAGGCTCCACTGGTAGCTGCTGGGGCAGGGGAAACCAAATCTGCCGTGGCCAGTAAGGAGCAGTGAGGATCATTTCTGCTCCCTCTGCCTGAAGCTTGAGAAGTACCCTATGAGGAAAGTGCGACAAGGTGGAATAGGATCCTGTCCCATTTGTTATGGAGAAGGTGTTTAAATTCAAGGTTCTGTTCTTTCCTGTCTCTTCTCTGTCTGGCTGCGCAACACAATTTTCCTGTGAGACTTTGGATTTGATCACCCCAACAATCTCGCATTTCTTTGCCTCTCACTGTGTCTCAGTTTTCTCTTGCTGTCTGTTTTTCTCCCTTGCATAACTGTATCTGCTAATATAAAAATACATGCAAATCATTATGTGGAAATATAACTGATATTGGGATTCCTTTGTTTAGAAATTATACAGCCTTCATTTTTGAAATGTATATAATTATATTTTGAGATGATTGCAAAAAGCTGCTGGGAACTAGAGGTTACTTGAGTGCAAATCTTTTGCAAAAGCTGCAGAAGGGGCCTCAGCTCAAAGCACACTGTGTTCCAGCAGCTACTGGCTGATATTTACAAAAACAGGATGCTTGCTAAGGATGGTGGTTGAAAAGACTTATAAGAGTTAACTGCAACAGCAAGAAAGATAGGAAGAACAAGGGACACAGACTGAAAGAAAACTATTTTATTTTGCCATTGTAAATAGTTATACTGAACAAGTTCATTTTATAATACTGCTAGTGTAAATAAATTTTTGGTGAATTCTACAACTGCTCCTGGTTTTCCTATGCTTCCTGACTTGTGCCTCGACAACAGGAAGGCATAAAAGGAATCTCCCTGCCCAGCAGAGGGACAATGCGTCTCACCAGAAAACACCAGGCCCTGGATCAAGCAAGCAGAAACTGGGCAGTTTGGTGTTGAATGGGGACGCAAAGAGGTCCAACTCTGGACGAACCCATCTGTCGAAGAGGTCATCTGTGACGGTTTGCAGGAGCTCCCACTCATGGACTTTGGACCGAGACCTGCTTAGGCTGTCTGCCAAGGTGTTTTGGATGCCTGCAACATGGATGGCTGTTAGTTCCAGCCCGTGAGCAATGACCCAATGCAAAACCCTCACGGCCTCTCTGCAAAGAGGATACGAGTGGGTGCCCCCGTTTGTTGATGTAAAACACCACGGACATATTGTCCGACTGAATCAAGGGGGTGCCTGGAAGGAGATCCAACTGGAAAGCCTGCATGGCAAAGAATTGCCCTCATCTCCAGGACACTGATGTGGAGATCTCACTCCAGTGAAGACCAAGCCTCCTGGGTCTGTTTGTCAGTCAGATGGGCTCCCCTAGCCCTGGTTGGAGGCATCCGTGGTCAGGATTTCAGCAGGTGGGTTTTTGCGGAAGGGTATCCCCTTCATCAAATTGGGCAAGTCAGGCCACCACCAAAGTGTCCTTTGGACTGCCTGCGAGATCAGCACGTGCTGATCCAGGTCATCCGACTGCTGATCTCACTGAACCTGAAGGGTCCACTGGGGTACCCTCATATGAAGGCGCGCCAGAGGGACAGTGGGTATAGCAGCTGCCATGTGGCCGAGAAGTCTGGAGTATGTCCAAGCTGGAGTCCGGCAAGACAAAGATACCAGGAGGGCTGAGGATTGGAGCTTTTCCACCCTGTCCCTCGGCAGAAAGGCCCTTCCCTATTTGGTGTCCAGAATGGCTGTGCATTGAAGTCTACTACTAGGCCACGGAGAGGACTTGGGAAGATTCAGGGTGATACCAAGAGACTGGAAGAGGATGAAGGTCCCCTCCAGAGTCCTCAGAAGCTGCTCCTTGGTGGAGGCCACCTGGAACCAGTCATCGAGGTAAGGAAAGATGTAGTGTCCCTTCCTTCTCAGGGCCACAGCCATGATGGCTAGGCACTTGGTGAACATGCAAGCAGCAAAGGACAAACTGAAGGGGAGGGCACGGAACCGATAATGGGAGTTCTGGAAGCAGAACCGCAGGAACTGTCTGTGGGGCTAAAAGATTTGAATGTGTAGATATGCGTCCTGCTTGTCCAGAGAACAAAGTCTGTCTCCCCCCCCGATGGAGGAGGGGGAGCAGGTCTGGCAGGGTGACCATTCTGAACAGTTTGTACTCCACAAACTGGTTCAGCAGACTCAGGTTGAGCATAGGCTGAAGGTCTCCGGTCTTCTTGGGGATAAGGAAAACGTGAGAGTAGTAGCCCTTTCCCCTCTGATCGGGAGAGAGATGGGCTCTATGGCCTGCCTGGATAGCAGAGACTGAATATCCTCTGGAAGCACGGAAAGATGAGAGAGAGAGCGTAACAAGAGGGTACCAAGAGGTTGTCCCATGGGACCTTGATACACTTCAAAATATGGCCCTGCTGTATAATATGTAGGACCCATAGATCTGAAGTAATGCTTCTCCACCCGTTGAGGTACAGGGAGAAGTGATCTCCTACCAACTACCCAAATGCTCTGCTTGGGGGGGGGTCAGGGAGGAAGACAGGCATAGGCACTGGGAGTGAGGAGAGAGGGCTGGGGGGGGGGCTTAGAGGCTCTTGGACCGGCGCCCCTCTCGGTTGTGAGGTAACCTTTCTCCTGAAGGTATCTCTAGAATGCTGACCCTGAAACCGCTGGCCCATGGAGTGACAAAAGGGACGACGCTTATTGGGCCCCGGCTTTGAGCGGTACATTCTGATTGGACTGCTTTCCCATAATCCTGGTGCCCCAGGATAATCTTCTCGGTAGGCTCCCCAAACAGCACTGGGCCTTGGAAGGACGCATCCAAAATACCCTCCTGTAGATCCTGGCGGAAGCCGTAGACCCTGAACCATGAGTTATGACATAAACAGATACCCACAGCAGCAGCCTGAGCTGAAGTGTCTGTGGTACTGTAAGGACAACGCAAGATGTGCTTACCTACACTGAACCCTGAGTAGAGGATATCAAGTAACACCGTAGTTTGCGGGGGGACTCAGGCTGACCTGTGGCCAATTCTAAGGCTTTCATCCACAGGGTGTTCTGGTATTTCACCATGTGAGCTAAGAAGTTAAACTACTCTGCCAAGAAGGGTTCATTCTCAGGGGCTTTATACAGCTGGTCAGCCTTCCTAGAGACGGCAGAAACCAAAGAAGGGTGCTTCCATGCCAACATGGTCATGTCCTGCTAGGAAGGAACTAAAGGAGGTAGGACCACTGGTTTGGGGTCCTGCAACTCCAAATGTTCAGCCAGCTAGCGCCTTTCCGGATCAAGATCCTCAGTATCCCAGCCGTTAAGCGCCTGTATGTGCCCCATGACGTCCGTGAAACTGGGATCATCAGGAGGGGACCGAGACGTGTCCAGAAGATCGACTGGGGCAGGAGAAAATCCATCCTCTTTTTTTTGTTTTCTTTAAAATCACATTATTTGTCCACCGCCATGGACCCGGCAGAAGCTCGGCCCGAGGGAGAATATCCTCTGGCCCATGGGCCATATAGGTGCTGCAGAGTCCCAGTATTTTTCCTCCGTCCCGCCCGCGCCCATGCCCATGCAATGGGCATAGCAGCTGTCTCCGCCTCTGGGGAGGCAGCTAAGCACCCTGGGCATGGGCCGAACCCCTCTTGTTGTGCTGACACACAGCACAAACTCTCTACCCAGAGGAAGAAAAGCAGTCTGGGACGCTCAATCCTTACCTCCCTGGCCAACCCCTGAATGACCCAAGTCCATTCCTGAACCTGGGTCGCCAGCATGGCATGAGGTGTGGTGTCCAGCGCCTCAACCCGCAGCACCACCGGGCCAGCTATCCATCCTCTTAAGAATCAGAACGGGAACTTCCACTATAGCTCCCCGACTCCAAGGACCATGAAAAGAACCTGTGTTGTCTATGGTCGCAGGAGCTATGGCAACATCAGGAGGTAGATCTAGAGGAGTGCCGCTCATTACCCCAGTGGATCTAGGCTAGCTGGGCTCTAGTGGAGGTGAGAGTCCCGCGGAGGAGTTGGTAGCCTAGGTGGAGGACTAGGAGCTCTTGGCTGAGGCTCCTTATGGGGCGTGACTGGACCCTGAGGCAACAAGTCCCCTTTGATGATGTTCCACCATGAGGCAAAGAGGGCCCCCACTTCTACCAAGGAGACCAGGGTCCCTGGATCCTGTAGAGCATTTCCCCAATGGACTTGGCATCGGGGTTACAAGGTGGCGCCAAGCCCACGGGCTGCGACAGATCAGGCACCGTGGTGCACGGTGTTGGAGTGCCAGGCGTCATCAGGTCTGGAGGCGGCTGTTCCTTAGATGCTGGCCCTTCAGGGGTCCAAGGATCGCCATCAGAGACAGAGGATTAGGTGACCCAGGGTTCGCTTGGTTTGGGTCTGGTGAAACCAGAGTTGAACTAGTGGGAAGCTGCTGGGCTCGGACCGGAGTACCAGCTGGTGGCAGCTGAGGTGGCATACACTGGGGGGGGGAGACATGACACGTCCAACTGGTGATCCTGCTCCTGGCAGCAGGGCGTGCCATCGGGCTCTGATGTCCAGTCCGTTGGAGTCGGTGCCCCAGCCGGTCAGGCAGCAGGTAAAGACCCAGCACCCAAAACAGTGCCCCCGACTGGGTCTTCTGGTTTAAGTCTGGAAGGATGGACATAGGACCTAAGGCACAGGGGTGTTAGGGTCAAGGAAGACCCTGGCTGAAGGTCCTCCACCAAACGTCAGCACTTAGGGCAGGGAGCCTAACCAACAGCAACCTGGTAGGAATGAGAGCTGCCGGGGGGGGGGGGGAGACAGAGTCCAACCTCCCGCAGGAGGAAGGACTCTAGGTTGTCACCGCATGGCGTGGGGACAAAGGACGAGAGCTCAACTGGGACCCCTCTCTCTGTCCTTGTCCTGATAAGCGTGCTTCCCGTGGGGCTTCTTCTCCTGGGGAGTGCTTGAGGAGGATGATGTCCTGGTGGGTCTAGAAGATTCCATGGTGGCCAACTGCTGCTCCAGAAGAAAGCTCTTGAGGGTGTTCAGGTGGCGGATCCCAGTCCTCTGAATGAAGCTGCGGCAGTGCTGGCAGGCCTCGTTGTTGTGGCTGGGCTCCAGGAAGAACAAGCAGGCATCATGACCATCAGAGTGGGGAATCTGCTTGCCACAGGCACCTTATTAGATCCGCCCGCTCTGGAGCGAAAGGCGATGAAAGTCATTACAAGAACAAAGCAAACACTGTAGGGCAAAAGAAAAAGCGTGGGAAATACGCAAAGAAATGTAGTTACTGTCAGCAGAAGGTGTCCGTAGAGCCAAAGTGCGCAGGTCGACGGCGGGAAAAGAACTGAGGTAAGGTTGGGGGACTGCCCCTTATATACCACTGGCCAACGTCGGAAGCGGGCCGACATCAGTGGGTGGTCCCCCACTGTATATTGTTGGCTACAAGTTTTCCCATGGGGTCCTAGCACATGGCAGCCTAGTCCTACCAGTATTGCCTGCTGCAGGAGCTCTCCTCGAAGTAAGATCTTTAAATTCAGACAAGTGGAAAATCTTCCTTGTCAAACCTATGGCACTACTGGTGTTATCCTCCATACAGACTTATCTTCCTGGCCAGACAACCCTCTTCAAAATTACTGTTCACTACCTGCAATCCCAACTCCTTACCTACTCATTTCCTCTAGCCCCCAACCCCCTCCCCATGGTGGGTCTGGCAGGAATAGATTCCTCCTCTCTTGTGCAGGAACCTGTAGTGGAGTGGGAGGAGGAAAAGGGCCTTGCAGTACCTGCAAAGCCATCCTAGTAGATGTCATTCTCCCCTGTATTTTCTCCTGGGACCCTTGAACCCCAACATTTCCCCCGGCACCATGAACTGTCGAATACTGGCCTCATGCTCAAATAGCACACCCTGTGGTAGAGCAAGCTCCAGACCTCCTCCACCTAGGGTTGCTGTGACGGTAGACTGTGGCATTTACCTTCTCCACACTGGGGTGCACTGCCGGTGTGTCCACACCTGGCTGCCCAATTACCAGCTTGCTGACTTTACTCCCAAACCCAGGCAGCTGTCATGGCAACAAGATGTACTGCTGAGCCACAGGTACCACACTACCCTATTATTTTATTTGAAAACTTACACGGACCCCAATGTTACCTACAAGCAGGCCACCAGTAATAGCCCTAGGAAAAGGGACCAGAATTTGATTTTGCAGAACCTGTATGGAGCCTTGGGAGTACAACCAATCAGCAACTGTCACAGAGCTTTAACATTTTTTATTTTAAATCAGACACTATTAAATAAATTGAATCTCCTGTGGTGAACATCAGTTGCGGGAGATTCTAGGATGCCCCCTGTAGCAGTGTGCTCTGTAAAATGTTATTGCCTACCTCATGTGCTGATATATCAGCTTCCAGTAGCTGGTGTTTCTTCAGCAGATTGTTAACAGATGCCAGGTCCTTGCCATAGTCCTCAGAGGCCAGTAGGGCCTCCACCTGGAATACAAAAGTCAAAATGCATTTAGTGCAAAATATTTTTCTACAGTCTCCAAACGTAATCTTTAGGAGTTACTTTAACAGCTGCAACTCCTACTCTTCACATGGGGGGGGGGAGGAGAGAGACTGAGACCAGCAACAGGTAGTACTGCCCAGCCTAGTAAGCAATGCTCAGTTTTGGTGGTCTCAGGCAGAGAAAGACCACAGCAGCTACAAGTATGTAGAGAAATCAAATATCAAAGTAGGTGGAGAAAGACCCAAGAGGTCTGTAATATGGAGTGATGAAAGCAAACACTCCTCGCAAACGTCCTCCGTTATCTTCTGCAGTTCAGAGGAACTTACAAGGTGTACTTAATTTCACCCTAAAATATATCCTGCTTAAAAAAAAAATCTACCCACCCCCAAAAAAAAAAAAAAAAAAAAAGAGTTCCATGTATTTGCTAGTAACTAATAGCCTGCTCTGAGGCGCCTCCTTACCTCTGTGAGCCAGAAATCAAAGTCCTTGATTCCAGTGTTGAAGTTCTGCTGCTTATTGGCTTCCTTCAGCTTCTGGCTCTTTTCTGCAGATTTCTGGACCAGATACTGCCACTGGTCATTCAGGGCAGACAGACGGACCTGAGGAAGACATCACACACATCAGATGACACTTGTTCACTAACTAGCTCAACGAGGTTTCGACCCAACTATAAACTACAGACTGAACTATTCCTTCTAGAAAATCTACTGTTGGCCAATCTGCTTTTTCTTGCTGCTTTCCAAAATGTTGGTCCTCTCTTCCCCTTCCTATGCATTCTGCCTCTCCTTCCTTCCTGAAGTCTCTTCTTTCTGACTTCTGTCATCCTACCTGCAACTGCTTGTGACCCTTCCTCTTTTTCTCTATTCTCTAGTCTTGCCCTCTTCTTACTGTTCTGTTTTCCCTTTCTGTATATGTTAGAGCGTGCGTTATTTTCTAGATGCCTTAATTTACTATTCTGCCTATAATATTTATGATTCTGCTTGTAAAACTGTATTATTGTATTTTACCTTATTTTGTATTGTTAGCCATCTCCTGCTCCCCCCTCTCCTCCAGCACACATCTGGAAACGAGCCGTTTTCAGCCTAATATGTACTTCCTGGTTAAACTTTTAAATAAACTATTAAACAAATACTTCTCTATCACTTCAGGTTTCTCAATGCAGTGGTTTTAACAGTCAAAAAACAGTTATAGCGAAATAAAGGAAACCAGCAGCCATTGCTATACTTCAGTTTCTACCGCAATTCACAGTCTAATCCTGGCTAGGCAGTTACTTCGTAAGTTTATTTATAACCTTGCGACCTACAACTAAAAAAGAATAAACCTGCTAGTGCTCCCAAAAGATCAGAGTGTGCAAAGTGCAGACTCCCAGCAACCTTTAAAAGGGTGCACAACTAATAAATACTATACCTTCACAGCATCCTCACTGCCGGCACAGGCTCCCCTCTCGATCAGAGAATTCCCCATGTCGATAACACCCCGGATTCGGTCAGCGTTGGCGTGGAGCTCTGCTTCAAAGGCCTGGTGCTTTTGGTGTTTGCTCTGTGACAGATGAAGAATCGAACATTAATCTGTGTCCAGTCAGCTCCCAACACATTCTTGGGGCTCTGGGACTTGCACAAGGTTAATAAAATACAAACTTGGTAAAAAAAAAAACAAACAAAAAAAAAAAAAAACACACAACAACTGCGTTTTCCCTCTCTGCAAAACAGTACAGTGGCTGCTACAACAACAGCTGAAGAGCCGAACATTAGTACAGCATGAACAGAAGCTGAATACCCAACTGCTCCAACTTCAAACAGAAAGCAGACAAACAATGCTGGCATGTCTACAGGTCTTGTATGAATGAAATGAAAACTGGCACCACATGAATTTGAAAATATATGTATTTATGTACACCAAACTAAAAGTAAATATTTACACACAAGTTACACACACAAAATAAAAATGAACAGGGCATTCTGCACCGACTGGCATATTAAAGGCACTGCATTTAGACAGGCAATCAGGGCAATCTGTGCACCCTAGGAAATCATGAAATAGACAGGAATCCCACCAAAGAGCTGGAGGAGTTTGAACAAGATGCCCTTCAATCAGCTTTGGTGGATGCGAGTCCTCCCACACAACTGAAAGGTAATGCTCTAGTTAACAGAATAATTATGATTTATTGCTGCAGTACTAGAGTACAGCACAAACCTACATTCTTCCTATTAACTGTTCTATCACATGGAGGTAGTACTGAAATCTTCAATGAACCAGAAAAATGCAGAATGACCACAACAGATAAAATGGCTTTGTAAGACACAACTAATAAAAAGCAACATCCAAAACCTTCAGTGCATCTAGCTGGCTTCAACTTGAAAAGAGACAAAAAAAAAAAAAAAAAAATAATAATGTATATACAACAGGCACTGTGCGGATGAAAGGTTTGGGGTGGGGGAGGGTCAACGGACAGTCACAAATTACAGCAGACTAAACTTTGTGCCCACAGATACACACATGTAGCCTTGTTAGTTTAGCCACATTGTAAACTTACCAGCAGTTTGGACAGCTAAAATAAAAGAAACAGATTGAGAAAAGAAGGCATTCAGTAAACAAATACCATTTTATTGATATATACAGACATCTAAATAATGAACATAATCTGCATCAACAGGTGAAACTATCTGAAGGTGAAAGGGCAATGTTTTACTAGTAAGTGTGGAAAGAGCTTGCATATGTTTAAGGAGTATGTGTTTAACTGCTGGCAGAAATGAGATACCCGAGTTGCAAATCAGAGCACAGTTAATTTGTCTCCCATTTTAATGCAATCGTTCACATTACAACTGCTTTTGTATACTGTTTTATTATGCACTCCTTTACAACCCCAACTGTTGAACATCTATGTTTCTATCAAAATTCATTTATGTGGTGGTGGTGCCACATTTCATTTTATGTTTACCACACTAAAGCTGGGATTCGTGCTGATGTCTCCAGTGTTTCATTCGATCCTGGAGCAGTGTCTGTTGCATACTAGTTCTTCTTAGCCACAAGAACATAAGATGGAAGAAAGGGGGCAGCATACCGGAGTGCTTGCAAATGCAAACTGAAGATGGGACTTGGTAAACAGTGAGTGGCAGGCAACACTAGGTGGGATATTCAAAGGGGCTGCACATGGCACAACAGGGTTGCGACATGCGACTCACCAATGGCCCTGGTGGCGATATTCTGGGCAGGTTGTGCTGCTGTGCATTGGGAGGCGCACCAGTAATGTATGTGGCGCAGAAGTGCGGGGGTGCCCATGCATATGTGCCTCATCCAGAGATGTGGCGCAGACATGCAGGCACCAACTGCCTTGCGCCACTCAGGGGCACAATGTTGAGCCCATTCAAACTGGGAACAAGTCGGGGACACCCACAGGCGGGCTGCCATATTGCTGGGCGCAACACAGCAGCCGCCTGCCGTGGGTGGCTACCCGACCTCCCAAAACATCGACCCCATGCCTCCTGCCCAGGGGGCGTTGTAGACCCCCTGCCCAGTCGCCCGATCGCAGGCATATGTGTACAGTCTCCCTTGTGGTCCAGTGAACCGCATTCCCCTGCCCGATCGCGGGCATGTAGTGAAATATTCCCTGGTGGTCCAGTGGACCGATCTCCCTCACCTCGCGGGCGTTATCACACCCTGGTGGTCAGTGGTACCCTCCCACCTCGTAGTCCCATACCACAGCACCCCAGTCAGCTGCGAGTGTCGGCTCCCGCTCGACCACCCACCGACTGACAGTGTACTGTAGGGCTGGACGCCGATTGGTCACTCGTGGGCCAATGGGCATACAGTCCGTGCTGTACTACACAGTCGATTTGTGAATGAGCGTTCATTCACAAATCGGAACTGTCTTCATACAATATGCTGTCAGTCGTTGGGCGACTTCTGGCGAGGCTTCGCACCCGCGCTGACCGGAGGTGCAAGTGGCGAGGACTATGTGGGTGGAGTGGGGAAGGGGTACCACTGGACCACCAGGGATTACTTTAATATATGCCCACGATCGGGCGGGGACAGTGGTCCACTGGACCACCAGGGTTTTATTTTAGTCATGCCCGTGATCGGGTGCGGCCCTATGGGCAGTGGGGCATCAGTGCCCGATGGCTGCAGTCTGGCAGGGCGCCAGGTGCCGGGGATCGGTGTATCGCATGCAAATGGGGCCATAATGACATGCAAATGGCCCCATTTGTGCCTTGCATGCATTATGGCCACATTTGCATGCCCATGGCTGAATATCGCTCTTGCTGCACCTAGCGAAACCGCACTTGCACTGGCGCAGCCCACCACTCCCCCGCTGCCACATGCACTGATGCAGTGCCACTGTGCCTTCAGTGCCATAATCAACGGTGCTGCGGAATATCGCCTGGACTATGCCCTGGCTCAACCCAGTTGTGCTGCGTGCAGGCTTTTGCCCCTGCCTGGTGCAGTCTGAATATCTAGCCCACTATGTATATTTCAACAGCCATTGTTGCTAGCGCAAAAAAATAAATAAAAATGATCAAACATGCCCCATGGCACAAAAGAAAGCACAACACAAACAGCAGGTCCCCTCACAAACAACCACACTCATAAATGACCCCACAGCCGCACCCCCAGGTGAACAGAGCAACAGACTTCAGAAGACAGGAAAAACACTCCCTCTTATCTCCCCACCCCCATCTGCAAAGAAAAATGCCCCTGCCAACAAGTTAATTAACTGAAGTGATGCAAGACAATTTAAAAGCACAAACACCTGGCAAATTAACACCCATTCACACCCAATAAGCATGGCTGCAGGGCATAAAACATGTTTGTGCCTCACCTGAAATGTAAAATGCAAATGAACCTATAAATCGTGCAAGCACAAGCAGGGGTTTAACATCTCACTGACTGCCATTTACATGCACTTAACATTTGATTAAGAGGACACCATCCCCCACACGGTGAAATAAGTTCTTCTACTGACTATGGAAGCAAAACAATGAACTGAGGGATGTGAAGCGGCAGTTGTGCAAGTGTGGGAAACTGCTGTGTGGCAGAGTTTAGGCCACTAGCCTGGTAGCAGTCTGATAAGAACACACAGTAAACCCCAGTTCTACAAACCCCGGATAACCAAAACTCTTGGTTATCCGAAATTGGGTCGTATCTCACACATTGCTGTCTTTGGTCACAAGCGCCAGCATTACTGATCTCTGTAACTGTAATCCCATCTCTGATCTGTTCTAATCAGCTTACCCCAACAGTAACAGCACCTGGAATCAGACACCCACTTATAACAGGTCATAATAGTACATTAGCAGCTCATTCAGCACCTTTCTGGTCTGGTCTGGTCTAATACACGGCGTTCCAGCACTTGCATAACTGCTTTCTGAACATTTTATCAGCTTCTCAGTCTTCTTATTTGCAGCAAGTGAGATTTACCATATACAGGAGGTGCATTCAAAAACCAATACATGAAAGACAGAGGGGCAACAGAGAAGGTAAAAAAGTTTGGTCCATGGTGAGGATCAGAGAATGGGCGGGTGGCATAAAGGGAACCCCTAGCGAGATGTTCTGGGACCAGCCACCACTGTAGGGCTGCGAGGATGGAATTGGGAACGGATACCAGCTGATCCATGTGGTCTTGACACTGATCCCACTGTACCCAGAGTGTCCACTGGGTGGCCCGCATATGAAGGCATGAGAGGGAAACTGTGGCTATGGTGGCCACCATGTGCCCTAGGAGGCGTAGCATGGTTCTTGCAGAGACCTGCTTCCGTGTGCCAATCATCTGGATCAGCACTCAGTTGTTCTGCCCTGCCTTCTGGCTGGAAGGCCCTTCCTATGCTGTTATCCAGTATCGCACCTATGAACTGAAGCTTTTGTGAGCGCATCAGTGAGGATTTTTCCTGGTCGGTCATGATGCCTAGGGAGTCTAACAGGGTGTAGGTGTCATGCATCATCCGGTTTAACTCTCCCTGTAACGGGGCCATCGAAAGCCAGTCATTCAGATAGGGGAAGATGCAGTGGCCCTGTCTTCTGAGGGCTGCCGCTACCACCGCTATGCATTTGGTAAACACCTGTGGGGTCAATGAAAGTCTGAACGGGAGAACCTGAACTGGTAGTGGCGTCCTCGGAACTCGAACCGCAGGAACTTCTGGTGCAGTAGTGCGACTGGGATATGGAGGTAGCATCCTCCATATCTAGCGAGACAAGCCAAGCTTCTGGTCTTAGCATCGGGATTAGACCTGGCAATGTGACCATTCTGAAACATTTGTATGCCACTGAGTCGTTGAGATCACAGAGATCTAGGATGAGCCATAAGTTTCCTGTCGTTTTTGGGACCAGAAAGAAGTAGGAATAATATCCCCTTCCCCTCTGGTTCCAAGGGACTCTCTCTATGGCCTCCTATTTTTAGGAGAGCAGTGATCTCTTGCAGGATAAGAGCTGTGTGATTTCCCCGAGTATTGTGACAGCAGTGGTGGTCTGGACAGAGGAGGACCTACAAACTCAGTAATAGTGCTCTCTCTGGATAAGTTGGAGCATCCATTGGTCCGAGGCGATTCTTTGCCGCCCTGAAAGGTGGTGCAGCACAAAGCGACCCCTGACCTTCTCCCTTTGATCCAGAGGAGGAGTAGGGGTCTGACATGAGTCAGGCAATGGAGGGATTTGGCCCGGGTGCCTGTGGGGGCTTGATATTCCTGGCCCCTTGGCCTCCTGAGAAGCGGGGCTGGCCCTTCCGATTAAAACTGCCCCTAGGTTGCTGACCAGAATGGGGTTGCTGGCCTTGCTTGTTCCTGAAACAATTTTGTTTTTTTTTACGAAAGGGCTTCTGCTTGGGTCTATACGTGGCCTGTACAGACCTAATGGCCTTACCAGCATCTTGCAACTTAGTAATGACCTTCTGGGATTCCTCCCCAAATAGGACTGAGCCATTGAATGGTATGTTCAAGATGCCCTTCTGGACATCTGGCGTAAAACCTGAGACTCTTACCCATGAATGTCTCCTGAGGCAAATTCCTGCTGCCGCACCACTGGCAGCTGAATCTGCGGAATCGTAAGCTGCCCAGAGACTCTGTGTCCCAACATTTGAGCCTGTTTGGAGTAGCTTTAACAGCTCCTCCTTCTTGTCCCCATCTGGGAAGTCCTTAAGAAGATCCTGACCCTGTTCCCACAGGGCATTCTGAAATTGCACCATGTGGGTTATATAATTTAGGGGCTGTATGGAGCAGGTTGCTGGAGCGTACATCCTTCTCCCTATAGAGTCAAGCTGTTTTGATTCTCGATCTGGGTGCTGCGTGCTGAGGTCTTTGGGACCTATCATGGGTGGCTGTGATGACCAATAAGTCTACCACCGGCTGTTCCCCTAGATAAGGATCCTCTAGGGGCACCCTATACAAGTGGTCCACTTTCTTAGGGACTGCAGGTGAGGAGAAGGGGTGTTTCCAGGCAGCCTTTATTGCATCCTGAAAGGTGTCCACCAACAGTGGAACTACTATAGGCCTTGGGTCCCTTCGTCTCGGATACATCACTAGCCGTTGCCTTTCTGGGTCCAGGTCCTCCATGTCCCAGCCCATATTCTCCTATATATGCTGCATAATATTCATGAATGTTGGATCACCTGGGGGTGACCTTGGAAGATCCCAGGGGTCTGGAGAAGGGACACTCAAGGGAGAGGATGGTCTGGATGGCTCTGAGGACTCAGGGCGAGATTCGGAGGATGAAGAGTCCAACCTCCTGTGAGGCTTTTTGTGCGTTCGAGTGCTGGGCGAGCGGGAAGGGATCAAGAGGGATCGCTTCTGTTTATCTTCCTGATGGACTTCTCCCAAGAGGGAGGCTTCTCGGGGGCGCCTATCAGGATTTGGGCTCTAGGTGGGGCAAGATCTCTCCTGGAGGTTTTGTCGGGACCACATCTTTCCTGATGGTTTCCCACCAGTAGGAGAATAACTCCTTAATGTTTTCTAGATTGAGGCCGGATGACAGACCGAGCATCAGGTCCTCTCTGGGTGCCTGCCCAAGACCGGAGTCTGGCTTCTGAGGCCCTGATGCACCTGTTGACAGGTCTTTGGGTGACTTAGGGTCTTGAGGCAGGTTTGCCTCATCTTTGTCTCCTGATGTCTGATCGCCGCTTATTGGCTGTGTGCAGACGTCAGCACCGTCATCCTCAGAGGGTGTCTGGTGCCAAATGTCAGGTGTGGGTGGGGTTGCGTCCCTCTTTGGAGTCTGAGTGTCCTCGGATGGATGTTTTGTGAAGTCTGCTTGGGGTGCGCCCGTTTAAGGGATGTCAGCTAAGTCCGCTTAGCAGATGTGTTTGCTCGAGCTGGTTGGGAGAACAATTTTGGTCGAAGTCCTGGCGCCGGTCCAGGGAGTCTGGGCCTACATGGGCAGCCAACTTGGAGTGCGCCTTGTGCGGGCGTTCTGACAACGCAGATCGTCTGGAAGAGCCCAACGGCCAGTTGAGGGAGGAGTCCTTGGGCCGAACATTGAGGGGCTGAAGCAAAGACGACGTACCTGAGCCACCGATCAACCTTAGCCAGTGGAGGATGAGATTTTGCCCGGGAAGGGGACCTGCTGGAGTGGGTTGACCACGAGCTGGCTCGGGAGTCAGACATTCGGGCAGGCAGGGATCACTCTCCGTCTCTCCTTCTCCTCCTTGTTTTTCCCCGATCTGTGGGACGATTCCTCCCGGGAGGAAGAGCTTCTCTCCAAGGCCTGTAACATTTTCTCTAGCAGGAAGGTCTCAAGCACCTTCTGGTGGCAGATCTGCATGCGGCTACTGAAGCACTGGCAAATGATACAGGACTTGGTGTCATGCTTGGGGCCTAGGAACCGAATGCAGGCCGAGTGCTGATCCTTGAATGGAATCTGCTTGCCGCATGCGCACTTGGAGGGTTGTCCTTTGACGGATAGCGTCGGGGAAGAAGACATGCGAAAGGGGAGAGATTGCTTGATAAATTTTGAAGTAATTTTCTTTTGGAGAATTTGGGTGAAAGTTCTGGCACCGTTCGTAAGCTGATGGAGTCTGTGGAGCCGATGCTCGCGAGTAGATGGCAGGAAAAGAACTGGGGGATACTAGGGGACCGCCCCTTTCATGAGGCATCTTATGTCGGGGGCGGTCCTCTGCTGGGTGTAGCTAGCTAGAAGTCTTCCGTGGGATCCTGCAGCCTGCCAGCTTCAGTCCTAATTGTGTAACCTGCTGCATGAGCCGTTTCCCGAAGTAAGATCAACATATACCACTCCTAGCCAGCCCAGTGGCGCCGAGTGCTGAGCCGCTGGACACCTTACCTTGCACCATGCCAGCGACCCGTGTTTGGGAACGAGCACAGGCCACTGGGGGTCGGCGGAGCGGAGAAGAGTTAGTGTCCTCTGGACTGCTCTCCTTCTCTCGAGGGAGAAGAGACACCAACATTAAATGCACTACCGGCGCCTAGTGGAGGCTGGGGCTGGTGCACTGAGGCTACAGCAGGGGAATGTGAGGCAGACGCTTGGAGGAACGCATACGGGAGCGTGCGTGTTCGCTCTTTGTGGCGTCATTGTACGTTCTTGCCTTAGGGGAGAAAAGAACACCAGAGGGAAAAGGGTCCCGACGTGCCCTATGGTGGCAGTTTCCTGCAGGCGCCACCCCCGTGACTAGCAGCAACACCCCTCCAGCACCGAATCCTTGAGTGAGGTGGGTTGAGGGATCCCCTCCGCTCCACCATGGTGGGTGGGGGGTATAGCTGTGAGGCAGCTGGAGGTTGAGCTGTGAGCAGGGGACGGGGCTGGGGGATCTGGCCAGAGATACTGCCATCAGGAGCCAAGGAGGATAAACAAATTAGCTTAACAAACACATACCACTCCTAGAACTACTGTTACAGGTAAGTAACCTGTTTTTCTAGGATCGTGGATATGTTGTTCATCCACATTAACTGGAAGACTCCTAGCAGTTCTCCAGGAGGGGGAGGGAGGCAAGGCGCACAGCCCCTACTTTGGGAACAGAGACTGGAGAACTGAGGCTCCAAGACCAGCATGACTCAAGGTCGATGTGATAATGGGTAATGAAGGTCTTTGTCTTCCAGGTAGCAGCCCTGCAGATATCCTGGATAGGAACGTCCCTAGAAGCAGCCACTGACGCAATAGTATGGCGGGTGGAGTGAGCCCTTAGCCCTATGGGAGGCTCCTTACCTGCCAACCTACAGCAGAGATCAATGCACGATGTAATCCATCTGCCAATCGTCCACTTTGCTGCAGGTCTGCCAGGTGCGGCTTCAGCTCGGGTGACAAACAGCTGGTGAACTTCTCCCCGAACTTCAGCCATTCGCTCCTTATAATAAGAGCACTCGTCTCCGGTCTAGAGAATGGAGCCTGTACCTGGCCTCCGAGGTGTAGTTCGGGTAGAACACAGGCAGAGCTAACACCTGGTTAAGGTAAAACTCCAACACCATCTTCGGAAGGAACTTCGGGTTGGGGCGCAGGACAACCTTGTCCCTGTGGAAAACCAGGTAAGGAGACTCCACCGAGAGCGCCTAGAGCTCCCCAGTCCTTCTGGCTGACATGACAGCCACCTGGAAGGCAGTCTTCCATGACAGGTGTGACATCTCACACCTGTGCATCTGTTCGAATGGCTTACCCATGAGTTTAGCCAATATTAGCAGTAGATCCCATGGAGATGGAGGTTCACCACTGGAGAGTACATGTGATCAAGGCCCTTGAAAAAAGCGCCAGACCACCGTCTCCTGCACCACCGTCTGCTGACCGGCCCACGCCCGGTAAGCGGAGATGGCTGCCAGGTGCACCTTAAGGGTAGTCATCCGGAGATCTCCTTTGGAGAGGGACCAAAGGTAGTTGAGGATACTGGCCACAGGACAGGAACTAAGGTCTAAGCCCTTGCCCTGACACCAAATGGAAAAGTCTTTTCCATTTGAAGGCACAGCACCTCCTGGTCGACTCCTTCTTAGATGCCTCAACTAAGCTGAGGACATCGTTGGAAAGACCCAAAGCCTGGAACTCTAGCTGCTCAGGAACCAGGCTGTCAGGTGCAGGGATTGAAGGTCCAGATGGAATACCTTCCCCTGACTGACATATCAGGTCCATGCATGCTGGAAGACGCCCTGGGAGCCTGTTGCTGAGGCTGAGGAGATCTGGATACCAGAACTGGCGTGGCCAATCTGGGGCTACCAGGATCACCTTCGCCTTGTCCCTCCTCGCCTTGAGAAGCACCCTGTGGATCAAGGGAAATGGAGGGAAGGCGCAGAAGGGGCCTGGGGTCCATGGCCTCGAGAAAGCATCCCCCTGCTGCGACCCCTGCTGAGGGCGTGGGCATGAATCAGCCTCAGCTTTGTGTTCTCCCTGGAGGCAAAACAGGCCCACCTGAGGGGCACCCCACAGGGAGAACAAGCTGCAAACCACCTCTCAGTGAAGAGACCATTCATGGGACGCCTCGCCTACACGGCTGAGGGCATCCACCAGTTGGTTCGAGGCTCCTGCCACATGGATGGCTAGGAAATCTGCCTCCAGTCGGTTCATGAGGGTCCAGATGCAGAGCGCTTCCCTGCACAGGGGCTGGGAGTGCGTGCTGCCCTGTTTGTTGAGACAGTGCATGGTCGTGGTGTTGTCCATCTGGACCTGGACCACCTGACCCTGCAGAAATGAAGCTAATGCAGTCAGCGCCAGCCGTACCGCTGGGAGCTCCAGCAGGTTGATGTGGCATCGGGACTCCTTGGGTTCCAGAGCCCGTGGACCCTGTGGTTCCCCATGTGGGCTCCCCAGCCCATGAGAGAGGCATCGGTCATGAGGACGACAGTCTGCTCAGGACGGGCAATCGGGATCCCTCTCTGCAGATGTTACGGGATGGTCCACCATTGAAGAGTGCCAAATCCGCTGGGTTACTGTGGCCAGCTGGTCGAAATTACCTAGGTGCTGGGACCACTGGCTGGTCAAGTCCCGCTGAATGGGACGCATTCGCTACTAGGCCCAATGGACACTGTGGTACAGGATGCCATGTAACCCAGAAGATGCAGAAAGTCCCAGGCAGGGTGCAACTACCCAACCAGAAATGATTGGGCAAAGGAGGAGGAAGGAACCTCCACCCTGTCTGCTGGGAGCTGGGCTCTGGCTCGGCAAGACTCAGGCTCTGCCTCGATGAAGCAGATCACCTGCAAGGGCATGAGTTCCAGCTTGGCTTCATTGATCAGGAGGCCAAGTTAGAGACAGGTCTTCAGAGCCAGGTCCCTAGACCTCTCCATCTCCGCTTTGGAGGGACCCACTATGAGCCAATCGTCGAGCTAAGGGTACACCCTTACCCCTCAACACCGAAGATGGGCTGCCACCACTGCATGGCATCTGGTGAAGACCCGGGGCGATGACAGGCTGAACGGCATGGCCTGGAACTCTTAGAGGGTTCCCTCCGCTCGGAAGTGGAGGAACCTTCGGTGTGACAGATGGATCGGGATGTGGAAGAATGTGTCCCGATGATCCAGGGAGCAGAACCAGACATTTTGCTCAAGGGATGGTATGATCTGGGATAGAGTTACCATCTGAAAGGTACATGACCTAAGATACTGGTTCAGGTTCTGCAGCTCCAAAATGGGGTGCCATCCTCCCCGTCCATTTCAGGACCAGGAAGTACCTGGAAATGAACCCTGGGTGAACTGGGGATCAGTAACTCAGGGCACTACTTCCCTGAGGGAGGGGTTGGGCTGCCATAAATCTCTCAGGAGCCGGGCGAGTGGACTGTACCTTTCTCACGTAGTGAGGCACGGGCTCGACTTGGCAGTACAGCCAGAACTCTAGAGACAGTCCCCGACCAACCACTTCCAACACCCACCTGTCCGTGGTAACAGCGGACCAGGCGGAAAAAAAGTGGCGGACCCGGCCCCCCAAAGGAGGACCCAGAGCAGTCATGATGGGTATGGGGCTGGTCATCCCCATCCCGTCACTTAGCAGGCCTGGAAGAGAAGGATTCGGAAGCGGGACGGATGGGAACCTTCCCTCCCGGTTTGCATGACTAAGCGCCTAACTTGGGCCAAGGGCGCCAAGACTGGGCCTGCTGCTGCTGCCCAGATAGAAACTGGGGCTGCTTGGCTGCAGAGGCAGGACGACAAAATGGCTTCTTCTGCTTCTTGGAACCCTGGGATTCCTTTTGGGCAGATGTAGCAGAGTCCAACGTGGTAGTGGACTTCTTGATACATTCCAGCTGGCCGTCCACTCCTGGACCGAACGAGTCGGTACCCAAGAGCGGGACATCTGCCAACTTGTGCTGGATGTCAGCCATGAAACTAGAGACCCCAACCAAGCCCGGCAGCACATAGCAACAGCGGCTGCAACAGAATGGGCACAGGAAGCTCCGATGTTCAAGGCTGTTTGGAGCTGTTGTCTGGCAACAGCCCAGCCCAGGTCCCGGACCTGCTTGACCATGGTCTGAAGGTCCGAGGGAAGGTGAGGAAGCACCTCATCTAAAGAGCCCAACAGGGCATGGGAGAAGTGTGCCATGATTACTGCAGAGCTCGCCTGATGGAGGCCCAGTGAGGAGGCAAAAGACCTTTCACATGGAGTGATCCAGCTGCTTGGATTCTTTGTCCGGTGGTATAGCAGAGTCTCCAGAGTTCCCAACCCGCCTGAACAAAGACTTGGCCACCACTCCCTCAATCGAGGGATGCTGTGAAAATCTCAAAGGGGAGCCAGCAGGTACCGCATACTTGCAGGACATCCTGGCGGACGGTGCGGGACAGGAGGCTGGGTGCTGTCAGAGCTTGGCCATCAATGGCTTCAGCTACTGGAAAGGCCTCAGTCATGGAATCCCCCTTTCTGAGGATATCAGTTAGGCAGTATTCTACCAGTTTCTCAACGAGCTCCAGCTTCATCCCCATAGACTCAGAGATGAGGTGGAGGATGCCCATAAAGGAGGTGGGCCCTTCCTCAGCAGATAGACTCACGGCATCGTCGACCCGAGAACGAGATGCCAAATCGGAGTCGTTGGACTCAGGAGTCCGGGTACAGCGGTCTGCCACCAGAGACACTGCAAACCTGCCGCGGGCGGTCGGGAGTCAGAGTAACGGACAGCCTGTGCGGGAGGCCTGAAGAGGGCTGTGACTCTTGGGGAGGCTGTTTTGGTGGCAGCTCCACCAGAATAGGAAGTGACGTGTCGGCCCGCGAGTTGGGGGGAGAGATGACTGACAACCGAGCAGTCAACTCGCCTGGGGGAAGACGGCCAGATAATGGCTGGTGTGGAACAGACCGCCTTCAGCCCAGCCAGAAGAAAAAAATGACTCACCATAGCAATGTTTCTTCTAATGGAGTCTTGCTGTATTCTGACTATATGCAGTTAGCCCCAGCACTTGAACTGCTCCAAAGAAAGGGTTAACTATGACAGGGCACAGAACGTTGAGCTCGAGCTCGGTTTTCAAACCTCTGTCCCAGGTACTCCTCAGTGTAACTGTCAGATTCTTATGAGCACTATGCTAACTATTAAAATAGAAATTGTTTTAGAAATTTTGTGCCAAAAGACAGATTTGGGTCCAAAAGACTCAAGTCGAGAACCCCAAAAAGAATCCAAGCAGGTAGTAAACTCAAAATATTACACCTCTGGGGTGCAGCACTGCACCTGCCAACCCACATCCCAAAACAACTAGGTTCTAGGAGGGGTGGAAGAGAGGGAGGTCAGAATACAGCAAAACTCCATTAGAAGAAACAACATTACTATGGTGAGCAATTTTTTCTTCAAACAACATGAAGTCTTGCTTTATTCAGACTATATGCAGACGACCAAGCAGTACCCACTTAAAGGAAGGAGTTACATAACCTATTTTGGGAAAAAGTTCTGCAGCACTGCTGTGGCAAACTTAGCATCACTTCTTGACTGAATGTCAAGAGAATAATGCTTAGTAAATGTGTGAACAGTTTTCCAGGTGGCTGCTTTACAGAGTTCCACTAAGGGTATGTCCCTAGCTGCTGCGACCCAAGCAGCTATACCTCTGGTAGAGTGAGCCCTCAGGCCTGAGGGTGGCTCTTTCCCCAATTTTGAGTAGCAGAACTGGATACAGGAAACAATCCATCTGGCAATAGTTCTCTTAGTGGCAGGTTTACCTTTTCCCACTTCTCCATAAGCGAGAAATAGCTGTGAACTGTCATTGCTATGAGCCTTAGTATATTCTATATGATAACTAAGGGCCCTCTTTACATCAAGACTGTGCAGTCTTCTCTCCCCAGAGGAAGAATGGTCATGAAAAATACAGGCAATGACAGACTGGTTCAAATGAAAGTCTGATACCACCTTGGGCAGGAACTTTGTTCGAAGGACCACCTTATCCCTGCGAAACAAAATGAAATCAGGTTCCACTGCTAAGGCCTGTAATTCACAGATTCTCCTAGCTGAGGTAATGGCTACCAGGAACACAGTTTTCAAAGTCAAGTATTTCAGCTCAGCTGAAAATAATGGTTCAAAGGGGGGCTGTATAAGCTGTGCAATACAGATATTCAGGTCCCAAACAGGAGTAGGGTCCCTAAAGGGGGGATTGATATGAACCAGACCTTTGAAAAATTTCTTGAAAACTGGATGGGAGGCTAGGGAAGAGCTCTTCCCAGCTGAAAGGAAGGCAGAGATAGCTGCCAAATGCACTTTGAGAGTGGCAGACTGGAGGCCCAAACTGTTAAGATGCACCAAATAATCCAAAGCAGTGGCAATGTCAGCTGAATCAGGCTGAATATGCCTGTGAGAACACCAGAAACCAAATCTCTTCCATTTGGAATTGTAAGTTTTTCTAGTAGGAGGCTTCCTACTAATCTTGATGTCCAAGGCTGACTGGGAAAGATGCAGGCTTGCATATTCTAGCTCCTCAAGAGCCAAACTTAGAGTCTGAGAGTCTGAAGGGTGGGATACAATATCCTCCTCTGCTAGGAAGTGAGACAATTGTACTGTCTGGGAAGACAAACTGGAATGGTCACTGACCTTGACAACAGTAGGGGGTACCAAGGCTGCCTGGACCAGTCTGGAGCCACTAGAATGACAGTGCAAGGCTGAGATCTGATCTTGACCAGAAGTCTGAATATCAGGGGAAAAGGAGGAAAAGCATACAGAAACCTGCTTGTCCAATCCAACAGGAGGGCATCTAGAGGAACAGACCCCAAGAGGGGGTCTGCAGCAGAACAGGGGAAGATGATGACTGTCCGGGGCTGCAAAGAGGTCCATCTCTGGAGTGCCCCACCTCTTGAAAATTATCTGAAAAATTAGAGGGCTCAGGGCCCATTCGTGGTGACCTTGAGAAATCTTTCTGAGAGTATCTGCCAGTACACTGTCCTTCCCTGGGATATGCACAGCTATCAGGGATACCTGCAGGGAATAAGCTACTGACCATATTTTCATGGATTCTGTGCGCAAGGCCGAGGACAGAGTGCCCCCTGCTTGTTGTTGTACCACATGGTTGTGGTGTTGTCTGTCCTAATCTGCACCCACTTTCCCCTGGATTGTGTTCGAGAATGTCTGAAGTGCTAGAAAGACAGCCCTGAGTTAGAGAAGATTTATGTGCAGGAGAGACTCCTGACGAGACCATGTTCCCTGAGCAGTAAGCTGGTCTAGACGGGCACCCCATCCCAGCAGGAAAGCATCCGTGGTCAGAATCACTGTTGGAGACTGACTGAGGAAGGGGACACCTTGCCTCAGATTGTCCTCTTCCAGTGGTGGCTAGAGAGCCTGAACCAGAGTTTGAGACACTGGAACTAACTTGGAGAGAGTATTTTTTTTTTTTTTGAGACCAAAAGGATTTTAGATGAAACAATCTCTCTCATTTGAAACCTGGTCCCCTGCACTACTGCAGTGCAAGCTGTCATATGGCCTAGCAACTGTAAGAAGTGCCTGGCTGGCCGAGACACTAGTGGACGAATAGAGGAAGCCAGGGTGATGAGGGACTGAATCCTTGAAAGAGGAAGAAAGGCCTTGGCCTGAACAGTGTCCAGCTCCACCTCTATAAATGTGAGAAGCTGGGCTGGTTCCAGAACATACTTTTCTAGATTTTGGATGAATCCTAAGGAGTCCAGAAGCTTTTGAGTGACCTCTACAGCTGACATGACTTGGTCCGAGGACTGACCCACTATGAGCCAGTCGTCCAGGTAAGGGAACAGTAAGATGCCTTGTCTCCTGAGAAAGTCCACCACTACTGCCAGACACTTGGTGAACACCCTTGGAGTGGATGTTAGGCCGAAAAGCATTGCTCTGAACTGGCTGTGGCCTGAGGGCAACTCGAACCTGAGGTACCTTCTGTGGGAATGTCTGATAGTAATGTGGAAATAGGCATCCTTGAGATCCAGGGACGCTAGCCAGTCTCCTGGTCTAAGAGAGGGAAGAATTATTCCCAGAGTCACCATTTTGAACTTTGGCTTCAGTATATGTTTGTTTAGGTATCTTGGATCTAGGATGGGTTGCCACTCCCCTGTCTTTTTTGGGGTAAGGAAGTATCTGGAATACAGTCCTATTCCCCTGTGATAGAGATGTACCTTCTCTACTGCTTGAAGAAGTAGTAGAGAGGAGACTTCTGCCTCTAAGGCCTTTGTCTCAAAGGGAAAGGGAGGACTGAAAGACTTTGCTCTCATTTTTTGGGAACCTTTTGAAACTGAGAGCAAGTCCCTAGCTCACTAATTCCAGAACCCATTTGTCTGAAGTAATAAACTTCCAGGCCTGGAAGTAGTGAGCCAGCCTGCCCACTACTGGAACCGAGGAGGCGACCTTGATGGACACATCAGGGTGTCTGTTTGGCAGGGGGCTTAGACTGAATGGAGGATGGAGTCCTGGTCATCCCCCTCCTGCCTCTTCCCCTGAAGAACCCCCTCTGCTGGAAAGGGGAGGAGGCCTAGGCTTGGTAAAAAGGCCTTTGAAAAGGCCTGCTCCTGCCAGCCCTAGATTGCTGCCTCTGAGGAGTGAGCTGCTTTTCCTTGGCTGCAGCACTCCTGTAGGTGGCCCTGTATTCATCCATCTTTTTCATATGTCTCTGTTTGCTCTCCAGAGAATTACCCATGACAGGAAAATCCATGGCCTTGGTCTGGGTATCCTGTGATAAACTGATACACCTGAGCCAAGCAAATCTCCTCAGGGAGACAGATATAACCATAACCCTAGAATGTACATCATTCGAGTCAACAGCAGCATGAAACTGGACCTTTGATGCCTCAAAACCATCCACAGCCACCTGCTCCAGTCCTTGGCCAACTGTGGAGGGGCATTCTTATTCAGCTCCAAAACCATATCCCACATAGATTTCTGGTATCTGGCTGTATATGCCATGTAATTAGCTTGCCTGAGCCCCCTAAGAGGATGTCAAGTACTGTTTCTTTGCTATGGCGTCCACTTTCCTGGAATCCCTATCTGGTGAATGAGATGCCAGGGGAATATTAGCCTTGTCACAGGCTGCAGCTTGCACTACCCCAACTTGGCTGCAATGATTCGTAAGGAATTCCGTCCCAGGACCTGACAACGTATAATTCCAGTCCATCTTTTTATCCACAGGGAGTATGGATGTTGGAAACTGAAGAATTTTTTGTGTCCGTTTCCCCAGGGATTTATGCAGAGGGAAAGACACCCTTTTGGACTCTGGGACATCCATCATCTCAACATAGTCAGGTTCCTCCTGATCCTGTTCAGCCTCTTCTACAGGAAGCTGAAGGGTATCAGTCACTTTTTTGTAGAACAAGAAATGGGAGGGGGACTCAAAGTCTTCGGGGGAGACGCATGAGAAGGCCTGTCTGGGGAGATGTCAGGCTCTACTGGCTCATCTAGGCCTTCACAATCTTCTTCTTCCCAATCGCCCTCATAAAAATACTTCAGAGTCATATTCAGAAGCAGAAACTTCCAGCTGAACTGTTTTGGGATCGGTGTTGGTTTGGTAGCAACCGGGCAAAGCAATTGTACAATAGCAGTCGCTTTAGTCATTTCATCAGCAGTCGGAACATGGGAACCAGGATCCGAACCGGCTGACTTGTGCTTTCTCTTAGATGCAAGAGATTCCGCAGAATCAGCTCTCCTTTTGCCCGAGGAGGTATCGCCCAGGTCAGTGGGCACCCCCCCCTCAGGTTCAGTCGGAACAGAACCAGGCTGGCCATCCGGGTCAGCAGATTTCTCAGCCTCCTTTTCCTTCAGCCTACTTGAACGTTTATTTAAAATGGCTTTGGGAAAGTTTTTGCAAATTTAGCAGTCTTCTTTGAGGTGGTCAAACCCCAGACAATAAAACACAGACGAGGTGGGGATCAGCCTTAGCAAAGGCCTCCCTACACTCGGTACAGTGCTGAAACCCAGTGGAACCGGCTTTCTTTTTGTGTTTCTCAGATATGCCTAAAAATAATAAGTTACCCTTACCAGCGTTTAAGCCAGGCAACTACAAATCTATCGGTTCCAACCGTGGCACGGGTTGGTTAAAAAAAAAATGAAGAAAATTTTTTTTTTTTAGGATCCGATAGATACAGAACCACAATACAAAAGGTAGAAAAGATTACCAGAAAAACAAACAAAACAAAAAAAAAAAAAAACAGAATTGCTTCAGCTCCCAACCAGACCAACTGGAAAGAAACCGAACAAAATACAATTTCCACCAACAAAACTCTAAACTACCTACTAAGTACACTTACTGTACTGTGGACAGAGATCAGAATACTGAAAAATAATTTAACAGTTCATAAAACAGACAGATTTTTACTTGAATCGAACCAAAGCAAAGGAGAGGATCTCCGGAGCGACTTCTCAGTTAGGCAGAGTAAAGAATCTGACAGTTACACTGAGGAGTACCTGGGACAGAGGTTTGAAAACAGAGCTTGAGCTCAACATTCTATGCCCTGGCACAGAGTTAATCCTTTTCTCTCCAGAGCAGTTCAAGTGCTGGGGCTAACTGCATATAGTCAGAATACAGCAAGACTTCATGTTGTTTGAACAAGCTGCTGCCACAGCATATCCTCATAGCGTCGATGCAACTTGCGTTGGAGTCTCCCCTAATCTAAGGATGAATGGCGGCAGCACAGTTTCTTAGAGTGCCACTTGTGCGACTTCCTCGACCCTTCAGTTGAGGATGTCCCAGACCTGGACGTCGACCATCAGGAAAACCAACGGGGACGCTTGGGAGAAGGTGGAGAAAAAGTACAGTTACGCAAGAACTTACTGTAACAGTAGATCTTCGAGAACAGCTCTTGCAGCACATTACACCATTAGGACTGAAGCCAGCAGGCACCAGGACCCCACGATAATTTTCTAGCTGGCAGTATCCAGCGGGGACCGCCCCCAATGTCAGCCCCGGCCCCGACGTTAGGCATCATACAAAAGGGGACAGTCCCCCAGAATCCCCAGTTCTCCCGCTGGAGACTCCCGGCCGCTAGATGACATAGGAAGTGGAGACTGAGGATCCGCCTTCAAAGAAGGTATTCAGAGTGGTGTTACAAACACCTAATCCTAGGAAGTATCAAAAGGAACAACTCTACCTCCAGAGGGGATGGTGGGAGGGAAAAGTACAGTTACGCAAGAACTTACCGTAACAGTAGATCTTCGAGAACAGCTCTTGCAGCAGGTTACACCATTAGGACTGAAGCCGGCAGGCATCAGGACCCCATGGAAAATTTCTAGCTTGCTATCTTCAGCGGGGACCACCCCCGATGTCGGTCCCGCCTCAGACGTCAGGCGTAGTACATAAGGGGGCGGTCCCGCCAGATTCCCCAGTTCTCCCGCCGGAGACTTCCGGCCGCAGGCTGACATAGAGATGGGAGACCGAGGATCCACTGTCAGAAGACAAAAGGGTATAAATCCCTGTTAAAAAATGCTTAAGCCATGCCTCCTCCAAGGGGGAAGGTGGGCGGGAAGGTACCTGCTGCAAGAGCTGTTCTCGAAGATCTACTGTTACGGCAAGTTCTTACATAACTGTACTATCTTACTTCGAAACACAGCTCTTGCAGCAGGTTACACCATTAGGACTGATTCCCAAGCAGTAGCGCTTACAAACACTCTGGGAGGAGGAAACTAGAAAGTTAATTCCAGGTCCTGATTCTAGGACAGGAGACCCTGTAGCACAGCCAGGCCGCAGCCGGCTCTTCGCCATGAAGCGATGTCCAGGCTATAGTGCCTGATAAAGGTATGTACAGAGTTCCAAGTGGCTGCAGCACAAATGGCAGAGGTGGAGACGTTTCGAAGTGCTGCAAAGGAGGTGGCCACTCCCCTACTGGAATGGCCCCGGACTGATCCCGGGAGGGGCCTTTGTTTGATATCATAACAGTATAATATGCACTGGACAAGCCAGTGAGAAAGGGACTGTTTGGATACTGGTTGGCCCATCATCCTTTCAGTAAAGGAAACGAAAAGTTGCTCCGACTTACGAAGCTGCTTAGTTCTGCTCAGGTAGTACCTTAAGCTGCGATGAACATCCAGGGTGTGGAGCAGCGCCTCTCCTCTATTAGAATAATTAGGGAAGTAGACAGGCAGGTCAATGTCCTGATTGAGAGTGAGTGTGGAAACCACCTTAGGCAAGAATTTAGGATTCGTCCTCAGGGATACTCTGTCCTGGTGGAAAATCAAATAAGGTTCCTTACACATGAGAGCATGAAGCTCAGAAACTCTTCTCGCTGACGTAACAGCAACTAAAAACAACGTTTTCCATGACAGAAAACGTAGCTCGCAATCCGCGGCAGGTTCAAAGGGGGGGGGACGTGAGTTGCTCCAGGACAAAGAGCAAGTCCCATGGAGGCACTGGGTCCTTAATGGGCCGCCTAAGATGTAACACCCCTCTCAAGAATTCGACAGGCATCTAATTGTGCCACTGTGCGCTGTCCCACCGGGATGTGATAAGCTGAAATGGCACAGAGGTGCACCTTAATAGAGGAGTAGGAGAGACCCGAACGGAAAAGGGGGAGCAGGTACTCTAACACCGCTTTCACCGGACAACCTAAAGGGGAAAGGCTGCGTGTCTGCGACCATAGACAAAAACAGCGCCATTTCATGGCATACGTCGCATGCGTTGCCGGCTGTCTGGCTGCAGAAAGAACTTCCGCAACCTCTTGAGAGACCCCGTGTCGCAAAATGGCTATGTCTCTAGGAGCCATGCATGCAGGTTCAGTGAGCGTAAGTCCGGGTGGACCAGTAAGCCCTCCTCCTGAGACAAGAGATGGGAGCTGAATGGCAACGGGAGCGGAGGTTCCCGGGATAGCTGTATTAGCAAAGGGAACCAGATCTGTCTGGGCCAGAAAGGAGCCACCAGGATCATTGTTGCATGCTCCCTGCGCAATTTGAGAAGAACTCTCTGGATCATTGGGAAGGGAGGGAAAGCGTAGAGGAATCTGTCCACCCAGGAGAGGGACAACGCGTCTCGCCAGAAAACACCAGGCCCTGGATCTAGCGAGCAAAAATTGGGTAGTTTTGCGTTGGATGGGGAAGCGAACAAGTCCAATTCTGGAGTTCCCCATCAAAGAAACAGATCCTCTGCTACCTCCTGAAGAAGTTCCCACTTGTGGACTCTGGCCTGGGAGCGACTCAGGCCTTCTGCAATTGTGTTGTCCACCCTGGGAACATGTACTGTGATCAGGTTCGCGCCGTGTTGGATTACCCAATCCCACACCCTCATAGCCTCCCTGCAAAGGGGGTAAGAGTGTGCGCCTCCTTGTTTGTTGAGGTAATACATCACCGCCGTGTTGTCTGTCTGTAGCAGGAGAGTACTCGGCAGGATCTCTGACTGAAATGCCTGCAGGGCATAAAGGACCGCTCTCATCTCCAGAACGTTGATATGAAGGTGAGCCTCCCGAGGGGTCCACGTTCCCTGGGACTTCACCCCGTCCAGGTGTGCTCCCCACTCTAGTCCTGAGGCGTCTGTGGTGAGGATTACCTCCGGGGACGGCGCTATAAACGGAACACCCGTAGAGAGTGTCCCTGGGTCTAGCCACCATTGCCAGTCTCGAATCACAGCGTTCGCGAGTCTGACCGGATGCTGCATATGGTCTTGCCTTTGGTCCCATTGCACCTTGAGCATCCACTGAGTTACCCGCATGTGAAGCCTTGCGAAAGGGACGGTCGGAATGGCCACAGCCATGTGTCCGAGTAAGCGAAGGACCGACCTGGCTGGGACGGTCTTGTTCGATGAAAGTTCCCTGATGAGGGATCTGATGCACTCCACTCTGTCGTCTGGAAGAAATGCTCTTCCCTGAACGGTGTCCAGGACTGCGCCTATGAACTGCAGTTTCTGCGACGGTACCAGGAGAGACTTCTCGTAATTGATCAAGATGCCCAGAGACCGAAACAGATCCTGGGTACTCTGGATAGCCAAAAACAACGCCTCTCTGGAGGCGGCCATGAGAAGCCAATCGTCCAAGTACAGGAACACATAATGGCCCTGTCTCCTTAGAGATGTGCCCACGACTCGCCATGCATTTGGTAAAGACCCTGGGAGCCGATGACAGTCCGAATGGAAGTGCTTGGAACTGAAAGTGGTGGCCGAGGCATCGAGCGCAGGAAACTCCTGTGCGCCTGAGCGACAGGGATGTGCAGGTATGCATCCTGCATGTCTAGGGACGCTATAAATGCGTCCCTCTTTAGCATGGGGATAAGACCCGGAAGAGTCACCATGCGGAATCTTTTGTAGGCGACCGACATATTGAGGTCGCTGAGGTCCAGAATCGGACGGAGGTCCCCTGTTTTCTTTGGGACCAGGAAGAAGTGGGAGTAGTACCCGAATCCTCTCTGGTTCTCTGGGACATACTCTGTCGCCCCCTTTTGCAGGAGCGCAAGTATTTCTTGCCTGATCAGAGGTTTGTGCTGACCCGGGTAATGGGAGAGCAGAGGAGGCCCCGAGCCTTTCGGTGGCTTTTCTGCGAATTCTATAAAGTGGCCTCTTTCAACCAACTGAAGAACCCACCGGTCGGTGGTTATGGACTGCCATCCTGGCAGGTACTTTGCAATGCGACCCCCGACCTAGATGTCCCGTTGATCCTGAGGGGCGGGGGCCGGAAAGGAGTCAGGCTGTGGCGGCGGAGGGGCCTGCGGGCTGGGCCGGTTTAGCTGGGTGTTGACCTCGTGTCTACCCTGGGCTCTACGAGAACTGGAGCCCCTCTGTTGTGGACTGGTGCGGGACTGTTGTCTCTGTGCCCGTCCACGAAACCGGCTTTGGTTCCTACGAAAGGAACTAAGCCTCGGTCGGTACATTGCCTGTACCGACCTCACCGCCTTCCCGGCCTCTTGAAGCTTGGTGATGACCCTCTCAGAGGGCTCACCAAAGAGAACCTCTCCCTCAAATGGGGCGTCCATGATATTTTTGTGGATGTCCGGGGTAAAGCCGGAGACACGGAGCCAAGAGTGTCTCCGGAGGCATACACCTGAAGCTGCTGCTCGGGCCGAGGAGTCCGCGGAGTCGTACGCAGCTCGTAGCACTTGGGTCCCCACGTCCGAACCCGTCCGGAGGAGCTGCAACATCTCCTCCTTCTGCTCACCTTCTGGCAACTTCTCAGCCAGATCCAGACCCTGCTCCCACAAGGCATTTTGGAACTGCACCATGTGGGTCAAGTAATTCAGGGATCTGATGGCGCAAGTAGCGGAACCATACGTGCGCCTACCCATAGCGTCCAGTTGTTTGGACTCCGGGTCCGGTGGCAGAGTGCTCAAATGTTGCGGTCTCTGGGACCATTCATGAGAGGCTGTTATGACCAGAGAGTCGGCCTGAGGATGCTGAGCCAAGTACTGGTCTTCCCTTGGAGCCTTGTACAAGCGGTCCGCTTTCTTCGGCATCGCCAGGAGTGAATGTGGACACTTCCACGCTGCCTTGGTGACGTCCACGAAAGTGTCTACCAAGGGTGGCACCACCACAGGCTTGGGGTCCTTCTGCCAAAGATATTTCGCGAGGCATAGCCTTTCGGGGTCTAACTCTTCCGCATCCCATCCCATGTTCTCTTGGATGTGTCTCATGATGTCCGAGAACGAAGGGTCATCCGGAGGAGACCCTGAAAGCTCACGTGGGTCCGGAGAAGGGATGTGGAGGGGAAATGGGGATCTAGATCCTGTTGAAAACTCTGATCCCGTGTCCTCCGTCGAAGGCGAACGGCGGCGTCTTCTGGGTCTCTTAGGGCTGGGTGACCCAGAAGAGGATCTGGACGGAGGTCTCCTTTTATCTGGTCTCCCCCTGGGAGGGATCCTGGGCTCCCGGGGAGGAGGTAATCAGCCTGCAGACCCGGATGGAGAAGGGGGCACAGGAACCGGAGGAGTAACCGGCCTAGGAGGAGGTGAAAGAGGAGGTGGGTGGGGACCACGTCCTTTTTGATGGTATCCCACCAGTAAGTGAAAAGCTCCTTAACCTCTGAGAAAGAAAGACCCGACGACGGACGGGCGCCAGTGGTGATGGCGTCTGGTTCAGTCTGCTCCACAGGGGCCTCGGGTTGCGGGGAGGGTTCCCTGGGAGGCTCGACAGGACCGGGGTCGCCCGTCTGGTCCTCGGGCTGTGTTAACTCCTCCTCAGTAATGGTCTCCTGACCGACGTCGGTCGGAGGCGTCGGGGCCCTCTTCTCAATCCGGACAGGCATGGACGTCGGCGCCCCTACCGGCGTCCGGGGGTGCGCAGGCTTGGCCAGCGACGGTCATCTGGCGGTCGATGGCTCTGGGGACCTGTGGCGAGAGGCCGGCGTCAGGCGGGTCGGCGTGGTCCGGCCAGTCTCTTAAGAGAGGTGAGCTCCTTGGTCTTCCGCTGGGGAGGAGGAGGCAGGAGGCAGACCTGACGTCCGGGTTCAGAATGGCGGAACCCGACTTGTGGTGATGAGTGGCGGTCCCCGACTTGACCAGGGCCTTGAAGATGAAGGAGGCCTGGAAGTCTTGGCCTGAAGAGAGCCCAAGACTTTCTCACGCAGCAGGGAGGCTGAGACTGGCCCAGGAAGGCGAGCGGTCGGACCTGGATCCGGAGCTACGAGAATCAGAGGCCCTAGACGGGGACCTGGAAGGGGCCTTCTCTCTATGCTTCTCCAAATGTTTACGGGCCTTCTCCGAAGAATCCCCCTTGGAGGCCATCGTCTTGATTTGTTCCTCGAGCAAGAACGCCTGTAGGGCCTTCTGGCGACGGATCCAGGTTCTGCTGTTGAAGCCTAGGCAAAAGGAGCAGGACCGGGTGTCATGGTCTGGGCCTAAGCACCGGACGCAGGCCGAATGCGGATCCTTTAAGGGAATCTGCTTCCTACAGGCGCACTTCGAAGAATGACCGGAGGTTGGAGAGGACATCAGACAATAAACTGACCGAAGAAAAAAAAAAAAACGAATTTCCAAAGGAAAAACTTTACCACGCGTCGCGCGCTAGAACTTATGAACCGAAGGGTCGAGACTTGCAAGTCGGCGGCAGAAAGAACTGGAGACTCTGGGCGGGACGCCCCTTATGTACTCGCCCTGTGCTCGGAGGCGGTCCCGCTGAAGATAGCTAGCTAGAATTTTTCAGTGGGGTCCTGGCCTGCCGGCTTCAGTCCTAATGGTGTAACCTGCTGCAAGAGCTGTGTCTCGAAGTAAGATCTACCTGCTGCAAGAGCTGTTCTCCAAGATCTACTGTTACGGTAAGTTCTTACGTAACTGTACTATCTTACTTTGAGAAACAGCTCTTGCAGCAGGTTACACCATTAGGACGGCTTCCCAAGCAATTCTGGAAATCCCTCGCAAGTGGGAGGAGGCTAGGTAGAGATCGCAAGTTGTACCGAAGGCTAGGATAGTAGTCCTTGAAGGACTGCTAAACCAAAACCAGCTCTTCACTGTGATGCAACGTCCAGGCTATAATGCCTGATAAAGGTGTGCATGGTGCTCCAAGTAGGTTCTATGCAGATAGCTGAAGTGGACATGTTCTTCAGAGCCACAAAGGAGGTAGCCACCCCCCCTTGTGGAATGTCCCCTAACCGAGCCCGGTAGGATTTGTTACACTTCTGGTAACAGAACGCGATACAGTGGATGAGCCACCAGGAAAGCGATTGTTTAGAAATCGGAGCCCCTAGCATCCTATGGGAGAAGGAGACAAAAAACTCATCAGATTTATGGTGTGGCCTGGTTTTGGTCAGGTAGTATCTTAAGACACCTATGCACATCTAGAGTGTGCAGCAGGGCCTCTCCTCTATCAGAGTTTTTAGGAAAATACACTGGCAGGTCAATGTCCTGATGGTCAATGTCCTGATTAAGGGTGAGGGCTGAGACCACCTTAGGCATAAACTTTGGGTTTGTCCTTAGGGATACCCTGTCCTGGTGAAAAACCAAATAAGATTCTTTGCACATAAGCACGTGTAGCTCAGAAATCCTTCTGGCCGGAGTAACAGCAACTAAAAATAACGTCTTCCATGCCAGAAGATGTAGCTCGCAATCCGCGGCTGGTTCAAAAGGTGGCAGCGTAAGCTGCTCCAGGATGAAGGGCAAGTCCCACAGAGGAATGGGATCCTTAATCGGAGGCCTAAGGTGGAGGATGCCTCAAGAATGCTCGTACGGTTTCCAACTGAACTATGGACCATAGGCCTATAGGAGTGTGATAGGCCGAGATGGCACGAAGATGTACTTTTATTGAGTAGTAGGCCAAGCCTGCCTGAAATAGCGACAGAAGGTAGTCTAGAACCGAACCTTCTGGACAATCCAGCGGGGAAGTCCTTGTGCTTGAGCCCAGAGACAAAATCTGTGCCATTTCATGGCGTATGTGGCATGAGTGGCCGGTTTTCTAGCAGCCGCTAGAACATCTGCTACCCCTTGTGAGACCCATAGCGCATGATAGCTATGTCCCTAGGAGCCAGGCGTGCAGGTTCAGAGAGCGAAGGTCCGGATGGGCCAAGGATCCTGCCTCCTGGGACAATAAGTGAGAGATGATTGGCAGAGGCACCGGAGGTTCTTCAGACAGCTGGTGCAGCAGAGGAAACCAAATCTGCCTGGGCAAAATGGGTGCGATTAGTACTAGCATCGCCTGCTCTCTGCGGAGTTTCAAAAGCACCCTCTGGATCAACGGAAAGGGAGGAAATGCGCAGAGGAATCTGCCCGTCCAGGAGAGGGACAACACGTCTCACCAGAAAACACCAGGCCCTGGATCTAGCGAGCAGAAATTGGGCAGTTTTGCATTGGATGGGAATGCGAAAAGATCTAACTCTGGTGTCCCCCATTTGCGAAACAGATCCTCTACCACCTCCTGGAGTAACTCCCATTTGTGGACTCTGGCCTGAGATCGACTCAGACTGTCTGCGATAACGTTATCCACTCCTGGGACATGTACAGCAATAAGGTTTGCGCTGTGTTGCAGTACCCAATCCCACACCCTCATGGCCTCCCAGCAAAGCAGGTAGGAATGAGTGCCTCCTTGTTTGCTGAGGTAATACATCACCGCGGTATTGTCTGTTTGTAGCAGCAGAGTACCCAGTGGAATCTCTGACTGGAAGGCCTGCAAGGCATAAAGGACTACTCTCATCTCCAAAATATTTATGTGAAGATGAGCTTCCTGGGGCGTCCACCAGCTCTGAGACCTGACCCCGTCGAGGTGTGCTCCACAACCGAACCCTGAGGGGTCTGTGGAGAGTGTCACAATCTGAGACAGCGCAATAAAGGGGACTCCCACAGACAGGTGCTATGGATCGAGCCACCACTGCCAATCCCGGATGACTGCATTCGTGATCCGAATTGGAAGCTGCAGATGGTCTTGCTTCTGATCCCACTGTACCCGTAACATCCACTGGGTCACTCGCATGTGAAGACAGGTTAAAGGGACTGTCTCAATGGCCGCATCAGTGTGTCCGAGCAGGCAAAGGATCAGTCTTGCTGGAACCATCTTTGTCAAGATGTCCCTTATGAGGGATCTAATGTGTTCCGCTCTGTCCTGGGGCAAAAAGGGCTTTCCCCTGGATGGTGTCCAGGACTACACCTATGAACTGCAGTCTCTGCGACGGAACCAGGTGAGACTTCTCCTGACTGATGATGCCCAACGACCTGAAGAGGGAATGAGTATAGTGGATCGAGGACATCAGAGCCTCCCGAGAGGGGGCCACGAGGAGCCAGTCATCCAGGTATGGGAACACATAGTGGCCTTATCTCCCGAGAGCCGCCGCTACAACTGCCATGCACTTTGTAAATACCCGAGGTGCCGAAGACAGTCCGAAGGGGAGGCTCGGAACTGTTAATGGCAACCTAGAAACTCGAAGCACAATAATTTCTTGTGCGCTCGAGCTATAGGTATGTGCAGGTAAGCATCACGCATATCCAGAGACGCTAAGAAGGTGCCCTGCTTGAGCATGAGAATTAAACCTGGAAGGGTCACCATGCGGAAGCGTTTGTAAAGGACCGAAGTGTTGAGGTCGCTGAGATCCAAAATCGGATGGAGGTCCCCTGTCTTTCTGGGAACAAGAAAGAAGTGGGAATAATAACCTGCACCTCTCTGGTTCCGCGGTATGTGCTCTGTAGCCTCCTTTCCTAGAAGCGCGAGCACTTCCTGCTGTATGAGCAGTGCATGCTGACCCGAATAATAGGAAAGCAGGGGAGGCCTTGACGGTGGGTGGTCGAGGAATTCTATAGAGTGTCCTCTCTCGACCAACTGGAGGACCCACCAGTCACCGGTTATCGTCTGCCATCCTGAAAGGTGGCGAGCGATGCGACCCCGACCTTTTCTTCCCGTTGATCCAGAGGAGGGGTGGGGGCCGGGAAGGAGTCATGCTGTGGCGGCATTACCTCCCGCAGGCTGGGTTGATTTGTTATATCTTTGACCTTGGCCTGGGGAGGGCTCAGGCTGGGCCTTACGGCTGAAGTTGTCCCTTTGCTGTTGGCCAGAACGTGGCTGTTGCCTTTGTTGCCGGGCGCGAAAATGATTCTGGTTCCTACGAAAGGAACCAGATTTGGGCCTGTACATAGCCTGTACTGTCGTACTGCCTTCGGCGTCCTGCAATTTAGTGATCACCTTTTGGAATCTTCACCAAGGACCTGGCCGTTGTAGGGAATGTCCAGGATTTTTTCCTGGGCGCCAGTCAATCCGGAGGCATAAAGCCATGTGTGTCTCCAGAGACAGACACCTGAGACTGCTCCCCTTGCTGCGGAGTCCGCTGAATTGTAGGCGGCTCTCAAAACTTGGGTCCCCATGTCTAACCCAGTGTGAAGGAGGTTCAGAAGCTCCTCCTTCTGCTCGCCATCCGGAAGAGCTTTGACCAGGTCTTAACCCTGTTCCCATAGGGCATTCTGAAACTGAACCATGTGTGTCGGATAGTTCAGTGACCTAATGGAGCATGCAGCAGCTGCATACATGCGCCTACCCAGCGAGTCCAAGTGTTTGGACTCCTGGTCCGGAGGCTGTGTACTCAAATGTTGCGGTCGTTGAGACGTATCATGGGAGGCCGTGATGACTAGTGAATCAGCAAGGGGTTGTTGCGCCAAGTACGGGTCCTACACAGGGGCCCTGTACAGGCGGTCAGCCTTCTTTGGCACCATGGGGGTGGACTGCGGACATTTCCATGAGGCCTTGGTCACATCCGCGAAGGTGTCCACCAAGGGTGGCACCACCACAAGCTTAGGGTCCTTCTGCCGAAGATATCGAGCTAGGCGCTGTCGTTTGGGGTCTAGGTCTTCCGTTTCCCATCCCATGTTCTCCTGGATGTGCCTCATGATTTCGGAAAAGGAGGGATCATCCGGAGGTGACCCGAGGTCGTCTCATGGGTCAGGCGATGAAATGCTGATTGGAGAAGGAGAACGGGAGGTATCTGAAGAGTCAAGTCTGGAGTCTTCCCCCTGTGGAGTGGACAGTCTACATCTGGGTCGCTTGGGACTAGGAGACCCTGAGGGAGATATTGAAGGGGGCCTTCTCCTTGCTTTGGATCTGCCCCAAGGAGGTGGAGTATGCTCCTTGGGGGTCGGACATCTTCCTACTGGCTCTTGTGGTGGAGGAGGAAGAGGAGGAGTAGGAGGGGGAGGAGTAGGTCTCACGGTGACCATGTCTTTTTTGATTGTGTCCCACCAAACGGTAAAGAGGTCTTTAACCTCCTGAATGTTCATACCGGACGATGGTCCTGGTGTCAGGGTTGGTCAGTCACCGGTGTCGGGTCCAAGGGCGTCATGAATCAGGCGAAGGCTCCTGTGGAAGCCAGCGTCCCTGCTGTCGCCTGCCTGGTCATCAAGCGTGATCCTCCTCATAGAGCCCGGTGACGGTATCCACAGTGACAAGGGGCAGTCGTCGGCTCCTGAGCAGGTTGGCCGACATCTGGTCTGACGGGCGTTTAGCCAGAGAAGGGTCAGCAGCCCGTTTAGTGTCCACCATCTGCTTAAGGGATGTCAGGTCCTTGGTCTTCCTGGGAGGGTGGTCCGGTCCCCTAGGAGGGTGATCTGGCGTCGGGGTCCCGGCGTCTGTCCGAGGAAGCCAAAGAGATCTTTGAAGAGGACGTGGACCGGTGACGGTCAGCAGACTTCGCTGAAGCCCAGGAGGGCGCTGGAGAAGGGTCCGAAGTCCTGGAAGTCTTGATCGGATGCAGAGAAGCCGAAGAACTGCCTGAAGTCCTAACCTTAACAGGAGGTGGCTGAGAGCGAGCCCTGGAGGGACAGCGGTCTGAGCGTGTGGAGCCGGAGCTGGTGCGCAAGTCCGAGGCCCAGTTCGGGGATCTGGACCTGGCCTTCTCCCGGTGTTTTTCCCGGTGCTTATGGGACTTACAGGTAGACTGACCTCTGGAGGCAGGGTCTTTATCCATATTCTTTAATCTTTCTTCCAACAAGAACCCCTGAAGTGCCTTCCAGTGGCAGATCTGGGTGTGACTACTGAACTGCTAGCAAAAGGAGCAGGCCTTGGTGTCGTGTTCCGGGCCTAGGCACCGCAGACAGGACGAGTGAAGATCCTTAAAAGGGATCTGTTTACTGCAGGCACACTTAGAAGGGTGTCCTTCTGAGGAAAGAGTTGGAGATGCTGACATTTAGCAGATAAATGCTGGACGTTCTAGACGTCGTTCGCTGGAGCGGGACCGTGAGGCTGATGCTGGAGAGTCGACGGCGGGAAAAGAACTGGGGATTCTGGGGGACCGCCCCCTTTTGTATGATGCCGGACGTCGGGGACAGGGCCGCTGTTGGGCGGGTCCTCAAGGGATACCTTAGCCAGAAAATTTTGGGGTCCTGCGCCTGCTGGCCTCGGTCCTAATGGTGTAACCTGCTACAAGAGCAGTTTCTCCAAGTAAGATCCCTGGTTCCTCTGGGTCAGGAACAACCACTGCCCGGGGCTTCCCAGCTGGCTGGGGTGCCTCATCGGCAAGGTCCGAAAGGACTGGAGTCCTAAATAAGGAGTTGTCTGCCTCCTCAGTTAACGACTGGGTCAAGGATTATCTGAACCGGATCACTGTCCAGCATTTGGGTCGGCTGACCTGATGGGGGGACCATAAGGTCGGCAGCCGAGGCCACAACTTCGACTGAAGTCGAAAGAGGAGACTCCTGGGACAGATATCGCTCTCATCCCAAGAACAACATCAACTAGATGTGGCTTGTCTCAGTTCCTTCAATACCTTCTTTACGGGATCTGGAGATGTGCGAGCCAGGGCCTTCCCCACAAGTGGGAAGGGATTGGACCAGCTCCTTGAAGGAACCCGAGAAAGAGGAGCCCAGTTTTAGTGGAACAAAGACCAAGGGTGAAGATGAGAGCTCAGCAGCACAAGCCGCCTCTTCTTTGAAGGCCTTCATCTGTTCCAGTTGTTCCGTGGACCCCGTGGCTGCAGAGATCGCATGGCGGGCATCCTTCGATTTGACCGGCGGGTGCAGTTTTTCCAGATGTCTGAGCTGGAGATGCACGAGGTGATCATCCAAAACATTTGTATGAAAAGAGCGACATAGGTCACAGGCCTGAGTGCCATGATCGATACCCAGGCAGTGCACGCATGTGGCATGCAGGTCAGTCCTAGACATTTTCTGCTCACAGGGACACCAGCGGAACCCAGGCGAGTACTTGTTCTCCATCGCGGTCGCTAGAACAAAAGAATTCAGAAAGCTTCTGTGAATCTTGATTGGTAAAACAAGAGCTTTGGAGTGCCAGGGCCTACTACAAGTACTGAGGAGGAGGGAACCTGCATCTTCCAGCGGAAAGCAAGATCTGGAGTCATGGGGCAGAGCAGAGGGTTATACCACCCGGGTGATTGGGAGGAGCCAGCTTGAAGACCTTCCGGGCAAGATATTTAAAGGGAAAGGACATGCCAATTAATGTGGATGAACATATCCACGATCCTAGAAATAACAATCATCCCATATTACTGCCCTCCCAACACTCTAAAGCAGAATGTATTGCACTCAAAGAAAAACAGCCCAATGGTGCACAGGAAATCTGCAAAAGCCAGTCTGAGAATACAGATGCTGCACCCAATATGATGTGGGTTGCCCAAACATATGAAGAACGAAGGTGTACAATCCAGTCTGTCTGTAAGGAGAAAAAAAGGGCAGACCCTAAAAACAGGTGCACTGCCAGAGATGTTGACCTACTGGAGCCAGTAGCCCTGGCTATGGATTCCCACATTAAGAAAAAGGGACGGTGGGTGGATTAGTGTGGCTCTATGGAGAAGACATGCTTGAAGATCTGGAGAATCAATCTTTTCCATTGAGCCCCACTCTCTGGTCAAGTAGCAAGCTTTCCATTACAGCTGGAAAAGCAGACTAAACCAGAGATGCAGGTAAGCCTCTGTCCACTGTAGGGTGGGTGGGTGGAGGAATGGAGGATGAGGGTCATCTTTATGCATGAGCAGACTGGGTAAGTTCAACCAATCCGGAGTGGCTGGAGGGGTAATCAACTGGCTCAGACAGCTGTTGCACCTGCTGGGGAAAAAAAGGAGGTTCACCAAAGCAGGGCATTGAGGGCCTTGGGGCAGGTGACTGGACCCATTCGGGACAGGCATAGAGATGACATCTGCTCAAGACAGATGGCAAATGCTGACAAGCAACTCTGAGGCATTATAAGATGCCTCTGTCTGGTGCCAGGCTGCCTCTACATCTTTAGAAACTATGCAAATCAGCAACTATGCCAAGGCCAGCCTGCACTTTACCACTCAGAGGCATTTCCAACAGCCAGGCATGCATCTGATACCACAGGCATCACTCATAAGCTGCTATGGTGTGCCTGGGCTGATACTATGGTCAGGGATGACTTCACACCAGTAAAAATGGTGTTTTCTCCCCAAGCATCCATCTGCCTAGAGTCTTGAGTTGGGGCCTACCCTAGTTGCAGATAGTCGCCTGCTGCTCACTGGCATCAGGAGGGAAGTTAATCCCACATTGGGGCAAAGCAGCTCCTCAGGAGGCCCCATCAGAGTCAAGTATCTTATCAGGAAGCCCATCTAAGCAAGGGGTGTTGTCATGGGGGCCTCCAGGTTGCCATGGTAGCCTTTCAGTTCAGTATGCCTGGGAGGGATCATTACTCTGTCCAGAATGGCCTACATTAAGAAGCCCAGTGGCGCCAGCCCAGCAGTGCAATAACTCACTATGCCAGTGGCCTGGGTTCGGGATTGGACTGTGGTCACTTGGAAGCCACCTAGGAGAGGAAGAATAGAGCATCCTAAGGATGGGGCTCCTCCTCCTTCGGAGAGGTGGTAAATGATGCATTCTGCTATTTTACTGCCATCTGGTGAATGCCAGGTGGAAGTGCAGCAGAAGTACATTGGGGCGCACTAGATACCAGGCATGCATGTTTGCATGCCAGCACCCTGGGAGAAACAACAGGAGCGGAAAGGAAAAGGTCTAGGCCTATCGTCATGCCGTCATCCCCTGCAGGCTCACCCTTAACAGATATGGCAGGCCACACACCAATACTGTCCTGGATAAGTGGTGGATAACCAGTAAGTGCATGAGAAAAACAAAGAACCTCTGTGTGCAAGCACTGAGGCAATGGTTACCCCAAAGGACATTTGGCCGGGAAGCCAAGTTTCAAAGAAATACAAAATCACACGTGCCCCCACAATTCAAGGAATCATGGGCTACATATGCAAATCACCATAGAATATTATGGTGGTTCAACTTTAAGCAAAAATGCATGATGCCAAAAGGCGCCTCACACAATCTGCAAAGGATGTCAACAGAAAACTGTGGAAGATTGGGATGGTAGACAAAACACAACTCCAGAGGTGTTGGAAGGTACTCAGACGTCCAAGTATTTATTTAAAGAAACCAAATACTGGATCAAATAACAGCGAATTACATAACGCAAAATAAAAATCAAATTCCAAAAAGAAGTCCTAAAGATACAACTCTAGAAAGAGCTAGAGCAGTGTTACTCTCTGGGAGACCAACACAACACACACTGACTTAAATTGAATTTTGAGCTCAATTTAAAGGAGGAAGGGGTCATGTGACTAGAGGCCCCTCCCCTAATTCCAACAGAAACAAACTTTTTTATTTTAAACCAAGTTTCTTTAGTCTCACACACATCAGCTATATTCAAATACTATATACAATCACATTTATTACCTTAAATTCTATTTTTACAACCTAAATAACTAGTTTCACATTTTAAACTCCTCCCACATTAGCATAAGACATAAATATGAACACAAGAAGGCCGTCCGGCTCTTAGAAAGGAAGGAGGAGGAGGAGGAGGAGGAGGAAAAAGTAAGGAAGCTGTAACAGTAAAAATAAAAACTACCCTTTATACCTAATTTATTGCACTCAGGGTTTTAATTCTGAGTATCCATAGATTTTTAGCTCTTTACCACATTATTCACATGAGCTTTAAACACTAATTCCAGCCTCCAGTTTTTGTTAAATAACTTGCGTTTTAAGCAGTCCTGTTTTTCAGGGATACACTACTCCTGTATCTATTGATGTTTATATTGTCTAAATTGCAAGGCTAAAAGAAAAACAAGCGCTGAACTCCGTGCTGTAAAACGCCCGTTTTTACGTTTCGCGGGAAGCGGAACAGCAGAAGCGGAGTTGTTAACTAAAGAGAGCCTAATTTAAGAGGCTCTGAGCTGCGAGTTGCAATAGCAAATGGAGACTGTCCTCACTCCTCGATGCGAGAGAGAAACTTATCCTCTCGCACATTCAAGAGGAGCCGAACACCAGCAAGCAGCAATAAGGGGTATGCGAAGATTCACTACTGGAGATCCCTTCTCAACGATCGCAAGATCGAGAGGAGGGGGGATCTCTGATACAATTACGGTACTCAGAAATTATGATTTCTTGAAACAACGGAAATAGGGGCGCTTGTAACTTATTCTTTATATTTCTCCCTGAATTGAGAAGGGTACAACACAGTAGTATATATTTTAGCCTGCCCTCAGGCAGATAATTGCCCCATCGAGAGGGGGTTCAATTTGAATTCAGGAATTAGCGTTAGGCAAAATATTCATAAGGAAGCAAAGTATAAGTGTGTAGGTGGCCAATCTACACACTATACTTTAAAAAAAAAAAAAAAGAAAAAGCAAGAGTTTATTATTTTAGAGCTGTTGCGCAACAGACTTATAAATAAAAAGAGGAAAAAAATATATATATCCAGCTCCTGAAGACAATTAAATGCAAGTGGACCTCTTCCCTGTGACATTCCTCCCCGCTTTTGTACAAAACACAATCTTTACAATGTGTTTTGTGTCTGATTCAAACCCCCTTTTATAATTCAGATCCCTTAGTAAGTTGGAGGGATGGAGCTCAAGCCCACCCACTCTTAAAGCTCCACCCTGGGGTCCCTCTTTGTTCTAGAGCTATAATAAGTTTAAGAGAACATTTACAACAAAAAAAAAAATAGATTCACTACAAACCTATCTTTACCCCGGGGTCTGATTTTGATACTCTGTATTGGGTATCCCAGCACCGAATCTAGACAAGTAGTCCGCGTTTTTGTGAGCCGAACCTGTTTTATGTTTTATTGTAAAATTATACGGTTGTAAGGTAAGATACCATCTCAGAATACGGGGATTCTTGTCTTTCATTGCCATAAGCCAGCAAAGGGGATTATGATCCGTTATCAACTCAAATCGAGCCCCCCATAAATAGAATTTTAATGTTTCTATGGCCCAGCGTATGGCTAGGCATTCCTTTTCTATAGTAGCATATTTCGTTTCCCGTGCATGTAGTTTCCTACTTATATATAACACCGGATGTTCCTGACCGTCTATTACTTGGGAAAGTACAGCTCCTATACCAGTAGCTGAGGTGTCGGTCTGTACTATAAAAGGCTTAGTAAAGTCCGGGCTTACTAGTACTGGTTCTGCACATAATAAAGCTTTAATATTACAAAAGGCTGTCTCACATTCTGGGGTCCATTTTACTTTAGTGGGATTCCTTTTCTTTGTAAGATCAGTCAAAGGACTGGCTATAGAGGCGAAGTTAGGTATAAATTGCCTATAATATCCAGCCAGTCCTAGGAAGGACCTTACTTGCTTCTTTGTTTTGGGTCTCTGACTCTGTGCCACTGCATCAATTTTATTGATTTCTGGCTTTATACCTCCTTTTCCTATCACAAACCCAAGATATCTGGTCTCTTGCATAGCTAATGCACATTTCTCTGGATTCACAGTAAGCCCTGCATGCTTCAGTGTTCGTAGGACTGCTTCTAGATGTTGTTTATGTTCTTCCCATGTGGGACTATAGATGATGACATCATCAAGGTAAGCAGCACTATAGCCCACATGGGTTTGTAAAAGTTTATCCATCAACCTCTGAAACGTGGCAGGAGCACCATGTAGTCCAAAACGCATCGTAGTGAATTGAAAAAGGCCTTTTGGAGTACTAAAAGCTGTCTTTTCTTTTGATGTTTCATCAAGCGGTATCTGCCAGTATCCCTTGGATAAATCAAGTGTACTCAGATATTGTGCTTTCCCTAACTGATCGATTATGTCATCGATACGGGGCATGGGGTAACTGTCAAACTTTGAGATGACATTCAATTTCCGAAAGTCTAAACAGAGACGTATTCCCCCTTCCTTTTTGTTTACTATCACCATAGGAAGAACCAGTCACTATTAGATGGTTCTATAACCTTTAATTTCAACATTTTGTCTATTTCTACCAGCACTTCCTGTCTTAACTTCTCTGGAAGTCTATATGGTTTATCCGTATGGGGTTTGAATCTCGGACTTCTATATGATGATAAATCAAATTGGTCCGTCCAGGGGTATTGGTAAAAACGTCCTGATTACTCTGTAAGATATTTTCTAATTCTTGTGATTGGATTTTAGTTAGATTAGGGTTCATATGTATATCTATCATAGAGCCCTTCCCATCCAGTCGTTTGTATGCCATTTCTAGTTCACTCTCACCAGGTTCAGGACATACATAACAGACCTCGTTATTGCTCTCTTGCCAAGGTTTCAATAAATTAACATGGTATACTTTTCTTTTCAACTTTTTGTAAGGGGGTCTCCATTTCATATGTTACCGGACCACATTGCTTATTCACTGTGTATGGTCCTTGCCATTTCATTTTAAGTTTATTGTCTGAGGAGGGGAGAAGTAGAAGTACCCGATCCCGTCTGGAAAGATTTTTGTCCTACCCCTTGATCATAATACAATTTTTGTTTTGCTTGCTGTTGGAGTTCTTTTCTATTAGCTAGGTCTACATATTTAATTAATTTTTGTCTTAACTTGTTGACAAAGTCAAGTGTTGTTGTGGGACCCACCTCCCGACCTTCCTCCCATTGTTCCTTTACTACATCAAGGGGGCCCCTAGGATTTCTGCCGTACAATAATTCAAACGGCGAGTATCCAGTCGAAGCCTGTGGCACTTCTCGAAAAGCAAACATTAAGAAAGGTAAATACTGATCCCAATCCTTTCCTTCCTCTTGGGTATATTTTTTTAACATTTGTTTCAATGTCTGGTTAAACCGTTCTACCAAACCATCCGTTTGTGGATGGTAGGGTGTAGTGTGGATAGCATGTACATTCAAGGCCTGGTATAATCGCTTTAATATTTGTGAGCAAAAATTACTCCCTCTATCTGTGAGTATTTCTTTTGGAACACCCAATCGGCTAAATATCTTAATAAGCTCTTCGGCTATCCTGTTGGCAGTTATAGTTCGCAGGGGGATAGCTTCTGGGTATTTTGTGTGGTAATCACAGACCACTAAAATGAAATGATTCCCCTTTTTAGTTTTTTGCAAGGGACCCACTATATCCATTGCTATCCGCTCGAAAGGATGGTTTATGATTGGTAGGGGTTGTAGTAGAACAGTGTCCCTTTTTCCTATTTTAACTACTAACTGGCATTCAGGACAGGAGAGACACTACTGCTCCACTTCTTTATGAATACCAGGCCAGAAGAACCGGTATAAAATTCGAGCTGTTGTAAGATCTCTTCCTAAATGTCCAGCAAGGGGGCTATCATGGGCCAGCTGTAACAACTGCGTCCTATATTTCTTAGGTACCATCAATTGGTCTACCTGTTCCCCTGTTCTAGGATGAGTACAAATACGATATAGTAAGTTGTGCTTCACCCTGTAACAGGGATGCCCCTCTATCTCCTCTTGTGATAGCTGTGAAAACAAGGTAATTAAAGTCTCATCTGTTTTTTGTTCATTTTCAAAATCACATTTTCTTGTCAAGTCAGTACTATCAATCTCTTTACTGTCCACCTTAAAGGCATGCTCTTTAGTCCATTGTAATTTATCTTGTCTTCGTTCTTTTTTTGTCTTTCTGGTTTTCCCTGGGGCTCCAAAAAATGAAACTTACGTACCTACCGTAATTCTTGATCTTCTTGGACGAGTCTCCACCACTCATTCACACTATTGGGACTGCGCCGGAGGCACTAGGACCCATCGGGAGCAAACTTTTTGCTGGAGGGTCAACACCAGAGATGGCGCCACGAGCACTAGCTCGCGCGGCAATGACTATCTCAGCATCAACCCTCCAACCGCCTCAGTACCTTTTTTACCAAGGAGGTGCAGCATAACTAATGTAAAGAGTAACCTAACCTTAAAACTGGACATAAGATAGTCCGGGCGACCCGTGTAAGACGGGTCAACAAAGAAGTCTTCACAGCCTAAAGATTTGAGGGAGTGAAGACCAACACAGCGGTGAGCTCAGGGGATGGAGGGTTGGCGTGTGAATGAGTGGTGGAGACTCGTCCAAGAAGATCAAGAATACGGTAGGTATGTAATTTTCATATCTTCCTGGACATAAGTCTCCACCACTCATTCACACTATTGGGAGAGTACCGAGCTAATAATCCCCCGAGAGGGCGGCAGGAAGACCAAGAGCTCACGTTTCTAGGACAGAAGTCAATTAAGGATAGTTCTGCCGAAGGTAGAATGTCGCCTGGCATGAACATCCAGTGCATAATGCTTACGAAGGTATGCACTGAGCTCCAGGTGGCGGCATTGCAGATGTCTGCAATCGGGACATTGCGAATTTCTGCTAGGGATGCCGCGACCGCTCTGGTAGAGTGAGCGTAAACCCTACCTTCCAATTTAACCTGTGCCATGGAATAGCAATGTCGAAGACATGCCACTAGCCACGATGAGATGCATCTGATAGCGACAGGTTGACCCAGCCGGGTCTCGCTGAAGGAAACAAACAGTTGTTGGGCTTTGCGAAAATCCTTGGTTCTATCTAGATAGAAACGCAAGGCTCTCTTAACATCCAAGGAATGAAGAGATCGCTCCCCTTCATTTTGGAAGTCCATAAGAAATAGGAGGAAGGACCAAAGGTTGGTTTAGATGGAATTCGACACAACCTTGGGAAGAAATTTAGGATAGTACGAAGAACTACTTTGTCTTTATGGAACACAGTATACGGAGGGTCCGTAACCAGGGCATGTATCTCAGAGACCCTGCGGGCTGAGGTAATAGCCACTAGGAAGGCTGTCTTCCAGGTAAGAAATTTTAGCTCACAGGTAGCCAGAGGTTGAAAGATTTCCAGTGAGCATGTTTAGCACAAGGTTAATGTCCCAGGCTGCAACCGGACATCTTATAGGGGTATGGTATGCAGAATTCCTTTAAGAAATCTCTTAACCATAGGTAACTGAGCCAGAGACAAAGAAGAAACAGCTCATGATACGCTGAAATGGCACTAAGGTGAACTTTGACTGTAGAGTACTGAAGACCTGAATTTGAGAGGTCCAAAAGGTACTCCAAAACCTTGTCTGGTGGACAGGAAAAGGGATTCCAAGAGGACTTTGCACACCAGAGCGAAAAACGCTTCCACTTAGACGTGTAAGTTTTTCCGAGTAGCTGGCTTCGAGCAGCCAGAAGAATGTCTGAAACTCTCCGAGAGACATTGAACCGGTTCACTTCTACCTCTTCAGGAGCCAAGCGTGAAGGTGAAGCGATCTCAGGTTGGGATGGACCACCGGACCCTGAGTCAACAGGTTCATCTGCAGGGGGAGTGGTCTCGGAGGGGCTGCCAACATATTGTTGAGTAGAGGAAACCATAGTTGTCGAGGCCAAGAGGGGGCAATGAGAATTATCTTGGTCCCCTGGGACTCGAATTTGAGACCTACTCTCTGAATTAGAGGAAGAGGCGGAAAGGCGTAAAGAAAGCGTTTTGTCTACCGCAGCCTGAACGCATCCTGACAAAATGCCAGGCCCTGGATTTCTGGAGCAGAAGAGAGGCAGTTTTGCGTTGAGTAGGGATGCAAAAAGGTCCAGGTCTGGAGTTCCCCACTCTTCGAATAGTGATTGAACTATGGTTGAGTCGAGAGACCACTCGTGAGGATCTGCCTCTGTTCTGCTGAGACGGTCTGCCAAGTCGTTTTGTACACCTGGCAGGTAGACCGCTTGAATTAGAGATTTGTGTTCCAAGCACCATTCCCACACCCTCATCGCTTCCCTGCATAAGGGGTAAGAGTGAGCACCGCCCTGCTTGTTGATGTAATACATCACAGCTTTGTTGTCCATTTGAAGGAGAATGTTCTTGTGACAGAGGATGTCCTTCAAAGCCTAGACCGCATAAAGGACGGCACTCATCTCTAGAACATTTATGTGAAGCTGGGCCTCGAGTTGAGTCCATACACCTTGAGTGTGGAGAGAGCGACACTGGGCTCCCCAACCCGTTAGCGATGCGTCTGTGGTGATGGAGATTTGATGATCCAGAGGAGCAAAGGGAAATCCGTCCAGGAGATTGCTCTCTTGAGACCACCAGGTGAGAGACCTCTGTAAGGGTTCTGTCATTGATGGGATAAGACTGTGGGTGAGTGGTTGGGGACCACTGAGCACCCATTGGGTGGTTCTCATGTGTAGCCGAGCTAGGGGTACAGTGAACACTGAGGATGCCATGAGGCCTAACATCGTTGCATTAGAGAGGCTGTAACTGATCTGTTCTCCCCAATGTAATGGGCCATCTGAAGGATATCAAGCCTTCTGTACTCTGGAAGGAAGCCTTGCGCCAAGAGGTGTCCAGTAGAGTCCCTATGAAAAGGAGTCTCTGGGAGGGCTGCAACTGTGACTTCTTTAGATTCAGCAGAACTCCCATGGACGTAAGATGGCGGGAGGCCGTCTGAACGGCTTCCAGGGTCCCCTGTCTGGAAGGGCTTGCTAGGAGCCAGTCGGCCCAGGTAGGGAAACACTGGATTCCGAAGCTCCTGAGATGCGCCAAGAGAACTGCACAACACTTTGTAAAGACTCGCTGGCCGAGGATAGCCCAAAGGGCAGGACTCTGAACTGATAGTGTTGACCCAGAGCCACAAATCTCAGGAATTTGTGATGCCTCGGGTGAATAGGAATGTGCTGGTAGCGTCCTGCATGTCCAGGAGGCTAGCCAGTCGTGTTGATGAAGCAAGGTAACAGGGTTCCTAGAGAAATCATTTAGAATTTCTCCCTGGGGAGAAATCTGTTTAGCTTTCTGAGGTCTAGAATGGGGTGCATACCCCCTCACTTCTTTGGAACCAGAAAGTAGTGGGAGTAGAACCCTGTGTTTTGCTGATGCAGAGGCACCATTTCTACTGCCCTGTTGTTCAGAAGGCCCTGAATCTCAGCGGCGAGAAGGTCTGACTGAAGTATGACAGCCTGGGTTGTCGTTTGGGAGGACGATCCGGAGGGGTCTCCAGAAAATTGAGAGAATACCCCTCGCGAATTATCCGAAGGACCCATTTGTCTGAGGTTATGGACTTCCACTGGTTGTAGAAGTGCATCAGACGACCTCCCACCGGAGAGGAAAAGTCCACCTCGGGCAGTGGAGATGGAACTTGGGCCGGCAACTCATAAGGTAGCGCTGGGCGCTTTGGGCCCTTGCGCTTTCTGTTGCGTCTTCTTTTGAGGTTGTGCAGGTTGGTTCTTATGGAAACTTCCTCTGCCCCTGCCTCGAAAGGACTAACGATTATGAAACTGACGTTTACCGACATGCCCTCGAGAGGGGGTAGGAGGGGGTCGAGCCAGCTTAATGGCCGACCTAGTCTTCTGAGTAGCCTCTAGAGCTTGCTCTACCTGAGGACCAAAAAGATACGAGCCGTCAAAGGGCAACGCCATCATCTGCTGCTGTGCATCATTCGATGAAGCAGAATGCGCAGCCAGGAATGACAGCAGTACAAATACCAGCGGCTGCGGAGCGAGAAGCAGTGTCGAAAGCATCCATGGCTGCTTTGACCTGTTGGTTATTAGATTCAATACCTCTGGTAATGGTCAGAAAAGCTCTGACTTAGAGTCCGAGTCGGAAGAGCTTCAACCATTTGCTTGATAGAGTGCCACAGGATATACTCATACTGAGAAAAATAGCCCTGGTAACTGGCAATACATACTTAAAGTGGGCAGCAAAGACTCTCTTACCTAATGTATCAATCTTACGAGACTCTGTTAATAGTCGAGCTGTAGTAACGAGGAAGAACGACCTTATTCTCTGCCAGGACTACAATAGGATCCATAAAGGCTTGAGATGCCAAAATGGGACGATCCTTGGGGCTGAATATTTCCATCAATGGATTTAGCCACCGAAGGTGAGGAAACAGGATTATTCCATACCATTTGAGACAGCGTCTAGAAGGAAGGATTGAATCAGGAGGTCAAATCAGTAGGGATCTCAAAGCATGAAGATACTGGAGTCTTAACGCTTCCAGGATCGATGTCTGTAGTCTGGAGAGAGGTGGAGCTCAGGTTCTTCAACAGAGACTTAAAGGACAGGTCCTCGACCACAGGCTCTGTAGCAGTGAAAGATCCTGCTCGTCCACTTCATCCCCAACCGAAGGTCGGGTCAGGCTCAACGTCATTTCCTGATAGTCCAGGGAGGACTGTGGACAGGAAAGAGTGAAATACAGAAGAGGAAGGAAGAATTGAGAGGAAGAGGTCTCAAGAGCTCCCGGCCGAGGAAGCAAGCGGGACCCGGCAGCGCCCGAAGAACAGCTGTGGCTGAGAAGCGCTTCGGCGCGAAAACCCGGTGCGAGAGCACCTGGCGCGCAGGATAGGCGCCGACAAGCCTGGCGCCCGACAAGCTCCAGCGACGAGCGCCGACATCGCGCTGCCGAGGGCCAGGCGCCAAGGCATCAGGACCACAAAAACATGGTTAGAAGGGGAAAAAGCAGGAGATAAGGGCATCGGTGTGGCCCCTCGCGCAGCCATGTGAAGGGGGAGAACACCCGGCCTTGGCGTCGTCGGCACAGGGAAGGTGCAGCGCGACCGGAAAGTCAACCGCCTACCTGGTGGCCGACCCACAGACACCCGAGCCAGGTGGCAGAACCAACCTCCGAGCCCACTGCTCCATAAGGAGGCCCACTGATGAAACTGCTCCTCTGAAGACCTACCAATAGGCGGGGTGGGACTCCCGATGCGAAGCCGGGCGGTTACGGAAGCAGAAGTTGCCGACTCGAAGGAGGACGACAACTAACCATGATAACAGAGCATCGACGCAGACATATCATGAGGCGACCTCGGTGATACCTTCTCTTTTTAGACCTGTGGGCGAAGAAGAGCTCGAGGCGAGCGATGCCGAGAATCGACGCGTTTGTTTATGCCTCCGGGGGACCGCCCATCCCCTGGGCATTGGACTGACCGTTAGTCGGACCCCGTTTGGGAAGGAGGCGGACCGGACCCAGCCCGACTGACTGAACAGCTTTCATACGAAGTCTCCTACCGTCACCTGACCTGCTCATGGTCGACTCCGTCAAGTAGGCCAAGACTTCTTATTGTATATTAAGATAGAATAAAACTTAAGCGATACTATATCGAGAATACTACAAAAAAATAAACTGAAAACTATGCTGCTAGTTTGAAGTTTGACCCCCGACAGGCGAACAACATCGTTACTGAAGCGCACTCGACGGCGGGAAAAAAGGAACTGAGGTGGTTGGAGGGTCGACGCCGAGATAGTCATTGCCGAGCGAGCTAGTGCTCGCGGCACCATCTCTGGTGTCGACCCTCCAGCAAAAAGTTTGCTCCCGATGGGTCCTAGTGCCTCCGGCGCAGTCCCAATAGTGTGAATGAGTGGTGGAGACATATGTCCAGGAAGATCATCGTCTAAAGGTGGTAGAGGGAATGTTTTACCTTCCTTAGATTGTGCCCGTGTGGTAGCAGCTGCTAAATATATCTCAAAATCAGGATGGTCTTGACCTAGTAATACCGGAACTGGTAGTAATGGTACTACCCCGACATCTAATACCCTTTTTGAGTGAACAGTCTGCAATTCTACAGATGTTGTTGGGTATTGATGCGTCCCCATGGATTAAATCACCCTGTTTGTCCAGCATTCCGGGGATGTCCTTTAACCAATTCTGGATGAACCAAGGTTTGCTTACTCCCGAATCAATAAATCCCATGACTGTTTGTGTTCCAATTTGTACGAGGATGACATATTGTCCCAAATTAGCTAGGGCTAGATGTACACTCCCAGGTTGTTTTCTTGGGCAAAACCGAGCAATATGACCTCTTTCATGACAGTCTCGGCATATGATCTCCGATAGGGGTGGTTTAATTGGACGAATCCCACCTCGTACTATCGGTTGTCTAACAGAGGGGCTAGTATTAACATTTGGGCCCACAGGAGAGGGTAAAGCAGGTGAAGGAAAAACAGTAGTAGGTCTTACCATAGAAGTCCCAGTGAGTGGCGTCTTCTTCCGATATGGCCGAGCTGTCAAATAATCCTCTGCAAGAGAAATGGCTTTCTCTGATGTGTCAGGGCGGTGTTCTTTAACCCAGAGCTGTACATCCTGAGGTAACACTTTTATATATTGTTCCACCACAATGGCTTCCATAATTTGATTTATGGTCTTAGTCCCGGGTTGTAGCCATCTGGTGCATAAATCATTCAGTCGTACATATATTTCCCTGGGATGATCCGTTGGTTGAAATCGAAGTGTACGAAACCTCTGACGATAAGTTTCGGCACTGATGTCATATCTTCATAATATTTCTCTTTTTAACGCATCATAACTCCCCACAAATTGACTGTCCATGTTTCCATAAGCCAATTGAGCCTTCCCAGTGAGGTAGAAGCTGAGCGGAGGACCCACTGTACTCTAGAAACCATCCACAGGCCCCCGTAATCCGTTCAAAGTAGTTAAATATGTTTCAATATCATCCTGCTCACTCAATTTGGTGAGTTTAATGTCTTTTGGAGCCTCTGATGTTGTTGCAGGATTCCTCCCAGTACTAACAGTTTGAATAGCCCTCAATGTCTCTTGCCACCGTCTTTCATTTCTCTCCTGCTCCTTCTCTCTCTATCTTTGTTCCCTTTCCCTCTCTTTGTCTGCAGCCAACTGTTTTATACAGAGCCACCGTAGTAATTCATGCAACTGTTCTGGGGGTTCTTCTTCTGGTATCGTCCCAGCAGTTGCCCCTTGGGGAGTTTCCATCTCCGCTTGTATCATCTGCTCGGTTTTGAACCTTTCTTTCTTCTGTTCTGGCAGTCCCAACCATAGCGGTTCACCTGACTTATCTACCATCGTCCTGGTCAGGACACCTTTGGGTCAGGTAACTGCTTCCTCTTCTCTGGTGTCTTTCTCCATCCCTGGGTTGGTCTGATACTGTCTTGGAAAATAGCCAACCGACCTTTGGATCACTTCTGCACCAACTGTGGAAGATTGGGATGGTAGGCAAAACACAACTCCAGAGGTGTTGGAAGGTACTCAGACGTCCAAGTATTTATTTAAAGAAACCAAATACTGGATCAAACAACAGCGAATTACATAACGCAAAATAAAAATCAAATTCCAAAAAGAAGTCCTAGAGATACAACTCTAGAAAGAGAGGAAAATTACGTACCTACCGTAATTCTTGATCTTCTTGGACGAGTCTCCACCACTCATTCACACTAGTGGGATTAGCGCCGGAGGCACTAAGACCCATCGGGAGCAAACTTTTTGCTGGAGGGTGGCTGAGAGGCGAGCGCCAGACACGCAGGCGCGCGAGACAGCGGCTCGCGGTAATGACCATCTCGGCGGCGACCCTCCAGCCGCCTCAATACCTTTTACCAAGGAGGTGCAGCGCAACTAACGTAAAGTAAACCCAACATTAAAAAGCGGACATAAGATAGTCCAGTATGACCCGTGTAAGAAGGGTCAGCAGAAGTCCTCACGGCCTAAAGATTTGAGGGTGAAGACCAATACAGCAGTGAGCTCGGGGGATGGAGGGTGGGCGTGTGAATGAGTGGTGGAGACTCGTCCAAGAAGATCAAGGAATTCGGTAGGTACGTAATTTTCCTATCTTCCTGGACATAAGTCTCCACCACTCATTCACACTAGTGGGAGAGTACCAAGCTGATAATCCCCAAAAAGGCGGCAGGAGGCCAGAGCTCACTGGCGTCAAAAGATAGAAGCCCATTAAGGATAGTTCTGCCGAATGCACGGAATGTCGCCTAGCATGAACATCCAGTGCATAGTGCTTAACGAAGGTATGCACTGAGCTCCAGGTAAGCGTTGCATATATCTGCAATTGGAACATTGCAATTTCCGCTAGGGATGCATGACCGCCCTAGTAGAGTGAGCGTACCTCTACCTTCTAATTTAACTTGAGGCCATGGAATAGCAATGGCGAAGGCATGCCACTAACCATGAAGAGATGCATCTAATAGCGACAGGTTGACCCAGCCGGGTGTGCTGAAAACAGAACAGTTGCTGAGTCTTCGAACATCCTTGGTTCTATCTAAATAGAACCAAGATCTCTTAACATCCAAGGAATGAAAGCTCGTTCCTTCATTTTGAAAGTAGCGAAGTAAGCGGGAGTACCAGAGGTTGGTTTAGATGGAATTCTGACACAACTGGGAAGAAATTTAGGATAGTGAGGAGAACTACGTTGTCTTTATGGAATACAGTATCACGGAGGGTCCAGTAACCAGAACATGTATCTAAAAGAGACCCTGCGGGCTGAGTAATGGCCACCAGGAAGCAGTCTTCCAGGTAGAAATTTTTAGCTCACAGGTAGCTAAGGGTTGAAAGGCTTCAGTGAGCATGTCCAGCACCAGGTTAATGTCCCAGGCTGCAACTGGATGTAACAGGGGTCTGGTATGGAGAATCCCATGAAATCTCTTCACCATAGGTAACTGAGCCAGAGTTAAGGAAGAAACCTGGCTCATGGAGCCTGAGATGGCACTAAGGTGAACTTTAACTGATGAGTACTGAAGACCCTAAGTTTGACAGGTCCAAAGATACTCCAGAACCTTGCCAGGAGGACAGGAAAAGAGGATTCAAGAGGTTTGCACAGAGAAAACGTTTCCATTTGGGCGTCGTTTTCGGTGGCTGGCTTCTGAGCAGCACAGAAGGATGTCTGAGACTCTCGAGGCGTTGAACCGATTCACTTCTATCTCTTCAGGGCCAAGCATGAAGGTGAAGTGATTTCAGGTTAGGATGGACCACGAACCCTGAGTCAAAAGACTGATTTGCAAAGGAAGTGGTCTCGGAGGCTGCCAACATACTGTTGAGTGAGAAACCATAGTTGCGAGGCCAGGAAAGAACAATGAGAATCATCTTGGTCCCCTGAGACTCGAACTTGAGGAGTACTCTCTGGATTAGAGAAGCGGTGGAAAGGCGTAAAAGCGTTTTGTCCACCGCAGCCTGAACTATCCTGACAGAAAATGCAGGCCCTGGTTTCTGGAGCAGAAGAGAGGCAGTTTCGTTGAGTGGGGATGCAAAAGGTCCAGGTCTGGAGTCCCCACTCTGAACAGGGACGAGCTATGGCTGGATCGAGACCACTAGTGAGGTCTGCCTCCGTTCTGCTGGTGATCTGCTAGGAATCGTTTTATACCTGGCAGATAAACAGCTGAATCAGAGACTTGTGCTCCAAGCACCACTCCCACACCCTCATTGCTTCCCTGCAAAGGTAAGAATGAACACCATGCTAGTTGATGTAATACATCACTGCTTTGTTGTCGTTTGAAGAGAATGTTCTTGTGACAAAGGACATCCTTCAGAGCTCGGATTGCAGAAGGACCGCTCTCATCTCAGGACATTTATGTGGAGATGAGTTTAGAACTAAGTCCACACACCTTGAGTGTGGAGGGAGAGCAGTTGGCTCCCATCCCATTAGCGATGCGTCTGTGGTGATGGAGATCTGATGATCCGGGGAGCAAAGGGAATCCTTCCAGGAATTGCTCTCTTGAGACCACCAGGTGAGAGAGACCGAGAGGGCTCCGTCACCTTGATGGGATAAGACTGGGGGTGAGAGGTCGAGGACCACTGAGTGGAAGCATCCATTGGGTGGTTCTCATGTGCAGTCGGGCCAGGGGACAGTGAAGACCGAGGGCGCCATGAGACCCAACATCGTTGCATCGAGAGAGCTGTAACCGATTGGTTCTCCCTGATGTAACGGGCCATTCGAAGGATGTCGAGTCTTCTGTCCTCTGGAAGGAAAGCCTTCGCTGAAGGGTGTCTAGAAGCGTCCCTATGAAAAGGAGCCTCTGGGAGGTTGCAGTTGAGATTTTTCAAATTCAGCAGAACTCCCATGGGCGTGAAGGCGAGAAGTCGTTTGCACGACTTCCAAAGTCCACTTGGGACGGAAGGGCTTGCTAGAAGCCAATCGTCCAGGTAGGAAACACTTTCGAGTCCGACTTTCCTGAGATGCTTGAGAACTGCACAACACTTTGTAAAAACTTCGCGGCGCCGAGGATAGCCAAGGGCAGGACTCTGAACTGATAATGCTTGACCAAAGCTACAAACCTGAGGAACCTGCGGTGGGTCGGGTGGAGAGGATATGCTGGTAAGCATCCTGCATATCAGAGAGGCCAGCCAGTCGTGCTGATGCAGCAAGGGTAACAGGGTACCTAAGAAATCATCTTGAATTTCTCCTGGGAGAATTTGTTTAACTTTCTGAGGTCTAGAATGGGCGCATCCCCAGATTTCTTTGGAACCAGAAAGTAATGGGAGTAGAACCCTGTGTTTCGCAGATCACGGGGCACCAGTTCTATTGCCCTGTTGTTCAGAAGGCCCTGGATCTCAGCGGTGAGGAGGTCTGACTGAGGCCGACAACCTGGGTTGTGCGTCTGGGAGGGACAGTCGGGGGTTTCCAAGAATGGAGAGAATAACCCTCGCGAATTATCGAGAGACCCATTGTCGAAGTTATGGACTTCCACTGGTTGTAGAAGTACATCAGGCGACCTCCCACCGGAGGAGAAGTTCCACCTCGGGCAGGTGGATGGAACTGGGCCAGCGACTCATAAAATAACGCTGGGGCTTTAGGCCCCTACGCTTTCTACTCTTCTTTTGAGGTTGGGCAGGTTGGGCTTTTATGGAGGCTTCCCCTGCCTCTGCCTCGAAAGGACTGGCGACACTATGAAACTGCGTCTGTTCACATGCCCCGAGAGGGCAGGCGGAGGTCTGGCCAACAATGGCTGATCTAGTCTTCTGAGTGGCCTCTGAAGGCTTCACTCCACCTGAGGGCCAAAAGAAAGAGCCATCAAAAGGCAGCGCCATCACCTGCTATGAGCATCATTACGTGAAGCCAAATGCGCAGCCAGGAATGGCGCAGTACAAATCCCCGCGGCTGCTGAGCGAGAAGCAGTGTCGAAAGCGTCCATGGCGGCTTTGACCTGTTGGTTATTGGACTCAATACCTCTAATAACGGTCAGAAGAAGCTCTGACTTGGAATCAGAATCTGGAAGAGCTTCAACCATTCTTTTCATACTGAGAAAAATAGCCTTGATAACTGGCAATACGCATACTTAGAGTGGAGGCAGCAAAGACTCTCTTACCTAATGTATCAATCTTACGAGACTCTTTGTTAATAGGTCGAGCTGTAGTAGTTTGAGGAAGAACGACCTTGTCATTCTCTGCCAGGACTACAATAGGATCCGCAAAGGCTTGGGATGCCAAAATGGGGCGATCCTTGGGAGCTGAATACTTCTTATCAATGGATTTAGCCACTGAGGGAATAAAGAGCAGGATTATTCCATACCATTTGAGACAGCGTCTGAAGGAAAGCTGGATCGGAGGAGTCAAATCCGTAGGGATCTCGAAGCATGAAGATACTAGAGTCTTAATATCTTCCCAGGATCGATGTCTGTAGTCTGGTGAAAGAGTGGATCCAGGTTCTTCAACAGAGACTTAAGGACAGGTCTCGACCACAGGCTCTGTAGCAAAGAAAGATCCTGTTTCCTCCACTTCATCCCCAACCGAAGGTCTGGGTCAGGCTCAACATCATCTCCTGATGGTCCAGAAAGGACTGCTTGGACAGGAAAGGGTGAAAATTAGGAAAGGAGGAAATAGCAGAAAACAAGGAGAGTCCCCAAGGGCTGCAGGCGCCGAGGAGCGGCAAAGCAGGCTGAAAGGCGGCACCGAGGGCGCCTGGCGCCCGAAGAGGCATCTTGACCCATAAAGCGCCCAGCGGCCGCGAGACGACTGATCGCCTTGCGGCGCGGCCCGGCAGCAGCAGCGCGCAGCGCGCAAGCAGGCGCCCAGACCCAACGCCCATGAGAGCCGCCCTATCCAGCGGCACCACCGGCGGCGCCCGTGAGACCAGCGCCAGACCGCGGCACGACAACGGCGCCGACAAGCCAACAGACCCTGCCGAAGGCGCCGGAAAAGACCCAGGAACCTGGAAAGCTAGAGAAGGAAAAAAACCAGGAGATAAGGGCATCGGTGAGGCCCCCTGCGCCGCAGCCATGTGAGGGGGGGAAACACCTAAGCACGGAGTCGCTGGCACCGAAGAAGGCGCCACGCGACTAGGAAGGTCCAACCGCCCTACCTGATCGCCGGAGGGGCCCGAGGGCTCCGAGGCAACCGAGCCAGGCAGAAGAACCAACCTCCGAGCCCATTGCTCCATAAGAGCGGCCCACTGATGAAACTGCTCATCTGGAGTCCTACCTATAGGCGGGGAGGGACTCCGATGTCGAGGACGACGATTACCGGAAGTTGGCGACTCCGAAGGAGGAGACCGGCAACTAGCAACGATAACCGAGCGTCGACGCACAGACATACCAGAGGGCGACCTCGAGTGATGCCTTCTCTTTTTTGACCTGTGGGCCGAAGAAGAGCTCGAGGCCGAACGGTGCCGAGAATGCGACCGTTTATTTTTATGCCGGCGCGGGGACCGGCCATCCCCGGCATCGGACTGGACGCTGTCGGAACCCCGCTTGAGGAGAAGGAGGCTGACGGATCCAGCCCGGCTGACTGAACAGCTTTCATACGAAGTCTCCCTACCGTCACCTGACCTGCTCATGGTCGACTCCGTCCAGTAGGCCGAGACTTCTTCAAGTAAAATTTAATATTAGAAAAATTTAACGAAAATAGAATAAAATTAAGCGATACTACTTATCGAGATAAAGTTACAAAAAAACAAACTGAAAACTATGCGCTAGTTTGAAGTTTGACTCCCGACAGACGAGCGACGTCGTCACTGAAGCGCACTCGACGGCGGGGAAAAAAGGAACTGAGGCGGTTGGAGGGTCGTCACCGAGATGGTCATTACCACTCGAGCCGCTGCTCGCGGCGCCGTGTCTCGCGGCGCCGTCTCTCGCGCCGACCCTCCAGCAAAATTTTGCTCCTGATGGGTCTTAGTGCCTCCGGCGCTAATCCCACTAGTGTGAATGAGTGGTGGAGACTTATGTCCAGGAAGATCTAGAGCAGTGTTACTCTCTGGGAGACCAACACAACACACACTGACTTAAATTGAATTTTGAGCTCAATTTAAAGGAGGAAGGGGTCATGTGACTAGAGGCCCCTTCCCTAATTCCAACAGAAACAAACTTTTTTATTTTAAACTAAGTTTCTTTAGTCTCACACACATCAGTTATATTCAAATACTATATACAATCACATTTATTACCTTAAATTCTATTTTTACAACCTAAATAACTAGTTTCACATTTTAAACTCCTCCCACATTAGCATAAGACATAAATATGAACACAAGAAGGCCGGCCGGCTCTTAGAAAGGAAGGAGGAGGAGGAGGAGGAAAAAGTAAGTAAGGAAGCTGTAACAGTAAAAATAAAAACTACACTTTATACCTAATTTATTGCACTCAGGGTTTTAATTCTGAGTATCCATAGATTTTTAGCTCTTTACCACATTATTCACATGAGCTTTAGACACTAATTCCAGCCTCCAGTTTTTGTTAAATAACTTGCGTTTTAAGCAGTCCTGTTTTTCAGGGATACACTACTCCTGTATCTACTGATGTTTATATTGTCTAAATTGCAAGGCTAAAAGAAAAGCAAGCGCTGAACTCCGTGCTGTAAAACGCCCGGTTTTACGTTTCGCGGGAAGCAGAACAGCAGAAGCGGAGTTGTTAACTAAGGACAGCCTAATTTAAGAGGCTCTGAGCTGCGAGTTGCAATAGCAAACGGAGACTGTCCTCGCTCCTCGATGCGAGAGAGAAACTTATCCTCTCGCACATTCAAGAGGAGCCAAACACCAGCAAGCAGCAATAAAGGGGGGTATGCAAAGAAGATTCACTACCGGAGACCCCTTCTCGACGATGCGCAAGATCGAGAGGAGGGGGGGATATCTGATACAATTACAGTACTCAGAAATTATGATTTCTTGAAACAACGGAAATAGGGGCGCTTGTAACTTATTCTTTATATTTCTCCCTGAATTGAGAAGGGTACAACACAGTAGTATATATTTTAGCCTGCCCTCAGGCAGATAATTGCCCCATTGAGAGGGGGTTCAATTTGAATTCAGGAACTAGCGTTAGGCAAAATATTCATAAGGAAGCAAAGTATAAGTGTGTAGGTGGCCAATCTACACACTATACTTTAAAAAAAAAAAAAAAAAAAAGAAAAAGCAAGAGTTTATTATTTTAGAGCTGTTGCGCAACAGACTTATAAATAAAAAGAGGAAAAAAATATATATATCCAGCTCCTGAAGACAAATAAATGCAAGTGGACCTCTTCCCTTTGACAAAAACATACACACACGTTACATCCTACCAGGACTCATCAGTATGCCTCGTCTGTTCGACACCCCAGTGGAATGAACCAGCTACCCTAAGATGGTCTATCCGTGTTATGTTGTGGTGAACCCAATTAAAACAAAAAACAATTTAAAAGACAAAGAACCTCTGTGTGCAAGCACTGAGGCAATGGTTATCACAAAGGGCATTTGGCCAGGAAGCCAAGTTTCAAAGAAATACAAAATCACATATGCTCCCACATTGCAAAGCATCATGGGCTGCATATGCAAATCACCATAGAGTATTATGCTGGTTCAACTTTAAGTGCATGAGAAGATATGTGATGGGGTTCAGGGTGCCGTTAGGTGAGCTGGGAGCAAGAAAAAGGATTTGGGGGGGGGGGGCAGTGGCACAGAATTAAGGGCTCCTGTCTACTAAATTGGGTCAGTCCAGTGCCTCATGCATCTCCATCATGAGTTGCTGGAACAGCATATCTTCAGCAGCAGAGGAGACCTTGACTGAAGCTCTGTTGTCCTCCAAGGAACATGTCTGCCAGAGGATGGAGCAGGAGGAGTGGTGCTGGAAAGAGGGGTTAGTTTCCCTGAACCAGCACTGAATATTCTCCATCCACTGACAGAAATGCTGTGGAGACAACTGGCTTGGAGACCTAAGGGTCTCAGCCACCCAATCAAAAAACGACTGCAGCACTTTGAGGCAGGAGCCCAAAAGGAGTGTTGGTGGCCTGTGGAGCCACAGTACCCATGCTCGGTCTCAGATCTTGTGACTTTCTTGGAAATCCTTGCTCAAAAGGAGCAGCAAGTGAAGCCTTCCAATCAGTAGCACCAATGCTGGCAGTGGCTACTGGACGGGTGTCCATGGGAGATAGCCCTGGCTAGACAACACCTGACCAGTTCATGGAGGGTGCCGCTGTAGGGACCTGCCCTGCTCCGGAACTGATGCAAACAGCGGCTATGACATTGGCTCAGACACAAACAATGCAAGCAGTGTTAACATTAAGGCCCGTATGGACAGCCACACCAGCACCAACCAACAAACCTCCCCCACTGCTGGCACCGAAGACAGGCCCTGTGCTGATGTTTAGCGTTGATGTCACTGGAACAGTGGTCAGCACTGAAGACTGTGCTGACCCTAATGACAGGGTCATCTGTCACTACTGGCTACCGGACTGTGGTGTGACCAACTGCCCAGAAGGTCATTAGAACCCAATACCTTGCTAAATAATCTGCAAAAGGAAGCTGGGTCCCAGAGATACCAAGGACAAATATCGTAAGGTGGGTGTCACCCAAAGTGCCAGGCCTGGTGCAATTTCAGCCAATCAGATGAAGCTGGGTACAGGGAAATGACACCAGCCTTGATTGACTAAGGCGGGGTGGGGGGGTGAGAAGAGGGCATAAATGCTTCAACCAAGATAGTTTCTTCCTTTTATCACTGGGGTTCCTGTGTGTCCATGAAGGGAGCCAAAACTGTCTGTAGAGAGAGAGGTTGAGGAAACAAGGCTAGTAGACAGTGAGATAAGAAGACTAACTTGTAGGAAAGATAGAAGCATTTACCTGTAAAATGTGAAAGCTTTCTTTTATAATCCTGTACGAATACTGTTTTCCTATGTGTAAATAGTGTTATACTAGATTACTGTTGTATTTACTGTATAACTGTTTATTGTTGCACAAGTTATATTTAGCGCATGTCACTAATCAGCCACAATTGCACAAATTTAATTTCATGCTCTGCAATTAGCTCCTAATTTGTGTCCATTGAAAATATGCAATGTTGGCCAATTAGCGTCATTTTATTTTAGCACAATTATCAATTAAGCAAATATAACTATAATTTTTTTTTTTTTTTTTATATCAAATATAATCTGTTCTACAGTACATATTACTGCTGTATTTACACAACCAGAGTTTATTAGTAAACTATTTTTCTAAAGACTGGAATAACTGGTTGTGTGTGACTGCACCTGTGAAGGAAAGGTACCTGGATAAAAGGGTTGCATAGTAAAAGGACTCCGAGAGAGTAATGTCCTACCAGAGCAGAGACCCTCATTACGGGGAGTCTAAAGGGTAGAAGGTGGCAGAAAAGGGGCCATCAGAGCACTGGGGTCTAAGCTCTTGCTGAAGAGGGGACCTTGACAGCTGTGATACTGGTCCATACGTTCTTAGTGGCAAAGGCCTGAGAGAGAGGAAGAGGCACACTGGGGACCGCAGGGTGCTCTGACCGTCACACTGACCAAGACAGGTGTAGTTTATCTCCAAAGGTGCGCATTCAACAATGGCTAAAATGGAACTGAAACAGTAAGGGTGTCCCTGATTGTTACTGGTCCTGGTGCGTGGTGACACTTTCACTGAGGCCGAGGCCATCATCAAAGTCACTGAACAACTGATGTGTCCGGGACAGGGTGTGTAGCACAGCTTCCCTGGAGCTGGCCTTCACAAGCTACTCATCCACATAAGGGAAAACATTCAGGCCTTCCCTGCAAGGCTGCTGCAACAACCGCCAAGCATTTCGTAAAGATCCAGGGCACAGAAGACAAGCCAAAGGACAATACCTTGAACCAACACTGTTCACCCTCCGGCATAAAGCAGAGGCAGTCTGTGGGATTTGCTGATCTTTATATGATGGTATGCATCCTTCATGTCCAAAGAACAGAGTCGGTCCCCTGTCTGCAACAGGGGAATCAGAGAGTGCAAGGACACTATTCAAAACTTTCTGCATTTGATGTGTAGGTTGAAATCCCTGAGCTCCAACAAACGACACAGATCCCCTGTCTGTTTTGGGACTAGGAAGTATATGAAATGGAACCCTTTCTCTCATGAGGAGGAACCAGTTCTATGGCACGTTTTTGAAACAAAGACTGAACTACCTTCAGTTGGGACAAATGGCCCAGAGGATAAAAGGAAGAGGGTGGAGGATGATCTAGAGGGATTTGTAACAGATCAAGAGCACGCTCCATTGCAATCATCTCCAGAACCCACTCGTCTATAGTGGCTGCCTGCCAATATTTCAGATCCAGGGAGATCCTGTCCCCACACTCATCCCAGAAGGTAACAGCTGAGGAGAAGGGAGAGATTGAAGAGAGTCAGGAAGAACCAGGGGTGGCAGGACTACTGGAATAGATTCTTTTGGGTGCTTCCACATGGGTACCGGGGGAGGGGACCTGGAAGAGGACCACCTCCTCTACCACAACCTTGCTGATGGTAGGCAAGACTACCTCGGACAGCAGGCTGACAAAAGGAGTCTCGACCATGACCTCCAGCAGGAGTAGGATACAGGGTCTTCACAGACCTTGTAGTTATTTTAGAAGTCTGAAGGCTACATAGAGCCTCTTCAACGTCATAGCCAAACAGTTTTGACCCTTTAAAGGGAGCATTTATAACCAGTCTGCTGCATATCACTGGCAAAGCCAGCAACTCAGACAAGAATATATTCTCATGCAAATGCCAGAGGCTGCAGCCCTGACAGAAGCAGGATCATAAGCTGAGTGCAGCAAATGTTTGCCAACCTTTGCACCACCAGACCAACGTTTTAAGCAAATCAGTCTTGGCCTCAGCCATCAGGCAAAGCCTGTGCAGTAGTATGAGCAGTTCTCCACAGGTTGGTCTGATATTTGATCATGTGGGCCTGGTAGCTTGCAATTATGCAGCCCAAAGATGTACAGACATAAGTATGTTCGCCCATCACATCTAGCCTCCTAGATTCCTTATCAGGAGGCAAACTACTCATGTCTAAGAGCTCTAGACCTATCACGAAACAAAAAGATTGCTCTCGAGGAAAAAATGAAAACTTATAACAAATTAAGCTGAAGACAATGCTGTTTATTGTGAGCTCCAAAAATGACGCTGACTTTCATGCCCCGGTGCTACAACCATGGGGGTCTTCCTCAGGGGGCAAGTTAAGACCTATCATGAGTAACCATGATGACCTCAGTTTCAGGCTGGTTAGCATAATAAGGCTTGCAGGTGGGGCAGGATACTGCTCATCAGCCTTTTTGGGACTGCAAGCAGTAAGTTTGGCCTGTACCATGCAGCAAAAGTAGCATCCTCTAATGGAGGATATACAGGTGGAATAATAGTGAAGAGGGAGCAAGGCACCTCCACAAATTCCATGAGATTCCATTTAGTGGAATCTTCCTGTTTCACATCAAAGCCCACAGAACACTGCATTTGCTGCATCATGACTTGGGAAGATGGGCCCTCAGGGTTCATACCCCCGAGTTCTCACTACAGGATGAGAGGGTAGAACTGAAGCAAGTGGGACCCTCCACAAATTGTTCTTCACTCTCATATTCCTCCTCTAAAGCCTTGAGGTCAGGATTATACTCCCATTTTGTCGCCAGCACGAGCAATGATGGGAGCTGCTGAATGGTCCGGAAATGCTGGTGGCTGCTGAAAGACAGGAATCTGTGGCGTGCTAGTAGACTACATCGACAGGGGCAGAGCACCAGAAGGCCCCATCAGCGGAACAACTGCCTGCAATGGCAACCCTGGCAGAATGTGAATCATTACAGAGAATGACGCCAGCATAGCCAAGGAGTTGACTGTGCCGTGAAAAGGAGCCAGGACTACCTACATCAACGGGCCTTGGCCCAAAGACAATGGTGTCACACTGTCTACAGTAAGTATGGCAGCACCTAAGCCAAGCCCTGACCATAGTGTCTCAACAGTTGGGGGCGGGGGGCTGGCAGGATAACGAGCAGGCCCGACACGACTGCTGCTTCTCCTTAGATTTCAACAACAGTTTTTCAGCAGACAATGAGGGAAAAGCAGATTTTGAGCCATTTTCCTTCACAGCTTTCAATGCCTTTAATGCAAGGACATTTTCTAAAGCTTTCTTACGGCACTACCTTGTAGCCTGCTTGAAGCTCTGGCAAATCTCACAAGTTCAAACGTTGTGAGAGGCCCAGATGGCACACACAAACCGTGTGTCTTCCATGTACATTTTATACATGTACTCACAATATCAAAACAAATGCTCTTTTGACTTCGGCAGCATACAGAGATGACGACAGTACACAAAATGAAAGTAAAATGACAAACAGCAACGGCTTAGTTGATGGCATTTCCTTCAGCAGGTCTGACTACTACGATCGACAGCAGGACAAAGCAGTGAAGAGTGCTAGGGCCATCCACGTTATACATGTGTCGACACTGCATGTCACTATACGTGGCTAGCAAAAAACTTTCCAAGTGGTCCTGATGCTGACAGCTTAAAGTTCCAAAGGTGTCACTCAATGGAAGAGATGTCCTTGATGAAGATCTCAGTTTTGATCTTCAATGGAGAAAGCAGTTAGAGGAGTTGGACTCTGATGCAATTTTGTAAGGGGAGGGGGAATTGAGTTCCTGTTGTATCCTATCTACTGTAGTCTACACCTTGTTTTATCCAGTTGGGGGTTGACCCTCTCCAAGCACCTCACCTCTGCAATGCACTCAGGCATCCTACTGAAATGAACCAAGGTGCTCTCTCTTCACTGGCCAAAGCAGCCAAGAACAGCAGAAGACTTCCCCACAGCTGCATCAGACAAATCAGCTCCTTGATCCTCATAAGGACTTGTACTTCACTTCACAACCTCTTCCAAGACAGGACAACTGCCCAGAATACCACTCAACAACCACACCATACTATTGGTAGGGTGTTCAAGTAAAAGACGGTATACAAATTCAGCATTAAACACCATACAAGTGACACTCAGCAGCAAAGGTCTTCCCTTTCATTTCCCCCCTCCATTATTTTTATAGCCTCCATAACCCATCGAGCGCTCATGACTGCCATTGGTTACTACCCTTCCTAAACCAGGCCAACCCCTCTTGTGTTCTTTTGTGGCTTGTCCCACACAGTGGGGCCTTTGGAGTGAGGTCCATCTGTCCCAATCCTCTACATCCCAGGATCTTGTAATGATGATGGTGGTGGTTGTGAGAGGGGGTTCAGTCAGTTGAGACCCAAGTGTGCCAGTCCTCGTTATCATTTAGATAGCTGGGGAGTTCTCTCCCTTGCAGAAGCATGCGCACAGGAGTATACTGTGCTAAGCCAAGAGTACTGCCCACCTCTATGGTGCAACGCAGTCTTCAAGATGGCCTCATGCACAGCAGTGCAGTGTCCTGCAAATGCATCCTTCATAGAGGAGAAATTTGCTGGCCCATTGTGAAATGCACTGCCTCGGTATGCAGCAATGCCAACCCAACCCTGCTCTGAAGCACTGCTACCCGGCAATGTGTTCCACAGCCTGGCCACCTGGCTGCAAGGACCAGAGTCTGCTCCAACACTGGGGTCACCTGCATGAAAGCCACTGCACTTCCTCTGAGCCACTGAGTGGCCTGGTCTTCCTCTTCTGAAGGCACAATATTCAGAAAATAGCCAAACTGAGGTGGTGCCCACTAACTGTGTGCTGGCCACATTTTGTATACATTATGGGGAAGGACCTCACAGGTGGACGTGCGTTTAAACAAGAGGATGCTCCAGCTGTGAGCCTGCTTAAGAAATGACACAACCCCACCAAAGTCAGCCAGCTCAGCCGAGTTGAATATCCTTTTGATCGACTACCTGCTCTAATTCCATGACCTCTGCTGCATATTAAGAATGATGAACTGGTTAAGTGAGGTGGTCTCCCTCATTCAGAGGTTCCTGCTGTGCACAAAAGAACATGCTTTAAGAAAAAAATTCTCCTTCCTCAGGACAGTCAATGCCCCCATGGCTGCACTGGTCCTCTGACCAGAAGGATGCACGAGTGACAGCCTTTGCAAACAGCACAAAAGCTGCTCAGTCAGTGGTCAGATTGGCACCAGCCTACCAATCAAATGTTTTGTATCTGGCTAGTAACATGTTCCTTTAACTAACCATGCTCACTTGTATTAGAAAACCTTACAATTCAGTCAGTCAGTGCAGCAGTTGGGTCGGTGGAAAGTCTGTGGAACTAGTGGATTTGGTAGTCATGCGACTGCCAAACTTAATTTCAAACCCTATGAATGACTGAAAGGCAGGGAGTGTACGAACACTCATGCCCTCTATACCCAGAGCAGAACACCTCACTATCTCAACATGTACAAAAGGGATTCACGGGCTCGTACACAAATCCATCACTGACCTACAAAAGTTTCTTTGAACATACCAGGACACCTTTAAAAATAAGGACCCCCACCGCCAAATTCAACTCTAGTGTGTATACTCACTTGGTCATTTGCACAGCCCGAAAGCAATGTTGGAATTATTAGGGGAAAGGGTCCCTATAGAGGCTCAGACCCCAAGGTCTGAAATGAGTCTTGGTAGGTAGTTCTTGCACTACTGCCATTCACTTATAAGGGAGAAGGAGAAGAAGGAGGAGGAGGAGGAGGAGGAGGAGGAGGAGGAGGAGGAAGAAGAAGAAGAAGAAGAAGAAGAAGAAGAAGAAGAATAATAATCAGCATTTATATAGCGCTTTTCGAACATCCAAAGCGCTTTACAAGCAATGCTAGACTGGTAGTGAAGTGACTGAATGTGTGGTGGCGGCCATATCGCACATCATCACCCACACACAGCCTGGATAATTGCATGAACCGGCTTTATGGGAAGGGGAATGTTGGCCAGGACACCGGGAATGTTCCCTACACCTTCAGTATAAAGGCAGGGTCCCCAAAGCTCCTAAAGCTCAGAAAATGTCACTCCAAAACTGCCTACACAGTGTGTTATAAAACACAAGCCAAATTACTATTTGCACAGTACACAACTTAGAAACTTCTTTGCTCAAAACTTTTATTAAGAGCAAACACAGGGGACTGCTTTTACCTGTGAAGTGTTTGAGAGATTATGCATGAGCCAGTACAATCAGTTTTAGTGTTTGAATTCTCTAAAAGGCATGGCGATGTGAAGCATAAAACTTTGTCTAGATTATTGTGGTCCATTTCATCTTCATTTGTAACAGTGCATACTGCAATCTTTGCCACAGCCACTACACCAAATCAGTCCCACTGGCAGTGCCAGGATTTAAACCAGTCAGAACTGCATTTTAAATTCCATTTGTGCAGGGCTCAACCTATTTCCAGTCCCAGAACCAAGGTTTATAAATTATTAATGGCAGTCAGGATGTCTCGTGTGGATTTTGAGCGTCTCCCCATGCATTCTTGAGGCAAGAGAACTGCATGTCAAAGGTGAGAAGTTCTGGCACCCTAAGAATGCAAATGACAACACTCCTATCCATAACAGACATCCACTGTCCCAATAAACTTAATGCTGTATAATTAATGGCTTCCTCTTTTTCCCCCATTGGGAAACTGTGGCGTAATTTGCCGTTATAAAGGAGAGTTTATAACAGTAAACATGCGTACCGTTTCCCCCACTTTGCGTATGCGCCTCCTCGCACTCCTCAATTCTCGATCGCCGTCTCCTTCCCAACCGCAGACCCAACACGGAAAGGAATTGCCACAGACACTCGTCAATAAGTAAAATTTTTAAATAAACTTTGATGCACCTCATTTTTACCGGCTAGGCCACCCTCACAATAGTCAGAAAAATGTTTAAAATAAAAGTGAAAGCTGACTGCGTGCCATGACGTGATCGGACTGTGGCGGCACAGCAGCCTTTTTTATTTTATATAATTCCTGAAGGGAAAAAGAGAAACCCAACAATTACATAAAATAAAATATGGGTCTGGGTGTGTGAAAACGCGAATTTGGACACACCCTTGGGGTTTGAGGCTACGCATAAACCCCTCGGGTGTGTGTAAATTCTCGTTACACACCCAGACCCATACTTCATTCTATATTTTATCAGCTACTAGATGAATGTCCATGTAGACTTTTGCATAAACTGCTGCAAGTGAGGCACTGTTGTGTAACCACGCCTCTGAGGTGTACCTCTTATGGTATAAGACTCTGAGCCTGCGGTTTTGGTTAGAGGACCACAAAGCAAAGCAGAGTCGTTCTGGCAGCCAAAGCTCATAAGAGGAGTCTCTTGTACCATAAGAAACACCCCGCAGGGACCCTATTAACTTATCATAAATGACTCAGAGTGATTTCTAATAAGTTTTTTCCTTTTTAAATTCAAACACTGGCTGTGCAGTGGAATGCTCCATTCCTAAGGTTCCTGCACAACAGACCACTGTACACAGGGTAAGAGATACAGTGGCTCTGTGTGCAGATTGGCTGAAATCATGTAACTGATTTATAATGGTTATAAGAACTCCTCATGCAGGAAAATCCTCAGCATTTGACTGGCTATATCAGGGCTGATGATTTATAAAATACTGAACACTTTGAGCAATGGACCTTTCTGGAATTTGTTGCATTGTGTAATCTTTTAACAACTGTTCAATGCTTTCCACTGAACTTCTTGGTTTTTTTAAACCAGCCAGTAGGGCTTGTGACTGTGAAAAAAACACTGGCCTAAGTGATGTACTAATGTAATATGTTACCTCCTCCAATAGAAGCCAGCAGGGCTAGTTAAAGGACAATGCAACTGACCAGATAAAAAAATGTAACAGCATTTAATCAATGCTGTTTTCAGTACCTACTGTTACTATCCACCCCTTAACAGTTGTGTACATTCCAAGAAAACAGACATATAATGTACCCCCCCTTAAGTTCTAAATAAGCATATCCAATACTGAACTCCGTAAGCCTGTCCCCCCAACCCCAATAGTGTCCGCTCCTGGGTCCCTGCCTCACTGGCTGCAAACTGGTCTACATAAGTGCAGTAATGCATTCAGGCACCGTATTAATAAGTTCTCTTCTGAATGGCTAGGTCTTTCTCAGAAATGGAAACTATTTTTTGCCCCTACCTGGATGTTCGTTGGGTCCTTGTAAGACTCGTCACTTGCAGTTTGCAGCTTCTCACTGATCCAAGCCTCAATCTCATCCACGTCACGGCTGAACTGCTGCAAGGTTTGGGACTCTCCCAACTTCGACCTTTTTTCAATCATCTGTGCCTTCAGACGTCGCCACCTAGTAAACCCAGTAAGTAAACCATCACAATACATGCACAGCACAGGTAAGGTAATCGTGTAGGCGTCGACAAGACTGGATGTCCAGCTGAATTACTTCCAGACATTTATATGCTATGGAACTCAACCGGACAGGAAGGCAGTGTAGCTTAGTGGTGAAAAGCACCGAATTTTGAAACAGTAGAGCCCAAGTTCAAAATCCCAGCCACTGACTTGCTATGGGGCCTTCAGCCACTCAACCTCCCTGTTCTTTTGTCCTCCCAGCTGTTTAACTGTTTAGCAGCAAGGACACCACTATAAACAAGATGTTACAGCTAGTTGGAGTATCCTAGAAAAGTAAATTGAATATCCCTAATAATAGGTCTGCAAATCAGATTTGGGGGGGAAGATAGCTTATGTTTACCCCATTACCTCATGTTTCTGACCCCTCCATCTAGATCTGAATATTTAATGGACTACTTTGAAAACAGCACATGTGAGCTCTCATTTTGCTGTTCAATACATCTGCCTGATCATTTTCCCTGCATGGTGATGGTTTATGGTTAAGCAAGTAGGAGAAGAGTGTAGAGACTTTCAGGGCCACTGACCTGTCCAGGACCTCGTTGCGACGGTTGGAGATGTCATCCTTGGCATAATGATCTCCAGCGATAAGCTGATCGGCAAATGTCTGCAGGGCTGCAATCTTCTCCTCCTGTTGTGGAGAAAGAGTGTTAGTGCATCAAAACACAGCTGCTATCCAGCCCCAACAGACAACAGCAATGAGAGGCAGTACAAGGCAGAACCAGAAAAATGGATCAGTCTAGTTTCAAAAGGACTACACATTAAAATAGTTCCCTACAAACATCATGCAGGTCATCCAGTTAGCTATCATCATTATATTAAAACTTTGGGGCCAGATTTTCAAAGGGCATGACATGGCCCAGGGACTAAGTCCCTACGTGCAACTCCCTGGTGCAGGGGAAAATCCCTCCACCTGTGAAAAATACGTATTACCAGTAATCAGAGTTATATTACTGGTATTAAGTTCACATCCACACACTAGCAGTTCTGTTGTAGACAGCAGAGTCATATGAAATCTTCAAGCTAAGCTCCTCCCACCACCCTGGGTGGTATATAATCTGGCTCTGTCCAGTGACATCAGAACTTCTGCATGCTGGAAGCAGGAATCCAGGTGCCACTTGTCAGGGGAAGTTGCATGGGTTGTGTGGATGTGAACAGAATACCACTAATAATACTATGGCTACAGGTACGTAACTGCATGTCTGATAACGCAGATTCAGTTAACTACCAACACTCTTGGCACACTCCTAGTAGTTACCCAGGAGGAGGGGACAATGTGCGCAGCCCTATTTGTTGAACAGACACTGGAGAATGGAGGACCCTAAAGCAACATCAAGACGACACATGATGTCGCTGCTGCAATGGGAGATAAAGGTGTGCGTGTGCTATACTCCAGGCTGCAGCCCTACATATCTCTGCATAGGGGATATCCCCGGAAGCAGTCACTGAGGCAGCGGGAGGTCTGGTAGAAGGAGCCTTAAGCCCTTCTGGGTGACTCCCTACCAGCCAACCTACAGCAGAGGTTTATGCACAATGTGATCCACCTAGCAATCATCCACTTTGCTGCTGGTCTGCCAATTGCAGCTTTAGCATATGTCAAAACAGCTGTCAAGCCTCACCCCGAACTCCAGTCGCATGCTCCTTATAGTAAGCAAACCCCACCCCCACAGGTCCACGGAGCCTGTGATCAGCCACCAAGGTCAGACTGGTAAAGTGTATTGGTTAGTTATTCACCTGGGAACTCCAATACAACCTTCACAGAAACGTAGAATGTGTTGGCAGAAAAGGACCGGTAGGCCAATCTAGTCTGCCCCATTTACCCTGCTTCTTACTACACTCTGGATCCTATCTGGTTACAGGTGTCCCTCCCTCCTCTCTTACCTCTACTTATTATGCACATATGCCTATACCCAGCTTTATGAATGAATGGTGAAGTCTGAGTCCAGGAAGATCAACACTTTCCACGAGAGAAAGCGTAGCTTGCAACTCGTTGCAAGCTCAAAGGGAGGCAGAGTGAGCTTTTCCAAAGTGAAAAAAATATACAACGGGGCAGGACGGGGTCCCAAATAGGTGGTTTCAAGTGCAGAATACCTCGCAGGAATGTGCAGAAGAGGTCCAATTGGGCAACAGTCTTGCCCTCAATAGGTACATGGTATGCAGAGATGGCAGACAGGTACATCTTGAGTGAAGAATATCCCAGGCCGGAGTCCGAAAGGGAGACGAGATGCTCCAAAATCAAATTCACCAGGCAGATGAATGGATCCAAGTGGCGAGCTATAGCCCACAGGGAGAAGCTGTTCCACCTCATGGCATAGGTGGCTCATATGGAAGGTTTCCTTGCAGCCACCAGGACATCAGCAACCCTGGAAGAAACCCCAAAGCGGGCAATAGCCAAGACTGCAGGAGCCATGCATGGAAATGTAAAGACTTGAGGTTTGGGTAGACCAGGGTGCCCTGTTCCTGGGAGAGTAAGCCAGTGCACACAGGCAAGGGAAATGAAAATGACGTACCTACCGTAATTCTTGATCTTCTTGGACGAGTCTCCACCACTCATTCATACTATTGGGATCTGCGCCGGAGGCACTAGGACCCATCGGGAGCAAACTTTTTTGCTGGAGGGTCGGCGCCGGGGATGGCGCAGCAGGCACACCGCAAGCCACAGCTCGGCGCTGTAATGACTATCTCCAGCGTGGCCCTCCAACCGCCTCAGTACCTTTTTTTACCAAGGAGGTGCAGCGTAACTAACCTAGAAGGGTAGCCTTAACCTAAAAACCGGACACAAGATAGTCTGGATGACCCATATAAGAAGGGTCAACAAAGAAGTCTTCACAGCCTAAAGATTTGAGGGAGTGAAGACCAACAACAAAGGTGAGCTCAGGGGACAGAGGATGGGCATGTGAATGAGTGGTGGAGACTCGTCCAAGAAGATCAAGAATTACGGTAGGTACGTAATTTTCATATCTTCCTGGACATAAGTCTCCACCACTCATTCACACTATTGGGAGAGTACCGAGCTAATAATCCCCAGAGAGGGCGGCAGGAGAGACCAAGAGCTCACGTTTCTAAGACAGAAGTCCATTAAGGATGGCTCTGCCAAAGGAAGAATGTCATCTGGCGTGGACATCTAGTGCATAGTGTTTAACAAAAGTATGCACTGAGCTCCAGGTGGCCGCGTTGCAAATATCTGCAATGGGCACGTTGCGAATTTCCGCTAGGGATGCCGCAACCGCTCTAGTAGAGTGAGCGTAAACCCTACCCTCCAACTTAACCTGTGCCATGGAATAGCAGTGGCGAAGGCATGCCACTAGCCATGCTCAGATATATCTGATAGTGACAGGCTGACCCAACCGGGTCTCGCTGAAGGAAACGAACAGTTGCTGGGCTTTGCGAAAGTCCTTGGTTCTATCCAGATAGAAACGCAAGACCCTCTTAACGTCCAAAGAATGAAGAGAATGCTCTCCTTCATTTTGGAAGTTCGTAAAGTAAGAGGGAAGGACCAAAGGTTGGTTTAGATGAAATTCTGACACAACCTTAGGAAGAAATTTAGGATGAGTACGAAGAACTACTTTGTCCCTATGGAACACAGTATACGGAGGGTCTGTAACCAGGGCATGTATCTCAGAGACCCTACAGGCTGAGGTAATAGCCACTAGGAAGGCAGTCTTCCAGGCGAGAAATTTTAGCTCACAGGTAGCCAGAGGTTCAAAAGGTTTCCGAGTGAGCATATCTAGCACAAGATTGATGTCCCAGGCTGCAACTGGACGTCTTGTAGGAGGTCTGGTATGCAGAATTCCTTTAAGAAACCTCTTAACCACAGGTAACAGCCAAAGATAAGGAAAAAAACGGCTCATGATATGCTGAAATGGCGCTAAGGTGAACTTTGACTGTAGAGTACTGTAGGCCTGAATTTGAGAGGTCTAAGAGGTACTCCAGAACTTTATCTGGTGGGCAGGAAAAAGGATTCAAAGAGGACTTTGCACACCAGAGCGAGAAACGCTTCCATTTGGCTGTGTAAGTTTTCCTAGTGGCTAGCTTCCGTGTAGCCAGAAGAATATCTGAAACTCTTCGAGACACACTGAACCGGTTTACTTCTACCTCTTCAGGAGCCAAGCGTGAAGGTGAAGCGATCTCAGGTTGGGGTGGACCACAGGCCCCTAAGTCAAAAGGTTCATCTGTAGGGGAAGTGGTCTCGGAGGAACTGCCAACATATTGTTGAGTAGTGGAAACCAGAGCTGTCGAGGACAGAAGGGAGCAATGAGGATCATTTTGTCCCCCTGGGATTTGAACTTGAGAAGTACCCTCTGAATTAGAGGAAGAGGTGGAAAGGCGTAAAGAAAGCGTTTTGTCCACCGCAGCCTGAACGCATCCTGACAGAAAATGCCAGGCCCTGGATTTCTGGAGCAGAAGAGAGGCAGTTTTGCGTTGAGTGGGGATGCAAAAAGGTCCAGGTCTGGAGTTCCCCACTCTTCGAATAGTGACTGAACTATGGTTGAGTCAAGAGACCACTCGTGAGGGTCTGCCTCTGTTCTGCTGAGACGGTCTGCCAGTTCGTTCTGAATACCTGGCAGGTAGACCGCTTGAATTAGAGCCTTGTGCTCCAAGCACCGTTCCCATACCCTCATTGCTTCCCTGCATAAGGGGTAAGAATGAGCACCGCCCTGCTTGTTGATATAATACATCACTGCTTTGTTGTCCGTCTGAAGGAGAATGTTCTTGTGACACAGAATGTCCTTCAACGCTCGGACCGCATAAAGGACGGCTCTCATTTCTAGGATGTTTATGTGGAGCTGGGACTCAACTTGAGTCCACGCACCTTGAGTGTGGAGAGCCTGACAGTGAGCTCCCCACCCCATTAGGGATGCTTCCGTGGTAATGGAGATCTGATGGTCCAGAGGAGCAAAGGGGATATCCCTCCAGGAGACTGCTCTCTTGAGACCACCAGGTGAGTGACCTCTTTAAAGGTTCTGTCACCTTGATGAGATAGGACTGTGGGTGAGTGGTTGGGGACCACCGAGTACTGAGCATCCACTGAGTGGTTCTCATGTGCAGACGTGCTAGGGGAACAGTGAACAATGAGGAAGCCATGAGGCCTAGCATCCGTTGCATTGAGAGAGCAGTAACCGAGGTGTTCTCCCCGATGTGATGGGCCATTTGAAGGATATCGTTCCTTCTGTCTTCTGGAAGAAAAGCCTTCGCACAGGTGTCCAGAAGAGTCCCTATAAAGAGGAGCCTCTGGGAGGGCTGCAGTTGTGATTTCTTGAGGTTCAGCAGAACTCCCATGGACGTAAGTAGGCGAGAAGCTGTCTCTACGGCGTCCAGGGTCCCTTGCCTGGAAGGGCTTGCTAGAAGCCAATCGTCCAGATAAGGGAACACCTGTATCCCGACCTTTCTGAGGTGCACTGCGATAACTGCACAATACTTTGTAAAAAACCCGCGGCGCCGAGGATAGCCCAAAGGGTAGGACTCTGAACTGATAATGCTGTCCCAGAGCCACAAACCTCAGGAATTTGTGATGCCTCGGGTGAATAGGAATGTGCTGGTAAGCATCCTACACGTCTAGGGAGGCTAGCCAGTCGTGTTGATGAAGCAAAGGTAACAGGGTTCCCAGAGAAATCATTTTGAATTTCTCCTTGGGAAGAAATTTGTTTAGCTTTCTGAGATCCAGAATGAGGCGCATACCCCCGGACTTCTTTGGAACCAGAAAGTAATGGGAGTAGAAACCAGTGTTCCGTTGATGCAGCGGCACCACTTCTACTGCCCTGTTGTTCAGAAGGCCCTGAATCTCGGCGAGAAGGTCTGACTGAAGGGTCGACAGCCTGGGCTGCCGTTTGGGGGGACGATCCGGGGGGGTTTCCAGAAGATTGAGTGAATACCCCTCGCAAATTATCCGAAGGACCCATTTGTCTGAGGTTATGGACTTCCACTGGTTGTAGAAGTGCATCAGACGACCTCCCACCGGAGAGGAAAAGTCCACCTCGGGCAGCTGAGATGGGACTTGGGCCAAACATTCATAAGGTAGCGCTGGGCGCTTTGGGCCCTTGCGCTTTCTGTTGAGTCTTCTTTTGAGGTTGGGCAGGTTGGTTTTTATGGAAACCGCCTCTGCCTCGAAAGGACTGATGATTACGAAACTGACGTTTATTGACATGCCCTCGAGAAGGGGCAGGAGGGGGTCGAGCCAACTTAATGGCTGACCTAGTCTTCTGAGTAGCTTCTAGAGCTTGCTCTACCCGAGGACCAAAAAGATACGCACCAAAGGGCAACGCCATTACCTGCTGCTGCACATCATTCGTGAAACCCGAAGTGCGCAGCCAGGAATGACGTCGGGTGCAAATACCAGCAGCCGCTGAATGGGAAGCCGTGTCGAAAGCATCCATGGCTGCTTTAACCTGCTGGTTGTTAGAATCGATACCTCTGGTAATGGTTTGAAGAAGCTCCGGCTTTGCATCAGACTCCGGAAGAGCTTCAACCATCTGCTTGATAGAGTGCCACAGGATATATTCATACTGTGAGAAATAGCCCTGGTAGCTGGCAATACGCATACTTAGGGTAGAAGCAGCAAAGACTCTCTTACCTAAGGTGTCTATCTTATGAGATTCTTTGTTAATAGGTCGAGCTTGTAGTAGTTTGAGGAAGAACGACCTTATTCTCTGCCAGGACTACAATAGGATCCGCAAAGGCTTGAGATGCCAAAATGGGACGATCCTAGGGGGGCTGAATATTTCCTATCTATGGATTTAGCCACCAAAGGGGTGAGAGCAGGATTATTCCATACCATTTGAGACAGCGTCTCGAAGGAAGGCTGAATCGAAGGAGTCAAATCCGTAGGGATCTCTGGAACATGAAGGTATTGGAGTCTTAATTTCCCAGGATCGATGTCTGTAGTCTGCAGAGAAAGAGTGGAACTCAGATTCTTCAGCAGAGACTTAAAAGACAGGTCCTCGACCACAGGCTCTGCAGCAGAGATAGATCCTGCTTCGTCCACTTCATCACCCAACCGAAGATCTGGGTCAGGCTCTATGTCATCTCCTGACAGTCCAGGAGGGACTGTATGGACAGGAAAGGAATGAAAATCAGAAGAGAGGAAGAAGGAAATGAGTGAAAAGAGGAGTCCTGAAAGCAGAGGAGCGAGCCCCGGGCGCCGAGGGGCGCCGCGGCACTGAGAATAGCGCCAGGGCATCGGCGCACGAAAACAGCGCCAAGGGACCCGCTGGTGCTGAAACGGCGCCGAGAACCTCGTGACGGGCGCCAAGGACCACGCCAAGTGCACCACCGGTGCCGAGGCACCACACGGCGCCAAGGACGTCAAAAACACCCCCAGACTCCGAAAAACAGGTTTTGAAGGAAGAAGAGCAGGAGATAAAGGCATTGGTGTGGCCCCCTGCGCCACAGCCATGTGGGGGAAGACACCTAAGCACGGAGTCGACAGCACCGAAGAAGGTGCCGCGCGACCAGGAGAGTCCAACCGCACTACCTGGTCTCTCAATGACCCCGGAAGCCCACGAGTGACCGAGCCAGGTAGCTGAACTAACCTCCGAGCTCACTGCTCCATAAGAGCGGCCCACTGATGAAACTGCTCACCTGAAGACCTACCTGCGGACGGGGCAGGACTTCGATGTGGAAGCCGCTGGCTACCAGAAGCAGAGGTTGGCGACTCCAAAGGAGGAGACCGGCAACTAGCCCCGATAACCGAACGTCTAGGCGCAGACATATCAGAGGGTGACCTCGAGTGATGCCTTCTCTTTTTAGACCTGTGGGCTGAAGAAGAGCTCGAGGTCGAACGGTGCCGAGAATGCGACAGTTTATTTTATGGTTTCGTGGGGACCGCCTATCCCCCCCGGGCATTGGACTGACCATTGTCAGATCCCCCCCTCCAGAGAACGCGGCGGACCGGACCAGCCCGACTGACTGAACAGCTTTCATACGAAGTCTCCCTACCGTCACCTGACCTGCTCATGGTCGACTCCGTCAAAGTAGGCTGAGACTTCTTTATTTTTAAAATAAGACTAAGCGATACCGTTAGAGATAATATTACAAAATAACAAACTGAAAACTACGCTGCTAGTTGAAGTTTGACTCTCGGCGGGTGAGCGACGTCGTCACTGAAGCGCACTCGACGGCGGGGAAAAGGAACTGAGGCAGTTAGAAGGTCGACGCCGAGATAGTCATTACCGCGCAAGCTGTGGCTTGCGGTGCCGTGCCTTGCGGTGCCATCTCCGGCGCCTACCCTCCAGCAAAAAAGTTTGCTCCCGATGGGTCCTAGTGCCTCCAGCGCAGATCCCAATAGTGTGAATGAGTGGTGGAGACTTATGTCCAGGAAGATCTGGAGGTTCCACTGCCAGCTGCTAAAGCAGAGGGAACCAAATTTGACGTGGCCAGTAGGGAGTTAGGAGAAACATCTCTGCCCCACTGACTGAAGCTTGAAAAGAACCCTCTGAAGGAGCAGGAAGGAAGGGAAGGCATACAGGAAAGTACAGTTACGCAAGAACTTACCGTAACAGTAGATCTTTGAGAGGAGCTCTTGCAGCAGGCTATAACAATTAGGACTATGCCGCAGGCACTAGGACCCTCTGGAAAAACTTTGCAGCCAGCAGTATACAGCAGGCTCAGTGAATGCAAATAAGTAAGGTAGTCCAGTACAGCTGGAACCCCTGCCTGAGCTGGCACCATGTCCCTGGTAGGAGCACCAGACAGAAAACCTTTTCCATTTAGAGATGCAGGTTCTTAGTGGAAGGCTTCCTGTAACCCCTTAAAATATCCAGAACTCTTTCAGAGAGATGCAGGCCTGCATATTCTAGATCCTCAAGAGCCATGCTTCGAGTCTGAGGGATTTGAGGTTCGGGTATAGCAATCTCCCCTGACTGCAGCCAAGCCAATACACCTCCCTTGGAGGCACAACCTGCTAACCTCCATGGTTGCCTGGCCCAATCTGGAGCTATCAAGTTCATTGAAGCTGGTTGGGATCTGAGCTTGTGTAGCTGTCTGTACACCAGAGGGAATGGTGGGAATGCATACAGGTACTTCCCTGACCAGTCCAGAACAGAGCATCCAAAGGTATTGTTCCCTGGGCTGGGGATCTGCAACAATACTCTGGCAAGTGGTGACTTTCGCGGGATGCAAAGAGAGCCATCTCTGGGGCATCTCACCTTCTGAAAAATCACTTCCACCACCTGTCTGTTCACGGTCCACTTTTGATGGCCCTGGTTGATCCGACTCAGAGCATCTGCTAGGGTACTGTCCTTGCCTAACAGATGAATGACCAGAAGGAAAACCCCTAAGGAGTAAGCCAGAGTCCAAATTCTCATAGTTTCTGCGCTGAGAGGATTCGACCTTGTTCCTTCCCGCTTGTTTATGTAGTATACGGTGGTGGTATTGTCTGTTCTGACCTGTGCCACCCATCCTTGAACCAGTGGTGAGAAGGCCTGGAGTGCCAGGAACACTGCTCTGCGCTCCAGCAGGTTTATATGCTGGAGTGACTCTGCACTGGACAAGTGCCGTGAGTAGTGTGGTCCCCTAGGTGGGCACCCCACCCTAGTAGTGATGCATCTGCTGTGAGAATCACTAATGGAGACTCTGAAAAGGAACCCCTTCCCTGAAGTTGGCTTCCTCTTTCCACCACTGAATGGCCAGAATTAATGCTTTTGTTACTGGAACTAACACTGAGAAAGAATCCTTTCTCCGACACCAATGTACCCTTAGGTGGAACTGGATGTCTCTTATCTGGAACCTGGAGCCCAGGGCCATGCTAGTGGCAGCTGCCATGTGGCCCAGTAAATACAGGTTACTCACCTGTAACAGGAGTTCTAGGAATGGTATATGTTGTTCATCCACACTTATTGGCAGGTATCCTCGCCGCTTTAAATCTTGCCGGAAGGTCTTCAAGCTGGCTCCTCCCACCCACCTGGGTGGTAAAACTCTCGGCTCCGCCCCATGACGCCAAATCTGGCCTGCTGGAAGCTCAGGTTGTGCGTCGAAGCCGGGGAGGTCGGGTGGGTCGTGTGGATAACCAACATATACCATTCCTAGAACTCCTGTTACAGGTGAGTAACCTGTATTCTAGGGACATGGATATGTTGTTCATCCACACTTATTGGCAGACTCCTAGCAGTTCTCCGGGAGGAGGAGGCAAGACGACACCCCTACTTAGGGAAAAGAGACTGGAGACCGAGGCCCCAAAACCAGCATCCCGGCGTGACTCAAGGTCGATGTGGTAGTGGGTGATGAAGGTGTGTGCTGACTTCCAGGTAGCAGCCCTGCAGATTTCCTGGATAGGGACATCCCTGGAAGCAGCCACCGATGCAGCGGTATGGCGGGTAGAATGAGCTCTTATCCCTCTGGGAGGCTCCATGCCCGCTAACCTATAGCAGAGATCTAAGCAGGAGGTGACCCACCTGCTTATCGTCCGCTTGGCTGCAGGTCTGCCAGGTGCGGCTTCAGCATAAGTGACGAACAGCTGGCGAACCTCTCCACGAATTTCAGCCATGCGCTCCTTATAGTAAGCGAGTGCCCTTCTAGGGTCCAAAGTATGGAGCCTATATTCGGCCTCCGAGGTGTGATTGGGGTAGAACACCGGCAGAGTCAACACCTGGTTAAGGTGAAACTCCGACACCACCTTCGGAAAGAATTTCAGGTGGGGGCGCAGGACAACCCTGTCCCTGTGGAAGACCAGGTAAGGAGACTCGATGGAAAGTGCCTGGAGCTCTCCCATTCTTCTGGCTGGACGAATAGCCACCAAGAAGGTCTTCCACGACAGGTGAGAGAGATCACACCTGTGCACTGGTTTGAATGGCTTGCCCATGAGCTTTGCCAGTACCAGCAGTAGATCCCACAGAGGTGGAGTACCAAAGACCGAGGAAATGTGATCAAGGCCTTTGAAAAAGCGCCAGACCACCTTCTCCTGCGCCACCGACTGCTTCCCAGCCCGCGCCCAGTAAGCAGAGATGGCTGCCAGGTGCACCCCTTAGGTCGTCGACCTAAGCCCTTGCTGAGAAAGGGACCATAAATAGTCCAAGATGCTTGCCAAGGAACAGGAGGAAGGGTCCAGGCCCTTGCCCTGACACCAAATGGAAAACCTTTTCCATTTGAAGGCATAGCATTTCCTGGTCGATTCCTTACGGGACGCCTCAACTACATTGAGGACCTCGTTGGAAAGACCCAAGGCCTGGAACTCTAGCTGCTCAGGAACCAGGCTGTCAGGTGCAGGGATTGAAGGTCCGGATGGAACACCTTCCCCTGACTGACTGAAAGAAGATCCGGGCAAGCTGGAAGCTGCCTCGGGAGCCTGGATACCAGCACTGGCGGGGCCAGTCTGGGGCTACCAGAATCACCTGGGCCTTCTCCCTCCTCGCCTTGAGAAGCACCTTGTGGATCGAAGGAAATGGGGGAAAGGCGTAGAAGAGGCCTGGGGTCCATTGCCTCGAGAAGGCATCCCCCTGCAGCGAGCCCTGCTGAGGGGGGCGGGCTTGGAACAGCCTCAGCTTCGCGTTCTCCCTGGAGGCAAACAGATCCACCTGAGGTGTGCCCCAATGGGAGAACAGATCTTGTACTACCTCCGGCAGGAGAGACCACTCGTAGAACACAGCCCCTATCCGGCTTAGGGCATCGGCCAGGGTGTTGGAGGCTCCTGCCACATGAATGGCTAGGAGATATGCCTCCAGGCTGCGCACGAGTGACCAAATGCGGAGAGCTTCTTTGCACAGAGGCATGGGCGCGTCCCGCCCTGGCGGTTTAGGTGATACATGGTCGTGGTATTGTCCGTCTGGACCTGAACCACTTGACCCGTAGAAGCGGAATGAATGTGGGACAGCTAGGCGGACCGCTCGGAGCTCCAGCAGGTTGATATGGCATCGGAACTCCGTGGGGACCAGAGGCCGCACTCTGTGCTCCCCAGATGGGCACCCCAACCCATCAGAAAGGCGCCGGTCGACAGAGAGACTGTCGGCTCGGGGCGGACAAACGGGATGCCCTCCTGCAGATGAGCTGGAACGATCCACTACTGGAGAGCGTTTCACATCCCCTGGGTCACCGTCACTAGCTGGTCCAATGGATCGCAGCATTGAGACCACTGGCTGGCCAGTCCCCATTGAAGGGGGCGCATGTTCCAGCGGGCCCAACGGACCACGCTGGTGCAGGCCGCCATGAGACCCAGGAGGTGCAGGAAGTCCCGGGCAGGGCGCGTTGCCCAACCAGAAATGATCGGGCAAAGGAGGAAAGAACCTTGGCCCTGTCCTGAGGAGCCGTGCTCTGGCTCAAGAGAGTCGAACTATGCCCCATGGAGAGAATCACCTGCTTCGGTTCGAGTTCCGACTTGGCCTCGATGAGGAGGCCGACCTGAGAGCAAACCTGGAGGGCCAGATCTCTGGACCGCCCGCTCCACCTCCTGTCTGGAGGTGGCTGCTATCAGCCAATCATCCCCGGACCCCTCGGCGCCACAGGAATGCTGTCACAACTGCCATGCACTTGGTGAAGACCCTGGGTGCAAGAGACAGGCCGAAGGGCATGGCTCGGAACTCGAAAAGGGATCCTTCCGCTCGAAGCGGAATCTTTGTTGAGATGAGCGGATAGAGGCGGAAAAAACGCGTCCTGTAGGTCCAGGGAGCAGAACCACACGCCGCGTTCCAAGGATGGTATTATCTGAGCCAGAGTGACCATCCAGAAGGTCTGAGACCTTAGGAACTTGTTTAGGTCGTGCAAGTCGAGAATGGGGAGCCAGTCCCCCGTCCGTTTTGGGACCAGGAAGTACCTGGACACAACCCCCGGGTCTGAGGGAGGGTCCGCCACCTCTCTGATCACCTCTTTCCTCGAGGAGCAGAGCGATGTCGGCTCAGCGAGCCGACAGCGAGGCTGCGGACCCCAAGGCCCCCCTGGGGGCGACGGCTTGGAAGGGCGGGGCCTGCTCGAACTCCAGAGGCAGGCCCTTTCCTGCCACTTCCAACACCCACCAGTCTGTGGTTATAGCAGACCAGGCAGAAAGGAAGTAGCGGAGCCATCCCCCCACAGGGGGAACCTGGGGTGGGGTGACTAGGTTGGGGGCAACACCCCTCAACCCGTCACTGGGCAGGCTTGGAGGAGGGACCGGCGCCGAGGGACCTCCTGGGCCTTTACCTCCCTGCTTCCTGGAAAAGGAAGCCGCGGGCTTGGGTTTGGGATGCCAAGTGCGAGCCTGCTGGCCCTGATGCTGCTGGGCCGGACGTGCCGCGGGCGCAGATGGATGAAAGGGCTTGGGTTGCGGTCTGCGGCCCTTGTCCCTCTGGGCGGATGAGACAGAGTCCAGAGTGGCATTGGACTTTTCGATCCTCGGAGTGACCTTCCACTCCAGGGCCGAAGAGGTCGGTCCCCAGGAAGGGGACATCCGCTAATTTGTGCTGGGTATCCACTGTGAAGGTGGATATCCTCAGCCATGCCCGACGGCGCATAGCCACTGCGGCCGCTACTAACCTGGCACATGAGTCACCAATGTCCAAAGCAGTCTGAAATTACTGCCCTGCCCTGGTCCCGCACCTGCTTAACTGTGGTCTGCAGGTCAGCCAGGAGATGAGGGACTACCTCGTCCAGGGAGCCCAACAGGGCGTGAGAGAAATGTGCCATCAGCACGGCCGAGCTGGCCTGACGAAGGCCAAGGGAGGACGCAGCGTAGACTTTTCGCCCGGCGTAGTCCAACTTCTTGGACTCCTTGTCGGGAGGTTTGTCTATGTCCCTGGAGTTTCTGGCACACCGGAAGGCGCTGTCGGTAACCAACCCCTCGGCTGAGGGGTGTTCCGAGAAACCGGACAGGGAACCGGTAGGGACTGCATACTTCCTTGCCATCCTGGCCGAAGGCGCAGGGCAGGAAGCAGGACGCTGCCAGAGCTCCAAGGCCGGGCCTACAATGGCCTCCGCCACCGGAAAGGCCTCCGTAGGAGAATTCCCTCGGTCCAATATCTCCATGAGGGGATACTTGGCCCGCTTGGATACGGGCTCAAGCTGCATCCTGGTGGACTCAGAGATGAGCCTAAGCAAACCCATGAAGGACGAAGGGCTATCGTCCAGTGACTGACCTCCTGAGGACTCCCAAGTCGACCCGCCTGGAGAACAGGGAGGAATCGTCAGACTCAGAGGAGTCCGCAAAGAGCTGCCTTGGGCCTGAGCCACCCTCCACCTGCCGAGGGCGATCGGGAGTGAGGGTGACAGACAGCCTATGGGGCAGACCTTGGGCCGACCGAGAATTCTTGGTCGGAGCCCCAAACAATGGCTGTGGAGGCCGAGGTTCCACCGAAGCTCGGTGGGGCAGCAGTTCGGCTGAGCAACAGGCCTGGAAGCAGGCGCCTCGGCTAAGGTGAGGGGTTGCTTGACGCTCGATAACAACCACTTGATAGCCGGAAAGGTGGCGATGTCGGCTTGCTCCCGGACAGAAGAAGCTGTTGCCACATGAAGATCCTCGTCTCGTCGTGTAACTGCGTCGAAGCCTCCCTCGTCCGAGGATGAGCCGGTAGCGCCCGTTTATACTGATGCCGAGACCGAGACCACCTGTGGCTGCGGGATCGGTTGGACGAAGAAGTCGGGACGAGACCCATGAACCTCGGCTTTCCGAGGAGGTACGGAGAGGTAGGGCGGGGAAACCCTCTCCCTCGGCTCGGAGGGCTCAACCCGTGAACTCCAGGAACGGAGGCTGAAGCAAGTCCACGGACACTCAACCACTGCCGGGGAACGGGGGAGTGAGGGTTTCGGCTTCACGGGCGACAGCCGTCCAGCGAGTCAAGAAAATCTCGACTGCGTCGACGGGAGTCTCGGTCAACTGACCTGATGGGGACATAGTGAAGCCAGTGGCCGAAGCCGAAGGATCGACCAAAGTCGATGGTCGACTACTCGGAGAGAGGGACCTCTCCTGCTCCCAAGAGCGTCGACGGAGGGACTTACCTTTGTGGTCTTTCTTCTTGGACCGAGAGGAAGGTCCTGAAGATGTTGGTCCCTCTCCCTTAGTGGAGAGGGAGAGACAGAGCTCCTTAAAAGAAGCTGAATAGGAGGATCCCAAGGAGAGTGGGATAAATACACATGAGGGAGAAGGCGAAGATGCGGACCTCGCCACGCCTCCTCAAGAGGCGATCATCTGCTCCAAGCTGTTCAGTGAAACCGCGCCCGTGAGCTCACGCCAGACTGAGCCTCCTTAGACTTCACGGAGGATAGGTTTTAGGAATGCCCAAGTTGTGAGCAGGGCAGCCGCGGTCTTCAGGACGTGAGCTGAAAAGAAGAGCACAGGACGCAAGTCTGCGGTGCGTCCCAGGGCCCAAGACAGTGACCTTGCGTGGAGTGCGAGGATCCGTCCGAGACATCTTCTGCCCGCATGGGCACCTCCGGAAACCGGGAGTCGATTTGTCCATCGCAGCCGTGAGGGAAATAAGTGACCGAAGTCTTGAAAACCTTAAAAGTAATTTCAGGTAAACTGAAGAAACAGGAACCAGTCTTATACTCAGAGCGTTAAGGAGGGAACCCGAGCTTCCAAGCGGTAAGGAAGATCTGGCGTCATGGGGCGGAGCCGAGAGTTTTACCACCCGGGTGGGTGGGAGGAGCCAGCCTGAAGACCTTCCGGCAAGATTTAAAGCAGCAAGGATACCTGCCAATAAGTGGATGAACAACATATCCATGTCTCTAGAAAGTACAGTTACGTAAGAACTTACCGTAACAGTAGATCTTCGAGAGGAGCTCTTGCAGCAGGCTACAACGGTTAGAACTATGCCGCAGGCACTAGGACCCTCCGGTGAAAACTTCAGCCAGCAGTACCCAGCAGGGACCACCCCCGACCCCGCCCAGACGTCGGTCTGGATACAAAAAGGGGCGGACCCAGCTCCACCTCAGTTCTCCCGCCAAAGCCCGCAACAAGGACTGACAAGAGAAGGAGACAAAGCGACTGTAGAAGATGAAAATGGGAGATGTAAATGAAGATGGATCTGCACACCTCGAGGGGGAAGGCAGGTGGGAAGTAACGCCTGCTGCAAGAGCTCCTCTCAAAGATCTACTGTTACGGTAAGTTCTTACGTAACTACTATCTTACTGCGAGTGGGAGCTCTTGCAGCAGGCTATAACAGTTAAGACTGAATACCATGAAGTCCCACACCAAAGAGGTAGACGACCCCGGGAGGTGGAATATTCTGACTCCAGAGGCCTCAGGACAGAAGCCCTTGCAAAACAGCTAGGCCGAAGCCAGCTCAGCGTCTGGAGACGATATCCAAGCTGTAATGCTTGACAAAAGTTATGCATAGAGTTCCAGGTGGTGGCGCACAAATGTCCTTACAGAGACATTTCTCAGAGCGGTGAATGAAGCAGAACACTCCTCTGGTGGAGTGACCCCTGACGGGCCGGTAAGGGCTGTGTGTTCTCGTAGCAGAAGGAATGCAGTGAACTATCCACTTGAGATAGTCTGCTTGGTCACCAGTCTACCCAAGCATTGTAGGCGCAAGGCCACAAAAGTTGCTCGATTGACGTAGTAGCTGTCCTCTTGAGAATACCTCAAAGTCCTGTGGACATCAGTGTGTGAAGAGCCTCCCCTCTATTGGAAGGGGAAGGAAAATAAACAGGAAGGTCAACCGACTGGTTGAGGGTCAACTCTAAGACCACTTTCGGAAGAAACTTAGGATTCGTTCTGAGAGAAACCCTTTCCCTGTGGAAAACTAAATATGGCTCTTTACACATCAGAGCCTGAAGCTCGGAAACCCATCGAGCTGAGGTAACAGCAACTAAAAAACAAACCTTCCAAGAAAGGTAACAGCTCACAATACACTGCTGGTTCAAAAGGAGGGAGGGTGAGTTTCTCCAACACAAAAAGGAGGTCTTAGGGTGGGACAGGGTCTTGAATGGGAGGTCTCATATGCAGAATTCCTCTAAGAAAAGTGCGGGCGACATCCAACTGTGCCAATGCCTCATCTCCCAAGAGAGCATGATAGGCAGAGATAGCCCACATATGCACCTTGATAGAGGAGTAACTCAGGCCCTTTTCGTACAAGGAGAGGAGATACTGCAACGCTGAGTTCACTGGACAGGTGACGGGATCCAAATGCTGTGACGATGCCCGAAGACAAAAACGCTTCCACTTCATAGCATAGGCGGAGCGGGTAGAGGGCTTTCTCGGCAAAGCTAGGACAGCCGCCACTTCCAGGGAAACCCCGTATCTGCGTTGAGCTACGTCTGAAGAAGCCAAGCATGTAGGTGAAAGGACCGAAGGTCCAGGTGGACCAGCGACTCTTGATCCTGGGACAGCAACTGCAAGCGTATGGGCAGCGGAATTGGAGGTTCCATAGATAACCGCTGCAGGAGTGGGAACCAAATCTGCCGAGGCCATCTGGGGGCTACAAGGATCATTCGGGCCCCTTCTGCCTGTAACTTGAGCAGGACTCTCTGAATGAGAGGGAAGGGTGGACAGGCATAGAGTAACCTCCCTGCCCAGCAAAGGGATAACGCATCTGGCCAGAAAACTCCAGGCACGCGCTCTCGCGAGCAAAACATTTGCAGTTTGGCGTTGCTTGGTGATGCAAAGAGGTCCAGCTCTGGAAGACCCCACCTGTGGAAGAGCTGGTCTGCTATGGACTGTAGCAGCTCCCACTCGTGCGCTCTGGATCGCGACCTGCTGATGCCGTCAGCCAGATCATTGAGGACACCTGGAACATGCACTGCGGACAGCACAATACTCCATTCCAGCATCCAGTACCAGACTCATTACCTCCCTGCAAATGGGGTACGAATGAACACCTCCTTGCTTGTTGGTGTAGAAGATGACCGCCATGTTGCCTGTCTGAACCAGAAGAGAGCCTGGCACCAGGTCCTCCTGAAAGGCCTGTAAGGCATAGAGAACCGCTCACCTCTCCAGTACATTGATGTGAAGGGACCGCTCCTCGGGTGACCAAACCCCTTGCGTTCGATGAGCACCCAGGTGCGCCCCCCACCCCAGGTCTGATGCATCCGTTGTCAGGGTCTGGCCTGCTGGCTCCGGACGAAAGCTGACCCCTTTCTCCAAATTCCTGGGGTCCATTTACCAAAGCAAAGTTCTCCTGACTGGCCCGAGATCTTGACCGTGGAGTCTAGATTGTCGTAGCCTTGGTCCCACTGTACCCTGAGCATCCACTGTGGGACCCTCATGTGGAGGCGGGCCAAGGGAATGACAGGGACGGCTGCCGCCATGTGCCCCAGTAGCCTGAGGAAGTTCCGAGCTGGAACCTGAGGAGTTATTGAGATCCATTCTGCAATCTCTCGCAGGCGATCTCCCCTGTCCTAGGGAAGGAAGGTCATGCCCTGGATGGAATCCAGGACTGCTCCAATGAAGACAAGCTTTTGACTGGGCTCCGGGGACGACTTTCGTAGATTCAGGGTGATCCCCAGCCCTCAGAAAAGAGTATAGGTATCTATGAGGGCACTAAGAAGGCCTACCCTCGACGGGCTGTAAGCAGCCAATCGTTGAGGAAGGGGAACACGTAGTGCCCCCTTTGCCTTAGAGCCGCAGCCACCACTGCTAAGCATTTGGTGAAGACTCGCAGAGCGGAAGAGAGGCCGAACGCAAGCACTCGAAACTGGTAGTGCTCGGCATGGAAGTGGAACCTCAGAAACTTCCGGTGGGGAGGGAAGACCCCGATGTGCATGTACGCATCTTGCATGGCTAGGGAGCAGAGCCAGTCTCATTGGTGCAGCAGAGGAAGAAGGTCATGGAGGGTCACCATCCTGAACCTTTTATACTCGATAAAGAGATGCAGAGGGCTAAGGTCCAGAATGAGACGAAGGTCCTGTGTCTTTTTTTTGGGACCAGGAAAAGTGAGAATAAAACCCCTGTCCTCGCTGATGCAAGGGGACTATCTCTATTGCCCTTTTTTGCAAGAGGGTCTGGATTTCTCCTTTTAGTGGGATGTGAGAAGGAGAATAACGGGAGAGCTTTGGTGGAGTGTTCGGGGGAAACTTAGTGAACTCCAGTGTGTGCCCCCTCCTGATGATATCGAAGAGCCATTGGTCCACAGTAGTTTACTTCCACCCTTCGAAATGAAGGGAGAAGCGGCCCCCGACCGGCTCCCCCGGATCTTCCCACGGAAGGGGGGGGGCGGAAGGGAGTCATTGGGCTAAGCCGGGTGTAGGCAGAGAGGCCTGGGAGGACTTGGGCCCACGGGCAGGAGCTCCACCAGGCTGCTGGTTCTCGGATCTCCTGTGAAAGCCGCCTCTCTGCCCCTGCTGGTTGCTACGGGCATGACCTTGACCACCTGAGGGATTACGAGAGGGCCGTTTTCTATGTCTTCGCTGGACACCGCAGTACATCTGGTGGACCGACCAGCTAGACTTGCCCAACTCCAGGAGACTACAAAATCAAGGCTTCCGTCTCCTGCCCAAACAGCATGGTACCCTGGAAGGGCAAATCCTTGATACTGGCATGCAGATCCTAGTGAAAGCCGGAGGCTCTCAACCAGGCGTGGCGCCGTAGGCACACCCCGGCCCGGAAGCGGCTGCCCTGGCTGCTGTATCTGCCGTGTCATAAAAAGAAAGAGAAAAAATAGAACTAGTTATAATAAAAGTGAATTGAGGAGTTGGTGTACTACTGTATTACACAATGATATTAGGTGTTTAAACTGTTAGTGTCTTTATGTATGTTATTATGTTTTTATGTATGCTATCATGTAATGTGATTTTTCTTGATTTGTTTGTTTTGGTTATATTTTGATGTATTGTGTAGTTAACTATATGTGGTTTTAATGATTAGATGTGGAAACTTATTTTAAATTAATTGTGACCTGGAACTTCATTGAAAATGAGCTTTGCTCAATTGAATGTATCCTTTTATTCATTGTGAATAATAAAACGATTTACTACTTACTACTACTACTACATAAGAGGCTCTCAGGACATGGAAGCCTACGTCTGAGCCCGATTTCAAGATGTCCAGGAGCTCTGTCTTCTGGTCAGAGTCTGAAAGGGCCTTCAGCCGCTCTTGTCCCCTCTCCCAAAGCACATTCTGGCACTGGACCATATGTGTTGAGAAGTTGAGGGAACTTATGGAACAGGTGGAAGCAGAATAAACCTTGCCCACCTGGTCCAAATAGCGAGACTCCAGGTCGGGAGGCTGAGAGCTGAGGTGTTTCGGCTACCTGGACTTATCATGGGCAGCTGTGATCACCGAGGAGTCCACCTGAGGGTGTTCGGCGACGAAAGCTTCTGCCCTCGGGGCCTTGTACAGCCTATCCGACTTCCTCAGAACAGCCGGGACTGAAGCTGGATGTTTCCAGGTAGTTCGAGTGAGGTCCTGGAAAGTATCCACCAAAGAAAGGACTACCAAAGGTTTAGGCTCCTTTTGCCTCAGGTACTTTGCTAGTCTCTGGCGTTCCAGGTCCAGGTCCTCTGTCTCCCACTCGTTGGAGGCCTGGATGTGCCTCATGACATCCATGAAGGCAGGATCGTCTGAAGGCAAGCGAGGCTGGTCCTTCTCTCCGGGGAGCACTGCAGGCTGAAAGAGGAAGTCAAGGAAGACTATGATGAGGGAGATCGACTATAAGATTTCAAACGCTGGCCCGAAGACAGACTCCAGTCCCTGGACCAGTGACGGAGCAGACACCGACATCGGTCAGAGGACCGATGTCAGGAGTGTTCTCACCTTGAGGACCGAGAAAGGCCCCTAGAGTGTGACCTGGACCGACGACAGTCACCAGAGTCCCTGGAGCGTCGTCGGTGGTCCCTGGACCACGTGCGGGAACGAGCTCTAAAGGGAGGTGTAGGCAGGTGCTCTGGCTACTTCCGTGGGAAAGGCTCACTTTCCGGCTGTAGTTTATCCGCTGGGTCCGGTACCGGTGTCTGGGCCGGCAACAGGGTGGGCCGCTTGTGGACCTGCCTCCACCAAAAAAAAAAAAAATCTAAAATAAACTCCTGGAGCTCATCCTTCATGAAAATTTCTGCTGCCCGGCTCGGAAAGGAAGTATCCGGGACGTCGGGAGTATGAGAGACTCTCCTGGGGCTAGGAGGAGGACTTTGGCGACTAGAAGTCGGCTCTTCCACAGTCAATCCCTCGCCCATCGTCCCTTCAACCAGTGTCAGTGTTGGTACCGATGACAGGGTGCTGCTGGGGGAGGGGCGCAGGAGAGTCCTTGGGCTCCGGAGGCGTGCCTTTAGCAGACGGCGCCAGTGCCTTGGGAGGTGGGGCTGAAGCATGCACTTCTGAGGGCATCGTGGTGACCCTTAATGGGGTTACCTTAGGCTTAGCCGGCTTCTCCCCCGAAGAGCTGGCCTTGGCCTGAGCAGATTTGGGGTGCTCTCCTGATCCAGAGGGACGGGCCTTCTTTGGAGAGGGCCGCGAGTGAGAGCAACTGGGACCGGGACTGACTACGGTCTCTGCTGTGCCATTTCTTCTCTTTCTGTTTCCCCTCTGAGGAGTGCAGATTCATCTTCTGCTCCAAGAGATATGCTTTCAGGGCCTTAAAGCAGCGGATGCGGGTCCTGCTAGTGAAGGCCTGGCAAGCGGAGCAGTTCGCGGTGTCATGTTCGGTCCTAGACAGAAGACACAGCAGTGATGGCGTCCTTGGCGGGATCTGCCTCCCACACTTCGCACTTATTCAGATATTGCAGAGGCTGGCCGCGGAGAAGACATCCGTCGGGACTTCAAAAAACCAGACAACGGCCTGACGTCAGTAACTTGTAAGAAAAACCGTCGAAAACGGTAAAAGAATCGTCGGACAGTTGGTGAAAATGAAGAAAAACCGTCGGAAAATGGTGCAAACGCGGGTTTTTGATGGAAGATTCTTGCTGAACTGGCAAGCTGAAGCAGTTCTCTTGTTCACGTGCGGGATGCGGCTGGAAAAGAACTGAGGTGGAGCTGGGTCCGCCCCCTTTTGTACCCAGACCAACGTCAGAGGCGGTCCCTGTTGTGTACTGCTGGCTGAAGTTTTCACCGGAGGGTCCTAGTGCCTGCGGCATAGTTCTAACTGTTATAGCCTGCTGCAAGAGCTCCCACTCAAAGATCTGTAGAAACTGTTTTGCAGTTTTTGGTTTGTTCAGGCTGAAGAAGCCTGCCATCTGCAGAATATTTTTTACCCTGTCCAGAGGTAGAGGAGCCCTGCCTTTGGCGGTATTTAATTCTGCTTCTATGAACTTTAGCACTTGTGCAGGGAGAAGGACTGACTTTTTGAGATTTACCAGAAAACCCAGCGACTCCAGAAGTCCTTGGGTGAGCTGCAGATGTTCCCCCACCTATTGTGGTGATTTTCCCACCACCAATCAGTCATCAGGTAGGGTAAAACTGACACCTTGCCATCGCAGGTGTGCCACAACTACTGCCAAGCACTCTGAACACTCTTGGAGCTGAAGTGAGATTGAATGGCAGGTTTGAAAAGTGGTAATGACCTGAAGGGAGTCTGAACCAGAGGTACTTTCTGCGAGACTGTCTTATGGGGATGTGGAAGTCTACATCTTTTAGGGCCAGAGATGCCAGCCAATCACCTTTTTGGAGAGCTGGCAAAATGCGACAAGGTTACCATTTTGAACCTTGGCTTTAGTAAGTGCCTGTTTAGCACCATTAGGTGTAGGATAGGTTGCCACTCCAATTTTTCTTTGTTGTGAGGAAGTATCTTGAATAAAAATCCTTTCCCCTTTGTTGTGGGGCACAGGCTCCACTGCCTTTAACAATAGGCTTTACACTTCCTTTTCCAGCAGCTTTCTTTGTGCTCTGGAACCTGACTCGAACAGCCTGGTTCTGAGAGAGAGAGAGAGAGAGAGAGAGAGAGAGATGGAATTTGAAGCTTGGGGACAAACCCTAACTTACTACTTCCAGGACCCACTTGCTGTGCTGATCTGTTTCCAAGCCTGCAAATAGTGAACGTGTCAGTGGCTCAGCAGGTAGCACACTTGCCTCTGAGGCCGGGAGATCAGCAGGCCGTGGGTTCTAACCCCACACGAGGCACTTGGGTTAATATCTCAATACTGACACTGTAGTGCAGCATGTGGGGGGTGCTGTACTCCTGAGGTGCCGTCTTTCGGATGAGACGTTAAACCGAGGTCCCATCTGCCTGTTCTGGTGGTAGGTCAGGTGGATGTCAAAGATCCCATGGCACTTCTCGAAAACAGCAGGGGAATTTCCCCGGTGTCCTGGCCAAAATTTCCTCCATTCATGAAAAATACCACCAACAGCTTAATCTGGTTCAAGGTCAGTTGGCATTCATCTGTATCCCCCTTCCCCGGGTCATGCCTGAAAATACGCAGGATTTATCTAGTGCACTAAAAACTAAATTAAATAAATCAGTCTGCCCCCAACTGGTAGTGGGGAGGCAGCCTGGGAAAGCATGTCAGGGGGTCTTGCCTTGCCTGAGGCTGAGACTGGGAACCATGTCTGGAACCCCCTCTACCCCAGCCCCTGAAGTATCCTTGCTGTGGGCACTGCTGTACTTGGCGTACAGCCATGGCCTGATAAAAAGGCTTGGTATGAAATTGTCTGCCCCTGCCTCCCCTTCCATGAGGTCTAGTGGACAGGGAGGCCCTCTCCTTGGCAGAATTGCTTCTGTAGGTGGCCTTGTACTCTTCCACCTTTTTCATGTAAGCCTCTATATGGGTTTCAAAAAGGGAATTTCCCTCAACAGTAAAATCCAGAGCCTTGTTCTGTACATCCTGAGTAGCGTCCGACTCTTAACCAGGTAAATCTTCTCTGAGCAATGGTATTAGCCATCCACCTGGCAACAGTGTCACTGGTATCTGCTGCCATCTGAAATTGATATTTGTCTCCTTCCAAGCCAAACCTAGCAGTCTCACCCAAGTCAGCTGAAAGAACCAGACTTTGTCGGCCATAGCTATGACAGATTCCCATAGACACTTCTGATACTGGGCTGCATAAGCCTGGAAATTAGCTTGCCTGATGGCCAAGGATGCTGATAAGTAGTAATTCCTGGCCATGCTATCAATCTTTCTGGTATCTTTTCCAATGGGGTGAGATGCCAGAAAAACCTTTGCCTTGTCACAGGCTGCAACTTTTACCACCCCCTGGTGGATAGGTTGGAAGAATAAGAATTCAGCCTCTTCCCTGTCCCGCTGATACTTCTTGTCCAACCTTTTGTCCGGGAGAGAGACAGACCCAGGTGTCTGGAGGATTTTTAATGTCTATTTTTTTAAGAATTTATTCACAGGAAGCAGTAACATCTTAGTGGGCATTAACCCCATCACTTCTAGATATTCTGCTTCCTCCTCATCCTCGATCACCTCAGTGGTAGGGATATTAAGACCATCTACCATAGAAACATAGAATCTGACAGCAAATAAGGACTGCTTGGCCCACCTAGTCTGCCCATTTCCCTACCTGATGGATAAGCTGCAGGTTCTAGTTACCCAACAGTCCACTTCCTCCGAACCCCCCCACTAGAAGTGCCTTATGTCTGTCCCATGCATTCTTGAATTCCCCCACTGTTCTACCATTTTTCTAACAAACGTAAAATGGGATGAATAATTCTCCGAGGCCCTGGGAGGAGAGCCATGCTCCTGTTTAGGGAAGACTTCTGGCTCTATAGGCTCTCCCTCATATTCCCCATAGTTTTCCCTATCTTCATGGAAGGAAAATTGGGTTGACTCAGCAGGGGTCTGAACGGTTGACTGCTGTTCAGCAGGCAGTATCCCCTGTAAGGCCTGCAGGACCTTAAAGCTTGTGCAATCTCCAGTGGAGAGGGCATATTTCCATTTACACCAGAAGTCCTCAAAGGCTGATCAGTAGGGGGTTCAGTGTGTTTTTTTTTTTTTTTTTTTTTTAAACACACCCCAGGGAACCGGAGAGCTAGCCAGTTCAGTAGCCCTTTTTGAAATGACCTTTGTACCTGCATCGGTGTAGAAGTAGTGGTTTCTGTGGTTTCACCCACAGCCACTGAGGGTGTCGGCTGGTCAGAGCCAGAGGAACCCTTATAGTGGAGGCAACTTCTTTTTGAGCCTTTCCAAATGTGTTTCAAGAGTTTTCAGGAAAGGTCTTGCAAATCTCACAATCTGACTTTAAATGGTCATAGCCAAGGCAGACCACATAAGTGTGCTTATCTGCCTTGGCAAAAACCTCTCCACACTCAGTACAGTTTTTAAAATCGGGCTCACTGGTCTTTCCCTTAGGCTTTTCTGACATTTCGGCCAATGCAGCAGAAAAAAAGTAACCATAATGAAATTTAAACTTTCAAAATTAAGATTAGCAGTTGTGGTTGATTCGGGAACCGACTGGAACAGAGAACCGATAAAGGAAAGTACAGTTACGCAAGAACTTACTGTAACAGTAGATCTTAGAGAACAGCTCTTGCAACAGATTACACCATAAGGACTGAAGCTGGCAGGAGGCAGGACCCCACGGAAAACTTCTAGCTAGCCATAGCCGGTGGGGGACCTTGCCCCCACCCCCAACATCCAATACATCATAAAAGGGGAGGTCCCACAGCATACCTCAGTTCTCCCACCGGAGACTCCCAGCATAGCGATATGATACTGAAGGGGAGATCAAGGATCCTCTTCCAGAGGAAGACTAAAAATTCTGATTGCATCCGAGATGTCCACAAATCCTGAGGGGAAGGTGGGAGGGAAACTACCTGCTGCAAGAGCTGTTCTCGAAGATCTACTGTTACGGTAAGTTCTTATGTAACTGTACTATCTTACTTCGAGATACAGCTCTAGCAGCAGATTACATCATAAGGACAAATTCCCAAGCAGTAAAGGGTGTTAGCTAACCCATTCGGGAGGAGAGGAGAGATCCAAAATTAGACCGCCTAGGACAAAAAAACCTTGGAGGACTGCCAGACCGTAGGCCGCTCTGCGGCTTGAGGCAATGTCCAGGCTGTAACATCTAATGAAAGTGTGCACTGTACTCCAAGCAGCAGCTACACAAATGGCCAGTGTTGCAACGTTCTTTAGCACAGCAAAGGAGGTAGCCACCCCCTAGTCACGTGGCCCTTTACCAATCCCAGTAAGGGCTTGTTGCACTTCTGGTAGCAGAACACAATGCAACTGACCAGCCACTTAGAAAGTGTTTTGACATAGGTGCGCCCAACATCCTGTGGGCAACGGACAAAAACAGCTGATTAGACTGTCTGTGTGGTCTGGTCTTGGTCAGGTAAAACCCGAGGATCCCGTGCACATCTTGAGTGCGCAGAAGAGCTTCCCCTCTATTAGTGTAGTTAGGGAAATACACCGGAAGGTCGATATCCTGATTTAAGGTTAAGGCAGAGACCACCTTGGGAAGAAAGAACAGGTTACTCACCTGTAACAGTTCTAGGAGCGTATGTTGTTCATCCACACTCTTTGGCATGTCCCTTCCCCCCTTAAGGATCGCCGGAAGTCTTCAAGCTGGCTCCTCCCACCCACCCGCGTGGTATAACCCTTGGCTCCGCCCTATGATGCCAGATCTTAGCCCACTGGAAGCCAGGTGTTGCATGTCCACAGCCGGGGAGGTCGGGTGGGTCTGTGTGGATCAACAATATATACCACTCCTAGAACTACTGTTACAGGTGAGTAACCTGTTCTAGGATCGTGGTCATGTTGTTCATCCACACTCTTTGGCAGACTCCTAGCAGTTTTCCGGGAGGAGGGTGGCAAGGTGCACACCCCCTACTTAGGAAACAGATTGGAGAACTGAGGCCCTAAAGCCAGCATCCCGGCGTGACATGAGGTCAATGTGGTAATGGGTAATGAAGGTATTTGCTGACTTCCAGATAGCAGCCCGGCAGGTTTCCTGGACAGGGATGTCCCTGGAAGCAGCCACCGATGCAGTGGTATGGAGGGTAGAATGAGTTCTTATCCCTCTGGGAGGCTCCATGCCCACCAGCTCATAACACAGACCTATGCAAGATGCAATCCACCTTGTAATGGTCAGTTTTGCTGCAGGTCTGCCAGAAGTGGCTTCAGCGTAAGTGACAAACAGCTGGCAAACCTCTCCCCGAATTTCCACTGTCCTCTCCTTATAGAAGGAGAGAGCACATCTCAGGTCCAAAGTATGGAGCCTGTACTCGGCCTCCGAGGTGTAGTTAGGGTAGGACACCGGCAGAGTTAACACCTGGTTAAGGTGAAACTCTGACACCACGTCCAGAAGGAATTTCGAGTGGGGGCGTAGGACAACCTTGTCCTTGTGGAAGACCAGCTAAGGGGAGTCCACCAAAAGTGTCTAGAGCTCCCCTGTCCTTCTGGCAGACATGACAGCCACCAGGAAGCTGTCTTCCACGACAAGTGTGAGAGCCCACACTTGTGCACTGGTTCGAATGGCTTGCCTATGAGCTTTGCCAGTACCAGCAGTAGATCCCACGGAGGCGGAGGTTCATGCACCAGAGGGGACATGTGATCCAGGCCTTTAAAAAAGCACCCGACCACTGTCTCCTGCACCAACATTGGCTGACCGGCCTACATCCGATAAGCGGAGATGGCTGCCAGGTGCACCCTAAAGGTCGATGACCGAAGAACCTCTTTGGACAGAGACCAAAGATAGTCAAGAATGTTGGCCACTGGACAGGACAAAGGGTCCAAGCCCTTGCCCTGACAACAAATGGAAAATCTTTTCCATTTTAATGCATAACATTTCCTGGTCGATTCCTTTCTGGATGCCTCCACCACGGTGAAGACATCCTCGGAAAGACCCAAAGCCTGGAACTCTAGCTGCTCTGGTACAAGGCTGTGAGGTGCAGGGATTGAAGATCCAGATGGTATACTTTCCCCTGACAGAGAGATCAGATCTGGGCATGCTGGAAGCCGCTCCGGGGGCCTGCAGCTGAGGCTGAAGAGATCTGGATACCAGAACTGGAGCGGCTAGTCGGGGGCTACCAGATTCACTTGTCCCTCCTCACCTTGAGGAGCACCTTGTGGATCAAAGGAAATGGAGGAAAGGAGTAGAGGATGCCTGGGGTTCACGGCCTCGAAAAGGCATCCCTGGAGGCAAACAGGTCCATCATCAGAGTGCCCCAGTGGGAGAATAGGCTGCAGGCTACTTCTGGATGGAGAGACCACTCGTGGGATGTCTCGCCTAAATGTCTGAGAGCATTCACCAAATGGTTTGAGGCTCCTGCCACATGGATGGCTAGGAGATCCGCCTCCAAACGGCGGACGAGGGTTCAGATGTGGAGCGCCTCTCTGCAAAGCAGAAAGAAGTGCGTGCCACCCTGTTTGTTGAGGGAGTACATGGTCATGGTATTGTCCATCTGGATTTGAACCACTTGACCCCGGAGCCGAGGAGCGCAAGCGGACAGTGCCAGTCTGACTGCTCTGAGTTCCAACAGGCTGATGTGGTATCAGGACTCCTCGGGGGTCCAGAAACCATGGGCTCTTTTGTCCCCCCACGTAGGCTCCCCAGCCCATGAGAGAGGCATCAGTCTTAAGGACAGCCGTCTGCTTGGGGCGGACAAAACAGGATCCCTTCCTGCGACCAGTCTGGAGCGGTCCACCATTGGAGAGCATCCCACATCTTCTGGGTTACAGTGATCAGCTGGTGGAAATGACCATGGCGCAGAGTCCACTGGGTGGCCAGCTCCCAGTGGAGGGGGCGCATATGTAACCAGGCCCAACAGACCACTGAGGTGCACGCCGCCATGTAACCCAGAAGGCGCAGAAAGTCCCGGGCAGGGTGCAATTGCCCAACCAGAAATGACTGGGCAAAGGAGGAGAGAACCTCCACTCTGCCCGCCCGGGAGCCGAGCTCTGGCTTGACAAGAGACCACAGGTTGGGAAACCATATGAGCTTACCCCCCATAACAGTGACAAAGGACAAATGGCAAGTACTGTTGGTGATGCTAGGAAAGGAGGACAGGATGGGAGGTGGAGGAAAGGGTGGAAGGTGGTTACCCTTAATGCTAGGATCCTTGGGAGGAAAACTGCAGAGTTACAGGTTCTTATGTTAGAGGGATAGGTGGACATTGCAGTCATCACGGAAACATGGGCCACCCAATACAATGACTGGGACCTGTCTGTGCCAGGGTACAGATTATTTCGTAGGGACAGAGTGATTGGGAAAGGGAGGGTGGCACTATATGTGAAGGAAGGACTGAAGTGTGTAGGGGAGGAGGGTAGTACGGAGTCACTTTGGATGCAAACCCAGGATTCCAAGAATAGGATTCTTAGAATGGGAGTGGTGTACAGGCCACCATCTCAGACGGAGAAGTTAAGACAGGGAACTAGCGGGACAGATCAGGAGGACCTGCGAGAAGGGTAGTGTGGTGATTGTGGGGGACTTCAACATGCCAGGAGTGGACTGGAGCACCCCAACAACCAGGAACAGAAGGGAGCAGGTATTGCTGGATGCCTTCCAGGACAGCTTCCTGCTGCAAATGGTCAGTGAACCAAACAGGTTAGGAAATACCCTGGACCTTGTGCTGGCAAATGGGGACTTTGTGAGAGAACTTACAGTGGAGGAACCGCTGTCAGGGAGTGACCACCGCTCAGTATGGCTCACATTGGATATGGGCAAGGAAGCAGTGGAATCTGGCACAATAGTGCTGGACTTCAGGAAGGCCGACTTTGGGAGGATGGGGGAAGTGGTAAAAGGGTACCTGGCCAGAATTCAATCTAGTATGGACACTAACCAGAGGTGGGAGCTCATAAAGCTGGGGATAGTGGAGGCAACAAAACCTGCTGCAAAGCCCAGAGCAAGAAGGCTAGGGCTAAGAAACCGATTTGGTTGAGCAAGGAGGTCATGGAAAAGGTAAGGAGGAAAGAGCTGCCTTTAGGAAGTACAAGAAAATAGGGGGGGGAGGACAGGGAGGACTACTTGACAGAATCGAAGGAAGTGACAAGGGCAGTAAGGGGAGCCAAAGCATCTACAGAACTCAGGCTGGCACAAGGCATTAAGAAGGGGGAGAAGGACTTCAAGTACATCAGGGAGAAAAGGAGCTGTAAGGACCACATAGTAAGGATTAGGAAGGAGGGGGGTTGGGTGGAAGCAGGGTGCGATAAGGCGGAAGTACTAAATCAGTACTTCTGCTCAGTATTTACTAAAGAGAAGAGGGGGTGACAGCCAAGGTGGGAGAAATGGCAGAAGCAGGGGGCAAGTGGTGACAGACGGGGAAATCATGGAGAGCAGAGTTCGAGAGGGTTTGAAGGCACTGAGGGTGGACAAGGCGCCAGGCCCAGATGGCATCCACCCCAGGGTACTGAAGGAGCTGGCAGAGGTCCTTGCAGGACCTTTGGCAGACCTATTTAATGCTCACTACATTCAGGGTGTGACCTCAGGACTGGAGGATGGCTCATGTGGTGCCCTCCACAAGAGTGGCCCCAAGGATGAACCAGGAAACTACAGACCAGTGAGCCTCACATCCATCGTGGGTAAGCTAATGGAGACTATCCTGGAAGGAGGCTGGTGGCCCACCTAGAGGCCAAGGACTACAGGACAGCAGACAGCATGACTTCATCGTGGCAGATCCTGTCAAACCAACCTGGTGAGTTCTATGACTGGGTAACTAGGCAACTGGACAGGGGCCATGCAGTGGATGTCCTGTATCTGGACTTCAGTAAGGCATTCGACTCAGTGCCACATGGAAGGCTGGGAAGGAAGTTAGTAGGCACAGGGGAGGGTGCAAAGCTGGTGAGATGGGTAGGAAACTGGCTGCGGGGAAGGCAACAGAGGATGGTGGTGGGTGGGGAGCTCTCACACCCAAGGGCAGTGACGAGCGGTGTTCCACAGGGCTCAGTGTTGGGACTAGTGTTTGGGATATTCATTGCAGACATATCATGGGACATCAAGAGCAAGATCAGTCTGTTTGCTGATGATACTAAGGTAGGCACGGTGATGGATGACATAGGGGGATGGCAGGGGTTGCAGGATGATCTGGCAAAGCTTGAAACCTGGTCAGACACCTGGCAACTGGGCTTTAATGCCAAAAAGTGCAAGGTGCTGCATTTTGGGATGAAGAACCCAAGGAGGAGTTACCAGCTAGGGGGAGGGCAGCTAGCCCAGACAGAGGAGGAGAAGGATCTGGGTGTGCTCATAGGGTCAATGAACAACTCGGCACAATGTAGGAAGGCAGCTGCAAAGACCAACAAAATGCTGGGTTGTATTGCAAGGGGTATCCTCGAGGAGGAGGAGGTGATTCTGCCACTGTATAGGTCATTAGTTAGACCACACCTGGAGTACTGTGTGCAGTACTGGCGTCCGTATCTGAAGAGGGACATTAAGTTACTGGAGGGGTGCAGCACAGAGCGACAAAGATGATCAAGGGGCCGGGGGACTTATCATACCAGAGGAGGTTGAAGGAGTTGAACATGTACTCACTGGAGGAGAGGAGAGACAGGGCTGACATGATTGAAACCTTTAAATACATGAATGGAATAAACAAGACGGGTACAGAGGGGCTGTTCAAAGTAAGTGAGGGAAGGGCCACCAGGGGCCATGATATGAGACTGGAGCGAGGAAGGTTCAGGAGGGAGATGAGGAGACACTTTTTTTTTTTTTACAGAGAGGGTGGTGGCTGGGTGGAATGCGTTACCTGCTGAAGTGGTATGCAGTAGAACAGTGGGCTGCTTCAAATGAGGATGGGACAGGACAAGGGGGAGGGTTAATGAAGGGGGAGGGTGGAAGGGAGGGGCAGCTGCAGAATAAGGGATGCTAGCTGCACATTCGAGCAGACTTGATAGACCTCTAGGCCTTTATCTGCTGGCAAATTTCGTATGTTCGTAAGAGTCATGCTCTGTCCTGATGAAGCACATCACCTGGGAAGGCATGAGTTCCGACTTGCCTTCGTTGATCAAGAGGCCAAGTTGGGAGCAGGTCTGGAGGGCTAGGTCCTGGACCCCTCCACCTCCTGTTGGGTGGGACCTGCTAAGAGTCAATCGTCGAGTTAGGGGTAAATTCCCCCCCCCAGAGATGGGCTGCCACCACTGCAATGCATCTGGTGAAGACCCGTGGGGCCAATGACAGGCAGAACGGTTTGGCTTGGAACTCGTATAGGGTCCCTTCGGCTCTGAAGAGGAGGAACCACCAATGAGATGGACAAATTGGGATGTGAAAGAATCACATGTCCAAGCATGGTATGATCTGGGACAGAGTTGACCATCCAAAAGGTGTGTGACCCGAGATACTGATTCAGGTCGTGCAGATCTAGAAAGGGAGGCCAGCCCCCCCCCCACCCGGTCACCAGAAGTAGCCGGAGACAAAGCCTGGGTCTGCTGGAGGATCTTGCCACTGGAGCTACCACCTCCTTGAGGAGGAGCTGAGCAATGTCGTCTCAGAGCACCAACTGAGTCTGGACGGATACTCTTTCCTCCCGAGGGGCGCAGGCTCGGCTTGGAGGGTACTGCTCGAATTCTGGAAGCAGTCCCTGACAGACCACCTCAAGAATTCACCTGTCTGTAGTGGCAGCAGACCAGGTGGAAAGGAAGTGGTGGAGCCGGCCCCCCACGGGAGGACCCAGAGCTGGCGTGATGGGAGAGGGGGAGGCAGCCACTGCCGTGTCACTGAGCAGGCTTGGAGGAGGAGGATCCAGGACCTGAACCTCTGCCTCCTTTACGGGCCTGGGAAGGCCCAGGCTTGGCCGAGGGTGCCAAGCTTCAGCCTGCTGCTGCTGTTGCTGCTGCCCACCTTGAGAGGAGGGCTGCTGTGCTGCAGGGGAAGAGTGCCGAAAAAGGCTTCTTCTGTTGTTTCTTGCATTAAGAACCTTTAGCAGAAGTAGCATCCAAGGTGGCACTGGACTGCTCAATACGCTAAAGGTGACCAGCCACACCTGGGCCAAAAAGGATGGTGCCCAGGAAAGGCACATCAGCTAGTTTGTGCAGAGTATCTGCCAGAAAAGAGGACAGTCTCAGCCAAGCCCTGCGACGAGAGGCAAATGCGGCTGCCATCGAGCAGGCACAAGAATCCCCAATGTTCAGGGCCATCTGAAGCTGCTGTCTGGCAACAGCCCAGCCCTGATCCCGGACCTGCTTGACCGTGGTCTGCATGTCCACGGGGAGGTGTGGGAAGACTTCATCCAAATACCCCAACAGGGCATGGGAGAAGTGTGCCATGATGAAGGCCGAACTTGCCTGACGAAGGCCTAAAGAGGAGGCCGCATAGACCTTTTGAGCCGAATGATCTAAGTGTTTGGATTCTTTTAAGGGAGGTCGGTCAGTGTCGGCAGAACTGCCAGTACACCTTAACACAGAGGCAGTCACCAGGCTCTTGGCAGAAGGGTGCTCTGTGAACCCCGCAAGGGATCCCATGGGCACTGCATACTTGTGGGCCATGCGGACAGGAGGCAGGGTGTTGGAATCCCTGTAGACTCAGAGATGAGACGAAGAATCCCTGAAAGGACAAAGGACCTTCCTCCGTCTCTACCCACTGGCCGATTCATCATCCCCGAGATGAGAATGTAGGCCAGTCACATCCGAATCCAAGGAATCCTGATACAACAGTAGACCACCTAGGTCACCTGCAACCCACCGAGGGCGGCCCGGGATGACCGTGACTGAAAGACGCCAGGGAAGCCTGGTATTCTGTCTATCTTCCTTAGAAGGAGCCCCTCCCACAGGCCGCTTGGACGATGGTTCCACCACTATCAGTGGAGAGACCGCTTTTGGCTGAACTGGAGGTTTCGCCAGCTCCGCGGGTGGGGGAACCAACTTAATTTGCTCCAAAGGAGTCAGCTTTGGCCTGGGAGGCAAAAGCCAAGTAATGGCCAGGGTAGGAGCTGGAGTCTGCTTGTGCCCGGTCAAAATCAGCCGTTGAAGCGCCGACAGAGTTTCTGCCCGAGCCTCTTCTAATCCAAGGATGACTGACGGTGTTGCCTCTTTTTAGAGTGCTTGTGGCCCTTCCTCAGCCTTTCCGTCGAGGTGGTCCTGGATCTCAATCGAGATCGGCCAGGCCGATTCGGTCGCTTGGGAGACACCAGTGGGACCGGTGATTTCCCGGGGTCGGGGACCACTTCCTTGACAGGATTCCCAGCGGGCTGGGTCTCGTCGGGGAAAGAAAGGACCAGAGTCTGATCGAGAGAATAGTCGATCGGAGTCAGCGACAATGGGTCAATGATTATTTCAACATCGTCGTTCGACACTTCGGTCGACTGGCCAGACGGCAAAGCCGAGAAGCCAGTGGCCGAAGAGGCAATTTCGACCGAAGCTGAGGCTGCATGTTCCTGGGACCGAGATCTCTCCCAATCCCAAGAGCGTCTTTGTCGAGACGAAGTCGATCTCAGGTCCTGTTCCCACTTACGGGACCGAGAGGAGTGCGTACCCCCAGGACCCTCCCCCTTAGTCAGGAGAGACTGGCACAACTCTCGGAAAGAACCCAAGAAGGTGGAGCCCAGGTTGAGCAGAATGAAGAAGCTCTGAGAATAAGATTCTGTGGTCCGAGCCACTTCCTCCTTGAAGGTTTGCATACGCTCCAATTGCATGGCAGATCCCGGAAACTGCCCACTGAGCCTCCTTTGATTTCAGAGGGTTCTGTTTTTCTGGTCTCCCCAACTTCAGGCGTATGAGACTGTCGTCAAGGATGTTACGGTGAAATGCAAGACAAAAATCGCACTTAGAGGTGTCATGGTCGACACCCAGGCAGTAGACACATGCGGTGTGGGGAATCGGTGCACGACATTTTCTGCCCGCACAAACACCGGCAGAAATCCAGGGGAAGACTTCCATAGCTGAAGGTAAATAGTCGCAATCGCTAATGCGAACTAGACAAAGTTTCGGAATAACAGAAAGTTTTGAAGCCAGGACCTACAAAATGCAAGAGCACAAAGGAGACAACCCAAATCTTCCAGCGGAAAGGAAGATCTGACGTCATGGGGCGGAGCCAAGGGTTATGCCACCCGGGTGGGTGGGAGGAGCCAGCCTGAAGACTTCCGGCGATCCTTAAAGGGAAAGGACATGCCAAAGAGTGTGGAACAACATATCCACGATCCTAGAACTTAGGATTTGTCCTTAAGGATACACTGTCCTTATGAAAAATCAAATAAGGCTCTTTACACATGAGCACCTGGAGTTTCGAAATTCTCCTCGCTGAGGTAACAGCAACTAAAATTATGTCTTCCAAGACAGAAGGCACAGCTCACAAACTGTGGCTGGCTCAAAAGGAGGCAGCATAAGCTGCTCTAGAACAAAAGGCAGATCCCAAGGAGCAAGTGGGTCCTTTATGGGGGAGTGGGGGTCTCAGATGAAGAATTCCACGCAAAAAGGCACAAGGCCTCTAGCTGAGCTAGTGCCCTTGGACCGACCAGCGCATGGTATGCCGAAATGGCACAGAAGTGTACCTTCAAAGAGGAATATGCTAAACCTGAATGAAACAGGGAAAGGAGGCAGTCCAAAACTGACCTCTCGGGACACTGCAGCGGATCAAGGTCCCGAGCCTAGGCCCAGAGACAAAACGTTCGCCACTTCATGGCGTAAGTGGCATGAGTAGATGGTTTCCCAGCCGATGCCAGTATGTTGGCAAGTCCCAGAGATACGCCGTGCTGAAGAACGGCTACGTCTTTAGGAGCCAAGCGTGCAGGTTCAGGGATTTGAGGTTCAGGTGAACCAGGGAACCTGCCTCCTGGGACAGCATGTGTGAGATGGCCAGTAAGGGTAAAGGAGGTTCCTGAGCCATCTGGTGTAGTAGTGGAAACCAAAATTTGTCTGGACCAAAAAGGTACCACCAAGTTAATCGCTGCCCTCAAACCTGGCGGCTTATCCAGACGGTCAGCTATCCTTTGGCTTAATCTTTAAGGATTACAGAGACCGTACCTGAGCTGCCCAAAGTCCGGACCCTCACCGATGGGGGCTGGGACTTAGCCCAGGAGGGAGATCTGTCCGACTGGTTCAAGCTGGAGCTGGCCCGGGAGTCAGAGGCACGACTAGGGGATCGGTCTCCATCCTTGTCCCAGGGCTTCTCCTTGTGCTTCCCCGATTTATGATGGGATGATTCCCCTCTGCAGGAAGGTTCTCTTTCTATGGCTTTAAGTTTTTCTTCGCAAAGGAAACTTTGAAGATATTTCTGACAGCGAATCCTGGTGCAACTATTAAATTGTGGGCAGATGGTGCAGGCCTTGATGTTGTGGTCTGGGCCTAGGCACTGCACACAGGCCAAATGCCTGTCTTTAAAAGGAATCTGCTTGCCGCAAGTGCACTTAGACGGGTGTCCTTCTGTAGGAGGAAGAGTCAGGGGAAAAAAAAATCGAAAAAGATAACCTTCTGGCGTCGTTTGTAGGCTGAAGTAATCTGTGGAGCTGATGCTTGCGAGTCGACGGCAGGAAAAGAACTGAGGTATGCTGGGGACAGCCCCTTTTATGATGTATCTGATGTCGGGGGCGGTCCCCTGCTGGGTATAGCTAGCTAGAGGTTTACCGTGGGGTCCTGCCACCTGCCGGCTTCAGTCCTTATGGTGTAACCTGCTGCAAGAGCTGCATCTCCGGGTTTAGCAGTTCAGTAACCGATATTAGTGGTTACAAAAAACAATTTTATTTAAACAAAATATTCTAAAATAAATGAGTGTCATAAAACTCTGCTTAAAAAAAAAACAAAAAACAACACAGGTTACTCATCTGTAACAGTAGTTCTAGGAGTGGTATATGTTGTTCATCCACACTACTTGGCATGTCCTTTCCCCTTTAAGATCAGAGGGAAAGCCTTCAAGCTGGCTCCTCCCACCAACCCCAGTGCTATAACCCTTGGCTCCACCCTATGACGCCAGATCTTGCTCGCTGGAAGCTAGGTTGTGCGTCGAAGCCGGGGAGGTTGGGTGGGTATGTGTGGATGAACAACATATACCACTCCTAGAACTACTATTACAGGTGAGCAACCTGTTTTTCTAGGATTGTGGATATGCTGTTCATCCACACTATTTGGCGGACTCCTAGCAGTTCTCCGGGAGAAGGGAGGCAAGGCACACACACACCCTACTTCAGAAACAAGGACTGGAGAACTGAGGCTCCAAAACCAGCATCCCGGTGTGACTCAAGATCGATGTGGTAATGGGTAATGAAGGTGTTTACCGACTTCCAGCTAGCAGCCCTGCAGATATCCTGGATAGGGACGTCCCTAGAAGCAGATGATACAGAGGTATGGCTGATGGAATGAGCCCTTAGCTCTACAGAAGGCTCCCTACCCGCCAACCTAGAACACAGATCAATGCGAGATGAAATCCATCTGCCAATCGTCCACTTCACTGCAGGTCTGCCAGGTACGGCTTCAGCACAGGTGACAAACAGCTGGTGAACCTCTCCCCAAACTTCAGCCGTCCACTCCTTATAATAAGGGAGCGCTCATCTCAGGTCCAGAGTATGGAGCCTGAACTCTGCCTCCGAGGTGTAGTTCGGGTAGAAAACAGGCAGAGTTAAGACCTGGTTAAGGTGAAACTCTGGGACCACCTTCAGAAGGAACTTCCCGTTGGGGCGCAGGACAACCTTGTCCCTATGGAAGGCCAAATAAGGAGACTCCACCAAGAGTGCCTGGAGCTCCCCAGTCCTTCCGGCTGACCTAACAGCCACCAGGAAGGTGGTGTTCCACAACAGGTGTGACATCTCACACCTGTGCATTGGTTCAAATGGCTTGCCCACGAGTTTAGCCAACACGAGCAGTAGATTCCCGCAGAGGTGGAGGCTCGTGCACTGGAGGGGATATGTGATCGAGGCCCCTGAAAAAGTGACAGACCACTGTTTCCTGTGCCAGCGTCCGCTGAGCAGCCCGCGCCCGGTAAGCGGAGATGGCTGCCAAGTGCACCTTAAGGGTAGGCGTCCGCAGACCTCCTTTGGAGAGGGACCAAAGGTAGTCGACGACACTGGCCACAGGACAGGAACTAGGGTCTAAGCCCTTGCCCTGACACCAAATGGAAAATCTTTTCCATTTGAAGGCATAGCACCTCCTGGTCGACTCCTTCCTAGATGCCTCAACTACGCTGAGGACACTGTTGGAACACTAGCCGCTCAGGTACCAGGCTGCCAGGTGCAGGGACTGAAGGTCTGGATGGACTACCTTTCCGATTGACAGATATCGGGTCCGGGTGTGCTGGAAGACGACTCGGGGCCTGTTGCCGAGGCTGAGGAGATCTGGATACCAGAACTGGCATGGCCAATCTGGGGCTACCAGGATCACCTTCATCTTGTCCCTCCTCGCCTTGAGAAGCACCTTGTGGATCAAGGGAAGACGTAAAAAGCCTGGGGTCCAGAAGAGACCACTCGTGGGACGCCTCACCTACATAGCTGAGGGCATTCACCAGTTGGTTCGAGGCTCCTGCCACATGGATGGCTAGGCGATCCTTGTGGTTCCCCATGTGGGCTCCCCAGCCCATGAGAGAGGCATCGGTAGTAAGGACGACCGTTGGCTCGGGGTGGACAAACGGGATCCCTCCCTGCAGATGATCAGAGACGGTCCACCATTGGAGAGCATCTCATAACCTCTAGGTTACTGTAACTAGCTGGTAGAAATGACCCAGACGCTGGGACCACTGGCTGGCCAAGCCCCACTAAATGGGGCACATATGCCACCGGGCCCAATGGACCACGGTGGTGCAGGCTGCTATGTAACCAAGAAGGCGGAGGAAATCTCGGGCAGGGTGCAATTGCCCATCCAGAAATGACTGGGCAAAGCAGGAGAGAACCTCCACCCTGTCTGCTGGGAGCCAGGCTCTGGCTCGGCAAGAATCAAGCTCTGCCCCGATGAAGCAGATCACCTGCGAGGGCACGAGTTCCGACTTCGCCTCGTTGATCAGGAGGCCAAGTTCGAGACAGGTCTTCAGGGCCAGGTCCCTGGACCTCTCCATCTCTGCTTTGGAGGGACCTACTATGAGCCAATTGTTGAGCTAAGGGTACACCCTTACCCCTCAACACCAAAGATGGGCTGCCACCACTGCAGTGCATCTGGTGAAGACCTGGGGGGGGGCTGATGATAGGCTGAACGTCATGGCTTGGAACTCTTACAGGATTCCCTCCGCTCGGAAGTGGAGGAACCTTCGGTGTGACAGATGGATCGGGACGTGGAAGAATGCGACCTGATGATCCAGGGAGCAGAACCAGACATTTTGCTTGAGGGATGGTATGATCTGGGATAGAGTTGCCATCTGAAAGGTGCATGACCGGAGATATTGGCTCAGGTTGTGCAGCTCCAGAATGGGGTGCCATCCCCCCACCATGAGCCAATCGTCAAGGTAAGGGTCGACGCCGGAGATGGGCTGCCACCACTGCAATGCATTTTATGAAGACCGGGGGGGGCGATGACAGGCCGAACGGCATGGCTTGGAACTTGCAGTGGGTTCCCTCCACCCAAAAGCTGAGGAACCTTCAGTGAGACAGACGGATCAACATGTGGAAAAATATGTCCTGCAGATTCAGGGAGCAAAACTAGACGTTCTGCTCGAGAGATGGTATGATCTGAGAGATTTACCATCCAAAAGGTACGCAGCTTGAGGTACTAGTTCAGGTCGTGCATATCCAGAATGGGGCACCAGCCCCCTCATCTGTTTCAGGACCAAGAAATACCTGGGAACGAACCCTGGGTTGACTGGGGAATGTGACTTGGGCCACCACCTCCTGGGCTGTATCGGCTCTCAGAGCTGACTGAGTGTGAACCGATACCTTTTCCTTGCCTGGGGCACAGGCTTGGCTTGACGGGTACTGCTCAAACTCCAGAGGCAATCCCTGACCGACCACCTCAAACACCCACCTGTCCATGGTAACAATGGACCAGGCAAAAAGGAAGTGATGGAGCCAGCCCTCCATGGGAGGACCCAGAGCAGGCGTGATGGGCATAGGGCTGGACACCACCATCCCATCACTGAGCAGGCCTGGAAGAGGAGGATCCAGACACGGAACCACCTGGACCCTTCCCTCCCTATCTGCGTGCAGACTGTGCGTCTGACTTGGGCAGAGGGAGCCAAGACTGGGCCTGCTGTTGTCCAGATTGAAACCGAGGCTGTCTGGCCACGGGGCAGAAGGGCGAAATGGCTTCTTCTATTTTTTTGGAACCCTGAGATTCCTTCTGGGCAGAAGTTGCAGAGTCCAACATGGTATTGAACTTTGATATGTTCAAGGTGACCGTCCACTCCCGGACCGAACAAGTCGGTGCCCAGGAATGGGACATCTGCCAACTTGTGCTGGGTGTCGGTCATAAAGGCCAAGACCCACAACCAAGCCCTGCGGCGCATGGCGACCACGGCTGCTACTAAACAGGCACAGGAATCCCCATGTCCACAGCCATTTGGAGTTGCTGTCTGCCAACAGCCCGGCTCTGGTCCCGAACCTGTCGGACCATGGTCTGAAGGTCCACGGGAAGGTGAGGAAGCACCTCATCTAAGGAGCCCAAGAGGGCGTAGGAGAAGTGTGCCATAATCACAGCCGAACTTGCCTGATGGAGGACTAGTGACGAGGTGGCATTGACCTTTCGGGCAGAGTGATCCAGCTCCTTGGATTCTTTGTCCGGTGGTCTGTCAGAATCTCCTGAGTTCCCTACCTGTGTGTACACAGACTGTCACCACTCCCTCAACCGAGGGATGCTGCGTAAATCCTGACAGGGAGCCAGTAGGAACCGTGTACTTGTGAGCCATCCTGAAGGACAGTGCGGGGCAGGAGGAGGAGGAGGAGGAGAAGAAGGAGGAGGAAGAGGAAGAGGAAGAAGCATTTATATAGCGCTTTTTATACATCCAAAGCGCTCTACAAGCAATGCTAGACTGGTAGTGAAGTGACTGTGTGGAGGCGGCCATATCGCACATCATCACCCACACACAGCCTGGATAATTGCATTAACCGGTTTATGGGAAGGGGAATGCTGGCCAGGACACCGGGAATGTTCCCTACTCTTTGCGAAGAGTGCCCTGGGTTCTTTTACTTCCACCTGGACACCCACCAGGACAACACCAGGATGGGCAGAAGGGACCTCGGTTTAACATCTCATCCGAAGGACGGCACACCCCAGCAGTACAGCACCCCCAATACTGCACTCGGATGCCAGCGATTTTAGTGCAAGTCCAATCCCGTGTGGGACGAGAACCCACGACCTTCTGGTCTAGAGGCGGATGTGCTACCAACTGAGCCACGCTGAGGCCAGGTGCTACAAAGCTCTAGGACTGGGCCAACAATGGCTTCCAGCTACTGAGAGGCCTCAGTCAGGAATCTCCTTTCAAGGGATGTCAGTTAGGAACGGGCTCCAGCTTCATGCCCGTAGACTCTGAGATGAGGCAGAGAATGCCCATAAAGGAGGTGGGTCCCTCTTCAGCAGAGAGACTCATGGGATCATCGTTGTGAGAACGGGATGCCAGTTCCGACTCCCCAGACTCAGTAGTCTAGACAGAGTGGTCTGCTACCAGAGTCGCTAAGAACCTGTCGTGGGCGGTCGGGAGTGAGTGACAGACAGCCAATGCCGGAGGCCTGAAACAGGGAGAAGCCCTCGAAGGAGGCTGTTCCGGTGGCGGCTACACCAAGATAGGTGGAGAGACCAACTCTGGCCGAGACGAGAGTGATGTCACCGGCTCTGCTGGAGGAGGGGCAGCGATAATCGACTCTAGAGTGGTCGATGACGGCATAGTGGGCGACAGCCATGTAATGGCTGGTGTGGAAGAGACTGCCTTTGGACCAGCCAAGACCAGCTGCTACTACAACATGTCCTTGCAGCGCCGGTGCAACTTGCGCTGGAGCCTCCCCTCATGCGAGGAGGACAAGGACAAGTGGTAGCGGTGCCGCTTTTTTGAGTGCCGCTTATGCGACTTCCCCAGTCTTTTAGTCGAGGATGTCCCAGAGCTGGACATCGACCGTTGGGGGCGTTCAGGAGATGGGGAGAACCTCGGCTCCTCCAGGTCAGGGATGACCACCGCTTGGGGCTTCCCAGCAAGCTGGGTCGCCTCACTGGTGAGGGCTGTCAGGACCAGTGTCCTAAACAATGAGTTGTCGGCCTTATCAGGCAACAGGTCGATGGGGTCGAGAACAATCTTGACAGGATCGTCATCCCGCGTCTGGTCTGGCTGACCTAATAGGGGGTACCATGAATTTGGCGGCTGAGACCACAACATCGGCAGAAGCCAAAACAGGTGACTCGTAGGACAGAGACTGCTCTCTGTCCCAAGAGCAAAGTCCATGAGACAGTTTCTCTCGGTTCCTTGTCCTTTTTACGGGATCTGGAGAGATGAGAGCCAGGGCCTTCCCCGCGAGTGGGAAGGGATTGGACCAACTCCTTAAAGGAACCTGAGAAAGACGAGCCCAATTTGAGTGGCACGTAAACCAAGGGTGAAGACGAGAGTTTTGCAGCCCATGCTGCCTCTTCTTCAAAGGCCTTCATTTGTTGCAACTGTTCCGCAGACCCTGCAGCTGCGGAGATCGCACAGCGGGCATCCTTCGATTTGACCGGCAGGTGCAGTTTTTCGGACATCGAGATGAAGATGTGCGGGGTGAGTCATCCAAGATGTTTGGATGAAAGGAACGACAAGTCGCAGGCCAAAGTATAGTGATCGTGACCCAGGCAGTACACGCACATAGCATGCGGGTCCATTCGAGACATATTCTGCTTGCAAGGACACTGTCGGAACCCAAGCAAAGACTTGTCTTTCACAGCGGTCGCAATTCAAAACGTGCACGCAGAGATTCGAATCATCTTAATCGGTGGTAAAACAGAGTTTTGCAGTGCCAGGACCTACTACACGTGGAAGCAAGAAGGAGGGAACCTGCATCTTCCAGCGGAAAGGAAGATCTGACATCACTGGGCAGAGTCGAAGATTATACCACCTGGGTGAGTGGCAGAAGCCAGCTTGGCCTTCCGGCTGATCTTAAAGGGGACAGACATGCTAAATATTGTGGATGAACAACATATCCATGATCCTAGAACTAAAAAATTCCTGGTTCCCCTCTGGTTATACTGAACTGGGAAAGCCGAGAAAAAAAAAAAATCAACAATTTAACTAAAATAAGTCGTTTATCTAAAAAACGAAAGATAAAAGCAGGAGGATCTCAGAGCATTTAGTCTTGACAGGCAAAAAGTGAAATCTGATAGAATGTAGGCAGCTGATAGGTGGCAGCATTTGAAAAGTGGCACAGGCCAATAATGTTTCATCATTAGCATATTGTTCCATTTCCTGGCAGATCTAGCTATCCGTGTCGCAACTTACAGCGCAGCTGTTCCTTGCCAGAAGAGGAGGAACAGGTGGGCAAGGAATGTTGATAGCGCCTCTTAGATGGTCAAGAGTTGACTGTCAAGAACATCAAGAGTCCAGAGACCTCGAGCAACAGCCCGAATGGACTTCAACCATGACCTCGATGGATGGTGCACCAGCCACCGGGAAGGAGACACTGGGCAGGGCACTGGATGCAAAGGAATCTCTGAAGGGTCGATCTCCCAAGAAGAGATAGCCAGATCAGCCTGCTAAACCTCTTGCGAGAGGGCCATTACAGAATTCTTGAAAGAGAATCCTCCCCACCATCCTCTGACAATGGACTGACTAGGTCAAGAAAGATCTTGACTGGCTGGATGACCTCACGTTTCAGCCAGCAAGCCTGATAGGGACACCATAGGGCCTTCGGGCTGGACCTGAATATCAGAAGTGCTGGCCAAAGCCAACAGCTCAACAGCAGTCGAGCCAGATGCAGAAGCATGGGAGTAGGAAGAGAAAGCCCGCTCCCAGTCCCATGACTGGTGACGGGACTTCTTAGATTTGGAGTCCTGCAAAGCTTTAGACCCTTGGGAAGGGCCCTCTCTGAGAACAGGCAGGGACTGACAAGTCCCTGAATGCCCCGGTAAATTAGGCACCCAAGCCCGTCGGAACTAAGGCAGACGAAACAGTACCTGACGCAACCTGTGCCACAGCCTCCTCAAAGGTAACATGCTGCGCAGCTGAACAGGTCACCGCAGAGGTCACCCAGCGGGCATCCTTTGACTGAACAGATGGTTCCCACTAGTCTCGGTGACCCATAATGAGGCGGGCGTAATGGTCCTCCAACGTGGAGGGCTGAAAGGTTCAGCACAGGCCGTAAGCCTGTAGGTCATGCTGTGCCTCCAAACAGTATACATTCAAGGAGTGCAGATTGGTGCACAGCATTTTTTGAGCACATCATGCACTGTTTGAAGCCAGGACTCAATCTGGGTTCCTCACAGTCCATGCTGAATTAAAAAAAAAAAAGTAATACTAATGGCTAAAAGACTGAAAAGGTGTTTTAGTCCTACACCTAGTGCAGAGCTGCAAATGAGGAAATCTGATGCTTCCACTGGAAAGAAAGATCTGATGTCATGGGGTGGTGCCAAGAGGGATACCACCCAGATGAGTGAGAGGAGCTAGCTTAAAGACCTTCTGGCAAGTCTTGAAGAGAAAGAAAGTACTGCCAGAAGTGTGGATAGTGCACAACACCCCACATCCCTAGAAACTGTGTTTGTGCAAGGAAAGCCTCCCTTGCACAAAACTTTTTTCCCTGTACTGCACGATTTTTCTACCTTTGAACATCTGGCCCCCGAATTCTTTCTTACATATGCAAGTCATTAACCTTCACCACTTTACTCCCAGTGTACGAAAACATCCACTTGCATTCCACTAACCCCAAGCTCCCCCTTATGTGAGCATTTACCATTTGGCTTCTCGATAACAACTTGCATGCCCCATCCCCTAGGATTTGTTACCTGGACATTGATGGCTTTATCGAAGTCCTCATGTTTCTTGATCAGTGCCTCCACACTGTCCAGTGAGTCACCTTTATCTTCACTGTTGAGAAAGGCTTCCTGAGCTGCCATCCAGTTCTCAGCCTGCTCACAATCACGGTTAAACAGCTGATGAAGAAGGAGAAGGAACAGGATTAGTACACACATCTTTGGTGGATCCGTGGAATGAGGCAAAAGAACAGGACAGCCCTTCACAGGAAACATTAAAATCCTAACCAGCAAGCAACGGAAAGCGGAAAAATTGCCAAGCATAATCCTTCTTAATGGCATAACGAAAATATGAATTATCAGGTCTGTGGTACTGTAAAACTGATTTTACAGATGGCTCCGGTATTATGAAAGCTTTACAGTTCTATGCCTAGCAATAAAAACACAGAAGGCCTGTCCAGTTTGGCAGAATCAGTGGTAGCCATGTTGGAGAGCTGGGTCTGCACTGTGTTCTGACTCCCCCACCCTTTAGCTGGAGGAGTCTTGGGCACAATATGTTCAGTCTCCTTGGATGAGTGATCCCAGCCCAAACCTCGAGCACCAACTCTGGACAAAGGGGCAGCATCAATGTTGTCAGTGGCCACACAACATCCCCCTACTTGTACCCCTACACACCAACATTAGGGGGATGAAACTAGCAGGATGTGCACGGAAGGTGAGTGGATTTCCACAATGAAGGTAACCCTCCCCGGCCACCATGAAGATGGGCCCAGAAACCTATGTTAAAGGGCCTGCACCATCTCTATCTCCACCATGGCCACTACCAAAGTTAACGCTTATTTTCACCCTGGTTGTTAGCAGCCAACTTAGGCACCTCTGCAGGGGCTTCCCGTGGGATACTACGGCACAGGGTAGCAGGCTGGACAGTGCTTGGAGCCACAGGGCTAGTGTCCAGATGAGGAGCTACCTGTGGCAATAGCTGGAGGTAGGATAAGCAGAGGCAGATAACAGTGGGGCTGATGAACTTTTTTGTGAGTGTGTGTAAGCAGGTATTCATTTCAACAGTGTCACCAGGAAATACATACTAAGCTGCTAAATACAGGTTACTCACCTGTAACAGGAGTTCTAGGAATGGTATATGTTGTTCATCCACACTCATTGGCAGTATCCTTGCCGCTTTAAATCTTGCCGGAAGGTCTTCAAGCTTGCTCCTCCCACCCACCCGGGTGGTATAACTCTCGGCTCCGCCCCATGACGCCAGATCTGGCCCGCTGGAAGCTCAGGTTGTCGTCGAGCCGGGGAGGTCGGGTGGAGTCGTGTGGATGAACAACATATACCATTCCTAGAACTCCTGTTACAGGTGAGTAACCTGTATTTCTAGGGACATGGATATGTTGTTCATCCACACTCATAACGCAGACTCTAGCAGTTCTCCGGGAGGAGGAGGCAAGACGCACACCCATATACTTACTTGGGAAAGAGACTGGAGAACCGAGGCCCCAAAACCAGCATCCCGGCGTGACTCAAGGTCGATGTGGTAGTGGGTAATGAAGGTGTTTGCTGACTTCCAGGTAGCAGCCTGCAGATTTCCTGGATAGGGGCGTCCCTGGAAGCAGCCACCGTTGCAACAGTATGGCGGGTGAATGAGCTCTTATCCCTCTGGGAGGCTCCATGCCCGCTAACTTATAGCAGAGATCTATGCAGGAGGTTACCCACCTGCTTATCGTCCAGCTTGGCTGCAGGTCTGCCAGATCGGCTTCAGCGTGGTGACAAACAGCTGGCGAACCTCTCCCGAATTTCAGCCGTGCGCTCCTTATAATAAGCGGCGCCCTTCTAGGGATCAGAGTATGGAGCCTATATCGACCTCCGAGGTGTGATTGGGGTAGAACACCGGCAGAGTCAACACCTGGTTAAGGTGAAACTCCGACACCACCTTGAGGAAGGAATTTGGTGGGGCGCCAGGTTCTTCCTTGTCCTGTGGAAGACCAGGTAAGGAGACTCGATGGAAAGCGCCTGGAGCTCTCCCATCCTTCTGGCTGACGTGATAGCCACCAAGAAGCGGTCTTCCACGACAGGTGAGAGAGAGCACACCTGTGCATAGGTTCGAATGGCTTGCCCATGAGCTTTGCCAGTACCAGCAGTAGATCCCACGGAGGTGGGGTTCCCGCACTGAGGAAATGTGATCAAGGCCTTTGAAAGCGCCAGACCACCTTCTCCTGCGCCATCGACTGCTTCCGGCCCGCGCCCCTGCAAGCAGAGATGGCTGCCAGGTGCACCCTTAGGGTCGCCGACCTAAGCCCTTGACTAGAAAGGACCATAAATAGTCCAAGATGCTTGCCAAGGAACAGGAGGAAGGGTCCAAGCCTTGCCTGACACAAATGGAAAACCTTTTCCATTTGAAGGCATAGCATTTTCTGGTCGACTCTACGGGACGCCTCAACTACATTGAGGACCTCGTCGGAAAGACCCAAAGCCTGGAACTCTAGCCGCTCAGGAACCAGGCCGTCAGGTGCAGGGATTGAAGGTCCGGATGGAACACCTTCCCCTGATTGACTGAGAGCAGGTCCGGGCGAGCTGGAAGCTGCCGCGGAGTCCTGGAGCTGAGACTGAGGAGATCTGGGTACCAGAACTGGCGAGGCCAGTCTGGGGCTATCAGAATCACCTGCGCCTTGTCCCTCCTCACCTTGAGAAGCACCTTGTGGATCAAGGGAAATGGGGGAAAGGCGTAAAAGAGGCCCGGGGTCCATTGCCTCGAGAAGGCATCCCCCTGCAGCGAGCCCTGCTGAGGGGGGCGGGCATGGAACAGACTCAGCTTCGCGTTCTCCATGGAGGCAAACAGGTCCACCTGAGGTGTGCCCCAAAGGGAGAACAGATGCTGTACTACCTCCGGCAGGAGAGACCACTCGTGGGATGCAGCCCCTATCCGGCTCAGGGCATCGGCCAGGGTGTTGGAGGCTCCTGCCACGTGAATGGCTAGGAGATCCGCCTCCAGGCTGCGCCGAGTGACCAAATCGCGGAGGCTTCCTTGCATAGAAGCATGGGCGCGTCCCGCCTGGCGGTTTAGATAAGTACATGGTCGTGGTATTGTCCGTCTGGACTCGGGACCACTTGACCCGGAGGAGGAGCAAAGGCAGTGAGAGCTAGGCGGACGCTCGGAGCTCCAGCAGGTTGATGTGGCATCGGGACTCCCGAGGACCAGAGGCCATGAACCCAGTGTTCCCCAGATGGGCACCCCAACCCATCAGAGAGGCATCGGTCGACAGAGAGACCGTCGGCTCGGGCGAGACGAGCAGGATGCCCTCCTGCAAATGATCTGGAGCGGTCCACCACTGGAGGCGTTCCACATCCCTGTGTCACCGACACAAGCTGGTCAAGGGATGCGGCGTTGTGACCACTGGCTGGCCAGTCCCACTGAAGGGGCGCATGTTCCAGAGCCCAGCGGACCACGCTGGTACAGGCCGCCATGAGACCCAGGAGGCGCAGGAAGTCCCGGGCAGGCGCATTGCCCAACCAGAAATGATCGGGCAAAGGAGGAAGAACCTCGGCCCTGTCCTTGGGAGCCAGCTCTGGCTCGAAGAGTCGAGCCTGGCGAGTGAATAAAATCACCTGCTTGACTCGAGGTTCGACTTGGCCTCATTGATAAGAGGCCCAGTTGAGAAACAGACCTGGAGGCCAGATCTCTGGACCACTCCGCCTCCTTCCTGGAGGAGCTGCTATCAGCCAGTCGTCCAGGTAAGGGTACCCCGGACCCCTCGGCCCAGGTATGCTGTCACCACTGCCATGCATTTGGTGAAGACCCTGGGAGCTGGAGACAAGCCGAAGGGCATGGCTTGGAACTCGAAGAGGGATCCTTCCGCTCGGAAGCGAAGGAATCTCTGGTGAGACGGACAGATAGGGACGTGAAAAAACGCGTCCTGCAAGTCCAGAGAGCAGAACCTGCGCCCGCGTTCAAGGATGGTATTATCTGAGCCAGAGTGACCATCCTGAAGGTTCGAGACCTTAGGAACTTGTTTAGGTCGTAGGTCGAGAATGGGCGCCAGCCCCCGTCTGCTTCGGAACCAGGAAGTACCTGGACACAAACCTGGGTCTGAAGGAGGGTCCACCACCTCTCTTACCACCTCCTTCTGGAGGAGGAGGCGATGTCGGCTCGGCGAGCGCCAGTGAGCTGGGATCCCGAAGCCCCGAGGCGGCGGCTCTGAAGGGTGGTGCCTGCTCAATTCCAGAGGCAGGCCTCTTCCCACCACCTCCAAGACCCACCTGTCCGTGGTAACAGCGGACCAGGCGGAACGGAAGTGCGGAGCCGTCCCCATGGGGACCCAGGGAGTAGGTGGCGGGGATGAGGCACACCCTCAGCCCGCCACTGGGCAGGCTTGGAGGAGGGACCGGCCGAGGGACCTCCTGGGCCCTTCCTCCTGCCTCCTGTTAGAGGAAGCGCGGCTTGGGTTTGGGATGCCAAGGCCGAGCCTGCTGGCCCTGAGCGTTGCTGGGCCGAAGCGCCAGGGGCACAGAAGGACGAAAGGGCTTAGGCTGTGGTTTATGCCTTGTCCTTCTGAGCGGAAGAGACCGAAACCAAGGTGGCATTGGACTTCCGATCCTCTACAGGTGACCTTCCACCCCAGGGCCGAAGAGGTCAGTCCCAAGGGAACATCCGCCAACTTGTGCTGGGTATCCGAAGTAAGGTGGATATCCTCAGCCAAGCCCGCCGACACAATAGCCACTGCGGCCGCGCACCGATCTGGCACATGAGTCCCTACATCCAAAGCAGTCTGGAGCTGCTGTTTGGCCACTGCCCTGCCCTGGTCCGCACCTGCTTAACCGTAGTCTGCAGATCGGGCGGGAAGATGAGGATGACCTCATCCAGGAGCCCAACAGGGCATGAGAAAAATGTGCCATGAGGGGCGAACTGGCCTGGCGAAGGCCAGAGAGGGACATAGCGTAGACTTTTCTCGCCCGACATAGTCCAATTCTTGGACTCCTTGTCAGGAGGTTTGTCCACATCCCTGCGCGTTGCCGGCGCACCGAAAACACTGTCGGTAACCAACCCCTCAGCAGAGGGTGTTCAAAACCGGACAAGGAACGGTAGGGACCGCATACTTCCTAGCCATCCTGGCCGGGCGCAGGGCAGGAAGCAGGCGCTGCAAAGTTCCAGTGCGGACCCACTATGGCCTCGGCCACGGAAGGCCTCGATCGGAGAATCCCTCGGTCCAGAATCTCCGTGAGGATACCTGGCCCGTTTGGAAGCGGGTTCGAGCTCCATCCGGTAGACTCCGAGATGAGCCGAAGCAGTCCTAGGAAGGACGACGGGCTATCGTCCATTGACTGACCTCCTGAAGACTCCAAGTCCAGTCGCTTGGAGAAGGAGGAATCATCTTCGGACTCGGAAGAGTCCTCGAAGAGCTGCCTCTGGCCTGAGCCACCCTTCACCTGCCGAGGTCGGTCGGGAGTGAGGGTAACTGACAGCCGATGGGGTAAACTCTTAGCCGACCGAGAATCCTTGGTCGGAGCCCCAGTGGTGGCTGTGGGGCGGAGGTTCCACCGGAATCGGTGGAGCAGCTGGTTTGGCCGAACAACCGGCCTGGGTATAGCTCCTCGGACAAGTCGGGGGATGTGCCGGCGTTCGGTGACAACCATTAATGGCGGGGAAGGCGCGGAGTCGGCTTATTCCCGGCCAGGAGGAGCTGTTGCAACATAAGGTCCTCGTGCCGTCGGCGTAATTCGCGAAGCCTCCCTCATCCGAGGAGGAGGACGAGGACGAGCGGCGACGCCGCTTACCGCGGTGCCGAGACCGAGACCGCCTATGACGGTGGGAACGGCTGGACCGCGAAGAGGTCCGAGACCGAGACCGAGAGTCCCGGAATCTCCGGGTCGGGTGCGAGGAGGTGTCGGCCGAACCGCACTCCTTCGCTCGGAAGGTCCATCCGAGGCTCCGGAACCGGAGGCACAGGCGAGCCACGGGATCCTCAACTCCTCCCGGGGAACGGGAGAGGAATCTCGGCTGCTAAAAGGCGACAGCCAGTCAATGGGTGAGAAAATCTCAACTTCAACAGTGGAGTCTCGGTCAACTGACCTGGCCAGGGGACACCGTGAGGCCAGTGGCCCAGCCGGCGATCCGGCAGCCCGGGGAAAGGGACCTTCCGCTCCCAAGGCGTCGACGGAGGTTCACCTTGTCCCTCTTTTGGACCGAGAATAAGGTCCAGCAGCGCAGGCCCTTCTCCTTTAGTGGAGAGGACAGACAAAGCTCCTTAAAGGAAGCCGTGTAGGAAGAACCCAGAAGGCGGGATAAATGCGCACGGCGAGGAAGATCTGACCCGCGCCGCCTCCTCTTCGAGGCGACCATCAGCTCGAGCTGATCCATGAGCTCCCGCCGCCCGCGGACACGCCAACGGGCCTCATGGACTTCACGGAGAAGCGCTTCGGGGACGGCCCAGTTGCAATCGAGCATACGGTCTTCGAGGGCGTGGGCGAAAAGATGAGCCAGAGTCGCAAGCCTGCGGGTCGTGCTCAAGGCCTAAGCAGTGACACCGTGGGTGTGGATCCGTCCGAGACATCTTCTGCCCGCATGGGCATCTCCAAATCCGGAGGTCGATTTGTCCATCGAGGCGCGGGGATCAAGACTGAAGTCTTTTGCAAAATATTATTTTTAAATCCCAAAGCGGAGAAATAGGAACCAGTCGCAAACGCAGAGCGTTAGGAGGAACCTGAGCTCCAAGCGGTAAGGAAGATCTGGCGTCATGGGGCGGAGCCGAGAGTTATACCACCCGGGTGGGTGGGAGGAGCAAGCTTGAAGACCTTCCGGCAAGATTTAAAGCGGCAAGGATACTGCCAATGAGTGTGGATGAACAACATATCCATGTCCCTAGAACAGCTTGTTTCCAGATGTGTCCTGGAGGTGAAGGGAAGTGGAAATAAATTAAGAAGTTGAAAAACGGAACAGTATTACCATTACAAAAACAGAAGTCATATAACTCCAAGGGGCAGGTAGTTGGCACTTAGCACTTGAGTGACACCCAGCGGTTGCTGGGTGCACACCAGGCCGAGCCCACTCTGTAGGGGTGGAGACAACGGCAGATGCCTGCAGGGCATGTATGGGAGCACGCATGCCTGCATGCTGACATCTCTGAGGGAACCAGACAAGTAAAAACCCCCAAACTGGAGCCACAAAGTGATGCTCCCGATCCTCAGCTAGAATGGCACCACCAGCCTAAGTTTTGGACACAAACTTACGTGGATCTTGGTCTCTCCTTTGGTAGTCCCACCATAGGAGGTACGCTACCTCTGGGCTCCTGGTGGGGGTTCAGGGAGTCGGATACGGCGTACATCCCAGGCTGTCAACACGGCCATAAACAGACTTGGAAATGGGGGGAAAAAAGGTGGAAAACTACTCATACAGGTATAGCCTGGGGATGAAGGGAGCAGAATGGCCACAGCAATACTAGTAGGGTGGAAGGAAATCAAGGGGTAGTGGGTCATGGACCAAGTATTATGTGAGTATGTGGCCAAGAAGGCAAACTGAGCTGAGAGCAGCTCATTTCCAGTTCCATCCTTGGTGAAGAATTTGGAGACAAAAATATAAAAGCATAAAATAAAAACACACATACACACACGCAAAGCTGAGACACATGGATTGTACCTACAACAGGGTAAAGTAGTTGGGGATAAATAAGCATGAACCAAGTTTGCTATGTACAGGGACCAGTGTAGTAAAGAGCCACATGCTTTTTTTTTTTGGGGGGTTAGGGACATTCCAGAGGTCCATAGTGAAAATAGGGGGTTGGGAGGTGAATGAAAGAAGTGAGTGGGATGGTAGGAATTGGGTGCAGATGTGGATAGTGTGTTCATACACGGAAACTTTCAAGGTCAAAGGTGGTGGTGGTGGGGGAATCCAGAGAAGGATGAGCCAGCAGGAGAACACAACCAGCCCAGTTAACGTCTTAAAAGTGGGGAAGGGAAGAGGGGCAGTACGAGTTCTAACAGCAGGCAAGGATGAGATTAGATAGTAAGGAAGGGACCAAACCAGAATTTGGAGAGAAGGAAATGCAGCTGGAGAGGAGTCTACCCTCCAGAGAAAGAAGAGAGAGGCTGGAACCCAATGAGCAGTGGTGGGTCCAGGGTGGCCACTTAAGGGCAAAGTGACAGGATGAATTAAAAAAGGGGTTGCAGCCTAGCCAGGGTAGTTTTGGAAGCAGAACTGTACAAGCTGACCCTGTACTCAAATACCATGAGGCTCATTTCCATAACAATCTACTGATAGGTGGGGAGGGGATATAAGACTACATTAAACTTTTTGCTCCCAATATTTTTGTATGCAAGTTATATGTATCCTCCTCCAGTGGATATAAAGTAACATTATACACCCCGTTCTTCCAACTTGTTTGGGGGAAGCAGGCTTAATTTGGTTAAGAGAAGCGGCACTTATCTGGCAGTTAAAGAGGGGGGAGTGGGTATGGGAAACCCTATATTTTCCTTTTTTTTTTGAGCAAACTTTAGTCCATTGCTGCATAACAGAGGTGGAAGCTAGGTGGCAGTGCCTTATCCTGGTGGTTAGACTTTTTTTCCTAAATGAAGAGTCAGTAGGTCAAATTGGCATAGGGTTTGTAAGAATGAGCCTAGTCTTCCAGCCTTTTAAAAAAGACAGTTTAAACAAACTGAAATCTTGGAAAGTTCAGATGTCATGTTCAACTGATATACCAAGGACATTTTGTATTTGCATATTTTGGATGTTTCATATCTGGTGGACTTACAGTTTGGGACCTGTCCGCAGTCACCATCAGAAAATGTTCTCTGCTTTAACTGAGAACGGACTCCTGCCAGATATGGGATGTCTTAAGACTTTCCACATATGAAAGACTGCAGGTTAAAAATAAGCATAAAAGCTCAGAAGAGGTTATGTCCAAGGGAATCCTGTACCAGAATTTTGGAAACACATGAACATCTTTATTTCATTCCCCTGGGTTAAGGAATTTTGGAAGTATGTTAGTACTCTGCGGAGAAGGTTCGTTTCTATCCATTACTTTTATGAGGAACTGGTGTTCGGGTTACTCTGACTAGGATGGCAGAAATATGATTTTGGTACTTTAATGGTGTGGTTTGTAATTAAAGTCTTTCATGTGGCAGGCCAGATGGCAACTGGCAATTCACCAGAAAATAATCCTGGCAGAGGAAATGGGGAACTGGATCAAACAATCAGGACTGGACAACAGTTCCAGCTTCTTTGCTGCCCCATCTATGGAAGGATATTTTTACTAGATGAAGTATCCCCCCCCCTCCTCTTCAATTTTATGCTTGTTGACCTTTTCTTCTGTCTTGGGGGAGGAGGGTTAAATTATGTTTTCTTTTAATTATAATTTTAATTTCTGAATATGTAAATTGTGTTTGCTATATATAGTTTTTGTTTTTTCAATAAAAATTCCCTACACTTCTTTCATGTGTCATGGGATCTTTAACTTCCTCCTGGACAGTGACTAGAGAGGGACAAAAGGGACACTTAACGTATCATCCAAAGGTCAAGCTAACAAACAGTCAGGCAGTTAGTACACACGAAAGTAGCACACCTGAGTGGCAGTTGGAAGCGGAGTGGTGTACAGGAAATAACTGGTTTCTGAATGTCTCCAAACCACAAACATAAAGTATATTATAAAGCTTTAAACCAAAAGTGTAAGGCCTCATGGGTATGCAAATCCTTGTTTGGAACAAGCGGACAAGGCTTAACTAGAATGAAAGTTGCCTTTCAAACAGGCTTTCATAAATGTTCCAGCTCAGAGAAAGAACATGGCTCTTACCTGTTTGAACTCAAGTCAGGGAATCAGGAAGGCAACCCAAGTTTCTAGTAACCTACTTTCAAGCAACATCAGTCTTTTCTTGTGAAAGATTCCTCACAGATGCATACTGTCATACAGGGCCACTGAACAACAATCCAGACAAGACACCGAAAGCAAAACAGTACCTGCAGTTCAAGGCACTGGTCTAGCATCATTCTACGTCGGACCCAGGCTTTTTCCAGGTCTGTCCTTTCTTGATCTAGTAACTCCAGCTTTTCCTTGATCTCGGGGCTGGCATAGTGTCCACGGGCAAGCAGCTGTTGGCCAAACTGCTCAAAAGCTTGGAAAGTGCCAGTTCTGGCATCGATCTCAGTCCGATGTTCCTTGAGGAGGCAAGGAGCGAAATAAATGGAAATCAATCCCAAGTCACACCAGGGCAAAGATACTGACAGCTGAAACAGGAGTGTGGTGTACATCTCATTTACTCTAAACTACTTTCAGTTAAACCGAATAGAAGGTCTTGCAATCCAAATGCTGCCCTACATAATTAAGATTTAAAAAACAACCAGAATTATATACTAAGGTAGGTCTTTAAAATGAGTTAAACATTCCCTACAGTATATTAACTGTGTGCACGGAGGGGGGTTGGCACTGGGATCCAATCAATTTACAGCAGCAAAACAGCCCATTACTAAACATGCCCCATCACTTAATTTGGGGGACTCCAACAAGGAATATATGGCATTCAGTAGGTGGAATACCATAAACTACAGAGAATACCAAGACTTACAGCCCAGCATCAACTACCACAATGCATTTTAAATTGTTGGTGCCCTGATCTTGGGTACTCCCACCCCTTCCCCTGACTAACTCATTTTAGTATAGTAGCACCCCTGCCTAACCAATTTTAGTATAGCAGCAACTCCCTCTTAAATGAAGTTAATATAGTAGCATCTTCCACCAAACCATTTGCTGTATAGTAGTACTGGCTCGTCAAACTAATTTTTGCATAATAGTACCTCTGTCTAACTTATTTTAGTACTGTACCTGACCAAAGATTTTAGTATAGTGGTGCCCCACCTAATTTCAATACAGCAGCACACCCCAACTCATTTTATAGCAGCACCCCACCTGATTTTAGTCTAGCAGAGCCCACCTATTTTAACAGTATAGTAAAGCGCCCCCCCAACTAACCCATTTCAGTATAGCAAAGCCTCCCTTCCTATCTTTTTAATAAAGCCCCCGCCTCCGATTTCAGTGCAGTAGAACCTGCCCACCTAACTGATTTTAGTATTGTAGAGGCCCCCAACAAACAAATTTTTATACAGGAGCCTATCTATAGCAGTCCTTTCCTACTCCCTACCTGATGCCTCTCCAACAGGGCCTCAGCTCCAGTCACATCCTTTGCGAGTTCCTCAGAAGATACCAGTCCTCGGATCCCATTAATCCAGGACATCAGGTCCCTGTAAGTACACAAGTATACAACAGTTCAAGACAACTGCTACTGACCCAGCCACACTTCTTAAAAGAGCCTTGCAAAAACAAAACAACTCCAAAACGAGAAAGCTCTCCACTGTTTCACCTCCAGTAAAGGTGGCTAAATGCAAAATGTTTAGGATGGGATTTGTAGGAGGGGAAATGGTCACCTTTAGGTAGTAGAATGCTCTAACAGTATCCAATAGAGAGAGTTGACAGAGGAGCAGGAACACTCATGCAAAGTATTTAAAGAGCTGCTCATGCCTCAAAGAAAACTGAAAAACATGATATTTAGGTACAATTCAGTTTGCATTCCATGCATATTATACAGAGTTCTCCTCCCCATTATTTATTACAGAGGAAATGTGCATGAATACATGATCTTTATACCTTAGAGTTCATCTGCCTCTGTAGATTACTCCCCAAGTTAAGTCATAATCCTATGTTGTGTCATCACACTCAGTTGCCATGGGAGTAACTGTGATGTCACAAGCAGTGCATTATAACCTCTGGTAGGGAGAAAGCAACAGGAATAGATGAACTTTTCAGAACAAAGATCCTGTTTTCATGCACACTGCACCAGCAATAAATAATGGGGAGGAAGAATAAAGAACTAATGTGAAATACAAGCCAAACTATGTCTAGCTATTATGTTTTGTTAAAGTTCTCCTGAAGGTGTCGGCTGCTCTTTAAGAGGAGGGGGAACTTGGTCCCTTTGAATTCTTGCCCAAGTCCTACCGCTGGATCTCCAATAAATGGAAATTACATAGCTACCGTAATTCTTGATCTTCCTATGTATGTTCACCATTCATCACTGGTGAGGTTCAAGCCAGAGGCGCTAGGACCCAGCAGGAAGCTTTTTAGCTTTAAAAAGCGTTCTCCCTATCTGGGGGAGGGGCCAACATCAGGGAAAGCACCACCCTTGAGGCAGACATATTGCGTGGCGCTCGTGGGATGGCCAGTAGCGGACACCGGCCCCTCCATCCCCTCAGTTCTGCTTGCGGGAGAGGGAAACTTAGAGATAGAGAAATGGGAGGAGGGTGGGGCAAGGTAGCCCAAGAGACAGGAAAAGGAAAGGATATAAACTGAAAAAGGAAATAAGCTGGTCACAAGAGGAGGGGGAAGGAACCTAACTGGTCTGAAAGATGGACCCCAACCACCCGACTAGGGGAGGGGTGGAGAAGGGGGGAAAGAAGAATAGAGGAAAAAGGGGGAGAGAGAGAGAGCTCCTTCTCAGGGTGCCCCAGATTTCTGGTGGATGGAGGGGAGCCCATAACACTCTTAACACCTTGCCAGAGTTGAAGTGAGTCTGACGACGAGAGCCATCCTGAAGTTCAAGATTCAAAATTGAATCTGCTGAGGGCACAGTAGAATTTAAGACCTCACAGGAGTAAGTCTCTAGGACAGCCAAAGTCATGATGACTGACCAAGTGCAACACCCAGGTCCACTGAGAAGAGGGCTATATGCTCTCCACTCACTCTCCCCCACTTAGCAATAAGAGGTGTGGACAGGGTCCAACTCAGGGTAAAGCCCCCGGGAGTCCAAAGGAAGGAGGTAGTATAACGCAGAGGTTTAGGGCTCTGAGCTGCAAACCTGGGATTGAATCCCACAGCCCCCACATGCATACTGTGTGACCGTGAGCAAGTCACAACTTTCTTGTGCTCCCAGGTTGCACCTGGAAACAAGCTTCGGCTAAGTGCGCCTTTCCTAGTTAAACAATTTCCCCTTCCCTAGGATGTAGGAAGTTACTGGCTCCTATGCCAAGCACCACCAGAGGTGATGGGACAAGAAACATGACCCCCAGAGGAAGTTCAGGGCCCCAGCCCCACTGGAACCCAGTAGTGGGTTAAATGCAGGAGTAATAGGTGAGCAGATTAGGGCTTCACAAGAAGGAGGCGGTCCCCAGAGTCTCTTTGGTGGTGATAGGAACTCCAACAAGGAGTGATATATACATATATATTATGGTAGTACGGTAGTGCTACCATAGTTAGGTTTGGGGAGCCATTTCTATGTTAAACCCAAAATTTTGCACCTTAATAACTTTGCAACCGTTTGATGGATTTGCCTGAAATGTGGAATACACATCAAAGACCATAGGCCTTGGGATCTGCCACGTTCGTACCCGGTGGATGCTCGGCTGCAGAGTTGTGCGTGATCTCTTGGCGTCTTGTTCGCTTTTTCTGGAATTCTACGATTGACCTACAGGTGCTCCGGTTTCGCGACCTGCCCGAAATCTTCAGGAAGGTGCGGCCAGGGTCCCGATGTGCCTTTCGAAGATTTGGTGAAAAATATTAAGCGGTTCAAAAGTTATTCAAAAACAATTTCTCATTATAAGTCAATGGGAAAGTTAACAAAAAGTTCGACAGTATGCAAATGCATTTACTTTCGCAAATGGCCCTCTTCATAAATCCGCCATTTTGTTTTCAGTTAGTGATCAGAAAAATGCTTGGCATTTAAATTTGGGACCCTCTAGCAACCTAATTCTTTTGTATTCACCTAGTGGACCCTGGGATGCTAGCCATGTCTTTATTTTGGGTAAAACACCCGGAAATATGTTTTTCAAATTTCTGGAAAAAGTACTTTCGAAAAGTACTTTCGTGCTCACGAAAGTGTCGCAAATTTTTGTGAAAGCTTTTGCAAATTGCGACAGTAGTTTTCTAGTCTGTGGGAAAATGACAGCAATTCTTTGGCACTGCGCTGCAAAAGAACGGTTGGGAGTTTTGGGCTGAAATTTGGAGGGAAAGCAGCCGACATCTCACAGATGTGCCTTTGTTGTGTTGAAAAAATACTACACGGCGGCAAAGTTACGGCACTCCAAAGTTGACGTTTTTTCCCATAGGATAACATTACGGCACCCGACGCATTACAGGAATCCTTTGGCACCCTGCTGCAAAATAACGGTTTAGTCTTTTTTCCTGAAATTTGGAGGGAAGACAGCCAACAGCCCACAGATGTGCCGTTCAGTGGTTTTGTGAAAAAAATATTACATGGAGGCAAAGTTATGTGCTCGAACTTCTCTTTTTCCCCCATAGGATAACATTTCGTGTTCGGCCAGCTTTCAGGGCCCGTGATCTTGAAACTGCGTAGATATGGACTTTGTCAGAAAAATGCTTAGGGCTAAGTAAAACTAGCCAGGACAGTCGTAAATCATATGACTTAAATTTTTTTTTTCTACGTCATACGGTTCCTGAGATATAACCTATTTAGTATTTTAAGTCCTCATTTTCTGCTCCGATACCCATTATTATGCATACATTCTTTGTACTCACTGTCTTTCTCTATGCAGGTTTTGGGGAAAACCAGCCTGTGTGCTTACATTACTGTTACCGTTGCCCTTTCCACTTGCGGTTCCGTACCTGTTTCACTTACCGATGACATCTACGCCACCATGTGCGTTATCCTTTGCGTTTTCATTTGCGCTCGAGTTTCTGGTATTTTTTGCCATTTGTGTCTACAGTACTGTTTCTCTTTGCGTCACCATGCCCATTGACATTTCTGTTTGCAGGCACCATGTTACTATGTGACAACACATCACGTGGCAGACCGTTCCCATCTCGCCACCGTGTGCATTACCCTTTCTGTTCTCATTCGCACTTGCATTACCATGTGCGCCACTGTTAGTGCTTCTGTTTGCATTTTTCTTCCTGTTACTATGCCACAAGACATCACTGGGCCCCGCGCTCCTGCCGCTGCATTACATTCACTATTTCTCGTTATTCTCAAAAAGAAGGGAAATAAGAGGCAAAAAACTCCGTTTAATGCATTAGTTAGGGTTGTTCCACAGCGACAAAAGTGAGGAAATTCGGTGTTAGGGTTGAAAACCCCCCTTGGACCCCTCCAACCGGCACTGGGGTGTGCATTAGGGTCATCAGTCCTAACTCTCACCCCATTCTCCGATACTTCTGCTGTTTTACACATGTGATGGAGTGAGAGTTAGGGCTGTGACCCCAATGCACACCCCAATGCCGGTTGGAGTGGGCTGGGGGTCCAAGGGGTTTTCAACCCTAACAATCGAATTCTCACTTTTGTTGCTGTAGAACAACCCTAACTAATGCATGAAACAGAGTTTTTGCCATATATATATATATATATATATATATATAAGAAAGCCTGTTGGTGGCAGGATCCACTTGAACCAGAGTAACCCCCTATCTCCACCAAGTGGGGCCCCAGGGAGCCCCTAGGAAGAAAGGGCAAGAGCTTCTGCTTGCCCTCACCCCAGAAGTGGGTCGCTGATGCTTCAAAGAAGTGACAGGGAACCCGGAGGTACCAGCAGGACTTTGCCCACAACTGGTCTCAATTTGGTGGGGGGGGGAGAGAGAGCCGGGAGGTGGCACTGCCCAGAGGCTGAGGCCCAATAGGGGATGGAGGGTGGGAAGCAGTGATGAATGGTGAAGATACACAGGAAGATCAAGAATTACGGTAGGTATATAATTTTCATACCTTACCTATGTCAATCTTCACCATTCATCATGGCTGGGTGAGTACCAAGCACCATGGAGTGGCACTGGCACCTCCCTTAAGGTTAAGCTTAGCCTCCAGCCTCTTGTGTGGGACTCTCAACACGAGGGGGCCCATCGTGGGTCTGGCCAGACCCGCTACTGTTCAAGGTCAGGTCGAGCCTCCTGGCCTGCAGGAGAGGGAGAGCACCCCGACAGTTCTCGCCTGGCCCTGTGGGTGAAAAAACAGGCCCCCCTGGAATGGCGAGGCAGTCACCCGCTGGGCCAGGGGTGACAACCAGGAGAGGCAGAGCCAAGCCATTTACCTAATGCAGACTGCTGATCCCACAACCCTGGCGGCTAACGCACTAGCGTCATAAGATGCCCACACTTGGTGTCTCACTTGCTCCAGGCCTTGCGTGGAAGTGGAAATGGCAATGGCGTGCCCGGTTGCCTCACTATCAGGCATGACTGCTAAGATTTGACCCAGTGTAGCTCACAGGCACCTTTCACAGCCCACCATGTGTGCCTTATGAACTGCAATGGAGTGCAAGACACGCTGAAGAGAAAACTCTTCTGCCCGAGCGATTGAACTCCGCACAGTCCGTCTCTGGAGGGCAGTCTCTTGACAGGCGCAGACACCCAAAATGAGTATCTAGCCACTCCAAGCCTGATGTGGAGTGGGGCATAGACCCCGGAGACCCGGTGGGAGTGCAACACATGTGCTGGCAATCCCGATGGGCTGGAGAAGAGGAAGCAGGAAGCTGTCGGGTGCTGTGTGACTCCCTCCATGAAGGGACGGTGCCATGGAGGGATCACCACTGATTCTTGGCTGTATTCCCCAAGGAATGCCACCATCGCTCACGCAGAATTGCGTTGGGTGGAAGGGGAAATGCAGAGTTCCTCCAGCACCGTCATCTGGAACCGCTGATACTCTGTGAAGTAAGCATCAGTGGAATGGTAAGAGGTGGAGTCCTCTTCCTCGTCGGAGGAAGCTGACAAGTGGAAGGACTCTGCATAGGGTGCAACGAGGCCTAAGGAGGAGATGTAAACACCATCTCATCAATGGCCCTAAAATAAAGGAGGAAAGCACTTCCGTCTCCCTATACTGCACCCAAGTGAGGGGCCCCAAAGGGACTGGAAAGACCTGGGAGAAGAGGGGGAGGAGGAAGAGAGGAAAAAGGGTGGGAAGCATGGTTCTGGGAGACCGAAGCCCCCTCTGCCAGGGCTGTGGGCACAAGTGGGGGACTCTTCCATAGTGAAGGGGATGCACTGCCCAGTGACTGCTTGCTGCTCAATCCTCCCCGAGCCAGCAGAGTGAAGCAATATGAGAGAAGACCCCTGGAGAAGAGACCAGAGCCATACAGACCCAGAAGGGCAGCCCTGTCCCCACCTGCAGCAGGACTCCAACCCCTAGACAGGGAGGGCGTGCTCAGCACAGCAGTCCAACTCTGCCTGGAACAGAAACCCAACCCAGAGGACTGTGATCTGCCCCGAGAGAGAGAGAGAGAGAGAGAGAGAGAGGGGTCCCACCTTGGCAATCAGTCTAAGGGAAGGGGGAAGAGAAGCCGGCACCGAGGTCGGCCTCAAACTCCCCCTCAAACTCTGTCAGCACCGACAGCCAATACGGCACTGGAGACGGAATCTCTGATGGGGACAACCCCAGAGGCAGTGCCATCACGAGAAGCAGCACTGACATCGGTGCCAACTGTAGCGTCGACCTCAAATGCAGCGTCACCCTAGAGACTGAGCTGACCGCGCGGCACCAATCCCAGAAACGGCACAGTCTATGCAACTGTCACCAAGAGCAGCACCGACCACGGCACTGTCATTGAGAACAGGGCTGCAAGTGGTGCCAACACCTAAAACAGCACCAGAGATGGCACAGGAGCTCTCAATGGCACAGAGAGTGGCACCGACAGAAGAAAGCGTGGTGTCACATATGGTGTTGACCCTCTGAACTGACCCCAAAGAAGAGTCCAGGGAGCGTCCACCAGGAAACTCTGCTGGCAATCCGGGTCATCCTGATCATCCTCCAAATCCAAAGAGGAGACCACAGCAATCCCCAGAGAGGCAACCTTGTACACTCTACCGTCCTGGCACAGAGGCGGTATTTTGAGGACTCAGCGGAAAAGGCGACAGCCTCACCAGCACCAGAGTTGGTGCCAGGGCAGCCCCCTCAAAGAACCACTGAAGCAGGCCCTTGTATAGCAGAGACCTCGACACCAGGGTTTGCCAGTTCCCCAAAGGGAACCAGGCGGAGTGAGTCACACCCGCGCCCCCGCTCCCAGAGGATGAGCCTTCCCGACCACTCGACCAGGTGTCCGGGCTCAGTGAGACATGAGCCAGCAGAGGCTTGCTCTCCTGGTGCGATAGTAGTGAGGATGGGGGTGCCTGGGGAAGGGCCCAAGGACCTTACCTTAGCAGCCTCGTGCAACACCAACCACTGAAAGTTTTGTGGGGGGTCGTGACCAACCCAGGTACACTGGATTTCCACCGTCGGACAGTCCATGGAGAAGCAGGTGTCACAACAATCCATGTTGTGGTTTGGCCATAGGCAGGTGAAACACTGGTCATGCGGGTGTGTTACAGTGAAACGACTACCACAGAGGCACCAACACATGGGTGTAGTCCCCCACCTTCAAATGCCTTTGCCCCAAACCTGACACAATTGACTGCACACAAAAACAATAAAACAAAAGGAAAAGACTCTATGCCAAACTACTTTAAAACAAAGACAGTGCCAGAAACGGTGACTAACTTGATCGGCATCGAGAGAACAAAACCAGCAAAAAGCAGAACAAAATTCTGGGAGTGACAGTAGATGATCGCTGTCCCACAAAGTCATGCTACCTAGACAGTGGAAAAAGCAGAACTGAGGGTATGGAAGGGCCGGCGTCTACTATTGGCCAACCCATCAGCCTCAAAGGTGGCGCCGTTCTGGACGTCTGCCTCTCTTCCAGATAGGGAGAAAAGCTTTTTAAAGCTAAAATGCTTTCCGCGGGGTCCTAGCGCCTCTGGCTTGAACCCCACCAGTGACGAATGGTGAAAACTGACACAGGTAGGTTTTGCACAGGGCTGCTGGAATTCAACAACCCCACAGCAACAAAATTCCCTGGAGAGAATGGATCCTGCCACAAAATAAATGTTAGACTGCAAAGCTCATTCCTGGTGATTTTTTTTTTCATCAAAATCTAGTTTTTTTTTTTTTGTGCTAGCCCATGTGCACAGTGATCACACTACCGTTTGCAACACTAGCAAACTGAGTTCAGGAACAAATCTGGGTTGTCAGGTGCCAGCCAGAGGGAGAAGGATTAAGCGTCCCAGCAGACACTCGCCTCCTCTGGGGAGGAGTGCTACTGCCACCTGTAGAGGTGGCAGTGCAGCTGACGAGGCATTAGGAGGGGGATGACGCTGAGATGCGCTGGGGCTTGGAGTGAAACTTATGTTAGCACGTTCCTGCCAGGACCCTGCTCCCTATACCGGCTGTACTACAGGGATTGGGATCCACAGAAAAAGGGGTAAACCCCCTCTCTCTGAACTATATGACAGATGAAATACCTAACCTGAAGGCAGTATATTCACTGCATCGGGCTAAGAAGCACAAGAAGTTCAAAAGAAAAGTAGGTTTGTTTTTTTTGGGCGACTCCCTTCCCATCCTGGTTTATCCTGATGCTGCTCCTCAGAGCTGAACACGTGATCTCAGAAGACATCACACTGTTTTTTCAGCCCATGGTAGGGTTGGAGTTTGCCACAAGAGTGAATACCCCACACCACATGAATGAGCAAAAGCCACTGCAGAAACCCAGAAGCCCCGCCCCAGACATTAGGGCTAAAGTTCTGCAGAGAACTAGGGTCCCTGGTTTTATGCGACTAAACGGGGGTATTTGGAGTCCCAGGCAGCTGCATTACTCTTACATTTTTATACGTGCCAAGTTGGCTATAAAAACTCCATGCTTTCCTTCTCTGTATATTACCTGAAGTCGCTGAGGAATCGCTGCAGATCATGAGAGTCTCCTAGTTTCTCTTTGCGCTGGTCTGCACGTTCAACAAGGCTGTTCCAGGCATGGTTCAACTCGGTGCATTTCTCCTGGATATCGTCAGCAGATTCAGGGTGAGACTGAATCAGACGCAGGGCAGTCTCACCCAGGGAGTTCACCTAATGAAAAATAATTTAGGTCAATTAGGGATAGAACCTGGACAGGGAAAGATAACCTGTTAACCAAAACACCACCTCATAATAAAGTGTAGCAGCTATCCAGTTCTACTATGTGTGTGGATGATCTTCGATAAGGACAATGTCAGCAGCAAAGGAAGAGCGATTCACTGATGGTAGTGAACAGCAAGATTTTTTTGGTCGCTTTCTCTGCGGTGCTAAGGGTTCTACAATGGTGACAAGATCTGTGAACACTACATCCTGCAATGGCCACACAAGCAGATCACTGTGGACATATTACTCTGGTTCACCTAATGCAGTTAAGCAGCTGCTACCATGTCAGTTGTTAGGAGACCACTATATTGATCAAGACTGAGGAATTAATAAAAGCCCAGCACCTGTAAGTAAGATTCACAGCCACTGCCACTTGCTGTGTCCCTATTACAAGTACATTTGTTGTTTCACTCTACCAACTAAATTACTATCACTATACTGCACACTTTGTAGTGTCCCTGTACCGCATACATTCTGCCGCATCACTATACCGTGTACATTTTCCTTCAACACTATACTGCGTACATTTTGCTACATCACTTTGATTCCCCCCACCACCTGCTCAAGTCACCAATCTCACTGGTTTTAAACAACAGTAGAGGAGTACCATCACAAGCTTTAGGGAACCATGACACATGGAAAATGTTGCCCTATTGGGCTCCTTTACAATACAGTGCTGTACAGTTATGTCGCTTGCCAAAGAGCCAAATAATGAAGCTTGTCAAGTGTACTAAATGGCAACTTTCGAAGACAGCAGCCACCCCAGCCCCCTAAAATCTGACTAAAGAGTTGCTACTGACTGCATACCGTATGTCTACCTGATTTAGACTAATGGTAAACTTATGTTAATCCCTCCCTACAAAGAGTAGCCCTAGATGGAAAGCAACACTTACCTTATCCCCTAAAGCAGCAAGGTCTCTTTCAAAGCCCTCATGCTTGCGCTGCAAAGCCTGAACACTGGCCAGGTCATGCCCATAGTTGTCTGTGTTCAAAGCCTGGTTCTTCTCCTCGATCCATTCCTTTGTCTCATCGGCATCCCTAAGAAGGGTAAAAAAAAAAAAAAAACACAAAAAGTTAAACAAAAAGGACACAAACCAGGAAAAGGGACACATTGGCAAGGCCTGAGTTTTACAGTGCCTGCTGGTAAAATAAATGAAATTGTGTAACCAGGTCCAAATCCCCATTATTTAATTATTTTTTGCTGACTGGGAAAGGAGGGCTAGACAATTCTGTCCATCTTCAGCTTCATCCTGGGGGAAGGGAGAGCTACAGATGGTAACCAACTTGAAATTGAACCAGATTAAGCTGTTGGTGGTATTTTTAGTGAAATGGGAAGATTTCCTACTCTTTTCGAGAAGTGCCATGGGATTTTTAACGTCCACCTGAACAATGACCAGAACAAGCAGACGGGATCTCCGTTTAACATCTCATCTGAAGACGGCACCTCACAAGTGCAGCATCTCCCTCACGATGCACTACAGTGTCAGTATTGGGATTTTACCCCATGTGCCTGGTGTGGGGCAAAGAAACCCATACGGTTTGTGATAATGGAAATGCAGAAAACTGGCAAAACAAACCTCGGAATGCCATGGTTTTTTGATACCATATTTTTACTTCTTTGGTCAGTGTCAACCAGTGGCCTTGCTCACAGGCAAGTGCATATGCAGTTTTTCTGTACAGATCAGTGGAAAAAGGAAGGACTAAAAATGTGACATCACCTTCCCATGTTGCTATCTACCTGTGGAATCTCTGCACTTCATGGGCACTGCCCAGGGACTGGCTACGTTCCTCTGCCAGCTTCTGCAGACTCCTCCAGCGTTCATTGAGTTCCTAAAGGAGAGAACAGATTCAGTGACTGTAAAACTTCCACTTGTCCAAGCTGCAGATGACACTTGGGAAAGCAAGGTATATTAACTATGTGGGGGTGACCTAGAAAAAACAGCTACGCAACTGTAACCGTAGCTCTAGGAGTGGTATAAGGTTCATGTCCACTCTGGCAGTCCCACTGAAACAGTCAGATTTGCCAGACATCTTTAAGCTAAGCTCCTCCCACCACCCAGGCAGTATATCCTCTCCAACTCCACCCTGCGATGTCAGATCATGCATGCTGAAAGCAGGGATCTGTGTGCCACTTGCCAGAGAGGTCTGGTGGACGGTGTGGCTGTGAACCATATACCACTCCTAGAAATAGTTACATAAGAAAAAACAGGTTACTCACCTATAACAGTTGTTCTAGGAGTGGTATATGTTGTTCATCCACACTTGCTGGCAGATCGCCTTTCCCTTTAAGAGTCACCGGAACATTTTAAGTGGCTCCTCCTACTCATCCGGGTGGTAAAACGCTCAGCTCTGCCCCATGATGCCAGATCTAGCCCGCTGGAAGCAGAGGTGTGCGTCAAAGCCGGGGAGGTCAGGTGGGTCAGTGTGGATGAACAACATATACCACTCCTAGAACTACAGTTACAGGCAAGTAACCTGTTTTTCTAGGGATGTGGATATGATGTTCTATCCACACCTGTTGGTAAACTCCTAGCAGTTCTCCGGGAGGAGGGAGGCAAGGCACACACACCCTACTTAGGAAACAGGGACTGAAGAACTGAGGCCCCAAAAACCAGCATCCTAGCGTGACTAAAGGTTGATGTGGTAATGGGAAATGAAGGTGTGTGCCGACTTCCAGGTAGCAGCCCTGCAGATTTCCTGTAGTGGGACATCCCTAGAAGGAGCCACCGATGCAGCAGTATGGCGGGTGGAATAAGACTGTAGCCCTACGGGAGGCTCCCTACCCACCAACCTATAGCAGAGATCAATACAGGAAGTGACCCACCTGCCAATCGTCCACTTGGCTGCAGGTCTGCCAGGTGCAGCTTCAGCACTGGTGACAAACAACTGGCGAACCTCTCCCCAAACTTCTGCCATACGCTCTTTGTAGTAGGCGAGAGCTCATCTCAGTTCCAAGGTATGGGGCCTGTTCTCAGCCTCCGAGGTGTAACTGGGGTAAAACACCGGCAGGGTCAACACCTAGTTAAGGTGAAACTCCGACACCACTTTTGGAAGGAATTTCAGGTGGGAGCACAGGACAACCCTGTCCCTGTGGAAGACCAAGTAAGGAGACTCCACCGAGAGCGCCTGGAGCTCCCAAGTCCTTCTGGATGATGTGATAACCACCAAGAAGGTGGTCTTCCACATCAAATGTGACATATCACACTTGTGCATAGGATCGAATGGCTTGCCCATGAGCTTTGCCAAAACCAGCAGTAAATCCCACAGAGGTGGAGGTTCATGCACCGGAGGGGATAGGTGATCTAGGCCCTTGGAAAAAGCGCCAGACCACTTTCACCTGCACCACCGTCTGCATACCGGCCCACACCCAGTAGGCAGACATGGCTACCAGGTGCCCCTTAAGGGTCATCAACCAAAGCCCCAGCTGGGAGAGGGACCACAGATAGTCCAAAATGCTAGCGACAGGACGAAGGGTCCATCCAACCCCTTACCCTGGCACCAAATGGAAAATCTCTTCCATTTGAAGGCATAGCATTTTCTGGTGGATTCCTTACAGGATGCCTCAACAACCGTGAGGACCTCATCTGAGAGACCCAAAGCCTAGAACTCTAGCCGCTCAGGCACCATGCTCTCAGGTGCAGGGACTGAAGGTCTGGATGGAGTACCTTCCCCTGACTGATAGAGAGCAGGTCCGGGTGTGCTGGAAGACGCCTCGGGAGCTTGGAGCCGAGGCTGAGGAGATCCAGGTACCAGAACTGGCGTGGCCAGTCTGGGGCCACCAGGATTACCTGCGCCCTATCCCTCCTGACCTTGATGAGCACCTTGTGTATCAAGGGAAGTGGAGGGAAAGCATAGAAAAGGCCTGGGGTCCAAAGAAGGCATCCTCCTGCAGCGAGCCCTGCTGAGGTGGGCGGGCATGAAACTGCCTCAGCTTCCCGTTCTCCCTGGAGGTGAACAGGTCCACCTGAGGGGTGCCCCAGTGGGAGAACAGATCTTGTATACCTCCTGGTGGAGTGACCACTCGTGAGATGCCTCGCCTATCCGGCTGAGAGCTTCGGCCAGCTGATTAGAGGCTCCTGTCACATGAATGGGTAGAAGATTTGCCTCCAGTCTGAGCACGAGGGTCCATGTACGGAGAGCTTCCTTGCACGGAGGTAATGAGTGTCCCGCCCTGTTTGTGGAGATAGTACATGGTCGTGGTATTGTCCGTCTGGACCTGGACCACTTGACCCCAAAAGAACGGAGGGAAGGCGGTCAGGGCTAGCTGAACCGCATGGAGTTCAAGCAGGTTGATGCAGCATCAGGACTCCTGAGGGGACCAGAGCCCGTAGGCCCTGTGCTCCCACAGCTGGGCACCCCAACCCATCAGTAAGGAGTTGGTCGTCAGGATGACTGCTGGCTCGGGCGGATAAACGGGATGCCCTCCTGCAAGTGAGCTGGGACCAGCCTCCACTGGAGGCTGTCCCACATCCTCTGGGTCACAGTGACCAGCTGGTCAAGGTGACTTGAGTACTGAGACCACTGGCTGGCCAGTTCCCACTGAAGGGAACGCATATGCCAGCAGGCCCATCGAGTCACGCTGGTGCAGGACACCGTGTAGCCCAGAAGGCGCAGGAAGTCCTGGGCAGGGTGCGAGTTCCCAACCATAAATGACTGGGCAAAGGAGGAGAGAACCTCTGCCCTGTCCGCCAGGAGCTGAGCTCTGGCTCTGCAAGAGTCGAGCCCTGCCCAGTTGAACGAATCACCTGCAAAGGACCCGAGTTCCAACTTGGCCTCATTGACCAGGAGGCCAAGATCCAAGCAAGTCTGGAGTGCCAGATCCATGGACCACTCCACCTCATGCCTGGAGGGACCTGCTATGAGCCAGTCGGCCAGGTAGGGATAGACCTGAACCCCTCGGCGCCTCAGGAAAGCTACCACCATTGCCATGCATTTACTGAAGACCCTGGGGGCCGATGAAAGGCCGAAGGGCATGGCCTGAAACACAGAGGGTTCCCTTGGCTCGGAAGCGAAGGAACAGTCGGTGGGAGAGATGGATCGGGACATGAAAGAACACGTCTTGAAGAGCCAGATGAGCAAAACCACATGCCGTGCTCCAGGGATGGTATGATCTGGGCCAGAGTTACCATCCGGAAGGTGCGGGACCCGAGAAATCTGTTCAGGTCGTGCAGATCGAGAATGGGGCGCCAGCCCCCATTCTGTTTTGGTACCAGGAAGTACCTGGAAACAAACCCTGGGTCTGAAGGAGGGTCCACAACTCTGCGCACCACCTCCTTGCGGAGGAGTTGAGCGATGTCGTCTCAGAGAGCCAACTGAGTGACAGCGGACACCAGATCCTCTTTTGGGGCTTGGCTAGGGGGGGACCTGCTCGAATTCCAGAAGCAGGCCCCAGCCAACCACTTCCAGCACCCAACAGTCCGTGGTGGTAATGAACCAGGCGGAAAGGAAGTGGCGGAGCCAGTCCCCCATGGGAGGACCCAGGGAAGGTGTGACAGGGGTTGAGGGTGGCACCCCCCAACCAGTCACTGGGCAGGCTAAGAGGAAGATTCGGCCGAGGGGCCGCCGGGACACCTCCCTCCAGGGTTTCTGACCAACAAGGCCACTGACATGGCCCATGGTCGCCAGATTTGTGCCTGCTGGCCTTGCTGCTGGTGCTGCTGGGCTGGTCTGGCTGCAGGAGAAGAAGAAGAAGAGCGAAAGGGCTTGCGCTTCTTGTGTTTGGAGCCCTTGTCCTTCTGGGCAGATGTCACAGAGTCCAGGGCGGCATTGAACTTCTCAATACACTGGAGGTGGTCCTCCACACCAGGCCCGAACAAGTCAGGGCCCAAAAAGGGAACATCTGCCAGCTTGTGTTGAGTGTCAGCCATGAAGGTCAAGATCCTCAACCAAGCCCTATGGCGCATGACTACTGTGGCTGCTACTGAGCGGGCACAAGAGTCACCAATGTCCAGAGCAGTCTGGAGTTGTTGCTTCGCCACTGCCCTTCCCTGGTCCTGGACCTGCTTGACCATGGTCTGGAGGTCTGCTGGAAGGTGAAGAACAACCTCGTACAGGGAGCCGAAAACGGCATGGGAAAAGTGTGCCATCAGCGCGGCCGAGCTAGCCTGACGAAGGCCAACTGAGGAAGCAGCGTAGACCTTCACAGAATGATCCCATTTTTGGGATTCTTTGTCCAACAGTCTGTCCATGTTGCCTGTATTGCCTGAGTGCCGAAAGATGGAGTCAGCCACCAGACCCTCAGCAGAAGGACCATGTATCTGCAAAGCATCTGAGCAGAGGGCAAGAATGCAGGACACTGCCACAGATCCAGAGCCGTGCCAACAATGGCCTCGGCCAGAGGGAAGGTCTCTGTAGGAGAGTCCCCTTTGTCCATGATCTCTGTTAGGGGATATCTGTCCCGGTTCTGAACCAGTTCGAGGTCCATCCCTGTGGACTCGGAAATGAGCTGAAGAATGCCCATGAACGAGGCGGGTCCCTATCCATGGAAAGGCCCCCAGAGGACTCACGTTGGCCGGGACTGAGTGCAGCGAAGGATCTTGAGACTTGAGGTCGTGTAAAGCGGACGTCCACCTGAGTTGCCCTCAACCCGTCTTGGGCAATTGGGAGGGAGTGTGACCGACAGCTGATGGGGCAACCCTTTTGCCAACCGAGAATCCTTGGTCAGGGCCCCAGACTTCGGCTGTTCAGGTTGCGACTCCACCACAATTAGCAGAGAAGCCTGCTTCGGCCAGGCTGGCTGGGCCTGAGCCAGCACCTCCACAGGGGTGACTGTGGCAGGAACCGACACTGGCTGTTCAGGCGACAGCCACTTGATAACGGGGGTTGAAAATGGGGTCTGCTTCATACCAGTCAAGATTAACTGTTGCCACATCAAATCTGTGTACCGCCGACGCAAATTGCGATGGGGCCTCTCCTCATCTGAGGAGGACGAAGAAAATGGCGGGCGCCGCTGCTTACCGTGATACCGGGAGCGAGATCGCCGGTTATGGTGAGATCTGTCCGGCATGGTAGAGCAGGATCTTGACCTTCCGCGGGGCCGACGAGGGACGTCCGAAGGAACCGGGGATCCCCACGGCTCCTCCAGGTCAGGTTCCTGAGTGGTCGGGTTCAACCTAGCAGGCTGAGCACCAGAGTCCGAAAGAGAGTTGTCAGCCTTATCTGGTGACAACCCGTCGATCAGTTCGAGAAATATTTTGGCCGCATCGACAGGCATCTCAACAAACTGGTCTGATGGGTACTCCGTGAAATCACCGACCTCGGCTGCGATTTTGACCGAAGTCTAAACCGGAGTCTCCCGGGACCGCTCCCAATCCCAAAAGCGTCGACATAGAGTCTTTTCCTTCTTCGACTCCTTGTGAGACAGCAAAACGTGCGACCCAGAAGGGTCTTTTCCCTTAGTCGAGAGAGATTGGCACAACTCTTTGAAGGAAGCCGAATAAGTGGAGCCCAGCTGGAGTGGAATGAAGGCCAATGCCGAACAGGAACTAGCCACGGCCTGGGCCGCTTACTCCTCGAAGGCCTTGAGCTGTTCAAGCTGCTCAGTGTACCCTGCAGCTACAGAGATCACCCAACGGGCATCCTTGGATTTAACCGGTGGGTAATGCTTTTCTAGTCGCCCCAGCTGGAGTCTGGCAGCGCGGTCTTCCAGAACCAGTGGGTGAAATGACCGGGATATCGCAAGCCTGCAGATCAGGGTCATGTCCTAGGCAGTACAAACACATGGCATGAGGGTCGGTGTGAGACATCTTCTGCCTGCAGAGGCACCAGCAGAACCCTGGAACCATTCTCTCTTCCATCGTGGAAGCGAGAGAAGAAGCAGTCGACAAAACTCAAATGAGTTTTATGGTAAGTTTTGGAAGCAAATCCGAAGATTCAAGAGTCAGGGCCTACCACACGCGGGAGCGCTAAGGAGGGAACCTGAACCTTCCATCGGAAAGGAAAATCTGGCCTCATGGGGTGGAGCAGAGGGTTTTACCACCTGGGTGGGTGGGAGGAGCCAATTTGAAGACGTTCCGGTGACCCTTATAGCGAAAGGCGATCTGCCAACAAGTGTGGACAGAACAACTTATCACATCCCTAGAACTTACCATAACAGTAGATCTTCAAGAGAGGTTCCTACATATAGGACTGCACCCCCTGGCGTTAGGACCGCACGGCAAACTTGTAGCTAGCAATCAGCAGGGACTGCCCCAGTCATCAGGTGAGGGATGTCAGCGTGACTATAAAAGGGGGCGGTCCCCCACCAGCCCTCCATTTCTATTCCACTGAAGAGCTCTAGAAAGGAAGCAGAAAAGAGGAGTGACAGACTCCTGGTACCCTGTGCCCTGGATGAGAGAGTCCTGGGAAGGGAATAATGAGAAAGAATGCAGAAGTTGGGGAAAGGTGGGTGGGAAACTAGACCTACTGCAGGAACCTATCTCAAAGATCTACTGTTACGGTAAGTTCTTACGTAACTGCTATATCTTACTTCGAGAGGGTTCCTGCAGTAGGTCTTCACATATAGGACTGAATACAAAGCAGTCGAATGAAAAAGGAGGAGTCTGAGATGAGGTTCTGTGAGGAGGAAAATGTCTGCCAACTGAATGTCTGTTCAAGACAAGAGGCCTTGCAGGACTGCAAGACCAAAATCAACCCTATGCCTAGAGGCAACGTCCAGACTGTAATGCTTAGTGAATGTGTGGATGGAGAACTAAGTGGCCTCTGCACAGATGTCCACAGTTGACACATTCTTGAAAAAGGCAGTCAAAGTGGCCACACTGCTGGTGGAGTGGCCCTTAACTGTACCCGGAAGGGGCTTCTCGTACTTCTGGTAAATGTACTGGATATAATTTGTTAGCCACCTAGAATAAGTCTGTTTCATGATAGCCTTGCCCTGGCACTGGGATGCGAAGGTTACAAAGAGCTGTTTCAACTTTCAAACCTCCTTAGTCCTTAAGGTATAATACTTCAAAATCCTGTGCACGTCATGGGTGTGCAGAAGATACTCCCCCCTGTGGAGTGCTCTGGAAAGAACACTGGCAGCTCAACACTCTGGTTAAGGGTCAATTCCGAAACCGCCTTTGGAAGAAAGAAAAGGTTAGTCCACAGAACATGAAAATTACGTACCTACCGTAATTCTTGATCTTCTCTTGTATCTTCACCATTCATTACTGCTTAGGTTAAGCTGGAGGCGCGCACCTGCTATGGGAGTTTTTTTTTTTTTTTTTTTTTTGGAGTCGGCTCAGCGAGCACCCTCGAGGATGACGTACCCAGCGTCATGCGTGGCGGCAGATGGTGCTGTAGACTCCTCCTCCTCCATCTCAGTTCTGTTAGCTGGAGAGGCGAAAATAAAGTGTAAGAAAAAAGGAAGTGAGGCAAGAGAGCCGAGGGATAGAAAAAAGGAAAGGAAATAAATTGAAAAAGGAATAAGCCGATGGAGAATAGACAGAGGAGAGAGAATTCCTACCCTAAGGGACCGCAGGGCCTCCTTTCCGGGGCGGCTCTAGGGGAGGAACAGAGAGAGGGAGAGGAAGCAGAAGAAGAAAGAAAGAGGCATGTTGAGAAGGAGAACAGTGCCCATCGAGCATTGTTGGTTGAGAGGCTTATAGGCTCGAAACTAATAGAGCAAGAATCCCAGTTGTTTGGACTGAGGAGAGGTTCCACCGAACCTTCCGAACAGACCCAAGAGAGGGCAGACTCTGAATTCTCAACATGCCAAGTCCCTTCATCCTAGTTGAGGGCTCCTAGACTGTCCGAGCAGAACCTGTTCCGGAAGAGAGCCCATCCAGGAAGAGGACTAAGTTCCTTAGCACCTTGTTAAGTGCTACCACAGAAAAATATGGGAAAAAGACATGCCTTCTCTGAGGCAGTTGGTAAGAAAAATAGAGAGGAACTCGATCCGACTTGCTAAGACAAGGCAGACAGAGGCTTTTGAAAAATAATGCCTGCCAGGGGGATTCCAAACTTTGAGGAGGCCAAGACAGGGCATGGCCACCAGGCTGTGAAACTACATGACCTGAAGAAGGTAAGGAATTGCACCATAGGGCAGTCAGAAAGAGTCCCCTCAGAATCAAAGAATTTTGCAACCGTACCCGTTCCTCTCTACCTTGAGGAAAAAAGAGAATCCATTCAAGAGAATGGGGGAAAAAAATAGATTTTTTTTTTTGGGCATAAAGGCCAAGGGGGGGAGAGAGAGGAACGAGACTGGAGGGGAGACGCCACAGAAGGAGGCCACTGAGGGGAAGGTGGTGGGAGATCAGTAATGAATGGTGAAGATACAAGAGAAGATCAAGAATTACGGTAGGTAACGTACTTTCATATCTACCCTTGTCAATCTTCACCATTCATTACTGCTTGGTGAGTACTAGCCCTCCCCTTGACAAAAAGGGGAGGGTAGAACCTGAAGGAACAAGACCCCAGCCTCCTGTTGGTGAGGAACAGAAGGGAAGACCCTGGCTAACACAAGGGAAGCCTAAGTGGGAGAAGAGCTAGGAGGTGTCCCGAGGGCACGAGGAGGAGAAAGACCCTACAAAGTCTCCTAGCTCTGGAGGAAAAAAGGCGGGTCCCCGGGCAGGCGCATCACCCACGCCAGGCCAGGGGTGACAACCTGACAGACGGCCATGCCGTCCGCCTAATGCAGATCGCTGTCCCCGAAGCCTGGAAGCCACCTCACTGGCATCATAAGATGCCTTGCTTGTGTCTTGCCAGCTCCAGGCCTATAAGCGGAGAGGGCAATAGCCTGTCTGGTTTGCTCCATATCAGGCATTGATGCTGGAGCTGGAGAGCATGTCACCACAGATGCAGTGAGCAGTGTGGTGAGCCTGATGTGATGCAATGCAAACCCCACAGCACAGAAGAAGAGAACACTCTTAAGCCCCCACAGTCTAACTGTAGGGAATCGAATCTGGTGGGCGGTCGTGCGCCAGGCGGCGGCGCCCGGAAGGAGTCTCTAGGTATACCAAACCCGAGGAAGGGTTGGGAAGGGTACCCAGAGATTCCGAGGGGGCACAATACCTTCGACGACAGTCTGCCAGGGCTGGAGAAAGGGCGGCTGGCGACTGCCAGGAACGGATAGACGCCTCCTGGAAGGGGACAGGCCAGGAAGGTACCACCAGGTGCTGGGCACTGAATTCTCAAAGGAATTCATGCGTCTCCCGTTCAGTATTGTCTCGAACATAAGAGATGCGAAGATCTGCCACCACTCTCGAGAGGAATCGCTGATATTCAGTGAAATCAGCGTCGGAAGAAAGATGAGCAAGGGGTTCCTCTTCCTCAGAGGAGGAAGACAAGGATGATGGAGAGCTTGAATGTCCAGAAGATTCCTGCGGCGGTGGGGAGAGTCGAAAGACCCGCTCATGCATGTATCTAACATATGAGGGGAAGGCCACCACAGAACCTCTGAACTGCTCCTAGGATAACGGCCCCGTAGGACTGACATGGCCTGGAAGAGCCGGGGGTGGATGCAGAGGTACTGGAGAAGGGCACCTACGAAGAGGCAACTGACCTCTGCCAGGGTTCTGAAATCCGGGGAACGGAGCCCGAGCTGGTGGGATCCCGGACAACAAACCAGGCCGCAAGACGAGACCCTGAGGATGCGATGCCTGGAAGAGCCGGGGCGGGGGACTTCCCTCAGACGAACCGGGACTGCATGGGTCCAGAAGGGCAGTCCACAGCAGCATACCGGAGGGAACCCCAGGGCAAGGAGAGGAAGGGGGGTTCGGCCTTCGGCTCCTGGCCACCCCACTTGGGTGGCCGGGAGACCGGGCACCCGTCCCCTGCCCTCGACCCTCGGACTCGAGAGAGTCCTCCTCCTCGACTGCAGTGTTCCCCATCCCGAGAGGAGGCAACAGCACCGGGAGGGCAGCTGTCACAGGACCCCTAGGAGGGCCTCCTCCTCAGTCTCCACCACATCACCCCTGGGACCCAGGGCCACCCCTAGCCGAGGACCCTCAGGGAGGGACGGAGTGGGGACAGTGGAAGAGGCCCACCGCCGCCCTAGCACCCAGTGCCACCGGGGACCCCGAAGAGTCAGGGTGCCAGGATGGGTCCACATCCGTGTCATCGGCCTCCGAAGAGGCCCAGACCAGCAGAACCTCAATGCTGGCAACCCCAGGGATCGCCGTGCCAGGACAGCGCCAGACGACCCCGCCCACTCGTGACAGCCAGGCCCGGTCCTGGCTCCCACGCTGCACCAGTTAGGGCCCACGGCGCTGCTCCCAGCGTCGAACCCAACCAGGCGCCCGCGCGAGCAGAGATCAGACCTCGCGGCGCTATCTCGATCACCGGTGCCGATCCAAACGGTGACCGAGGGCGGCGGTGAGGGTCCACCGGGTGCCAGGCCCAGAAATCGTGGGCTCACACGGGGAGCTCTGCACCTCCGAGGAGATGACTGCCAAGGCGGTGTCCCCATTGTGGCCCCTGGGGGACCTGATATGTTCCCCAACACTGATGAAGAAGCTTTCCTCTTCGGCAAGAAGAGGAGAGAGCTCCCTCCTCCGTGGACCATATAGGCCGGGAGGGGACACGGGGAAGGGCCTAGAGACCTTACCTGGGAATCCCCTAAGCGACGCCGTCCCCAGAAGGTTGGCGGGGTCTTGCCGAGCTTGGACGCGCGGACTTTGAGGACACGACGGTCCATGGAGAAACAAGCGTCGCACGCGTCCATGTCGTGGTTGGGTCCCAGGCAACGGAGACAGACATCATGCCGGTCAGAGACGGAGAAATGCCGGCCATAAGAGCACCGACGCATAGGGGTGCGGCCAGCCTTGGATTTATGCCTTGCTCCCGAACCGGACATGATGCAAACTAAACGAGGAAAAAAAGAGAGAAAGCACTCGGCGACGCAATATAGAAATAAAAGGAACAGTCTTACCGGTATACGGCGTCGAGTGGATGTCAGAGGAACACGAGGAGTCTTCAGCTGAGAGAAAAAACCCGATAAACTATCGCTACCGCGCAGCAAGTGCAGCCTCGATGGCGGGAGAAACAGAACTGAGATGGAGGAGGAGTCTACGGCACCTAACGGCCGCTCCTCGCGCATGACGTGGTACGTCATCCTCGAGGGGTGGCCGTTGGTCGACTCAAAATAAAAAGAAAAAACCTCCCAGAGGGGCGCCCGGCTTAACTCAAGCAGTAATGAATGGTGAAGATTGACAAGGGAAGATCACCCAGCCTCTGTGAAAATTAAATAAGGCTGTCTACAAACTAGGGCCTAAAGCTCAAACTCTGAGCTGAAGTGATAGCAAAAAAAAAAAATTGTTTTCCACGCTAAAAAACATATCACAGCTTGCTGCCGGTTCAAAAAGGGACAAAGTAAGTTTTCCAACATAAAGCTGAGATCCCAGGGCGGGGGGATCCGGACTGGAGGTTTGATATGAAGGATCCCCTTCAAGAAAGTTCTGGAAACCTCTAGCTGTGCTAGGGTATTACCCGCCTCCGGGAGATGGTAGGCCGAAACCGCAGAGAGCTGGACCTTCAGGGAGGAATAGCGGAGGCTCAACTCTGACAAATTCAAGAGGTACTCTAAAACCTGGGAGGCCGAGCAAGAAAAAGGGTCTAGGCCTTTCACGGAGGCCCAGATAGAAAACCTCTTCCACTTCATGGCATAAATTTATCTAGTGGAGCATTTCCTGGCCTCCACCAAGACCTGAGCGAACCCTGAGGAGACTCCATAGCGAGAAATCACTAAGTCCACAGGTGCCACATATGAAGATGGAGAGACTTGAGGCTCGGATGTACCAGGGTGCCCTGCTCCTAGAACAGAAGGTTGTGAGAGAGAGGAGGCGGTACTGGGGGTTCAGTGCCCCAGCTGCTGTAGCAGAGACCATATCTGCCAAGAGACAGCAGCGAGAATCATGTGTGCTCCTCTGCTTGTAGCTTCAGCAGAACCTTCTGAAGAATAGGAAAGGGAGGGAAAGCGTATAGAAATCTCCCTGTCCAAGATCGAGACAGTGTGTCTTGCCAAAAAGCTCCATGCCCGGGAACTCTTATATGCAGTCTGACCAAAGGGATTGTGGGTATGGCAGCTGCCACCAGACCCAGAAGTCATAGGACCAAATGCGCCGTGGTCCGCAGAGATGAAGCCACAAGCATCGCTTGGGAGAGTAAGGTCTATGCTCAGTCAGACAGAAGAAAGGCCTTGCTCTGGACTGTGTCCAGCACCGCTCCAATGAATTGGGAGGTGCTGGAAGGGTATCAGCTGGGACTTGGGGAGGTTGATAGAAATGCCCAGACTGGAAAAGAGTTCCAGAGTGAAGAAAAGGGAGTCCTTCAGACTGTCCAGGGACCGGGATGAAAACAGCAGTCATCCAGATAAGGGAACACAGATGTCCTTGCGGCGTAGGAACGCCGCAACCACTGCTAGGCACTTGGTGAACCGAAGTGCTGAGGAGAGGCCAAATGGTAGGGCTCTGACCTGGAAATGATGGTCCAGAAAACAGAATCTCAGGAAGTGGTGCTGGGCCAGTAGAATAGGGATATGAAGGTAGGCATCCTGCATATCCAGGGAGCACAGCCAAGTGTTGGGGAGGAGCAGGGGTAACAGTCCCTGGAGAGTGAGCATGCAAACCTCTTGTATTCTACTAAGAGACTGAGCATGCCAAGATCTAGGATGGGTCTTAGATCCCCCATCTTTTGGGGACACCAGGAAGAAGTGGGAGTAAAATCCCCTTCCTGTCTGTTCCTGTGGGACTCGCTCTATGGCCGCTTTTAGCAGCAGACCCTGGATTTCCAGAAAGACCAGCTATAGTTGGCCTGACAGGTGAAAGGAGCTTCCTGGAGGGTTGGGAGGAGGTCTCTGCAGGAACTCTATCGAGTGACCTCTTTCTAGGAGTCGAAGAACCCATTCATCTGCGGTGACTGCCTTCTACACATCCAGGTGGAGGCCAAACCTTCCCCCCCACCGGTTCCTCCGAAAGAGTCAGAGAAAGTGGAAGGGGGGAAGGGAGTCAGGACATGGAGGGGAGGGACACCTTTCTCCCAGAGGCTGCTTTGGGAAACTTGGCCTGGGGAGTTTGGGAGCCAGAACCCGGGGCGCAACTCTTGTTCTGTCTGCCCTGGTTCTGCTTGTTCCATTTCCGCTGACGACAAAATGTGCTGCCATTGTTTCTGACCGGAACGGTACACAGAACGTATATCCTTTAGGGATTTGCCACTCTCCTGCTGCTCAGTAACAGGTAAACAGAACTGGACCCCAAAACAGAGCATTCAAAAGAGCTCTGTACATCCTGGCCCAACCCCACCAGGTGAAGCCAGGCTAGGAGTCTGGGCAGATTCCCATAGCTGCTCCTCGTGACACGGAGTCCACCGAATCATAGGTGGCACATAGCGCATGGCAGCAGGAGGACTTATTCATCCTGACCTTGTCCAGGAGTTTGTCCCTTAACTGTTCATCACAGATCTCCTGGAGGTCTTCTTCCAAATCCGAAAGGGAAGATTTTTGGAAAGCCAGCATATGGACTACATAATTCAGGAAACTGATAGCACAGGTGGACTATGAGTAGATTTTTCTACCATACTGGTCCATCTGCATGGACTATCTGGTGGGGAGGCACTAAGATGCTTAGGCTGGGCCGATCTATCGTGGGCAGCCGTCATGATGATAGAATCAACCTTAGGTTGGGTTAGGTGGGAAACCACTGGGGGTATTATGTCCTATCGGCCTTCTTGGATGCGGTTGGTATAGAAACGTAGAATCTGATGGCAGATAAGGACTGCTTGGCCCACCTAGTCTGCCCATTTCCCTATCTAATGGATAAGCTGCAGATCCTAGTTAACCAACAGCCTACTTCCTCCTACCCACCCACTAAAATTGCCTTATGTCTGTCCCATGCATTCTTCCTAGTAGTCACAACGCGTACTTAGACTTTCGTCCTTGTCTGCTTGCCATCTCATGAGGGAGAGAATTCCAGCAACAGACCACCCTCTGACTAAACCAATATTTTATTTTTTAGTTAGCTCTAGTATTGCAACTTTTGACATTTAGTTCAAGTCCTAAATCTTTCTTTGAGGATGTTGTCTTGGAATGATCTATAGACTAAGATCATATCACCCCTCCATCTTCTATAAGCCAGAGAATATACTGTACATCTAAATTGTCCAACCTCTCCTCATACAACATATTTTTAAGTCCCATTATTGATCTGGTGGTCCTTCTCTGTACTCTCTCCACTCTGTCCCTCTGCTAGTGTATGGGGACCAGACCTGACAGCAGTACTCCAAGTGGGTTCTCACCAATGATCCATACAATGGGATCAAGACCTCCCTATGTCTCAATATACAGTTTAGGGCTCTGTTAGCATTCTTTATAGTTTGGTCACAGTGGGCAGTAAAAGTAAGGTCATTTTGTATGACGACACCCAAATCCCTATCCTGTGTTGCTTGCTTTAATTGTTTATTGTTTATAGTGTAACTTAATTTCAAGTTCTTGTTGCCCATATGTAAGACAATACATTTGTTTTCATTTAATTTAAGTTTATGATCTAATGTCCATTTCTCTATGTATTTAAGAGTTTCTTGAAGGCTGATGTAGTCTGAAGATGAATCTATTACTGCTCCCACTCTGCAATCATTAGCAAACTTGGTTATCCATACATTGCCTATATTATATTGTAAGGAAGATTATACACATATACACACATATATATATATATATATATATGAGAGAGAACAGGCAGAGGCCCAACACTGAACCCTGGGGGAACCCGCTCAATACTGAAAGCCAGTCAGATAACACTCCATTAATTACCACTCTATGTCTCCTTTTCACCAAGCATTCTGATATCCAGTTAACAAGATTTTTATTTGTTTAGTAAAAGAAGGGATTTAATTAACTCCTCATGTGGTAATTTATCAAAAGCTTTTGAATAATCTAATTGAATTACATCCACTGACCTACCATGATCCCAAAAACTGCAAACTTTTTCGTAAAAACTCAATAGATTGGTCCGACGTGATCGTGATTTTGTAAACCCATGTTGGCTACGATCGAAAAGGTCGTTTTCAGTCAGGTGGTCATGAATATGATCTTTTATTATGCATTCCAATATTTTCCCCATTGTAGATGTTAAACTGGTCTATAGTTATCAGGGGAATCTTTCTATCCCTTCTTAAAGATGGGTACCACATGTGCTTCTCTCTATTTACTAATAACTTCCCCTCTGTCTAATGACCCTTGGAAAATAAAGGTTAATGGTTGGGCCATCTCCTCTGCTATTTCTGAAATCAGTCTCAGATGGATGTTGTCCGGTCCAAAACCTCTTTTATGTTGATTTTAATTTTTTTTTCATTTGTTGTATTGTATTTAATATTGTTATTGTATCTTTAGGATTAAATATAATAGCAAAGTATTGATTTTGTACCTCAGCCATTTCTTTATCAGTTAGTATGGCCCACTGTTTGCTTATTCCCTTTTTTTTATTGTTTAAATATACATAAAAGGCTTTGTAATTATTTTTACTTCTAGACGCTAATTTTATTTCAAAATTTGTTTTGGCATCTTTAATTTCTTTACACGTTTACCTGTTCCTTATACTCTGGCATTAAATTTGTATCAAGCTTAGACAGTCTATACATTTTATGTTTTTCTTTCATCTGTCTTTTTATTTTACAAGTTAACCATTTAGGGGAAGCATCCAGTTTAGAATTTTTGCTTGTATATGGTATATATACTTCTGCAGTTTCTCTAATTTTGTCCACTAAGGTGGACCACATTTCATCCAATGTTAACCCAGTGAATTCTGATATCCAATCCCATGAAAGCAATGCCCATCTGATTTTATGGAACTCTGCTTTTTTTAAATTTGGGATATTTATATTGCTACCTTGTTGAGTAGGTAATTCACTTAATTGAAAAAAATAGTGTTGTGATCATTGTTTGCGACTGGAGGTCCAATCTCAAAGTTCGTTAATCTGGGTCCCATGTTTGACAATACAACATCCAATATATTATTAGATCTTGTATTTACTAGCTGTTCCAAGCCCAACTGATTGAAACTTTCTAAATAGCTCCTTTCACTTGTACTAGATGTTATCTGGTTTGCCCAATCTGTACCTGGAAGATTTAGATCTCATGTTGTAATATTTTCAGCTGAATCAATATGATCCAGATAACTTAGAATTTCCTGGTCCAATTCCCTGTTCGTTGAAGAGGGACGACACATAGCTCTCAAAATAATTTTAGGTGCATTGTGCGGCATAATTTTAACAGATAAATGTTCAATATTCAATTTACCATCATGTATTTCCTAGACTCGTGAACATAAATTGGCACCCCACCACCCTTTCTACATGCCTAGATTTATGATAGATACTAAATCCAGTTATGCTTTTATCCCATGTATCGTCTTCCTCCCACCAGGTTTCCGTGAGAATTGCTATTTTAATGCTCTTATTCTTCATAAGAAACTTAAATTCATCGAATTTATCTAAACTCCTGACATTTGATAATAAGCAATTTACTGACTCAAAATCCTTATTTTGAAAATGCTGTTTGCTGGTGACAGGATTTATCTTGGTACATTTCCCACACCCCACTTTTTCCAGTTTAAATGTTTCTCAATAACTTTATTATATGTATTTCCCAAAACTCTTTCTCCCATTTTGTTTAAATGAAGTCCATCATTCTTATACAATGATCAATTTCTGAAAATACAGCCTGTTTCAATGAACCCTATTTTGTGTTCCAGGCATAACCTCCACAGCCTACAATTAATAGAGACAATGTCATGGTTAATGTATTGATACATTCCATAAGTAGGTAGGATGCCAGACACAATAATATCAGGGGTGTATTTATTCAATTCCTGGATTAAATCAGTGTAATTTTCTAAAATGTTTCCTTTTTACTTGACTTGATATCATTAACTCCTATATGGAGAATCACCAACGGTTGTTTAGTTTGTCCCATACATCCCTCTATTACTTGTTTAATCTCTTGAATTTTTTTTCCAGGAAACATGCTAACCATTGTGGTGTTATTCCTTCCTCTACATACAATTGTATCAGTACCCCTTAATGTAGAGTCCCCTAGTACTATAATTTCCCTAGTTTTTAAGTCTAACTGTTCCCTATTATGATTGACTATATTATTGTTCCTCGTTGAATTTGTATTTAATTGTTGAGGTTTGGTAAATGCTAGAACTGGAGATTCAACTTACTTTATAGATTTTTCTAGGGGGGCAATCACTACTGATTTCCTGGGCCTGATCCATATCCAGGACTGAAAAATATTTTTTCTTTTCTACAGGTTTAGTATCATAGCCTACCTAGACTTTAGCAAGGCATTTGACACAGTCCCACACAAAAGATTAATATACAAGTTAGCCGGCCTGGGAGTGGGTCCCAAGATGACAGCCTGGGTAAAGAATTGGCTGGAGAATAGGACACAGAGTAATAGTAAATGGAGTCCACTCTGAAAAAAGGGGTTAGCAGTGGGGTACCACAGGGTTCAGTATTAGGACCGGTCCTCTTCAATGTCTTTATAAGTACATTGCAGAGGGACTGAAGGAAAAGTATGTCTCTTTGCAGATGACACAAAGATCTGCAACAGAGTTGATGCACAAGGTGGGGTGGAAAGGATGAGAAGGACTTGGCAAGGTTAGAGGAATGGTCAAATGTATGGCAGCTTAGATTCAATGCTAAGAAGTGCAAGGTAATGCACCTGGAAACAAAACCCAGGGAAGAGTACACAATGGGGGTGAGATACTAACAACAACAAAAATGGAAAGGGACCTGGGGGTAGTCATATCAGATGACCTAAAGGTGGGCAAGCACGTGAGAGGGCAGCAAGGAGGGCTGAGGGATACTGGGATGCATGGGAGAGGCATCACCAGCAGAAAACAAGAAGTTATTATCCCTCTGTACAGACAGCTGGTGAGACCACATCTGGAGTACTGCGTGCAGTTCTGGAGACCCAATATCCGCAAAAACAGACAGGATGGAAGCTGTCCAGAGGAGGGCAACTAAAATGGTGCAGGGTCTGCACCAGAAGACATATGAAGAGAGACTTAAGGAGCTTAATATGTATAGCCTCGAGGAAAGGAGGGAGAGGGGGGACATGATAGAAACTTTCAAGTACCTCAAGGGAATCAACAAAGTCCAAGAGGGTAGCATCTTTCAAAAAAAGAGGTGTGCAAGAACAAGGGGGCACAATTTGAAGATAGAAGGGGGCGGCTCAGAGGTAATTTAAGGAAGTATTTTTTCACAGAGAGGGTTGTGGATGTATGGAACAGCCTTCCAGAGGAGGTTGTGGAGTCAAAAACAGTGGTGGAATTCAAGCATGCATGGGACAGTCATAAGGCAATTCTAGGGGGTGGGGGTAGGAAGAAGCAGGCTGCTGGTTAACTAGGATCTGCAGCTTATCCATCAGGTAGGGAAATGGGCAGACTGGGTGGGCCAAGCGGTCCTTATCTGCCGTCAAATTCTATGTTTCTATATACTTGATTACCTCTACGTTTTCCCTTACTCTTTCTTATTATAGCCCAGCTTCCCTCATCCTCTTCAAACGTTTCTAATTCAGTACCCAAGTCACTGGCAACAGTATCTATGAATTTCTCGAGTGTTTCTATAACCTGTTTAGTTTCCCACCTGTTTCTTAGTACACTAATTTCCTGTATTAGTTCACCAATCAGTACACATTTGCTACATTTGTATCCCTCTACATTTCCTAATCTTTGAACATACATTAAACAGTTAATACACTTTGTGAATCGAGACTCCATTTGTTCCTTGTTATATTTAATGTTATACCTTCCTTTTTTTATGCAGTCTATCAGCCTTTTACTCGGCCAGGAACCCGCCTCTATCCTCTTGCTCCTTGTGTCCACTACAGACACAGCCGGCATGCACTGAGATGCGCGTGTCTCTGCGAGAGTCTCCGTGCACGTGACCCAGCACGAACCAGCTCAAGTTTGCCCCGCTCACTCGGCTTGCGTCTTTTGTACTCAGCTGACAGGAAGTCCCTCAGATTCTTGAATTCCCCCACTGTTTTTGACTCCACGACCTCCTCAGGAAGGCTGTTCCATGCATCCACAACCCTCTCCATGAAAAGATACTTCCTCACATTACCTCTGAGCCGTCCCCCTCTATCTTCAGATTATGCCCCCTTGTTCTTGCACATCTCTCTCTCTGGAAGATGAAACCCTCTTGGACTTGGTTGATTCCCTTGAGGTACCTGAAAGTTTCTATCATGTCCCCCATTCTTTCCTCGAGGGTATACATATTAAGTATGGATGAAGGCTGCCGCTAAATGGTGGACGTAAGGTCCTCATGCAGCCCCATCCAGGGTGGAATGGGGAAGGGGTCCACACTGATCAGATCCAAGTGCTCTGCCACTCTCCTGCATTTGGGGTTCAATTCCTGGAAGGCCCATCCGCACAATTTTTGAATGGTCCTGAGGAGCTCACAGCAAGGATCCTTGGGGGGGGGGGATTCTGGGGACTCTTTCGGCTGAGACTCTATGGGAGCATGAGGTTCGGACTGGTTTCCCCCCCAAGTCTGATTCCTCATCAGATTCTGAGGATTCCGGTCTACTGGACAAGGATGCCTCCTGAGCTGGGCCCGGGAGCCTATGTTCAATGAATCCAGAAGGCAGAACACCCACATCTCTGTCAGACACAGCTGGAGGGTGCAGGACTACCTGGAATCACCCCGAGAGGTGGGGTGGTCCTGATCACTACCTGTGGTTGACCAAATTCTTGAAGGAATTGGGACTTGGCATCCTTCCACCATGCAGGGATGACTTCTCGTTCTGGCTGCGGTGGTGGGCAACCCAGGTACCCTGCAAAAGAAGGGTAACTGGCCGTCTGATACCAATAAGGGTACTGGTAGCCTTGACAGTATGCCTAGCCCAGTGTCTGCAGGTTATAACCAGTCATCGGACCCCCCAGCGTCTGGTACTGTGGATATTGAGGGGTGTATCCAGGAAAGTACCGGGCTGGGCCCGACGGAGGAACAAAGGGCCCCACCGGAGCGCTGCTGGGAAGTGGGTCTGGCAATGGGGCAGGCGGAGGATCCAAAGGTCTCGCAGGAGAAGGGTCCATGCTGTCTCCAAAATGGTCCAGTGAGGGATCCAGCAAGGAGTGAGGATCCATCGGCGGAAGACAGCCGGCAAAGGGGGGGAAGAGATCAGGTAAGGCCCCCGTCGACAGGTCAAGAAGATTATCCGATGGGAGGAGAATTGTCCTGAGAAGGTCGGATAAATGTAGCGAATCACTGAGGGGATGAAGAGGGACCTACAAGCACTTTCTGTCCGGCATCTGGGTCCACAAGGGAGTCTGACAGAACAGAGGTGGCAGCCACATGATCGGCAGAGGAGCCGATCGGTTTACTGGACGTGGCCGGGCTGACTGAAGTGAGAAGGCTAGGGTGAGGCTGATCGGCCTGGCCCGGCAGCAGAGCCGGAGGGTGACTTAGTGGCACAGCTCAAAGCAGGAGACCCTGAAGGAACCTCCGAAGAGGCAACCCCGACTGCCTGCTAACCTCGGGGTATTCGTCCACCAGGCCCACCCTGGTCGGAGTTGGCTGGACTTCCCTTGAGGGGAATGGCTCTGCTCCCAGCATCTCTCCTTGTCCTTTTTGTTCTTCTCTGGGGCCAACGACAACGATCTTTCCCTCAGCTCCTGAAGTTCTTTTCCATCGATGCCAGTCTCTGGGTCAACAAATGGGCACTGAGGGTTCTCTGGCGATGGGTGCGCATGGCCTGGCTGGTGCCCTGGCAAATGGTGCACTCGGTGGAGTTGTGCTTAGGCCCCAGGCAGAGGGCACACCGAGAATGATCGTTCCCATGCGGAATCTGCGTGCCGCCCTTGGAGCACTTCCTGGGCCAATGAGACAATACACCGTAATGGACTGAGAAAGAAATTGGAAATTAAGAAACATTCCCTGTAGAAAATGACAAGCGACAAAGCTGTTCTACCGCGTTTGTTGAACGATACCATGTGACGGTGGGAAAGAACTGGAGGGCGGGCAGGGGACTGCCCCCTTTCATAGTCACACTGATGTCAGTCACCTGACAACGGGGGCACTCCCCGCTAATGATTGCTAACTACAAGTTTGCCATGCGGTCCCGACGCCAGGGGGAGCAGTCCTACATATGAAGACCTACTGCAGGAACCCTCTCGAAGCAAGATCTACAGTTACAGGCGAATAACTTATTTTCCTAGAGGTGTGGATATGGTTAACGTATCCACACGATGGCAGACCTCCAGCAGTTCTCGGGGCAAGTGTCCACCTTAATCGGCAAACAGGGATTGGAGAACAGAGGTCCCAAAAGCAGCATCCCGAGACTCCAGGTTGATGCTTTAATGGGAGATGAAAGTGTGCTGACTTCCAGGTGGTAGCCCTGCAGATCTCCTGGACAGGATGTCCCTGGAAGCAGCCACCGAGGCAGCAGTATGTCTGGTGGAATGAGCCCCAAGCCCTATGTAAGGCTCCATACTAGTCAACCTATAGCAGAAGTCAATGCAAGCCATAATCCACCTGCTAACTGTCTGCTTAGCTACCAGTCTGCAAGGCACAACTTCGGCATATGTGACAAACAGCTGGCAAACCTCACACAGAACTCCACCCATGCACTCTACATAACAGAAGAGTGCTTGCCACAGGTCCAGAGTATGTAGCTTGCAGTCGGCCTCCAAAGGAGGGTTCGTGAAATATACTGGGAAGTACATCTCCTGGTTAAGGTGGAACAAATCTTCAGAAGGAACTTCAGGTGGGGCTAAGAACTACATTGTCCCTGTGGAAGACCAGATATAAAAAGAGCACCTGGAGCTCCCTGATCCTTCTGGCTGATATGATTGCCACCAAGAAGGCAATTTTCCCAGATGTGACATCGCACATCTGTAAACAGATTCAAAAAAACTTGCCCATAAGCATGGGGAATACCAGCAGTAGGTCCGAAGGTAGAGGGTTCACTCACTGGACAGGACAGCTGGTCCAGGCCTTTAAAAATGTGCCTGACTGCTTTCTCCTGGACCACCATAGGCATACCACCTCACGCCTGGTACACAGAGATGGCAGAGTGCTGCACCTTTAAAGAGCTAGTGTACTGCCTGGAATTAATAGCAACTTTCAGATGTAGTCAGCTGTCACTTCTTATATCTGAAGTATTTTTTATTTTTATTTTAAGAAGTAATCAAAATTACAACCCTTTGATTCAGGGACTCGTTTACAAAGGCTCCTCGTCAGGAAGACAAATACATTAATAGCAAGCAACAGAAAAGAAATTAACTGACCTCTTTTTTTTCTTTTCTGTTTGCTAATTAGAAGATTTTTCTCCTGGCAGTACTGGGCTGATGTGAAGAAGCACTCCGTCTGGAGACTAACAAATGTCAGTTCTGTTCCTCCCACTACATTGTCAAGACTTAGACCACACTGACTAACACCACTAGTAGCCAAGAAGAAACATTTCTCACCGCCAGGTTGTTTTCTTTCACATAAAGCAGCAGGGGGTAGCTCTTATTGATTACTAGTGATGTCATAATTTCCTGCATTTTGACAGGTAATTTGTGAAAGTCACTGCTCAGGATGCAAGGGTTGTGGTGCCTCGATGTGTTTGGTCACATTTCTGATGAGGTAGTCGGAGGAACAGAGATGACTTTTTTAGCCTCCAAACAAGAATGCAGCTTCACATATCAGCCCAGTACTACCAAGTGGAAAAATCTTCTAATTAGCAAACAGAAAAAAAAAATACTTCAGATACAAGAAGTGATGGCTGACTGCATCTGAAAATTACTATTAATTCCAGGCAGTACACTAGTTCTTTAAGGTTGTAGCTCACAGCCCAGCGGGGAGAGAGATCAGAGGTACTCAAGGATACCAGCCACTGGGCAGGCAAGGGGATAAAGCTCCCTGCCCCAACACCAAATGAAAAACCTTTTCCATTTAAGGGCGTAGCACCAGCAAGTCTACTCTTTTTAGGAGAAATCCACAACATGGAGCACATTCTCTGAAAGAACCAAAGCCTGAAACTCTAGCTGCTCAGAAACCAGGCTGTGAAGTGCAAGAACTGAAAGTCCGTGTGCAGGACCTCCTCATGTTGTTTGGTCAGCAGATCCAGGCAAAGATGCTACCCCCCACAGAAGCCTGGTGCTAAGGTTAAGGAGATCCCGGTACCAGAACTGGCATGGCCAGTCTGGATCCATCAGGATCATCTGCGCTTTTTCCTTCCGGGCCATGATCACCACTTTGTGGATCGGGGGAAGAGGAGGAAAGGCATACAGGAGGCCTGCGGGACCAGGATCTCACAAAGGCATCCCCCACCAATGTCACAGACTGAGGAGGGCGGGTACAAAACAGCCTCAGTTTGGCATTCTCCCAGGAGGCAAACAAGTCCACAGAGAGAACAGGTGGTTCATCACCTCCTGATGCAGGGTCCACTCCCAGCTGAGAACGTTTGCCAGCTGACAATCCACTCCAGTAACCAGCTGACCGTCTACTCCAGCAACATGGATCGCCCAGGACATCTGCACCCAGGCTGCGCATGAGGGTCCAGGTGCAGAGGGCCTCCCGATACAAGGGAAGAGGATGCATGCCACCCTGCTTGCTCAGGCTGAACAGTCATGGTGTGTCTGGACTTGCACAACCTTACCCCTGACTAAAGAAGCCAATTCCGTCAAAGCTAGCTGCACTGCAAGGAGTTCCAGAGGTTTATGTGGTGACAGGACTCCCTGGGCAACCAGAACGCACTGGTCCTATGATCTTCCAGGTATGCTCCCCCCTCCCCACCAGAGACTCATCCACTGTGGCACAGTCGGGTCTGGGTGGATAAACATGGCACCTTCTTCCAGAAGTTCTGGGTTCAGCCACCAGTGGATGGAGTCCCATGTTGGCTGGGTCGCTGACCAAGAGGCCCAAATCTCCACAGGTCTGGAGGGCCAGTACCCTGGATCGCTCCACAGCCTCCTAGGATGGCCCAGTTATCAGCCAATCATCCAGATAAGGGTAAACCCCGATGACCTTGCACCACAGGAACGCTGCCACCACTGCCATGCACCTGATGAAGACCCTGGGTGCGTACAAGAAGCAGAAGGGCATGACCTGGAACGGACTGATCAGCCCTTCTTCGTGGAACTGGAGGTACCACCAGTGGGTTGGACAGAATGGGATGAGGAAGAAGGTATCGTGGAGGTTTAAGGAGTAGAATCACAAGCTCTGCTCCAGGGATAGTATAATCTGGTTCAGACTGACCATCCAGAACTTGCACTACCGCATGAACTGGTTAAGACTGTGCACATCCTGTATGGGGCACCAGCCCCTCCCGTCCATTTTGGAACCAGGAAGTACCTGGAAATGTACCCCAGACTTGCCAGGGTCCTGGGACAATGGCTATGGCTTCTTCTGCAAGGAGTACAAGTAACATCCTCCCTGAGGGCAGACAACATGTCCTCTGACACCTAGGACTCACTCGCAGAGTGGATTTGGTAAGGTGGTAGAGCTTCGAAACTGAGAGGCAACCCTCTGCCTACCACCATGAACACTCTTGTCCATAGTAATGACAGACAAGTGTGGCCAGAATTGGTGAAGCTGACCCCCACAGGGCAGCTAGGCAGGGATCAGACAGGTGGGAGGTAGAAACTCCCTGACCCTTCACTGGGCAGCTTTGGATGAGCACTGGCCACTGGTGGTACTACCCTTATCCCCACCTCTTTTCCTTAACCCTGCCTCTTTCTGGCCCCTTGCTGGAGAACCTGGCCTTGGAGTGCCAGGCTTAGTATTGCCCCTGTTGGAGCTGCTGCTGCCAAGGCTGCTGTGGCTGAAAGTATCGAAACTAAAAGGCCTTTTTTTTTAAGTTTCTGGGCCTTCGGGTCCTTTTGGGATGAAGCCATGCATTCCAGGGCTGCACTGGACTTCTCAATCCGAGCGACATGACCGTCCACTTTTGGGCCAAAAAGGCTGATACCCAAGAAAGGGACATTAGCCATTTTATGCAGTGTCTGCCATAAAGATGGAGAGCCTCAACCAGGCCCTGCCACACACCGTGACAGCCACTGCCATGGCGTGCACAGGAGTCACCCATGTTCAAGACAGTTTGGAGTTGGTGTTTAGCCAGTGCTGAACCTTGATCTCTGACCACTTTCACTGGTAGCCACTTGTCAGCATGGAGGTGAGGTGCGCAGCGGTTGGATTTCTGCTTGCTAAGCCGGCGACCCGGGTTCAGGAACGGGCCAGGGTCACTGGAGGGCCAGCGGGGAGAGAGGGATAGAGCGTCCTATAGACTGGTCTCCTTCTCCGGGGGGAGGGTGGGGTAGTGCCCGGCACATGTGGGACCTCTGGCGGAGGCCGGCAGTCGCAGAGCTACTGGCGCTCAGTTCAGACAGGAGGCGGGGCGGACGCGGGACGTCATTGCACTGCCCCACCTCCCCAGAAAATGGAAAAAAAAAACAGCCGCCGGCCGCCCTACATGAAGCCCTGCCATGACTTCAATTAGCTCCTCAGGCTAGGGCCCTCCGACCTATCTGAAGGTCTGCAGCGTGCGGGGAGAGTGCCGCAGCCCTGCCATGGGGGGAAGCCACGGGGTTTCAGAGGGACCCAGTGGCCGATATGAAGGGTGGAAGTCGTGGATCCGTGACTGGGCAGAAAATACTGGGCGGCTAACAGCTTGGGGGAGTAAAAGAATAAATTAAAAAAAAAAAAAGGCATGGAGGTGAGGGAGGACACTACCCAGCACTCCCAGCAGGGAGTGACCAAAGTGAGTCATCACCAAGACGTAGCTCATCTAATGGAGACCAAACGAGGAAGCAGTACAGACCTTCCTGGCCACATGGTCAAGCTTCTTCAACTCCTTGTCAGGGGGCTGTCCTCATCCCCAGTGTTTCCAGATTCCCAGAAGACAGAGTACGAGATCAGACCCTTGACCAAGAGGTGGTCCAAGAACCCAGACAGAGAGCTGTAAGGCAGCTCATACTTGAGGGCCATATGGGTAGAAGGCTCTGGGCAGGATCCTGGCAGACCTCTAGGGACGGTCCTAAGATGGCCTCTGCCAAGCACCAAATGACACCAACCCATGGTCAGTGGTCAACTCCTCGTCAGAGTTCCAGTCGTAGGTATGGGGCCTCGATGACTGCATGGAGGAACCATCTGAGTCAGCCTAAGACTCATCAAAAATGGCCCTCAGCCATTTACCAGTGCGAACCACCCTAGAGTAGTCCAACTGGATGATTTCCACCGACAGCCAGCCTGGCAAACTGGTTGCAGCAGAGCAGTCCATGGTTGGGCCTCTCCGCACAGGCTGCGATGGTGGCAGTTCCACCAACAGGGGTAGAGAGACAGGTGTTGGCGACAACTGTCTTTGAAGGACCAGCTTGGGCTTGACTGGTACCGGCCAGTCAACCCCAGGGTCAGGGGTAGAGCCCCACCCTGCCACACCAAGGCCCAGTGCTGCTAGAGGAGTTCGTTGCAGCAAACTGCCATATACACCAGCAGAGACTCATCATCCAACAATGAGGGAAGGTCAACAGTGATGCTTCCCAGTCAAGTGGGACCAAGTACATGAGGAGTGCCCAGACTGTTGACCCAGGGACCAATGTCTAGGAAAAGCCGCCGGAGGTGCTGTAAACGAGCACTGGTTTCAGCAGAACTGCTGGTGAAGGCGGCTCCCAAATGGCAGCAGCTGGGGACACAGACCATTCCACATCCTCCTGGGTGAGGACTGGGAACACCTTGACCTCCTCCAACAGGCTGACCGTGTCGAAGAAAATCTCAAAGGCCTAGCTGACCAGTGTCGAGGTTGTGAAGCCCAAGGGGGCTGCTGTGGAGCTAGTGATCTGGCCCTCAACCAATACTGGCTCAGCTGAAGCTGGGTACTCAAGCTTCAAGTGGTCGGGAAGTCAAGGGAGTGGAAGAAGCATGATCTTTACCATTCCCATGACGGACAGCAGTACTTTTTGTGCTTTTTACCGAAGCAGGCAGGGCTCTCCCCGGAGGTCTGGAGTGCCCGACATTTCTCTGACTCTCCAGTGACGGATGCTCAGACGCTGGCCCCAGACAGGAGCCACGCAGAGGCCAACGAGGTACCTGCCACAGTCGTTGCCGCCGCTTCTTTCATGGCTGCAAGTTGAGCCGTGGACCCCGCCACAGTGGAGGCCACCTTATGCCCCTTTGGCCGTAGTTTAGGATCTTGATCGGCCAGACGGCTGGCTGGCCAAGGACAAGGCAAGTCTTGCAGTCCTCCAGGGAGAAAGGGAGCATTGTCTGCCACAGACCACAATTTGTGACTGTGTGCCTACTGCAGGCAGTACAGGCATGACATGTGTGGGTCCATCTACATCTTCTTTCGGCATGTAACACATTGCATGAAATCAGGAGCTGGCTTCACTTCTTCATGTTCCATCTTCTGACACCTGAGGAGAACCGAGGTATATAGCACAATATCGATTTACTGAGAAAATACTAAGTTTGCCAATAGTGCACTTTAGGCCCTACAAGGCACAGAGCTGAAAAGGAGGAGACCAAACTCCTCCAGAAGAAAGGAACATCTGACATCTCGAGTTGGAGTCAGAGGGCATACTAGGTAGTGGGAGGAGCTTAGCCTGAAGACATTCTGACAAATCAGCACTTCTGGTGGAACTGCCATCGTGTGGATAAACTCAACCATATCCACATCCCAAGAACCTATTTTCTCAGGGGATGGATATGGTTCACTATCCATACTCTGGCAGACTCCTAGCAAGAGGAGGGGGCAAGTCACGCACCCCTACATGATGAAGAGAATGGACAAATGAGGTCCCAAAAATCACCATCCAGGCATGACTTAAGGTCAATACAGTAGAGGGAAATGAAGGAGTGTACTAACTTCCAGGTTACAGCCCAGCAGATTTTCTAGATAGGGACTTCCTTGGAAGCAGCCACCGAGGCAGTGGTATGTCTGATGGAGTAAGTTTTAAACCCTATAGGAGGCTTCCTACCAGCCAACCTATAGCAGAGTCAATGCAGGATGCGATCCACCCACCAGTCGTCCACTCTGCTGCTGGTCTGCCAGGCGCAGCTTCAACATAGGTGACAAACAGCTAGCGAATCTCTCCCCCGTACGTCAGCTGTGCATTCCACATAAGAGTGCCCTCCGCAGGTCCAGAATATGGAGCCTGTGATCGGCCTCCAAAGACGGACTGGTAAAGGAGACCGGTAAGTTAATCACCTGGTTACGGTGAAACTCTGACACAATCTTCGGGAAGAACTTCAGGTTGGGCCAAAGGATGACTTTGTCCCTGTGGAAGGCCAGAAAGGGAGATGCTACCAAGAGCGCCTGGAGCTCCCCAATCCTACTGACTGATGTAATGGCCACCAGGAAGGCCATCTTCCATGACAGGTGACAACTCACACCTGTGCATTGGCTCAGAAGGCTTACCCATGAGCACAGCCAACACCACCCGGTCCCATGCAGGAGGTGGTTCACATGCTGGAGGGGGCAGGTGGTCCTGGCCCTCAAGTGTGCAACCACCTTCTCGTCGGAGATTGTCGGCTCACCAGCCTGCGCCCAGTAATCAGAGAAGGCTGCCAGCTGCGTCTTAAGGGTTGTTGCCTACAGTTCCAACTAAGAAAAAGACCAGAGGTAGTCCAGGATGCTAGCCACAAGTCAGACAAGGGGATCAAGCTGCTTGTCCTGACACCAAATGAAAAATCTCTTCCATATAAAGGCATAGCACATGAAGCACATCATATGAGAGACACAAAGCCTGGAGGAACTCTAGCTATGCAGAAACCAGGCTGTGAGGTGCAGGGACTGCAGGTCTGTGTGCAGGATCATCCCCTATGCCTGTTCAGCAGATCCGGGTAAAGATACATAGATACATAGACAGTGTTGGCAGATAAGGGCCTATGGCCCACCCAGTCTGCCCATTTAAGTCTGTAAGTTCAGTTTATGTTTTCCAAGAAGTCTGTTGCCCGTTACTCCTGACCTCCAGAATTCCTTTATGTCTATCCCATGCATTCTTAAATCCCGTGATTGTTTCAGCCCCCACCACTTCCTCTGGCAGGGTGTTCCACTTGTCCACCAAGATGGTCTGCTGCTAAGGCTGAGGAGATCCGGGTACCAGAACTGCCCTAACCAGTCTAGAGCTATCAGGATCATCTGCACCTTGTTCTTCCGGCCCTTGACCACTACCTTGTGGATGGAGGAAGGGAAGGTGTACACGAGGCCTGGGGTCCAGGGCCTCACACAGACATCCTCAAAAGTGTCCTGTACTGTGGGATGGGAACAAAACAGCCTCAGTTTGGCATTCTCCGACTCTCAGGAGGCAAACAGGTATACCAGAGTAATGCCCCACTTCAAGAACAGGTGATTCACCACCTCCTGATTCAGGGGCCACTGGTGCGAGGTCTCTTCTATCCACCTGAGAGCCTCCACCAGCTAACTGTTCTCTCCTATGAGACAGACCACCAGAAGATCTGCACCCAGACTGCCCATTAGTGTCCAGGTGCAGAGGGCCTCCTGACATGAGGGAAGGGAGTGAGATCTGCCCTGCATGTTCGAGTAGAACATGGTTGTGGTGTTGCCCGTCTGGGCCTGTATGACCCAGAGGTCTGGCAAAAGGAGCGAATTCCGTCAGCACATTGTGCTGCATGGAGCTCCAGCAGGTTTATGTGATGAAGGGACTCCTGGGGTGACCAGAACCCATGAGTTATTTGGTCTCCCAGGTGCACTCCTCATCCTACCAGAGGCATCCGTCATGAGCAACAGTGACTGTTCTGGGCAGACAAATGAGATTCATACCTCCAAGTATTCTGGCATCAGCCACCAGTGGCTGGCATCCTACATTGGCTGAGCTACTGTGACCGGATGGTCCAGGTGGCCTAGGTGTTGGGACCACTGACAGCCCAACTCCCACTGCAAGTGGCACATTCTCAGCAGGCCTAAAGGACCACACGGGTGCAGGATGCTATTTACCCCAGCAGCCTCTGGAAATCCTGGGCAAGGTGCGAGAGCCCAACCTGAAATGACTGGGCTAAGGAGGTAAAATCCACTGCCCGGTCCACAGGGAGGCGGGCCCTGGTCCACAGGAGTCTAGTTCTGCCCCAATGAACTTGATCACCTGCATGGGTACCAGCTCAGACTTCTCCAGGTTGACTAACAGGCTCAAGGTTCTTCAAGTCTGGAGCCAGATCAATAGACTTCTCCACATCTTCTTTGGACAAATGAACTAACAACCAACTGTCCAGGCAAGTATACACCTTGACACATAGGTGCCGCAGGTATTCTACCCCACTGCCATGCACATAGTGAAGACCCTGGGCGCTGAGGAGCGACCCAAGGGCACAACTTGGAACTGGTACAGGACCCCTTCTGCACAGAACGGCAGTGGGACGAATGGACTGGGACATGGGAAAACGCATCCTGGAGGTCTAGGTAGCAAAACCACGTGCTGTGCTTCAGCAATGGAATGATGTGCTTCAGAATGACCATCCTGAATGTCTGTTTCTGCATAAACTGTTCAGAGTGTGCATATCCAAAATGGGGTGCCAGACCCCCCCCCCATTCATTTCGGGACCAGGAAGTACCCAAACACTTAACCCAGAGTGGCCAGAGTTATTGCCCCTTTAAGCAGGGAGCTGAGCAATGTCCTCTTAAAGGGCAGACATGTCTTGCGACACCCTGGACTCCCAAGATGCATGGAGGCATTAAGGCGAGAGAGTCCAGAGGCAGCCCTCTGCCCACTATATCAAACACACTTGTCCATAGTGATTGCGGACCAATGTGGCAAGAAGTGACGCAGCCAACCTCCTACATAGAGTGCAGACACTGACAGGACCGGTGGAGGGCTGACACCCCAACCCATCCCTGGGCAGCTTTTGCGGGGGCACGGGCAGCTGCAGCACCCCTGCCCCCCACTCTCTCCCCTGTAGGACCCTGGCCCCCAGGACTTGGGCTCGGGGCGCAAGAGCTGGTACTGCCCCTGCTGAGGCTACTACAGAGAAGGCTGTAGCTGAAAAGACAGATACTGGAAATCCTACTCCTTGGGCTTCTTTTTCATGTCCTGCTGAATGATGCCAAAGAATCCAGGGTGCCACTGGACTTCTCAATACGGGTGAGATGTCCTTCTCCTTTCAAGACAAATAGGTCAGTACCCAAGAAGGGATATTAGCAAGAATGTGCTTGGTGTCTGCTGTGAAGGTGGACAGATGTAGCCAGGCCCTGCAACGCATGCACATGAATTTCCCATGTCCAAGGTCATCTGGAGCTGATGGTTAACCAGCAACTGACCCTGGTCTCTGATGACCATCACCACTGCCTGCTTACTAGCCAGGAGGTGAGAGAGAAAAGAATCAAAAACTCCCATCGGGGAGCAACCAAAACTGTCCATCGTCATGGAATGGCTAGCCTGACGGAAACCCAAGGACGCTGCAGCATACACCTTTTTAGCAGCGTGGTCAGTCTTATGGGACTCCTTGTCTGGAGGCTTGTCCATATACCCGTGTCTGGACTTGCAGAACACCGAATCATTTACCAACCCCCGTGCGAAGTAGTGGCCCAAGAATCCAAAAAGGGACCCGTTAGGGACAGCATACTTGTGGATCATACGGGTAGAGGGTACCAGGCAGGATGATGGATGCTGCCAAAGCTCCAGGGCCGGTCCCAAAATGGCTTCAGCCACGGGAAAGGCAACCCTCTGGTATTCATCCCTATCCAAAGTGTCTGTAGGAGGGTACATAGCCCTTTTTTTGGAATGGCTCTAGTGGGACTGACATGGACTCCGATATTAAGTGAAAAAGTGCACCAATGGACACTGGGCCATGCTTGATGGACAACTCCTACATCAATCCCCGGTCAAGAAGGAGAGTCCCAAAGGAGGCCATGGACTCATGGTTAAGAGTCATTTGAGGATTCCTCGAATATGGCCCTTGACCATTTCTTGCCATGGAGCACCTGGGTATCCTCACCCAGGGTGATCTGCATCGACAATCATCCTGGCAAGCTAGTGGCTAAATGGGCCTCCTTGGTTGGAGCACCCACCTTTGGCTGTGGAGGTAATGGCTTCACCCACTGAGGTGAAGGAGCAGTTGTGGGAAGTACCTACATAGAGTGGACAGGCAGGGTCATCACTGGCAGCTGCCAAGTGACCAGAGGACCAGGGGGTAGGGCCCTACCCTGCCCCATGGTGGCCCACTGCTGCCAGAGGAGCTCCTCACAGCACAGCCACAACTTGCAACAATGCCTCTCCTCATCCAGGAAAGAGGATGTCGACGGTGATGCGCCCTGGTCAAGCATGATCGAGAACAGCAATGCCTCGACCATCGACTGGACTATCTACAGTGAGGGGAGCCTTCTGGCTCCTTATGGCATACCACGAGCCTGCCCACATTCAGCAGCATGTGGATGGAAGGCTTGACCATCAGTGGAGGCTGCTTCCACCGAAGACCGGATGGGAACACAGACCAAACCACTTCCTCTTGAGTGAGGACCGGAAGCACCAGGGTATGCGAGATCAGTTCTTTGACCTTGTCGGACAACTTGTCAACAGGCTCGAGGAACATTTCTGTGACCTGCTCCACTGGTGTTGAAGTCAGCTGGCTCAACGGGGTACCAAAGTGCCCTCGACCTGCCGGACCTGCCCTTTGACCAAAGGGCGCTCGACCACCGTCCAGCGGTCCTGTGAGTTGTGGGACCAGGAGGACCTTGATCTCTCCCAGTCCCACGACCGGCACTGATGGCACTTGTGCCTGGAAACAGTGGGCAGGGCTCTACACCCCAGCATCTGGAGGGCCAAACACATGTCCAAGAAGCCTCTAGTGAAAAACCCTCTGATGCGGGCTCCAGCTGGGAACAGGGCAGAGACTAAAAAAGTGCATGATGCGGGAGCCGCTGTCTCCTCCTGCAGTGCCCGGTCTGTAGGGAGGCATGCCTTGGCTTTTGGAAGTCTAGCTCTGTCCTGATGAACTTGATCATCTGCAAGAGCACCAGTTCAGACTTGTAAACTCTGACCAACAGGTCCAAGTCGCAGCAGGTCTGCAGGGCCAGATTGCAACCTCTTGACGTTCTCCTCAGATGGCCCAGCTATCAACCTGTCATCCAGAAAGGGATACACCCTAATGCCACAGGAAGGCTGCCACCACTGCAATGCACTAGGTCAAGACCCTGGTTGCAGACAACAGACTTAAGTGCATGACCTGGAACTGGTCCAGTATCTCTTACGCACAGAACCGTTGTTATGGGCGGTGAGACAGACAAGACTGGGATGTGGAAGAATGCAACCTAGAGGTCCAGGGAGCAAAACTACATGCCCTGCTCCAGAGAAGGACTGATCTGATTCACAGTGACTATCCAGAACTTGTGCTTCCACATAAACTAATTCAGAGCATGCAAATCCAATATGGGGCACCAGTCACCCCCATTCATTTCAGAACCATGAAATACATGGACATGTATCCCTGAATGGCCAGGGAACCCAGTACAGGGTCTATGGCTACTTTCACAAGGAGCTGGAGCCAAGTGATGTCCTCCCGAAGGGTGGACAGCGTGTCCTGCGACACCCTGGACTCCCACAGAGCGTTGAGTCAAGTAAGGCAACACAGCCTGGAAATCCAGAGGCAGCCCTTTGCCTACCACACCTAGCGCCCAGTTGCCCATTCTGACAGCAGACCAACATGTCAAGAAGTGGCACAACCGACCCCCGACTGGAAAGGCAGGCAGGGATAGGGCAGGTGGAGGGATGACACCCCCCCCCAACCAGTCACTGTGCAGCCTTGGCAGGGGAAAAGGATGCTGGGGCAAGAAGAGCACAACCACCGCTGCCCCACCTTGCTTAGGGCCCTGGCCTCCAAACTTGGGTTTTGGATGCCAGGTTTCATGTTACCTCTGCTAGGGCCGTTTCTGAGGGGGCTGCGGCTGAAAATAGTTTTTCTTAGGCTTCTGTTTCTGGTCCTTCTGGGACAATGCCATAGAGTTGAGGGTGGCGTTGAACTTTGCTATATATGCCAAAATGTCCTTCTACCCCAGGGCCAAAGAGGCCAATGCCCCAAAAAGGGGCACTGACCATCTTATGCAGAGTGTCCACTGTAGAGGTGGACAGATGCAGCAAGGCCCTGTGGTGCATGGAGATGACTACTGCCATGGCATGGGCACAGAATTACCCATGTCCAGAGCCGCATGAAGTTGGTGGTTTGCCAGCGATTGACCTTGGTCCCAGACCAACTTCAATGGCAAATGCTGGTCAGCAAGCAGGTGAAGGAGGATTTCATCAAGGACTCCAACAGGGAGTGCCCAAAGTTGGCCATTATGACAGAGTAAATAGGGTTTATGTCAGGTGTCTTCCACTGGGGCCAGTGAATGAACACTATGAAATAACTTAAGTGTCTACTCTTCATTTGTTCAAACTCCATGCGTTTACAGCATTTTCTGTAACATTCAACAGGCTAGCTGCCTTGCTCTGCACCTCCTCCAGAATTCTGAGTGCACCCTTTTCCTTCATTTCAGATGACTGAGTACCTCACCGGATGAAGACCCAAGGACACTGCAGTGTGCACCTTTTTAGCAACATGGTCAATCTTCTTGGAATCTGAAGGCTTGTCCATGTCTCCCTGGCCCCCCGATTTATGGAAGACCAAATCAGAGATCAATCCTTTGGTCACAGGGTGGTCTGAGAATCCTGAAAGGGACCCAAGCAGGGACTGCATAATTGCAAATCACACAGATGGAGGGTGATGCCAAAGTTCCATGGCCAGTCCCAGAATGGCCTCAGCCACGGAAAATGCAACGCCTGGAGATTCTCCCTATCTGGGCTGTCCCGTAAAGGGATACTTTGCCCTCTTTTGGACAGACCCCCAAAAGGACATTCATGGACTCCAACACAAGCTGCAGAAGAGCCCCAAATGACACTGGACCATGGTCAGTGGTCAACTCCTCAACCGACCTCTCGAAGGTGCGAGTCCTGGAAGACACCTTGGACGATCAAATTAGAGTCAGAGGACTTCTCTAAAGTGGCTCTTGGTAACTTCTCACCGTGGACCACCCAAGAATCCTTGGATTGAGTGATCTCCATCAACAACCAGCCTGGCAAGCCAGTGGCCAAGTGGGTCTCCTTGGTAGGGGCACAGCAGCTCCACTCTCAGGGGTGGAGAACCAGTTGCTAGGAGTACCTGCAAAGGCATCGCTGACACCTGCCACGGGGATCAATACATCCTGGGGTAAAGCCTTACCCTGCCCTACGATGGACCACTTTTGAGAGGAGGTCCTTGTAAAGCCGGCACATCTTCTGCCAATGCCTTTCCTCGACCAAGAGCAAGGAAGTGAAGCAGCACCAACAGTGATGCCTCCCAGTCGAGTGGAAAAGTTTATCAAGACCTCAACCATCAACCTAATAAACATCAAGAAAAAGCTTACAGCTGGTCATCGCGGTATACCACGTCTTGTTATGTTCAGTGACAGGAGCTTTAGAGGTTCGACCACTGGTGAAGACCTTTTCCAAGGTGACCTGACTCGTGATACCAACCGGGCTACATCCTCCTGACTGAGGACTGGTAGAACTGGGCTCTAGGAGACAGTCATTGATCTCATCAGACAACTGGTCGACAGGCTTGAGAAAGATCTTGACCACCTGTTCAACCAGAGTTAAGGTCGATAAACTCAATATGGGGTACTGAGGAGCTCTTGACCTACTATTGATCAAGAGAGCCTTGACCAAAGTCAAGCAGTTGGGGGAGTTGTGGAACCAGGAGAATCTTGCCCTCTACCAGTCCCATGACTGGTACAATGACACTTGTGTTTCTTGCTGCAGTGGGCTAGGCTTTCCCCAAAGATCTGACTGGCCAGGCACATCTCATGGAAGCCCTCTGCGAACAACCCACCAACACTGGGAACAGTCAGGAGACATGTTGAGGCTGAGGAAGCGCTCACCACAGCGGCTGTTGCTTCCTAACCCAGCAGCCACTGAGACTTGCTTGCAGCCTCTGGACTGGGTCTTCAGATCTCTCTGAATGCAGGCCCAAGGTAAGCACAAGCTTCTGATCCTCAAGAGATCTCAGAAGCATTGAAAGACATACACTGTACCCAGCCATGTCATGCTGCCTGCTCAGGCAGTACAGCACGTGTCATGCAAATTGGTGGCAGACATTTTTTGGCGGTATCTAAGGCAAAATTTGAATATCTGCTTGCATGGCTCCATTCTTCATTGACAGGACTGAGAATTTAGACAATAAACTAATCACCAAAGAATGATGAAGCCTAAGCAGGAGCTGCTAAGGATGGGACCAGTCTCTTCCAGCAGAAAGCTCTGACATCACGGGGTGGAATCAAGGGATATTCCACCCATATGGTGAGAGGAGCTTAGCTTAAAGACAACCAATAGAAAGCTTATTCAGGTGGAACTGCCAGAGTGTGGGTAGTGAACTGTAATCCACACCCCTAGAAAAGGAATTTTTCAATATTCTGGGAACTGAAGAAGTGCAAGGATCCCCAGCGAGTACTCTGGTGCAAGTGGTCACATAACAGGAGCAAGACCACAAAAGTAGTCAGGAACTACCATCACATCAAATTCCCTGCATGGAGGACAATGTAGAAGGGTCCACAGCAGAGAAACAGAGACCATACCACACCACACAACCACTGCATTAACATTTCTTGACACATCTGTTTATCATAAGGTCACCGCTGATTGATTTTATTTGTTTGTTAATACAATTTTACTACCCAGGATACCAGCAGAGACGCAATAACTTGTTTTCAGTGGGATCCTGATTTTACCCATTTCCACAGCTGGGTGGACTGGAGCATTGGAAGAGGAAGTGACCTGCTCAAGGTCAGAAAGTAAGTGTGTATCTAGTGGGTTTTGAACCTGACGTCTTCTAGTTATCAAGCCAGAGTGGCCTCACCACCAGATCACACCTAAAAATTTAATATAAAATGGCTAAAGTCTAGGACACATTCAAATTTAGAAGCAACTTTGTTAACAGGCATGCTAATCCTACGCTTCCTTGAAGGACTACTGTGAACTTTTTTTTTTTCTTTATATTAATGATAATTCAACCTCAGCTGCCAAAAACCCATTGAAAATCAACTCATAGTTTTGTGTTTGGTGATTATTACAACTGCACAGTTCTACTTGTTAAGCTTTATTCTGTTCACAGAAGTAGACAAAAGCATGAACACCCTCATACAAGAAAATGGTGCATTATTCTCAACAGGAAAGCTTCTGCAGGAGAGACGAGGATAGAAATGCAATACAAAGGAAACTACGGATTGGACAAGTGCGTTGACAGTATCAAGTTATGTTTAATATAAAAACAGTCATGGTGTGACCTGGATGTAAATGGAAAAAAGAAATTACAAGAGCACAGCTAGTTAGTCAAAATGGTAGTGTGGGGCAATGAACAGGGATACCGGGAGAGAAGAGCAGCTGGCAGAAGACAGGCAGGAGTTCTTTTTATAATTAAGCCCCTTCCCATGTTCTTACCTTGATTGAATTAAAGTTAGCCACTGTGTGCACTGCCAAGCGTACAGACTAGATTAAGAAAAAAAAAAACAGCAGTTAAGAATTGACGATTTAGTAATGAGAACCACTACAAAGTACAATTACATAAGAACTTACCATGACAGTAGATCTTCAAGAGAAGCTTTTGCAGCAGATAATTACATGTAGGACTGACGCCACCTAGTGGCAGGATCACGGCAATACTCTTAGCAGTACCCAAGGGGATTGCCCTCCTGACGTCGGCTCCACCTCCGACATCCCATACAGTATATAGGAGGCAATGGTCCCCTCGTGCTCCAGTTCTTGTATGCCGGGAATGGCAGATCTTGGCCGAGCCTTTGTGTGAGACAGAAAAAAACAGTCCTCACCCCCCTCACAAAACAAAAGGAAGTCGGCAGGGCCAATGCAGGTACAGCCTAATCCTCAGGGGAGGGAGGGAAAGTTGTACCTGCTGCAAGAGTTTCTCAAGAAGATCTATTGTTACAGTAAGTTCTTACATAACTACTACAGTATTTTACTTCGAGATGAAGCACTTGCAACACGTAATTACATGTAGAACTGATTTCCAAGCAGTATAAAAACTAAAGACAACTACTTGGGAGGAGGAAAGGGAAAGGCAAGGAGCAGAATGCCAGGGAGAATCCCTCAGGAGATCAAGCCCTGCAAGACCGCAAGGCCAAAACTGGCTCTGCATCTGGAGGCTATATCCAGACTAATGCCAGACAAAAGTATGAATCATGTGCCAGGTAGCTGCTGCACAAATGTCTGCTGCCAATACCCTCTTGAGAGCTGCGAATGACATCGCTATTGCTCTAGCGGAGTGAGCCTTGACCACGCTTGAGAGGGCTTTGCCATGTTTTTAGTAACAGAGTGATACAATTCACCAACCAATGTAAAAACATATGTTTGGTGACCAGGCAGCCTAAGAACCTGAAAGCAAAACAAATAACTGATCGGATTTCCTGACCTCCTTGGTCCTGGACAAACAAAATCGCAGAGCTTGATGAACATCCAGGGTGTGAAGAAGGGCCTCCCCTTTATTAGAATTCGAGTAGTATACAGGGAGCCAAATTGCCTGGTTCAAAGTAAGCTCTGGTACCACCTTTGGTAAGAATTTAGGGATTAGTGTGCAGATCTACCCTCCTATCCATGTGAAAAATCAGGTAAGGCTCCTTACACATGAGCACCTGAAGCTCAGAAATCCTCAGAGCAGAAGTAACAGCAACTTAACGTTTTCCAAGAGAAAATGCAGCTCACAATCCATGGCTGGCTCAAAGGGAGTGAGTGTCAACTTCTCCAACACAAAAAGCAGGTCCCAAGGAGGGACAGGATCCCGGATAGGGGGTCTGATGTGCAAGATGCCTCCAAGAAAGGTTTTGGACACCTCCAATTGAGCCACCAATCTGCCTTGGACAGGGGCGTGGTAGGCAGAAAAAGCAGCCAGGTGTACCTTAATGGAGGTATAACTTAAACCTAACTCCGATAAGGAAAGCAGGTACTCCAGAATTGTGTTGATCGGACAAACCAATGGATACAAATGTCTCACTGTGACCCACAGACAAGTGTTTCCATTTCATAGCACAAGCAGCTCTCATGGAGAGTTTCCTCTTCACCAGAACTTGCGCCACCTTATCAGAAACCCTGAACCTAAGTTAGGCTAGGTCCTGAGGAGTCGGGGCATGCAGGTGGAGGGAACACAGGTTCGGGTGAACCAGGGATCCACTGTCCTGAGAGAGAAGATGGGTTGATGCTGGCAAGGGTACAGGAGGTTCCACCGAAAGACAGTATAGCAAGGGGAACCATATCCGACGAGGCCACAGCAGAGCGATCAGGATCACAGTAGTTTCTTCCAATTGCTCTTTGAGGAGGACCCACTGCAGAAGAAGAAAGGGAGAGAAGGCATAAAGGAACCTCCCTTTCCAAGAGAGGGACAACGCGTCTCACCAAAAAACACCAGGCCCTGGATCTAGCGAGCAGAAACTGGGCAGTTTTGCACTGGATCGAGATGCAAAAAGGTCCAGATCTCGAGTCCCCCACCTGGCGAACAGATCGTTGGCCACGGTTTAAAGGAGGGACCATTCGTGTGCCTGTGACCTTGACCTGTTAAGAGCATCTGCTAATTTGTTCTGCATCCCTGGAACATGAATAGCGGAAATGATCAGTTGATGAGTTGGTGACCCAATCCCAAACTTTCATGGCTTCTCAACAGAGAAGGCAGGAGTGGGTACCTCGTTTGTTGATGTAAAAGACCACCGAAGTGTTGTCCATCTGGACGAAAAGGTGACCCGGAAAGATTAGAGTCCAGCGCCTGTAGCGCATAAAGTACCACTCAACTCGAGGACATTTATGTGTAGACTCTCCTCTGATGGGGGACCAGGAATCTTGTGTCCTGTGATCCCAAGTGCGCACTCCATCCCATATTTGAAGAGTCCGTGGACACTGTCTGCGCAAGGGTTCCCTGCTGAAATGGAACCCCTCCAGGAGCTTCGAGGATGACATCCACCAACGAAGTTCCTGGTGGACCAACTCTGTGACTCTGACCCGCTCATTGAGGTCGTCCCAATTTTGGTCCTACTGGACCTTGAGGGTTCACTGAATCTTTCTCATCCGCAATCTTGCGAAGAGAACGGGAGACTATGGCTGCTGCCATATGGCCTAGCAACTGGAGCAGCAGTCTGGTGGGTACCAGAGAGGCTGAAAAGATGAGGCCGGGTACAGCCCGAATGCGCTCTACCCGATCTGCTGGTAGGAACACTTTCCCTTGAACAGTGTTCAATAATGCCCCTATGAACTGCAGATTTTGAGTGGGAGTCAGAAATGACTTGTTGGTACTTATTGTGACACCCAGACACCGACACAGGGCAAGGGTGTCCCGAATCATTTACCGAAGGTGGTCCCTGGAGGGATCCAGAAGGAGCAAATCATCCAGGTAGGGGAACACAAAGTTTCCTGTCCTGCGTAGTGCTGTGGCGACCACAGGTATGCACTTCGTGAAGACTCTTGGGGCCGAGGAGAGACCAAAGGAAAGGACTCGAAACTAAAAAGTCTTCCTTCTAATCTAAACCTTGGGAACCTTCTGTGCCCACTGGCGATACGGATATGTAGATATGCATCTTGCATATCCATAGACACCAACCAGTCTCCTCCAGAGATAATGGGAAGGAGACTGGGGAGGAAGACCATCCTGAATCTTTTGCAGGAAACCCACAGATTCAGATCACTGAGGTCTAAGATGGGCCGCAAGTCCCCAGTCTTCTTCAGAACCAGGAAGAAGTGGGAATAAAAGCCTGAGTCTTTCTCTGCCGGAGGGATGGGTTCTATGGCCCTTTTAACTAGCAGAGCCCAAATCTCTGCCGTATTTGATCGGTCTCCTCGGGTGGTGGGATTGGGGGTGTTCTGTCCGGGAGAAGTTCTTCGAACTCTATGGAATGCCCATAATCCACAAGCTTGAGGACCCACTGGTAGGAGGTCATGTCTCTCCACGCTGCTGTGTACCGAGAAAAGCGTCCTCCCACCTGTTCTCCTGACGGGATGTCATGGAGAGGAGGGTCGCCTGGATAGTCAGGCGTTTGGAGGAGGGGGAAAGGTGGCTGGGGCTGGTTTCGCCTGTCCGCATCTTTGACGAAGCCTCCCCGCTGAGGCTGTGGCTGAAAGTGGGGTTGCCAAGGCTGGTGTCCCCCTCTGCCACAAAAATGGGACCTACAAAACTGTCCCTATTTCAAGCGGTACACAGACTGCATGGTACGGACAGCCTTACTTTGTCTTGTAACTTGGAGATGATCTTTTCAAGACTCTTCTCCAAAGAGAACGGAGCCTCTAAAGGGGGCGTCCAAAAGGTTCGACTGAGCATCTGGCACGAACCCCAAAACCCGGAGCCAGGAGTGACACCGGAGACAAATACCCATGGCAGCCACCCTTGCAAATGTCCATGAAGTCGTGTATACAGACCTCAACATGCGTACAACGTTGAGCCTGGCTCAGCAATTTTGCAAGCTCTGCCTTTATGGCAGTCGGGCATACCTTGCAGGGTGTTCACTTGTTCCCAGAGGGCGCCTGGAACTGGACCATATGGGTCAGGAAGTTGAGACTCCTGATGCTGCAAGTGGCAGACGTGTACACCTTTCTGCCCAATTAACCCAGCTGCTTAGACTCCCTGTCAGGCGGCTGGGTGCTCAGGTGTTTGGGCCTCTGCAAATGGTCATGAGCTGCTGAAATCACCACCAAATCTGCGGTGGGTTGTTCGCCATAAAGGATAGTCCTTAGGTGCCCGGCAGAGATGATGCGCTTTCTTGTGGACCGCGGAGGATGAATGTGGACTCCGCCAGGTGGCTTGGGTAACATCCTGGAAGGTGTCCACCATAGGTGGGACAATCACGGGCTTGGGGTCCTTTTGGCATAGATATTTTGCCAGCCCCAAGTGCTCCGGGTCAAGGGCCTCCGTGTCCCACCTCATGTTCTCTTGTATGTGGCGCATGACCTCCATAAAACTGGGGTCATCCAGCGGAGATTTTGGTTGATCCTATGTATCCCTTGGCAGAGACTTGACCTCAGAAATGGGAGGAGAGCAGTCCAAGTCAACATATATGTCTGAAGAGGTGGGGGGAGGTGAGTGTCATCTCCTTCGCTTGTGTCTGTGTTGGTCAGGCCAGGCAGAATGGGAGGAGCTCCTAGAACGAGAGTCTGTGCCTGCACTTGTCCGGATGCTTTCTAGGACTGCAAGGTGAACTGGGTCTCCCAGTATCTTCAGTGGGAGGCTGTGGGGGTCTCTATCCTTTGGCAGAGGCTCAGGAACTGAATCAGGCTGAGGAGGGGGAGCAGGGCCTGGTTTGGGGAGCAGTTCCAGTTTCACAGTCTCCCACCAGTGGGAAAAGAGCTCCGTAACCTGGGACATATCTAGCCTGGGAGAGCTAGGAGCAGAGTCAAGCGTCAGTGTCCCAGTACCGGCGTCTGTGGTGGCCGAATGGGTAACGACGATGGGGCCTCGTCTTGAAGGCCATTGTCAGGTTCGGATGTCTGATGGACCGGTGTCTGCTCTACAGACAATGGAATGACATCAGAGCTGGCGCTGGGTTTGGCTGGAGTCGCTGGCATCTGGGTAACCTTAGCTGGCAGCGGCAGGTTGACAGCCCAGAAGTGTCCACCATAGGTGGGACGACCACGAGCTTGAGGTCCTTTTGGCGTATAAATTTTGCCAGCCTCGGGCGCTCCGGGTCAAGGGCCTCTGTGTCCCACCCCATGTTCTTTTGTATGTGGTGCACGACTTCCATAAAACCGGGAACATCCAGCGAAGACCATCGCCTCCTATATACTGGATGGGACGTCGGGGGTGAAACTGACGTCAGGAGGGCGGTGTCCTTAGGTGCTGCTAGAAGAGTTTTGCTGTGATCCTGCCACCAGGTGGCGTCAGTCCTACATGTAATTACCTGCTGCAAGTGCTTCCTCTCAAAGTAAGATCAGTATTTTATATGCAAAAGACAAAAGTGATCAATATGTTTGTGAGGTATGCAATATCTACAACCCTCACTTAAGCAGTAGTCACAGAAAGGGGGCAAGTACACCAGAAAAAACCGAAGGAGTGTTTTGGCAACAAGTATTTGGTAGATTAACAGTTTAAAAACAATTTAGCCTGAGACTGTAATGACATCACATGGATTAAGCTGCTGTGCAATAACTCAGTGGTTTTTATTTTTTTATTTTTATTTAAGCAGAGTAAATAAAATATGTGCACCCTTGTTGTGTTGCATCAGCAGAGCCACGTGAGCAGAGATATAAATCATGTATGGTACACACCGACCTTGACAATTTGACAACGCTGACTGTTTTGTTTAATTCTATGTAACCTTAATTTGTGACTTGTTTTTGTGTGCAACGGATTTTAATACAAGGGACCGCCGTGAAAACGAACTTCCTGTTCAACTGAATTATCCCTGTTCATATTTTTATTAATAAAAATGTTTATTACTAAAACACAAGCTTTACCATCTGAGATCATACAAAATAACACTTGATACAAACAGCATTATATAATGGCAGGGTATTCACTGTGGCAAAGAAAATGAGGGTTACTCGCCTTTCACTGTAGTTCCAGGGCTAGTATATGGTTCACATCCACACTTCTGGGAGTCTCCCTTTAAAAGCTGATTTGCCGAACTGACTTTAAGAGAACCTCCTTCCACCAACAGGGTGGTATATCCCTTGGCTCTGCCCCATGACGTCAGATCTTGCACACTGGAAGCAGGGATCTGTGTGCCACTTGCCAGGGGAGGCTGGGTGAGTTGCATGGATGTGAACCATGCACCGCTCCTAGAACTATGACTGAAGGTGAATAACCCTCATTTCTAGGAACATGAATATGGCTCACTTACCCACACTCTGGCAGACTTCCACCAGTTCGCCAGGAGGCGGTGGCAAGGCACGAGCCCCTATTTGATGAATAGAAATTAGAGAACTAGGGCCCCAAAAGCAGCAACTCTGCAAGATTTTGGGTCGATACTGTAACAGGAGAAGGAGTGTGCAGACTTCCAGATAACACCCTACAGATCTCCATAGCCACAAAGGCAGCGATATGTCTGGTGGAATGAGCCCTAAGCCCTATGGGAGGCTCCCTACCAGTCAACCTAGAGCCGACGTTATGCAGGAAACAATTCACCTGCCAACTGTCCTCTTATCTGTTGGTCTGCCAGGGCAGCTTCAGCATATATTACAAAGAGCTGGTGCAGTCTCACCATAAACTCCAGCTGTGCACTCCCTACAAGAAGAGCTCGCCCATCGTGGGTCCAAAGTATCGAGCCTACGGTCGGCCACCAAAGACGAGTTGGTTAATCAGCTGATCAACGTGAAACTTCGATACCATTTTTTTTTATTTTAATAGTTTGATCTTTTATTCTGTAAATAAATTCATTATCTTTACAGGCAGCGGTACATTTAAAAAAATAAGGAAATAATAGCATTTGATTACATCACAGGGCAGAGCATACAAGCATTAATTAATACAGTACAAGATCTTAAAATAATAAGATGATGCATCAATTTCCAGGAACTTCATTAATACCAAGTTTAAAGACTGAAACATTAAGCTACGTTAATTACAAATGGCAAAACGTGATGGGTTCCTCCACTCTCCCCCCCAAAAAATTTTTGTTTAATCTCAAGGAATGATCTTTATGCTCCTCAAGCCAATGCCCAGGGGAAACAGGCAGGAAGTAACCAATGCTCTTTAATTATTAACCTCCTAAGGAGCAAAGTCCTCCCAGTTCAAAGGAAGTTAATTTTTGCCATCTAACAATCGAATTTCTGTATACTGTCTTTCATTCTGGCAGAGTGTCGCTCGAGGGCATACATCTCCCTGGCAGAAGTTAGCCAAGATTCTTTGGTGGGTATTTTATTTGTAAACCAGAGTCTGGTTATTGATTTATGAGCTGCTATTATAATTTTGGTATTTGTTTTAAAGAGGTCTTATCTAGTCTTAAACCTACGGGTTTGATAAAGGTCATTATGAAAGTAGGGGGTGAATAAGTCCCCAGTATTATAGATTGCCCTTAGCTCCTCGAGAATCTCCTTCCAAAAATTAGACGACATTGAACATGACCAAAGAATATGATTGACTTGCACTTTCTTCCCCACAACCCCTCCAAAACTTTTCTTCCCCCAGTTCTCCCATACTAGCCAGCAAAGCTCGAGTTCAAAAGAAACAAGACCCGAGCTTCCAGGTGTATTCCTGCCAATATGGTGAGGAGAAGGTTTTCCATACTGGTAATGCAGACTCGCACCAAGCCTGCTCTGAGAATACCACGTCCGGTTCCTGCTCCCATCAAATTCTAATTGTGTTTGTTAAGTCTCCCTGTCTTTCCATTTCAGGCCTTGTACATTTTACTAATTAAGTGGTCTGAGGTTGTACCTCTAATACGAGCTTGGATTAGCTGTAGACTTAGAGGGGGGGTTCTCCACTAGTGTCACCAATGACTGTTCATATGGTTGAAGATAAGCTTTAAGATGTAGATACGAGAAAATATTTAAGAGGAAGTTTGTATTCCCTCTGTAGGGAAACAAAGGGGAGGAGCCCAGTACTACCCACTAACTGATAAAATAAATTCCAAATCTCTGCCATTGGGCTATATATGTACCCAGTGGACCCAATGTAAAATTTCTGTTGTATCGTAGGGTTCCCAATAAAAATTTTTCTGAAAATGTTAAATAGCCATTACTAATTTTAAGCCTTACCTTTAGAGGTTCTCTGGTGAATTTTGGGAACTGTGTCACTCTCTGGCAAGTAGGTGGGGTCCCAAACAGGAGCTCTTGGTAATTGTATAGATCACCCCAAGCTGCTTCCAGTGAGCATCATATCATTTGTTTATTCAATTTAACACCACTTTTTACTGAGCTGCCATTGCATATTTTCTAATATCAGGAGGTTCGTCCACCTTTTTTCTGGTCAAAAGGAGACAGAATATCTTATTCTAGGTGATTTCCCAATATAAAACGTGATATTCTGTCCCAAGTCTGGAAGTATAATTTGGTTGGGAAAAAGGTAATGTCTGAAGAAAAAAACAATAAGGGAATATATTTTGCTTGATTGTGTCTTTTATTTAAAAAGCTCAAGGGAAGACGAGATCAGCGTGACAGATCTGCTGCTAATTTTAGAGTAAGGGGTTCCAAATTAAATAATTCTGTATGGACTGGGTTTCTTGCGAGTTTTATTCCTAAATACCTCATCTCTTGTCTGAACCACTTAAAGGGGCAAGCTTTTTTAAAATGAGTGAGTGGGGTGTAATTATATGATAACACCTCTGTTTTAGTTTTATTTATTTTATATCCAGCCATTTTACCAAATATTTGTAACTGTCTCCAAACTTCTGGAACTGATTGTTCGGGCTCAGTGGGAGTTAAAAGGACATCATCAACGAAGAAGGATATTTTTTGTCTCTGACCCCCCACTGGCAGACCCTCAACCCCCCATGCAGATCTAACAGCAACAGCCAAGGGTTCAAGCTACAAGGCGAATAACATTGGTGACACTGGGCAACCCGGAGAAGTACCCCTAGACATCTGAAATATCTGACAAGGCCCCATCCACCTTAACGTTCGCTTTAGGGGAGGTGTAAATATTTCGTAGCTGCTTAATGAATTGCTCAAGGAATCCAAATTGCCCCAAGGTCTGCGAGAGGAATGGCCAGCTCACCTAGTCAAATGCTTTTCAGCATCTAGCCCCAGAAGTACTAACGAAATTTGTCTTTCTATGGCAAAATCTGTTACGTACGTCTAATGGCGTCGTGCGCCTGTCCACCCTTGATGAATACCACTTGATCAGGGTCGATAATTTTTAGTAACAGGTGGTCTATTCTGGAGGCCCCAGCTGACATGAACAATTTGTAGTCATAATTTAACATTGAAATGGGGCGGTAGGAAGAAGGATACTTAGGATCTTTCTGAGGTTTGGGTATTGCTGATATGGTGGCATGCTGCCAAGTTGGGGGGGGGGGGGAGGCATCTCCCTCCTGAACCACATGCAAAGCTGGAAGCAGCACTGGGAAGAGGAGGTTCTTAAATTTGGAATAAAATTCAAAAGGATATCAGTCTGGGCCTGGAGCCTGGGTCTTAGCATTTTTAAGGATTTGAGACTATTCACCCTCTCCAACTGGTGCCAGTAGGGACTCAGCCTGCTGTGGGGTAATACGTGGTATCGATAAGCTTTGCAGATAGGTTTTAATGGTATCCAATGGTATTTCCTCTTCTTTAGTATATAAAACATGGTAAAATTGTTGCAGAATAGGTCTTATTTCCAGGGGTTTCTTTGCTAGTCTCCCTGATTTAGGGTCTACCATGTTGATTATGTTCGCTCTGGATCTCTGTTCTTAATTTTCTTGCTAGGTTTCTTGAGGCACTTGGTCCCCCCTCATGTTGTTTTAACTTTAAATAAAATATTTTTTTCTCTCAAAGGTCTGGTCTCATCTTCTGGAGTTTTTGCTTTACTATTCTAAGGCGTTGTCAAATTATGGAATCATTTTGGTCTGGCCAATTCTGCAAATGTATTAATTCTTCTTGCAGATCTTTATGTTTTTTCTTCCTTTTTTTTATTTGCAGAAAATCGTACAATTTGCCCCCTTGGAACCACTTTTAAAGTGTCCCACAAAATTACGGGAGAAAGCTCCTGCTGTGTATTGTTTTGTTTAATTCTGGGCACAGCCTCTTGGACCATTTCTAAAAACTCAATCTCTCAGGTGGGCAAGGTACAGATGCCAATTGGTTGGCTTATATTGTGCCATGTCCATCTTAATGTACAGGGGGGCTTGATCTGAGAGAAAGGTGGCACCATGCCATAGGTCACAAATGGCATCCAAGTGTTCCACCGTTGAGATGAAGTAATCCAGGCATGCCCCAGTCCCCACATGTGGAACTCAGTGGGTGTACCCTCTAGCTTTGGGAAGAAGTGCCTCCAAGTGTCCACAAGACCTAGTGAGGTAATGGTTTATTTCACATATTTTCATAGGGTGTTGGTTCTATGGGCCAGTGGGGCGGCAGAGTCCACAGTAGGGTTTAAGGTAATATTCAAATCACCCCCCAGGATCAGCTGTCCCTCCATCAGGGACATCAAGTCTGTAATGAATTTTGTTGCTAATGGTTTTCTTGACTCTGGTGGAAAGTACACAGACGCCTGGGTTAGATTCAGCGTGCCAGTCACTACGGCATAGCGCCCCTCCAGGTCATTAATCTCTGTTTTTCAAATTGGATTTCCTGGGAGAGCAGGATCATTACCCCTCTTCTTTTCCCACCTTTGTAGGCTGACTCCGCCACAACACTGTACCCAAAACATTGACATTTTTTATGTTCGTCAGAGGACATGTGTGTTTCCTGTAATAAAAATATCCCTGGTCTTTCTTTTCTAAACAACTGAAATAGGCGGGAACGTTTAATCAGGTTTCCTATCCATTTACATATAGGGACAGTATTAAAGATGATGTAGCCATTTTCATTCTCAGTTAGACCCTGAATGAATGTATCCCGTTTGTAGGAACTGTTGTATGTCTCTTCCCCTCCCTGCTCGTGACATATCTCCCCTAAGTACCACATTATTATACATTCAATTATCATGTTGATAATCCCCCGACAAAACAATATATGATGGCTGCCTGTTTTGATAAATAGAAACCATAACTCCATCCAAGTGTTTAAAACTACACATGGATCTAATAAGCTCAGTCCACAACCGAGAACCTTTAGCTTTATGCAGATCTGGTGCTGATTAGCTCTGATGTTTGCTATTAAAGCTGCTAGGCCTGCTGAAATAGTCAGATGCCAACACAGAATCAACAGTATTATATCAACTGTATATACTTTATCCAACATGTCTCTAAACAAATTTAAGCAAATACACAACTCCCAAGGTAGGGAAAGGATATATACTTTTCCTGCTATGGGGCAGTTTAATTCACCCTGTGAGGGAGTCTCAAGGCAACGCCAAGGGCCCCGAACGCCACCATTTTCCTGGTTCTTAGTGGCGCAAATGGTCACACTGGAAATATAAATGAGGAGCTAGAACCACCAGGAAATAGTCCCCAGCTGCCTCATCCCCAGATGGGCGTTTGGGATACGCCAACCAGACTGGGTGCAATTCTGATCAAACGGGGGTCAGGTGGGCATGTTGCGCTGTAAAATCTTTAATAAATCATGCCTCTGATCCTGGGCAACTATCTGATATGATACTGATAGAGGAGGGTCCATCTAATGATTTCGGGCGGGGGAAGAGTAATAAATGGGTATTTTCTGGTTTCTGTCTGGTTTTCAGTGCTTCTTCCCTTAGATATATTCCAGAATACTGAAGGACCTCTGTTGCCCACACATCCCCACCACACATCTAGGCATACCCCCTGAGAGCAGAGCTGCCTCTGCCTCAGTTAAGCTTCTAGTACCCTTATTTAGTTTCTGCACTTTTCCTCTCACCACTCATGCCGATGCATGTCTTTGGAATCATTGCAAAAGCTTTAGTCTCTTGACTGTCTACTTCTGGAATTGTAATCTCTTGCAGTGTCCCAAACTGCATCGCACAGGTTCTGTTCATTTTTCCTAGCTGTGGGTTTGTCCTGAGGTAGTTGAGCAAGTTCTTTAATTTGAAGTATTTTTATGGCTTCCTCTGGTGTTTCAAACATCTGGGATCCTTCTGGAAACATGATGGTTAGTCACGCTGGATATGGAGTAGTAAATTTAAGTTGCTGTTGCTTTAAGAGGCAAAGAATCAGCGCATAGGCCCTGCGTTTAGCTGAAACAGATGGGGAGTAAATCATTATCTAAGTAGATAAGTTTATTTTTATATTTAATGTCCTGCATTCTCCAAGCTCTGGTAAGCATGGTTTGGTTTGTGGCAAAATTTAGGAACTTCATAATTATGGAACAGGGTCTTTTATCAGGCTGTGCCGGTTTCGACGACAGGGCCCTATGCACTCGCTCCATTTCAAATCTGAATGCTGGATCTAGCTGGAACAAGTCACAAAGCAGCTCTTCTACAAAAGATCCTTCCCTTCCTCATCCTCTGGAATCCCATGTATTCTTAGATTATTTCTGCGCAATACATTTTCCAGGTCCTCACACTTCTCTCTCAGAGTGTGCTGTTCACCTAGTAAGTGTACAGCCATCTGTTCCAGCCTATCGGTCCAAACATCTATTTCTGTATGCTGTGCTTCTACTTCTGTAACTCTGGCAGTTAGTTTACTTATTTCTGTGGTTAATTCTGTTCGAAAAGTACGAACCTCAGTCCAGAACTCCTGTAGTTCTGTTAGAATGGTGGTGTTGCTGGGTTGTTGAACCGTGGCCGTTTGAAGCCGCCATGTCTGGTAGATGCAGTGCTGTGCTTACTGAGTGGTGAGCTAATCTTGTAGAATCCTTCTTTCTGGGGGTACAAGTGCTACATTTTTTGCCTCCCATTCAATGCTGTGGCTCTCCCAGGTAATTTCTTTTACTTATTTTATGATTTTAAGTATGGGAGAGTCTGCTATTTGTCCAGGATCCGAGGAGTTGCCTTTTACCCTTGCATCCCGGTCGGTGAAGTCACCAGAAGTCAACTTCGATACCATCTTCGAGAGGAACTGCAGGTCGGGATGAAGGACATCCCCATCCTTGTAGAAGACCAGGTACAGAGACTTTACCAAAGCCCCTGAAGCTCAGTGATCCTTCTGGCAGGGGTGACTGCCACCAACAAAGCAGTTTTCCACAAGTGTGACATCTCAACTGTGCATAGGCTTGAGAGGCTAGCCCATGAGCATTGCCAGAACCAGCAATAAGTGCCAAGGTGGTGGTGGTTGTTCATGCACTGGCAGGTTCAAGTGCTCTAGGTCTTTGGAAAAAGTGCCCAAAACCTTCTCCTGTGCCACCGTCAGTATACCAAACCATGCCCGGTATGCACAGATGGCTACCAGGTGCATCTTGAGGGTTGTCAATCTCAATCCCAGCTGGGAGAGGGACTAAATGTCCTCCAGAATGCTAGCCAAGGGGCAGGCAAGTTGGTCAAGTTCCTTACCCAGGCACCAGATAGAGACTCTTCCAGTTAAAGACACAGCAAAGGCAAATGAATTCCTTTTGGGATGCCTGCACAACATGGAGCACATCTCACAAAAGTTCCAAAGTTTGGAACTATAGCCACCCAGGAACCAGGATAAGAGGTGCCGGGACTGAAGATCCCAGTGCAGGATCTTCTTTGATGACAAGACAGAAGATCAGAGTGCAGAGGCAACTGCCATGGAGGGCTGCTGCTGAGGCTGAGGAGATCAGGGTACCAAAACTGGCAAGCCAGACCGGGGCTATGAGGATCATCCGCACCTTGATCATCACCTGCATACTTGTGGATGGTGCCCGGCAGGATGACGGATGCTGCCAAAGTTCCAAGGCCAGTCCCAAAATGGCCTCAGCCACAGGAAGGGCAACCCCTAGGAAACGGTCCTTGTCCAGTAGATCAGTAAACAGATTATTTGGCCCACATCTAGTCTGAGGATTCCTTATAAACTGCTCTCGACCACTTGCCACCAAGAACCACCCTGGTATCCTCAGCCTGGGTGATTTCCACCAAGAGCTGGCCTGGCAAGCCAGCCGCTGAGCAAGACTCCTTGGTCGGGGCCTTGAACAGGGGAAGCACAGGAGGTGGCTCCACACAAAGGACAGAGCGGTAGACAGAGAGGATGGTTATGAAGCACAGACCAGCACTGAAAAACCGGTGTAAGCCACTGGACTGAAGGTCCAGGGGGCAGAGCCCAAACTCTCCCCTCATCTTGGCCCACTGTTGCCAGAGGAGGTTCTCGTAGCAATGCGTAAACCACAATAAATGGAAATTACGTACCTACTGTAATTCTTGATCTTCTTGGACAAAGTCTCTACCACTCATTCACGCTGATGGGAGTACACCGGAGGTGCTAGGACCCAGCAGGAGTAAAACTTTTTCATGAGGGCCAGTGCCAAGATGGAGCTGCGACGAAGCGGCACTATGAGCCAGGCTCGTGCAGTATAGACTGCCTGGCGTCGAGCCCCCTTCAACTGCCTCAGTATCTTTTTTTTCCTCGAAGAGATGCAATGTGACTAACCTAAAAATCGGACTTAAGATAGTCAGAATGACCTCTGTAAGAAGGGTCAAAAACAAAATCTTCACAGTCCAACCACTGAGGGAGTGAAGACCAGAAACAGAAGTGAGCTCGGGGGATGGTGGGTGGACATGTGAATGAGTGGTGGAGACTTCGTCCAAGAAGATCAAGAATTACAGTAGGTACGTAATTTCCATATCTTCCTGGACATAAAGTCTCCACCACTCATTCACACTGATGGGAGAGTACAGAGCTAAATAATCCACTGAGATGGGTGGCAGGAGAGAGAGGAGCTCATGTTTTAGGACAGAAATCAGTTAAGGATTGTCCTGCCAAATGACTGATGTCGTCTGGCATGGACATCCAAGGCACAGTGCTTAACAGTATGCATGGAGCTCCAGGTAGCTGCATTGCAAATATCTGCAATGGGGACATTACCAATTTCTGCCAGAGATGCTGCGACTGTTCTGGTAGAGTGAGTGTACACTCTACCTTCCAGCTTGACCTGTGCCATGGAATAGAACTGGCGAAGGCATGCCACCAGCCATGCTGAAATGCACCTGACAGCAACAGGATGACCCAGCCGGGTTGTGCTGAAGGAAACAAATAAATAGTTGTTGAGCCTTGCAAATTTCCTTTGCTCTATCCAGATAGAACCGCAAATACAGGTTACTCCCCTGTAACAGGAGTTCTAGGAATGGTATATGTCGTTCATCCACACTTATTGGCAGGTTCCTTGCCGCTTTAAATCTTTCTGGAAGGTTTTCAAGCTGGCTCCTCCCACCCACCCGGGTGGTAAAACTCTCGGCTCCACCCCATGACGCCAGATCTAGCCCGCTGAAGCCACACAGCATCAAGCCGGGAGGTCGGGTGGTCGTCAGGATGAAAACATACACCATTCCTAGAACTCCTGTTACAGGTGAGTAAAGTACAGTTACGTAAGAACTTACCGTAACAGCAGATCTTCGAGAACAGCTCTTGCAGCAGGTTACACCATTAGCACTGAAGCCGGCAGGCGTCAGGACCCCACGGAAAAATTCTAGCTAGCTATCTTCAGCGGGACCTTCCCGACGCCGGTTCCCGCCTCCGACGCCAGGCAGAGTACACATAAGGGGCTGGTCCCGCACCAGATTCTGCTTCTCTGCCGGAGACTTCCGGCCGCAGGATGACATCAGAATGGGAGACCGAGATCCACCGTCAGAAGACAATAAGGGAATAAATCCTCGTTAGAAAAGGCTTAAGCCATGCCTCCTCCAAGGGGAAGGTGGGGGAGGTAATTGCTGCAAGAGCTGTTCTCGAAGATCTACTGTTACAGTAAGTTCTTATGTAACTGTACTATCTTACTCGAGATACAGCTCTTGCAGCAGGTTACACCATTAGACTGATTCCCAAGCAACAGCGCCTGTAAACGCTCAGGGAGGAGGAAATTCAAAGAATGTTCCAGGCCTCCAAATCTAGGACAGGAGACCCTGCAGCACTGCTGGACGAAGCCTGCTCTTCGCCTTGAAGCGATGTCCAGGCTATAATGCCTGATAAAGGTATGAACAGAACTCCAAGTGGCAGCAGCACAAATCGCAGAGGTGGAGACGCTCAAGAGCTGCAAAGGAAGTGGCCACACCCTAGTGAAATGTCCCCGACTGCTCCAGGGAGGGCTTTCCTTGATATCATAACAGTATGATATGCACTGGACAAGCCAGCAGACAGGAACTGTTTGGAAACTGGATGGTCCATCATCCTTTCAGAAAAGGAACTAAGAGTTGTTCAAGAACGCCGCTTAGTTCTGCTCAGGTAGTATCTTAAGCTGCGTGAACATCCAGGGTGTGAAGCATCGCCTCCTCTGTTGGAATAATTAGGAAAATAAACCGTAGGTCAATATCCTGATTGAGAGTGAGTGTGGAAACCACCTTAGGCAAGAATTTGGGATTCGTCCTCAGGAAAATGCTGTCCTTGTGGAAAACTAAATAAGGCTCTTTGCACATGAGAGCCTGAAGCTCAGAAACTCTTCTCGCTGATGTAACAGCAACAAAAAATAACGTTTTCCACGAGAGAAAACGCAGCTCGCAATCCGCGGCAGGTTCAAAGGGGGAGCGTGAGTTGCTCCAGGATAAAGAGCAAATCCCATGGAGGCACCGGGTTCTTAATGGGCGGCCTAAGGTGCAACACCCCTCTCAAAAATTCACGACAGGCGTCTAGCTGTGCCACTGTGCGCTGACCTACTGGGAGGTGAAAGGCTGAAATGGCACAGAGGTGCACTTTAATAGAGGAGTAGGCGAGGCCCGAACGAAAAAGGGAAAGCAGGTAGTCTAACACCTCTTTTACTGGACAACCTAAAGGGGAAAAGCCGCGTGCTTAAGATCACAAACAGAAGCGGCGCATTTCATGGCATACGCATGCATTGTCGCTTTCTGGCTGCAGCAAGAATATCCGCAACTCTCTGCGAGACCCCGTGAGTAGAGATGGCTATGTCTCTAGGAGCCATGCATGCAGGTTCAGAGAGCGAAGTCCGGATGGACCAGCGAACCTTCTCCTGAGACAATAGGTGGGAGGTGAATGGCAACGGGAGCGGAGGTTCCCGGACAGCTGAATTAGCAAGGGAACCAGATCTGTCTGGGCCAGAACGGGCCACTAGGATCATTGATGCATGCTCCTCGCGCAGTTTGAGAAGAACTCTCTGATCAACGGAAGGGAGGGAAAGCGTGAGGAATATGTCCACCCAGGAGAGGGACAACGCTCCTCACCAGAAAACACCAGGCCCTGGATCTAGCAAGCAAAATTACGCAGTTTTATGCTGGATGGGGAGGACACAAGTCCAAATCTGGGTTCCCATCGAAGAAACAGATCCTCTGCTACCTCTTGAAGTTCCCACTCGTGGACTCTGGCCTGGGAGCGACTCAGGCCATCTGCAATTGTGTTGTCCACCCCGGGAACATGTACTGTGATCAGGTTCGCGCTGTGTCTGATTACCCAATCCCACACTCTCATGGCTTCCCTGCAAAGGGGATAAGAGTGTGTGCCTCCTTGTTTGTTGAGGTAATACATCACCGCCGTGTTGTCTGTCTGAAGCAGGAAAGTGCTCAGGGATCTCTGACTGAAATACCTGCAGGGCATAAAGGACCGCCTCATCTCTAGGATGTTGATATGAAGATGGGCCTCCAAAGGCGTCCCACATACCCTGAGACTTCACCCCGTCCAGGTGTGCACCCCACCCTAGACCTGAGGCATCTGTATTGAGGATTACCTCCGGGGAAGGTGCTACGAACGAGACACCCACAGAGAGTGTCCCTGGGTCTAGCCACCACTGCCAGTCTCGAATCGCGGTGTTCGTGATTCTGACCGATGCTGCAAGTGGTCTTGCCTTTGGTCCCATTGCACCTTGAGCATCCACTGAGTTACCCGCATGTGGAGCCTTGCGAAAGGGACAGTAGGAATGGCCGCAGCCATGTGTCCGAGCAGTCAGGGACCGACCTGGCTGGGGCAGTCTTGATCGATGAAAGCTCCCTGATGAGGGATCTGATGCGCTCCGCTCTGTCGCCTGGAAGAAATGCTCTTCCCTGAACAGTGTCCAGTACTGCTCCTATGAACTGCAGCTTCTGCGACGGTACCAGGAGGGACTTCTCGTGGTTGATCAGGATACCTAGAGAGCGAACAGGTCCTGGGTGTCCTGGATCGCCGTAACAACGCCTCTGGAGGCGCCATGAGAAGCCAATCGTCCAGGTACGGGACACTAATGGCCCTGTCTCTTAGAGACGGCGCCATGACTGCCATGCATTTGGTAAAGACCCTGGGTGCCGATGACAGCCCGAATGGAAGAGCTCGAACTGAAAGTGATGGCCGAGAAACTCAAGCACAGGAACCTCTTGTGCGCTTGAGCTATGGGGATGTGCAGGTAAGCGTCTGCATATCTAGAGACGCTAAAAGCGCCCTGCTTCAGCATGGGGATAAGACCTGGAAGGGTCACCAAGCTGAAACTTTGTAGACGACTCGACAAATTGAGGTCACTGAGGTCCAGAATCGGACGGAGGTCCCCTGTTTTCTTTGGAACCAGGAAGAAGAGAGAATAGTACCCGTGTCCTCTCTGGTTCTCTGGGACGTACTGTATCGCTCCCTTTTGCAGGAGCGTGAGTACTTCTTGTCTGATCAATAACTTGTGCTGACCCGAGTACCGGGAGAGCAAAGGAGGCCTCAAGGGTGGCTTTCCCACAAATTCTATAAAGTGGCCTCTTGCGACCAACTGTAGAACCCACCTGTCTGTGGATATAGTCTGCCATCATGGCAGGAAATTCGCAATGCAACCCCCGACCATGACGTCCCGTTGATCCTGAGGGGCGGGGGCCGGGAAGGAGTTAGGCTGTGGCGGCTGAGGGTCCCGCTAGCTGGACCAGCTTAGGAGTACGCTGGCCTCGGCCTGCAGGTTGTTTCCCCTGGGCTCTGCGAAAACCGGAGCCCTCTGTTGTGGAACGAGCGGGACTGTCTCTGCTACCTCATCCACTAAATCTGGCTTTGGTTCCTAGGAAGGAACTAAGCTTGGGTCGGTACATGGCCTGGACCGACCTCACCGCCTTCCCGGCCTCTTGGAGTCTGGTAATGATCTTCTCAGAGGGTTTACCAAACAGAACTTCTCCCTCGAATGGAGCGTCCAGGATGTTTTTCTGGACGTCCGAGGTAAAACTGGAGACACGGAGCCAAGAGTGTCTCCAGAGGCACACGCCTGAAGCTGCTGCTCTGGCCGAGGAGTCCGCAGAGTCGTATGCGGCTCGTAGTACCTGGGTTCCCATCACTGATCTCCGCACGGAGGAGCTGGAAGCATCTCCTCCTTCTGCTCACCTTCCAGCAGTTTCTCAGCCGCTTCCAGACCCTGTTCCCACAGGGCATTTTGGAATTGCACCATGTGGGTTAAATAATTCAAGGATCTGATGGTGCATGTAGCGGAAGCATACATGCGCCGACCCATGGAGTCCAACTGCTTGGACTCTGGGTCAGGTGGCAGGGTGCTCAGATGTTGCGGTCTCTGGGACCGGTCATGAGAGGCTGTGACGACCAGAGAATCGGCCTGAGGGTGCTGAGCCAAGTACTGGTCTTCTCTTGGAGCCTTGTACAGGCGGTCAGCCTTCTTCGGCATCGCCGGGAGCGAATGTGGACGCTTCCACGCTGTCTTGGTGACGTCCACGAACGTTCAACAAGGGTGGCACCACCACATGCTTGGGGTCCTTCTGCCGAAGATACTTTGCAAGGCGCAGCCTTTCCGGGTCCAACTCTTCCGCATCCCATCCCATGTTCTCCTGGATGTGTCTCATAATATCCGAGAACGAAGGGTCATCTGGAGGAGACTTCGGTAGCTCATATGGGTCCGGTGAAGGGACGGAGAGGGGAGATGGGGATCTCGATGACGAGAAGTCCGATCCAGTGTCCTCTGTCAAAGGCGAGCGTCGTCGTCTGGGTCTCTTGGGACTGGGTGACCCAGAAGAGGATCTGGACAGAGGTCTCCTTTCTGATCTCCCCCTTGGAGGGGTCCTAGGCTCCCGGGGAGGAGGTAACCGGCCTGCAGACCCAGATGGAGAAGGGGGCGCAGGAACCGGAGGGACAACCGGTGTAGGAGGAGGAGGAGGAGGAAGCAGAGGTGGCGTGGGAACCATGTCCTTTTTGACGGTATCCCACCAGAAAGTGAACAGCTTCTTCACCTCTGAAAAGGAAAATCCCGACGACGGCCAGGGTGCCAGTGGACGGTCGTCGGGTCCCGGCGTCGGCTCCGCAGGGGGCTCGGGTGTAGGCGAAGGTGCCCTGGGAGCCTCAACAGGATCGGGGTCGCCCGTCTGGTCTTCGGGCTGAGTTAACTCCTCCTCAGTGATGGTCTCCTGACCGACGTCAGTCGGAGGCGTCGGGGTCCTCTTCTCAGTAGGAGCGGGCGCCGGTCTCCCTACCGGCATCCGATGATGAGTGCCTGGCCGGCGACGGTCCCTTGGCTGACGACGGCTCTGGGAATCTATGGCGAGAGGCCGACGACGGATGAACCGGCGTCGGGTCCCGCGTGTTTTTGAGCGAGGTAAGCTCCTTGGTCTTCCTGTGGAGTGGCGGAAGGGAGGCAGACCTGACGTCGGGTTCAGGATGGCGGGAACCCGACCTATGGTGATGGTGGCGATCCCCCAACTTAGCCAGGGCCTTGGAGGACGAGGAAGGCCTGGGAGTCTTGGCCTGAGAAGAGGCAGAAGATTTGCTCACCGCAGCGGGAGGAGGCTGAGAGCTAGCCCGGGAAGGAGAGCGGTCGGACCTGGAGCCAGAGCTGCGGGAATCAGAGGCCCTAGATGGGGACCTGGAAGGGGCCTTCTCCTTATGTGTCTCTGTATGCTTACAGGCCTTCTGCGAAGAATCCCCCTTAGAAGCCATGGTCTTAAGGCGCTATTCTAACAAAAAAGCCTGGAGGGCCTTCTGGCGTCGGATCCGGGTTCTGCTATTGAAGCCCTGGCAAAAGAAGCAGGACCGTGTGTCGTGGTCTGGGCCCAGGCACAGGACACAGGCCGAGTGCGGATCCTTGAATGGGATCTGCTTCCCACAGGCGCACTTAGAGGAGTGACCGAAGGTCGGAGAGGAAATCAGAAAAGACTGATCCAAAGAACTAATTCCTATAGGAAAACACTTAACCACGCGTAGCGCGCTAGAAACCGAATCAAGGGGTTCGGACATGCAAGTCAACGGGGGAAAGAACTGAGGAATCTAGGCGGACCATCCTTATGTACTATTTTTCCGACGCCGGAGGCGCGACTCTATGTCGGGGGCGGTCCCCGCTGAAGATATCTAGCTAGAATTTTTCCGTGGAGTCCTGACGCCTGCCGGCTTCAGTCCTAATGGTGTAACCTGCTACAAGAGCTGTATTTCGAAGTAAGATCCTGTATTTCTAGGAACATGGATATGTTGTTCAATCCACACTTATTGGCAGACTCCTAGCAGTTCTCTGGGAGGAGAGAGGCAAGGCGCACACCCGATACATACTTGGGGAAAAAGAGACTGGAGAACTGAGGCCCCAAAACCAGCATCCCAGCGTGACTCAAGGTCGATGTGGTAGTGGGTAATAAAGGTATGTGCCGACTTCCAGGTAGCAGCCCTGCAGATATCCTGGATAGGGACATCCCTGGAAGCAGCTACCGATGCAGCGGTATGGTGGGTAGAATGAGCTCTTATCCCTCTGGGAGGCTCCATGCCCGCCAACCTATAGCAGAGCTCTATGCAGGAGGTGACCCACCTGCTTATCGTCCACTTGGCTGCAGGTCTGCCAGGTGCGGCTTCAGCGTAGGTGACAAACAGCTGGCGAACCTCTCCCCGAACTTCAGCCATCCGCTCCTTATAATAAGCGAGCGCTCATCTAGGGTCCAAAGTATGGAGCCTATATTCGGCCTCCGAGGTGTGATTGGGGTAGAACACCGGCAGAGTCAACACCTGGTTAAGGTGAAACTCCGACACCACCTTCGGAAGGAATTTCGGGTGGGGGCGCAGGACAACCTTGTCCCTGTGGAAGACCAGATAAGGAGACTCGATGGAAAGCGCCTGGAGCTCTCCCATCCTTCTGGCTGACGTGATAGCCACCAAGAAGGCGGTCTTCCACGACAGGTGTGAAATATCGCACCTGTGCATTGGTTCGAATGGCTTGCCCATGAGCTTGGCCAATACCAGCAGTAGATCCCACGGAGGTGGAGGTTCTCGCACCGGAGGGGAAATGTGGTCAAGGCCTTTGAAAAAGCGCCGACCACCTTCTCCTGCACCACCGACTGCTTCCCCAGCCCGTAAGCAGAGATGGCTGCCAGGTGCACCTTAAGGGTCATCGATCAAGCCCTTGCTGAGAAAGGGACCACAGGTAGTCCAGAATGCTTGCTAAGGACAGGCGGAAGGGTCCAAGCCCTTCCCCTGACACCAAATGGAGAATCTCTTCCATTTGAAGGCGAGCATTTCCTGGTCGGCTCTATGGGATGCCTCAACGACGTTGAGGACCTCGCCAGAAAGACCCAAGGCCTGGAACTTAGCCAGGAACCAGGCCGTCAGGTGCAGGGATTGAAGGTCCGGATGGAATACCTTCCCTGGCTGACTGAGATCAGGTCCGGGCGGGCTGGAAGCCTCGAGCCTGGAGCGTGACTGGGAGATCTGATACCAGAACTGGCGGGCCAGTCTGGGGCTACCAGAATCACCTGCGCCTTGTCCCTCCTCGCCTTGAGAAGCACCTTGTGGATCAAGGGAAATGGAGAAAGGCGAGAAGAGGCCCGGGGTCCACGGCCTCAGAAGGCATCCCTGCAGCGAGCCCTGCTGAGGGGGCGGGCATGGAACAGACTCAGCTTCAGATTCTCCTGAGGCAAACAGGTCCACCTGAGGCGCGCCCCAGTGGGAGAACAGGTCTTGTACTACCTCCGGCAGGAGAGACCACTCGTGAGACGCAGCCCCTATCCGGCTTAGGGCATCGGCCAGGGTGTTGGAGGCTCCTGCCACGTGAATGGCTAGGAGATCCGCCTCCAGGCTGCGCACGAGGGACCATATGCGGAGAGCTTCCTTGCATAACAGCATGGAGCGCGTCCCGCCCTGGCAGTTCAGATAGTACATGGTCGTGGTATTGTCCGTCTGGACCTGAACCACTTGACCCCGTAGAAACGGAGCGAAGGCGGTGAGAGCTAGACGGACCGCTCGGAGCTCCAGCAGGTTGATATGGCATCGGGACTCCCGAGGGGACCAGAGGCCGTGCGCTCGGTGTTCCCCCAGATGGGCACCCCAACCCATCAGAGATGCATCGGTCGATAGAGAGACCGTAGGCTCGGGGCGGACGAACGGGATGCCCTCCTGCAGATATGCCGGAACGATCCACCATTGGAGAGCGTTCCACATCTCCTGGGTCACTGTCACGGGCTGCTCCAACGGATCGCAGCGTCGTGACCACTGGCTGGCCAGTCCCCATTGAAGGGGACGCATGTACCAACGGGCCCAACGGACCACGCTGGTGCAGGCCGCCATGAGGCCCAGGAGGCGCAGGAATGTCCCGGGCAGGGCGCAATTGCCCAACCAGAAATGATTGGGCAAAGGAGGAAAGAACCTCGGCCCTGTCCGCCGGGAGCCATGCTCTGGCTTGTAGAGAGTCGAGCTCTGCCCCATGAATTGTATCACCTGCTTTGGCACGAGTTCCGACTTGGCCTCGTTGATGAGGAGGCCAACCTGAGAGCAAACCTGGAGGGCCAGATCTCTGGACTGCTCCGCCTCCACTCTGGAGGGGGCTGCAATCAGCCAGTCATCCAGGTAGGGGTACACCCGGAACCTTCGGCGCCACAGGAACGCTGTCACCACTGCCATGCATTTGGTGAAGACCCTGGGAGCTAGGGGAGGCCAAGGGCATGGCCTCGAATCAGAAGGGATCCCTCCACTCTGAAGCGGAGGAATCTCTGAGGGACGGATGGATTGGGACGTGAAAGAACGCATCCTGGAGGTCCAGGGAACAGAACCACATGCCTCGTTCCAAGGATGGGATTATCTGAGCCAGAGTGACCATCCTGAAGGTCCGAGACCTTAGGAACTTGTTCAGGTCATGCAGGTCGAGAATGGGGCGCCAGCCCCCCGTCCGTTTTGGGACCAGGAAGTACCTGGACACAAACCCCGGGTCTGGAGGAGGATCCATCACCTTCCTGATCACCTCTTTTTCAAGGAGCAGGGCAATATCGGCTCGGCGGGCAGACAGCGAGGCTGCGGACCCCGTGGCCCCCCGAGGGGCGACGGCTCGAAAGGGTGGAGCCTGCTCGAACTCCAGAGGCAGGCCTTTCCTACCACCTCCAACACCCAGCGGTCCGTGGTGATAGCGGACCAGGCGGAAAGGAAGTGGCGGAGCCGTCCCCCCACGGGGGGAACCCGGGGAGTGACGAGGCTGGGGCGGCACCCTCAACCCGTCACTGGGCAGGCTTGAGGAAGAACCGCCGAGGGACCTCCTGGCCTTTACCTCCTTGCTTCCTGTTGGAGGAAGCCGCCGGCTTGGGTTTGGGACGCCAAGGGCGAGCCTGCTGGCCCTGTTGCTGGTGCTGCTGGGCCAGTCGAGATGCAGGGCCGAAGGATGAAAGGACTTCTGCTGCTGATGGCGGCCTTTGTCCCTCTGGGCTGAGGTGACAGAGTCCAGGGTGGCACTGAACTTCTCGATCCGCTGGAGGTGTCCCTCCACTCCAGGGCCGAAGAGGTCAGTCCCCAAGAAGGGGACATCCGCCAACTTGTGCTGGGTATCCGCCATGAAGGTGGATATCCTCAACCACGCCCTGCGGCGCATGGCCACCGTGGCCGCTACTCACCTGGCACAGGAATCACCTATGTCCAGAGCAGTCTGAAGCTGCTGCTTTGCCACCGCCCTACCCTGGTCCCGCACCTGGTGGACCGTGGTCCGCAGGTCAGTCGGAAGATAAGGAACAACCTCATCCAGGGAGCCCAAGAGGGCGGGAGAAGTGTGCCATCAGCACGGCCGAGCTGGCCTGTCGGAGGCCGAGGAGGACGCAGCGCACACATCCGCCCGCAAAGTCCAGCTTTTGACCTTTGTTGGGGGCTTATCCACATCCCGAGCATTACCGAACGCCGGAAAACGCTGTCGGTGACCAACCCTCGGCAGAGGAGTGCTCGAGAAACCGGGCAAAGAGCCGGTAGGGACCGCATACTTCCTGGCCATCCTGGCCGAGGGCGCAGGACAGGAAGCAAAAGCTCCAAGGCTGGGCCGACAATGGCCTCAACCACCGGAAAGGCTCCGTGGGGGAATCCCTCGTCCAGTATCTCCGCTCAGGGATACTTGGCCTGCTTTGGACACGGGCTCGAGCTGCATCCCTGGTGGACTCGAGATGAGTCGAAGCAGACCCAAGAAGGACGATGGGCTATCGTCCAACACTGCCTCGGAGGACTCCAGGTCGAACCTGCCTGGAGAACAGGGAGGAAGTTGTCGGATTCAAGAGTCTGCGAAGAGCTGCCTCGCCCTGAGCCACCCTCCACCTGCCGAGGACAGTCGGGAGTGAGGGTGACTGACAACCTGTGGGCAGGCCGTGACCCGACCGAGAATCCTTGGTCGGTGCCCCCGACTTCGGTTGTGGAGGCAGAGGTTCCACCACAAATCGGTGGAGCAGCTGGTTTTGGCCGAGCAACTGGCCCTGGAGCGGGCAACTCGACTGGGGTGAGTGGTTGCTTCGGTTGTTCAGGCGACAGCCACTTGATGGCCGGGGGCTGGACCGGGGTCGGCTTAGGCCCGGACAACAGCAACTGCTGCCACATAAGCTCGTCGAGCCGGGCGCACTTATGCCGAAGCCTCCCACCGAGGAAGAGGATGAGGAGGAACGGTGTCGCCGCTACTTCTATCGAGACCGGCCGGTGTACGGTGGGAACGGCCAGACGAGACCCTGGGGACCGAGGGTGGGTCATGGGAAGGGTGGGGACACCCGCCTTCCCTCGGCTCGGCACTTTAACGGGACTGTAGCTCAGAAGGCACAGGCAGATCCTCTGTATCCACCGGGAACCAGTGAAGAGGGTTGTCAGCTTCTCCAGTCGACAGCCCGTCTAATGGATCGAGAAAAATCTCGACTTCGTCGACAGGAGTCTCGGCAGGCTGGCCTGACGGGGGCACCATGAAGCCAGCGGCCACAGCCGCAACCTCGACCGAAGTCGACGGTCTGCTGTCTGAGGAAGGGGACCTCTCCCGCTCCCATGAACGCCAACGGTGGGACTTACCTTTCGACTCCTTCTTGGGCCGAGAAGAATGTCCCAATGGCCCCTCTCCCTTCGTGGAAAGGGACTGACAAAGCTCTTTGAACGAAGCCGTATACGAGGAACTCAGAGAGAGCGGGATAAATGCCGCAGCCAAGGAGGAGGAAGATGCGGCCTGAGCCACCTCCTCCTCGAGGGCGATCATCTGCTCGAGCTGCTCAGCTGAGCCAGCCGCCGCAGACACCGCCCAACGAGCCTCTTTTGATTTTACCGGCGGGAAACGTTTGTCGGGGCGCCAGAGCGTCCAGGACGTTGGCCGAGAAAGAGCAGCACAACTCGCAGGCCTGTGGGTCGTGATCTAGGCCTAGGCAGTACACTCACGTGGAGTGCGGATCCGTCCTGGACATGTTCTGCCCGCAAGGGCACTCTGAAAGCCGGGAATAGATTTGTCCATCGCAGCCGCGAGGGAAGATGAAGACCGAAGTTTAGAAAACTTCAAAACCAATTTCGGACGAACCTAAGAGTTAGGATCCAGTCTAAAACGCAGAGCGCTAAGGAGGGAACCCGAGCTGCCAAGCGGTAATGAAGATCTGGAGTCATGGGGCAGAGCTGAGAGTTTTACCACCAGGGTGGGTAGGAGGAGCCAGCTTGAAGACCTTCCGGCAAGATTTAAAGCGGCAAGGAACCTGCCAATAAGTGTGGATGAACAACATATCCATGTCCCTAGAAGGTTTTTTTTTTTTTTTTACGTCTAGGGAATGAAGCGTACGCTCACCTTCATTCTGAAAGTTTGTAAAGTAGGTAGGAAGGACTAAAGGTTGATTCAGATGGAAATTTCAGACAACCTTAGGCAGGAACTTAGGACAAGTCCTAAGAACTACTTAGTCTCCTTGTGAAATACTGTATTGGGGGTCCGTGACCAAGGCATGTATTTCAGATACCCTACAAGCAAAAGTAATGCCAGGAAGGCAGTCTTTCGAGTGAGGAATTTCAACTCGCAAGTAGCTAGAGGCTCGAAAGGTTTACGAGTGAGCATGTCTAGCACAAGGTTAATGTCCAAGGCTGCAACTGAATGGCTAATAGGTCTGGTATGCAGAATCCCTTTAAGACACCTCTTAACTACAGGCAGCTAAGCCAGCAACATGGAGAGTACTGGCTCATGATATGCCGAAATTGCACAAAGATGAACTTTGACTGTGGAGTATTGCAGATCTGTGTTTGAGAGGTCTATGAGATACTCCAAGATTTTTTCGGTAGGCAGGAAAAAGGATTCCAAGAGGATTTTGCACACCAGATAGAGAAATGCTTCCATTTAGCTGTGTAGATTTTTCTGGTGGCTGGCTTGCATGCAGCCAAAAGAATATCCGAAATCCTACGAGAAACATTAAACCTATTCACCTCCATCTCCTCAGGAGCAAAGCGTGGGGGTGAAAGGATCTCAGGTTGGGATGGGTTACAGGGCCCTGGGTCAGAAGGTTTGTCTGAAGGGGAAGTGGTTTTGGAGAGGTTTCCGACAGTCTGTTGATTAGGGGAAACAAGATCTGATGAGGCCTGAACAGGGCAAGGAGAATCATTCTGCCCCTGTGCCTCCAGTTTGAGCAATTCCCCTCTCAATTAGGGGAAGAGGAGGAAATGTGTATAGAAAGCATTTTGTCCACTGCAGCCTGAATGCATCCTGACAAGAAACGCCAGGTCCTGCATTTCTGGAGCAGAAGAGAGGCAGTGTAGAGTGTGGACGTAAAAAGGTCCAGGTCCGGAGTTCCCCATTCTTTGAAGAATGTCTGAACGACAAAGTTGAGAGACCACTCGTGAGGATCTGTCTCTGTTCTGCTGAGATGGTCTCCCAGCTTGTTTTGTACTCCTGGCAGGTAAACCACCTGAATCAGAGCCTTGTGCTCCAGGCACCATTCCCACACACTCACTGCTTCCCTGCATAATGGGTAAGAGTGTACACCTCCCAGTTTGTTGATGTAATACATCACTGCCTTGTTATCCGTTTGAAGGGGAATGTTCTTGTGACAGAGTATGTCCTACAAAGCTCAGACTGCATAGAGGACAGCTCTCATTTCCAGGACGTTTATGTGAAGTTGAGACTCGTCCAGAGTCCACGTACCCTAAGTGTGGAGATCCCGGCACTGAGCTCCCCAACCCATCAGGGACGCATCCGTGGTAATGGAGATCTGATGATCCAAAGGGGCGAAGGAGTATTCTACCAGAAGGCTGTCCTCCTGAGACCACCAGGTGAGTGACCTCTTCAGAGGTTCCGTCACCTTGATGAAACAGGATGAGGGTGAGTGGTTGGGGACCACCGAGAACTGAGCATCCAGAGGTTCTCATGTGGAGACGAGCCAACGGTACAGTGAACATGTAGGATGCCATGAGATCCAGCATCCGTTCCATCGTGAGAGCTCGCACTGAGCTGTGTTCTCTGATGAAGCGGGCCATCTGCAAGATATCGCTCATTCTGTCCTCTGGAAGAAAAGCTTTTGCACAGAAAGTGTCCAGAAGGGTTCCTATGAAAAAGAGCTCCTGGGAAGGCTGCAACTGTGACTCTGAGGTTCAGCAGGACTCCCATGGACGTGAGGAAGTCTAGAGACCGTAGCCATGGCGTCCAGTCTCTCTTGCCTGGAGGAGCTTGTTAGAAGTCAGTCGTCCAGATATGGGAACACTTAAGATTCCGATTTTCCTTAGATGCACCGCGAGAACTGCACAGCACTTTGTAAAAACTCAAGGCATCAAGCATACTCCAAAGGGCAGGACTCTGAATTGATAATGTTGACCCAACGCCATGAACCTTAGGTATCTGTGGTGAATTGCGTTTATAAAAATTTGCTGGTAGGCATCCTGCATGTCCAGGGAGGCTAGCCTATCATGTTGATGAATCAAAGGTAGCAGGTTACCGAGTGATATCATCTTGAACTTTTCCTTGTGCAGGAATTTGTTTCAAAACTTTCCGAGATCGAGAACAGGGCACATGCCGCCAGTTTTCTTTGGAACCAGAAAGTAATGGGAGTAGAAATCTGTGTTTCGTTGATCCAGCGGAACTACTTCTATTGCCCTGTTGTTCAGAAGGCCTTGTACCTCAGAAGCAAGGGTGGTCTGACTGGGCCACAGACAGCCTGAGCTGTCACTTGGGAGGAGGATCCAGAGGGGTTTCCGACAGATCGAGAACACCCCTTGCGGATTATCCCATGGACTCATCTGTCTGATGTTATAGGTTTCCACTGCTCATAGAACTAGTCAGACATTCTCCCACTGTCGAGGAAGAGTCCCCCTTGGACAGCTGAGGTGGGACCCGTTCTGGAAACTCAGAAGGTGGCACTGAGCTCTTCTGGGCTTTGTGCCTTCTGCTGGGTTTTCTTTTGCAGCCTAGGGGTTTGGTTTCTATTAAAGCCTCCTCTGCCTTTGCCATGAAAGGACTGACGGTTTGAAACTGACGCTTGTTCCCACCTCCTCAAGAGGGAGCAGGCGGACGTCTAGCTGTCTTAATGGCAGACCTAGTCTTCTGAGTGGCCTCTAGTGCTTGTTCCACCTGAGGCCCAAACAGATACATGACGTCAAAAGGTAAGGCCATGACTTTCTGTTGGGCGTTATTCGAAAGCCTGAAGTACGCAGCAAGGAATGATAACTGGTGCAAATGCCAGCCGCCGCTACCCAGGAAGCAGCATCAAAAGCGTCCATTGCAGCTTTAATTTGTTGATTATTGGACTCGATACCTCTAGTTATGGTTTGTAGTAGCTCTGAATTAACCTCCGACTCAGGCAGAGCCATCGTCGCTTTGGAAGAATGCCAAAGAACATACCTGTATTGAGAAAAATAAAGACAAGGCGCTGCATCAGCATGTGGTCTAAAAGCAAAACAAAATGGTTATATTAAATGCACGCTGAAAATAGAAAATAGAGTTAAAAATCTACGTTTCAACCTTAGGCCTTCTTCAGGAAATATCTAAAAGAGAAAAAAAAACAAGTTAGTGTCATGAGAAAAATAGCCCTGGTAGCTGGCAATGCGCATGCCCAGGGTTGAGGCAGCAAAGACTCTCTTACCCAAGGTGTCTATCTTGCAAGTTTCTTTGTTTATAGGACAGGTTGTAGATTCCTGAAGGTGGACAGCCTTCTTCTCTGCCAGGGCCACTATGGCATCAGCAAGGCTTGTGAGGCCCAGATAGGAAATATGCCCTTCCCAAGGATTGCCCCATCTATGGACTTTGCCACAGATGGAATAAGAACCAGATTCTTCCACACCATCTGGGAAAGTCTCGAAAGAGGGCTGTACCGGAGGAGTTAAATCCAAAGGGATATCCGGAACATGTAGATACTGGAGATCCAGAAGCTTCCCAGGATTGATTTCTGTGGTCTGCAGAGAAAGAAGAATTTAAATTCTTGAGTAGAGACTAAAAGGAAAGGTCTTCAACAACAGGCTCTGCAGGAGGACTGATCCCTGTCCCCAGTGCAGAACTGGCATCAATATCACCCAGCCGAAGATCTGGATAGGGCTCAAAATCATCTCCTGACAGTCCAGGGGGGACTGTATAGACTGGAACGGAATGACAACCAGGAGGAAGAAAGAGAAAGAATCAGAGTCGAAAACCTCTGGAAACTAGACGGCGCCATACACATCCTCGGTGCCATCGAAAAGAATGGCAAAGAGTACAGAGATGGTGCAGAGTCCGAAAATGGCGTTGCACCTGGCGCTGATAGGGTGTGTGACACCACACACTGTGCCGATGCCACCCCCGGCGCCGAAGAGGGTGCAGACAGGTAGCGCAGCACTGCACATGGTGCCGACACCAACCCCGGCGGTGAGGACAGTGCAGACCGGGTATGCGGCACTGCAGACGGTGCCGACACCACCTGTGGCACCACAAAGGACATCGGTACCAGAGAAGTCTGCATCGCAGTCGACGGCACCATCGCAAAAGTCTGAGAACTGCAATATGAAGGTTAAGGATGAAAACTGGCAGGAGACAAAGGCATCGGTGTGGACCCCTGCGCTGCAGCCATGTGAGAGGATGGACAGCGGAGTGTGGAGTCGACGGTACCGAAGAAGGCGCCGCACGACTAGGAAGTCCTAACTGCTCTGCCTGCTGATCCAAAACCAACAGACTCGAAGGCCCAGACAACAGACTGGGTGGTTCAGGCAGTCAGGACAACCGAACCCACTGCTACATAAGAGGCCCAATGGTGAAACTGCTCACTGGAAGCCCCTCCAACAGGCGGAGAGGAGCTCCGGTGTTGAAAAGGCCAGCTACCAGAAACAGAAACCAGCAACTACAAAAGAAGAGGAGGCTGGCTCCTGACCCTAACAACCGACCGTCTACACGCAGAAGTACCAGAGAGTGACCTCGAGTGATGCCATTTCTTCTTCGACCGGTGGGCCGAAGAAGAACTCTAGGTCGAACGGTGCCGTGAATGGGACAGTTTTTTATGCTTCCAAGGGACTGCCTACCCCCCCTAACAGCACTAAACTGGGTCTATCAGCCCCCCTGGAGAGAGGGCGTGTGGACCAGACCCGCCTGGCTGACTGAACAGCTTTCATGCAAGTCTCCCTACCGTCTCCTGCCCCACTCATGGTCGACTCAGAAAATGGAGAGCTGAAGACTTTTCTTGTACAAGTAAAACATTTATTAAAATATAAATCAGTACTTTTCGTGATAAAATACAAAATAATAAAACTGAAAACTAAGTTGCTAGTTTGAAGTCAGACTCCCGGTGGGCGAGCGATGTCACTGAAGCACACCCGATGGCAGGAAAAAAAGTAACTGAGGCGACTGGAGGGTCGACACAGAGATAGTCTATACTGCACCAGCCTGGCTCGCGGTGCCGCTTTCTCGCAACTCCATCTCGGAGTCGGCCCTCATGAAAAAGTTTGGCTCCTGCTGGGTCCTAGCACCTCCAGAGTACTCCCGTCAGTGTGAATGAGTGGTGGAGACTTTATGTCCAGGAAGATACCGCACTCAGCACTGATTAGTTGCTATTCATTTATTCACATAAAGAATTTTAAAAGTGCCGGACTTTGAAGGATAAGCCTGAGGCTGCCCGGTTTTAGACTTTCAAAAAGAAAAATTATAAAGTACCGAGTCTGGATTAAGTCTTAATTTCCAGCTTAGTGGTAAAAATAATTTTAGGTGTAGATGTACAGAATATTATAAGTATGATGTAGCCATGTTACAAATTATAGGCATTTATACTTATTTTTAGACATTCATTGGATTATCAATTGTATGTACTGGCTCTGAGCACTTTATTCCTCATTACAAGTAATGCTGGGATGGTATACAACTTTAAGGAATTTTTTGTATTTAAGAGTATGATGTATGTACGTCTGGACCACCCCCTGCCTGATGTGCTAGTTCACGAAACTAGTCAGGGATTCAGAGTCAGCGGTGCATTTTTATGTTGGCAGCACTTTTAAAATTCTTTATGTGAATAAATGAATGGCAACTAAGCAGTGGTGAGTGCGGTTTATTGTGGTATGCGTACCGGACCATTTTTTAAACCGCACCACCCTTCCAGTGGAGCCATTTTTGCTGTTTACTCTCGTAGCAATGAAATTTTTTTGCGGATGCCTCTACTTGCCCAATGAGGTCAAGAAGCATCGATGACAACATCTCCCGGTCAAGCCAGACAGAGCACGAGTGATGCCTCAACGGTCAACTCAAGGGTCGAAGGGTGTCCTCCAAGGGGTTCGTATAAACCATCTTCCTTGGCAGGTTAAGCACTTGAGGCTTCAGAGGTATGACCACTGATGGAGGCAGGTCCCTAGAAAACTGACTGGGTCACTGACTGGGCCACATCCTCTTGAGTAAGGAAAGGGAAAACTGGGGTCTGGGAGAGTGACTCCTCAATCTCCTTCAACAACCAGTTGACAGGTTTCAGGAAAACAGGAAAATCTTGATTGTCTGCTTGACCAGAGTCCAGGCTGACAAGCCAGACATGGTTTATGGTGGTACCTTCAACAAAACCCCTCAACCACAAGAACAGGAAGAGTTTGATCATTTTCCGGTCCCATGACCAGCGTCGACACTGCTTCTTGCTGTGTTGAGGACTCATTTTTCTGAAATGAAAGAATGACCTTCCAACACTGGCTCCAATCGGGAGCAGTTTGGAGACTGGCAAAGAACTCACTGCAACTGCTTCTGCCTCTTCTTCCATGACTGCGAGCAAAGCAGATGATTCCCAAGGCCAGCCTAGCCTTCCATGCTTGATTGCTGGTAGCATGGCCCAGCATTTACTGCAATTAGAGAAATTTTGATCACCCAGGCAGCACATGCATGTGTTGTGCAGCTCAGTGGCAGACATCTTCTGCCTATAAAGAAAGAAGAATTTTTACCCCCATTTCCAGCCTACCTTAGTCAGTCACGATGGTGAAGAGAAGGAGATGCAGGATCAACTTGAATACCTAACGCACACTTGAAAAGTCCAAGGTTCGCCTTAATAAAGCCTTTAAAAATAAAACATGTAGCGCTGTGATAGCGCAGACCTGTCCCTTCCATTGGAAAGAAAGATGTGAAGTCATGGGGCGGAGCCAGAGGATATCCAACTCAAGTGGTGGAAGCAGCTTAGCTTGAAGACATTCTGATGACTCGGCTGTCCCTGGGAGACTGTCATTGTGTGGATATTGTACTGTATACATGTCTTTAGATCCCTCTCCCATGATCAAAAGATGCTGCTCTTGTACTTTCAACAATAAGGGGGACTCCTGAAGGACTAATGAACAAGAAACTCTCAAAACTACTCATTGTCGCAAGAGTTACTGGTTCCAAGGTTCACTTCTCAGACAAGAAACGCTGAAGCAACAGGACATCCCCAGAGGCCACCACTGCCTTAAGCTGCACAGCAGAGACCATGCCTGCAGTCTGTTTCCAATCCTTCGGCTTACCTTGGAGTAGCCACATCCTGCACTTGTCAAGACAAGTAGGGTGCATGGACTGACATCAAGAACACTGCCCCACATCATGGTTTGGGTCCAGGTAGTAAATGCAGACATCGTGCCCAGTGGCATACATCTTCTACCTGTACAACAGACACCACCTGAACCCTGTCTGCTTCTTCTGATCCATGACATCATCGATGAAGAAGGAGCCGAAGGAACGAGAATTTTGTCGAACAGAAAATACTTTTTTGAAAGAAATCATGAAAAATGCTTGACAACCAGTGGAATCTTCTTTTTACAGCAGGAGCTGTGAGGGAGAAGACCTGTTCCTTACAGTGGAAGGAAACATCCAAGCGGAGTCTGAGAACCATATCACTGGGTGGTGGGAGGAGTCAAGACTAACGACTGTTCCAATGACTGATTTTGCTCAGTAAAAGAATGCCTAGTGTAGATAATGAACAATCTAGGTGGTAAAGAGCAGCCCTTTTTTTTTTTTGAACACATGAAAAAAAACAATAAAAATGTTCATAAAACTCTGTTCCTTTTTAATGCATAAAAATGCACCCATTGCACAGCAGCAATAATACACTCAAGGGTTTGATATGTAATGGGATATCATTACCTTAGGTTGCATAACACCTATGGCCTTCAACTTTGTGCCTCAATGCACCCGAGCTGTAAAGATATCCCATGACACACCACTAGACGTATCACTGCTTAAATAAAAAAACTAAATTGGATCAGGAGGTCAATATTAGACTATCTAATTATGAAATCTAAAATACTTTTTTTTACTCTATCACTCCTCTTACTAACCCCCACTCTGTCCTATCTCAGACCCCTCAAGCGTCCACACATTCCAACCACCGTGTAGTCTGCTCCTAGAGTGCCGCCATTCCAGTATTTTGCCAGAGCCCCCGGTTAACACCCCCTGGGCGGGACGAGGAAGGTTCCTACTTACCTCCCTCAACCTTCATGGGAGTGTGCGAACAGCGGAGTCTGCCCTCGGCTTCTGTGGATGTGCAGAGTAGAGGGCTCATTGCCATGACCAACTGGGGAGTTTTCCTTTTTTCTTACTCCCGCCCTTCTGCAGACATCGGCGTCCAAGGAAGGCCAAGGAGAGAGAGGCGCGCGCTGAGACATGTCTCCGCTCAGGTCCTCTGCCGAAGTCGGACCCCCTCCCTTAGCTACTTTCCTCGTCCACATTGCCAAACATCTGTGGTCACCGGGAGGTGGCAGTATCACGGTGGTGCTAGCTCCCACCCCTCCCTGGAAAAGGAGAGCAAGCCGTCGGGTGTTATATCCTTCTCCCCCTGGTGGCCCAATCAGTCATCAAACCCGGGTCGCCGGCGAGGCATCCGGCGCCTCAACCCACCGCACCACCAGGCCTGCTAAACAGACTAAGTACTATAAAATGAAAACCAGAATAACCTCCTCCTTTTCAGTGGCTCCTCCACCCAACTTCGCCGCATCATCACAGGTACTACCGCTTCTGACTGGATCACAGTTTTAAAGCCTGAAAGGCTCCTCTTGGAGTTATTTTATTATGCACTCATTATTAAACATCTGAGCATCCCAGTCTAACACCTATCCCAGACAGGACTAGCTCACTATTAGTTCATGAATCACTATTTCTTTCTCGCAACAATTTGGGTTTCAACCCTGACCCTAGCATCATACAAACCCAGTACACTGCTCCAGAGTAACAGAAATCCCTTTATCTTCTCTGGCCCTATATTAGGTTAGCAGCAGGAGAGGATGGCTGAGTGGGGAAAGACAGCAACAGAAACATCAGGCTGCCTCTGGAGAAATACGACTCTCTAGGAGTCGAGAACCCAGAGATAATGATGCTACAACTTACTGGCTAGGAGAGGAAAAAAACGTCACAGTTCTAGAGAGTATACCTGAAATACTCTTACCTTCCAAGGAGAGCTTGTCTTTGCATCGGTCTCCTCCTGTTGAGTTGGGGAAGGGGGACAAGAAAAGAGGTGAGGTTTTAGAACAACTGTACAATATTTCCCCTCCTCAAAACAAAGCTAGTTATACTTTTTTTTTGGTATGGCTTTATCAAAAAACAGGATACTCACCTGTAACAGTAGTTCTAGGAGTGGTATATGCTGTTCATCCACACTTGTTGGCATGTCTCTTTCCCCTTTAATTCTTGCCGGGAGGTCTTCAAGCTGGCTCCTCCCACCCACTCGAGTGGTATAACCCTCGGCTCCACCCCATGAAGCCAGATCTTAGCACACTGGAAGCCAAGTTGTGCACTGCAGCCGACAAGGTCAGGAGGGTCAGTGTCTATGAACATCATATACCACTCCTAGAACTACTGTTACAGGTGAGTAACCTGTTTTTTCTAGGGATGTGGATATGTTATTCTCACCCACACTTGTTGGCAGACTCCTAGCAGTTCTCCGGGAGGAGGGAGGCAAGGCACACACCTCCTACTTAAGAAACAGAGACTGGAGAACTGAGGCCCAAAAATGGAAATTACATACCTACCGTAATTCTCTGTCTTCTTGGACGAAGTCTCCACCAGTCGTTCACACTAATGGGAGTAAGCCGGAGGCACTAGGACCCAGCGGGAACCAAACTTTTTCAGGAGGGCTGGTGCCGAGATGGAGCGGCACTGCAAGCCAGGCTCGCACAATATAGACTATCTCAGCGACGACCCTCCAACCGTCTCAGTACCCCCCCCCCCGAGGAGGCGCAGCGTAACTAACCTAGAGAGGACTAATCTAAAAATCAGACATAACATCGTCCAAATGACCTGTGTAAGACGGGTCACATAACCAAGTCTTCAAAGCCCAAAGATTGAAGGAGTGAAGACCATAAACAGAGAAGTGAGCTCAGGGGATGCAGGCAGGCGTGTGAATGAGTGGTGAAGACTTTGTCCAAGAAGATCAAGAATTATAACCTTCCTGGACATAAAATCTCCATCACTCATTCACACTAATGGGACAGTACCGAGCTAAAATAATAACACCCTCGAGATAGGTGTCAGGAGAGAGGAGCTCACCCCCCCAGGACAGAAGTCCATTAAGAATTGTTTTGCCAAAGGACTGATGCTGTCTGGCATAGACATCCAGGGTATAGTGCTTACAGTGTGCACGGAGCTCCAGGTAGCCACACTGCAAATATCTGCAATGGGAACATTACAAATTTCTGCCAGAGATGCTGTGACTGCTCTGGCAGAGTGAGTGTACACTCTGCCTTCCAGCTTGACCTGTGCCATGGCGTAACAGTAGCAAAGGCATGCCACCAACCACGCTGAAATGCACCTGATAGCAACAGGCTCACCCAGCCGGGTCATGCTGAAGGAGACAAACAGTTGCTGAGCCTTGTGAATTCTTTCAATCGATCCAGATAGCTTAATCTTAACAGCTTAATCTGGTTGGCATTCATCTGTATCTCCCTCCCCCGGGTCGTGCCTGAAAATAGGCAGGATTTGTCTAGTGCACTTACCCGGTCAACAAAAGCTAAATAAATAAAAAAAAAAAAAAAAAAGAAAAAGAGAGAACTGCAAAGCTCTCTTTACATCCAGAGAATGAAGGGTACACTCTCCCTCATTCTAAAAGTTAGCAAAGTAGGTAGGAAGGACTAAAGGTTGATTCAGATGAAATTCTGAGACGACTTCAAGAAGAAACTTAGGAGGAGTCCCAAGAACTACTTTGTCCTTGTGAAATACAGCATACAGGGGGTCCGTGACCAAGGCATGTATTTCTGACACCTACGAGTAGAAGTAATGGCCACCAGGAAGGCCGTCTTCCAAGTGAGGAATTTCAACTCACAAGTAGCTAAAGGCTCGAAAGGTTTACGAATGAGCATATCTAGCACAAGGTTAATGTCCCAGGCTGCAATTGGACATCTAATAGGAGGTCTGGTATGCAGAATGCCTTTAAGAAACCTCTTAACTACAGATAACTGAGCCAGAGACATGGAAAGTACCGGCCCATGATAAGCAGCAATTGCACAAAGGAACTTTGACTGTAGAGTATTGCAGACCTGTGTTCGAGAGGTCTAAGAGATACTCCAAGACTTTATTCGGTTGGTAGGAAAAAAGATTCCAAGAGGATTTTGCGAACCAGATAGAGAAATGCTTCCATTTAGCAGTGTAGGTTTTTCTGGTAGCCGGCTTGCGTGCAGCTAAAGGAATATCAAACTCTACGAGAAACACTGAACCTGTTCACCTCTATCTCCTCAGGAGCCAAGCGTGGAGGTGAAGAGACCTCAGGTTGGGATGACCTATCGGACCCTGGATCAGAAGGTTCATCTGAAGAGGAAGGAGTTTTGGAGAGGTTTCTGATAACCTGTTGATCAGAGAAAACCAAATCTGACGAGGCCAGAACAGTGCAATGAGAATCATTCTGCCCACGTGCCTCCAATTTGAGCAGTACTCTGAACTAGGGGGAAGAGGAGGAAATGTGTACAGAAAACGTTTTGTCCACTGCAGCCTGAATGCATCCCGACAAAAAATGCCAAGTCCTGGATTTCTGGAGTAGGAGAGGCAGTTTTGCATTGTGTGGGGACACAAAAAGGTCCAGATCCAGAGTTCCCCATTCTTCGAAGAGTGACTGAACGACGATTAAGTCTCGAGTCCACTTCTGAGGATCTGCCTCCGTTCTTTAGAGGTTCTGTCACCTTGATGAGAAAGGACTGAGGGTGAGTGGTTGAAGACCACGGAGAACTGAGCATCCACTGAGTGGTTCTCATGTGGAGATGAGCCAAAGGCACACTGAACACCAAGGATGCCATGAGACCCCAGCATCCACTGCATTGAGAGAGCTCGAACTGAGCTGTGTTCTCTGATGAAGCAGGCCATTTGTAGGATAATCGCTCCTTCTCTCCTCCGGAAGATAAGCTTTCGGACAGGAAGTGTCCAGAAGGGTTCCTATGAAGAGGAGCTTCTGGGAAGGCTGCAACTACAACTTTTTGAGGTTCAGCAGGACTCCCAAGGACATGAGAAAGTCTGATGCCATGGACACGGCCTCCAGACTCTTGTCTGGAAGGGCTTGTTTGAAGCCAGTCGTCTAGATAGGAGAATACTTGAATTCCAATTTTCCTTAAATGATCCACAAGAACTGCACAGCATTTTGTAAAGACTCAAGTCGCCAAGGATAGCCCAAAGGGCAGGACTCTGAATTGATAGTGTTGATCCAATGCCACTAACCTTAGGTATTTGTGGTGCTTTGTGTGTATGAGAATGTGTTGGTAGGCAACCTGCATGTCCAGGTAGGCTAGCCAATCGTGTTGATGACTCAAAGGTAGCAGGGGTACAGAGTGATATCATCTTGAACTTTTTCTTGTGCAGGAATTTGTTTAACTTTGAGATCGAGAATACGGCGCATGCCGCCAGTTTTCTTTGGAACCAGAAAGTAATGGGAGTAGAAACCTGTGTTTCGTTGATCCAGTGGAACTACTTCTACTGCCCTGTTGTTCAGAAGGCCTTGCACCTTGGCAGCAAGAAGGTCTGACTGCACAGCAGACAGCCTGGGCTGCTGCTTGGGAAGATGATCCGGAGAGGTTTCCGACAGGTTGAGAGAGTACCCCTCGCAGATTATCCTGAGGACCCATTTGTCTGATGTTATAGACTTCCAGTGGTTGTAGAACTGAGTCAGATGTCCTACTGCCAAGGAAGAGTCCCCCTCGGACAGCTGAGGTGGGACGTGGACCAGAAACCAAGATGGCACTGGGCGCTTTCTTTTGCAGCTGAGGAGTTTGGTTTCTGTTAAAACTTCCTCTGCCTTTGCCTTCAAAGGACTGACTGTTGCGAAACTGATGTTTGTTCCCACCTCCTCGAGAGGGAAAGGATGGGGGTCTAGCTGGCTTAATGGCAGACCTAGTCTTCTGAGCAGCCTCTAGTGATTGCTCCACCTGAGGCCCAAACAGATACATACCGAAGGGTAAGGCCATGACTTTTTGTTGGGCATCATTCATAAAGCCTGATGTACGCAGCCAGGAATGTCGACAGGTGCAAATGCCAGCCGCCGATGTTCTGGAAGCAGTATCGAAAGTGTTCATTGCAGCTTTAATCTGTTGATTATTGGACTCGATCTCTAGTTATGGTCTGTAGGACCTCTGAGTTAACCTCCAACTCGGGCAGAGCTTCTACGGTTGATTTGAGCGAATGCCAAAGAACATACTCTTACTGAGGAAAAATAACCCTGGTAGCTAGCAATACGCATGCCCAGAGTTGAGGCATCAAAGACTCACTTCCCCAAGGTGTCGATCTTGCGAGATTCTTTGTTTATAGGATGGGCTGTGGATTCCTGAGGGAGGACAGCCTTATTCTCTGTCAGGACTACGATGACATCAGCAAAGACCTGCGAGGCTAAGATGGGACGATCCTTGGGAGGGGCATATTTCCTATCTATGGACTTAGCCACAGAAGGAATAAGAGCCGTATTGTTCCACACCATCTGAGAAAGTCTCATAAGAGGGCTGCACTGGAGGGGTTAAATCCATAGGGATTTCCAGAACATGCAGATACTGTAGGCACAGAAGCTTCCCAGGATCGATTTCCATGCTCTGAAGAGAAAGAGTAGAATTTAAATTCTTGAGCAGAGACTTAAAGGAAAGGTTTTCGACCTCAGGCTCTGCAGGAGGATTGATCCCTGTCCCCAGGGCAGAGTCGGCATCAAAATCACCACCCAGCCGAAGATCAGGATAGTCTCAACACCATCTCCTGACAGTCCAGGGGGGACTGTATAGACAGGAAAGGAGTGAAAACCAGGAGGAAGAAGAGGAGGAGACAGAATCGGTGTAGAGAACCTCTGGAAACCATGTGGCACAGACGTGAGAGGTGCAGAGTACAGACGCGGCACCAGCACCAAAAGCTCATGCACAGCACCGCACATGGCACACAGACACCAGCCCAGCAACACAGGTGGCGCTGAAAGTGGATGTGGTACCGTGCATGGAGCCAGCACTACTCACGGTGCTGCAAAAGACCCTCGCGCCAGAAAAAAGCTGGCACTGCATAAAGCGGCACCACCGCAGAAGTCTGCGAACTACAATTTGAAGGAAAAGAATGAAAAATGACAGGAGATAGAGGCGTCGGTGTGGGCCCCTGTGCCGTAGCCATGTGAGGGGGATAGACATCGGAGCGCAGAGTCGATGGTACAGAAGAAGGCGCCGTATGACAATGAAGTCCTAACCGCCGCGCCTGCCGATCCGAAACAGACAGGCCCGAAGGCCCCGGAGACAGACTGGCCAGTTCGGGCAGCCGGGACAACCTCCGAGCCCACTGTTCTGTAAGAGTGGCCCAATTGTGAAACTGCTCACTGGAAACCCCTCCAACAGGCGGAGGGGGGGCTCCAGTGTCAAAGAAGCTGTCCACCTGAGACAGAAACCAGCAACTCCGGGAGAGGCGGAGACAGGCCTCTGACCCAGACAACCGACCGTCTACTTGCAAACGTACCAGAGGGTGACCCTGAGTGATGCAGTTTCTTCTTCGACTGGTGGGCCGAAGAAGAGCTCGACAAATAGTGCCGTGAATGGGACAGTTTCTTTTTATGCTTTTGCAGGGACGGCCCATCCCCTTGAGCACTGGACCGTCTTGTCAGACCCCGCTCCGGAAAGGGCAGCGGTCCAGACCCAGCCCAGTTGACTGAACAGCTTTCATGCAAAGTCTCCCTACCGTCACCTGCCCCACTCATGGTCGACTCCATCAATGGAGGGCTGAAGACTTCTTTCTTGTACAAGTAAGTACAGTACATTCTGCAAAAATGTACTCGGTACTAGTTATGATAATATACTAAATAATAAAACTAAAAACTGAAAACTAAGCTGCTGTTTGAAGTTTGACTCCCAGCAGGCGAGCAATACTGTCACTGAAGGAGCACTCAATGGCAGGGAAAAAAGGAACTGAGGCAGTTGGAGGGTTGACGCCGAGACAGTCTATACTGCGCAAGCCTGGCTCATGGTGCCGCTCCCTCGCGGCTCCATCTCAGTGTCGTCCCTCCTGAAAAAGTTTGGCTCCCACTGGGTCCTAGCGCCTCCTGCTTACTCCCATTAGTGCAAATGAGTAGTGGAGACTTTATGTTCAGGAAGATCCAGCATCCCGGTGTGACTCAAGGTCGATGTAGTAATGGGTGATGAAGGTGTTTACCGTCTTCCAGGTAGCAGCCCTGCAGATTTCCTAGATCGGGATGTCCCTGGAAGCAGCCACCGATGCAGCAGTATGGCGGGTAGAATGAGCTCTTATCCCTCTGGGAGGCTCCTGGCCACCAACACATAGCAGAGAATAATGCATCATGTAATCCATCTGCCAATCGTCCATTTTGCTGCAGGCCTGCCAGGTGCAACTACAGCGTAGATGACAAACAGCTGGTGAACCTCGACCCAAACTTCCACCATCCTCTCCTTATAGCGGGAGACAGCACATCTCAGGTCCAGAGTATGGAGCCTGTACTCGGCATCTGAGGTGTAGTTCGGGTAGAACACAGGCAGAGTCAACACCTGATTAAAGTGAAACTCTGACACCACCTTCGGGAGTAGCTTTGGGTTGGGATGCAGGACAACCTTGTCCCCGTGCAAGGCCAAATAAGGAGACTCCACCAAGAGTGCCTGAAGCTCCCCAGTCCTTCTGGTGGACGTGATAGCCACCAGGTAGGCCGTCTTCCACGACAAGTATGGCTTGCCCATGAGTTTTGCCAAGACCAGCAGTAAATCCCACGGAGGTGGAGGTTCACACACCGGAGGGGATATGTGATCGAGGCATTTGAAAAAGCACCAGACTTTCTCCTGTGCCACTGTCTGCCGACCAACCCATACCCAGTAAGCAGAGATGGCTGCCAGGTGCACCTTAAGGGTCAAAGACCGAAGACCCTCTTTGGACAGAGACCAAAGGTAGTCTAGGATGCTTCCACTACAGTGAGTACATCCTCATAGAGACCCAAAGCCTGGAATTTCAGCCGCTCAGGTACCAGGCTGTCAGATGCAGGGATTGAAGATCCGATGGAATACCTTCCCCCAACTCACTGATATCAGGTCCGGGCATGCTGGAAGACACCTCGGGAGCCTGTTGCTGAGACTGAGGAGATCTGGATACCAGAACTGGCAGGGCCAGTCTGGGGCTACCAGAAATCACCTGTGCCTTGTCCCTCCTCACCTTGAGGAGCACCCTGTGGATCAAGGGAAATAGAGGGAAGGTGCAGAAGAGGCCTGGGGGCCACGGCTTCGAGAAGGCATCCCCGTGCAGCAATCTCCGCTGAGCGGGGACGGGCATGAAACAGCCACAGCTTGGTGTTTTCCCTGGAGGCAAACAGGTCCACCATTGGTTTGCCCCAGTGAGAGAACAGACTATGAGCTACCTCTGGATGGAGAGACCACTCATGGGATGTCTTGCCTATGCGGCTGAGAGCATCCGCCAGTTGATTCGAGGCTCCTGCCACATGGATAGCTAGGAGATCCACCTCCAGTTGGCTCACGAGTGTCCAGATGTGGAGCGCTTCCCTGCACAACAGCCAGGAGTGCATGTCACCCTGCTTGTTGAAGTAGTACATGGTCGTGGTATTGTCCGTCTGGACTTGAACCACTTGACCCCGAAGCTGCTGAGCGAATGCTGACAGTGCCAGCCTGACTGCTCTGAGTTCCAACAGGTTGATATGGTATCAGGATTCCTCAGGGGATCCAGAACTCATGGGCCCAATTCCCCAGGTGGGCTCCCCAGCCCATGAGAGAGGCATCGGTCATGAGGATGACTGTCTGCTTGGGGCGGACAAACGGGATCCCTTCCTGCAACCGGTCTAGGACAGTCCACCACTGGAGAGTATCCCACATCTTCCGGGTCACAGTGATCAGCTGGTCGAAATGACCCAAGTGCAGAGTCCACCGGGCGGCCAGCTCCCACCGAAGGGGGGGGTGTATATGCCACCGGGCCCAACAGACCACAGAGGAGCAGGCCTCCATGTAACCCAGAAGGCGTAGAAAGTCCCAGGCAGGGAGCAAGTGCCCAAACAGAAATAATTGGGCAAAGGAGGAGAGAACCTCCGCCCTGTCCGTCGGAAGCCATGCTCAGTCTCGGCAAGAGTCGAGCTCTGCCCCGATGAAGCATATCACGTGAGATGGCACGAGCTCTGACCTGGCCTTGCTGATCAGGAGGCCAAGTTGAGAGCAGGTCTGGAGGGCCAGATCCCTGGACCTCTCCGCTTCTTGCAGGGTGGAACCTGCCAAAAAGCCAGTCGTCGAGGTAAGGGTACACTCTGACCCCTCAATGCCTCAGATGGGCCGCCACCACTGCCACGCATTTGGTGAAGACCAGTGGGGCCAAAGACAGGCCGAAAGGCATGGCTCAGAACTCATAGGGTTCCCTCTACTCTGAAGTGGAGGAACCGTTGGTGGGACGGACTGATTGGGATGTGAAAGAACATGTCTTGGAGATCCAGAGAGCAGAGCCACATGTTTTGCTCTAGGGGTGGTATGATCTGGGACAGAGTTACCATACTGAAGGTGCGTGGCCCGAGACACTGATTCAGGTCATGCAGATCTAGAATGGGGCGCCAGCCCCCTCATCCGCTTTGGAACCAGGAAGTACCTGGAAAACGAACCCTGGGTTGACTGAAGTATCTGCCACTCAAACCACTGCCTCCTTGGGGAGGAGCTGGGCTAGGTCGTCTCTTAGAGCCAACCGAGTGTGTGCTGATACTCTCTCCTCCCGTGGTGCACAGGCTCAGCAAAGAGGGTACAGCTCAAATTCCAGAGGCAGACCCTGGCTGACCACTTCTAAGACCCACCTGTCCATGGTAACAGTGGACCAGGTGGAAAGAAAGTGGTGGAGCCGACCCCCGATGTGAAGGCCCAGAGCTGGTGTGACGGGGATAGGGGTGGCAACCCCCATCCCGTCACTGAGCAGGTTTGGAGGAAGAGGGTCCAGGGCCTGGACCCCAACCCCCTTTTCTGTGGGCCGCCGGAGGCCCAGATTTGGGCAGAGGGCGCCAAGCCTGTGCCTGCTGTTGCTGCCGATCATGAAAGGATGGCTGATGTGCTGCAGGAGCACGGTGCCGAAAAGGCTTTTTCTTCTGCTGCTTCTTGCCAGGAGCACTTTGAGCAGAAGTGGCTGAGTCCAAGGTGGCACTGGACTGCTAGATTCACTGAAGGTGACCATCCACACCTGGGCTGAAGAGATCGGTATCCAGGAAAGGAACATCAGTGAGTTTGTGCTGGGTATCCACCGTAAAGGTGGAAAGCTTCAGCCAGGCCCTGCGGTGCGAGGCAACCACAGCTGCCACTGAACGGGCGCAAGAGTCCCCAAGGTCCAAGGCCGTTTGAAGTTGCTGCTTGGCAACAACATGACCCTAGTCCCGAACCTGCTTGACCGTAATCTGAAGGTCCGCGAGGAGGTGCGGGAGAACTTCATCCAAGGACCCAAGGAGGGCATGGGAGAAGTGCGCCATGATGATGGCAGAGCTTGCCTGACAGAGGCCTAGAGAGGAGGCTGCATAGACCTTCATGGCAGAGTGGTACAGTTTTTTGGACTCCTTGTCTGGAGGTCTATCTGTGTCAGCAGAGCTGCCTGTGCGTCTGAACAAAGAAGCGGTCACTAACCCCTCAGCCGAGGGATGTTCCGTGAACCCAGAGAGGGACCCAATGGGCACTGCATACTTGAGGGCAATCCGGGCAGACGGTGCTAGGCAGGATGCTGCCAGAGCTCCAGGGCCGGGCCAACAATGGCCTTGGCTGCCGGAAAGGCCTCCGTAGGGGTATCCACTCTTTTAAGGACATCTGTAAGAGGGTACTCCACCCGTTTCTGGACAGGTTCCAGGGGCATCCCCGTGGATTCGGAGATGAGGTGGAAAAATCCCTTGAAAAGACGAAGAGCCCTCCTCCGTTGACAGACTACTGACTGACTCATCCAGCGGGTGAGAGCTAAGGTCAGTGTCAGAATCAGAGGTATCCGGATAAAACAGTCGACCACCAAGATCCCCCTGAACGCACCTGGGATGATCAGGCGTAAGGGTGACCGAAAACCTGCGAGGAAGACCCGGGACCATTCAGGAATCCTTCATAGGAGCCCCTCCCGAGGGCTGTTTTGGTGGTGGCTCCACCACTATCGGTGGAAAGACCGGTTTTGGCCAAACCGGGGCAGGTTTCACTGGCTCCGTGAGCAGGGGAACAGATTTTATCAGTTCCAAGGGAGTCAGCTTTGGCCTGGGAGGCAAAAGCCACGTAATGTCCAGGGTGGAAACAGAGGAAGGCTTCTGCCCGGACAGAATGAGCTGTTGCCACATCAAATCTTCATAGCGTTGATGGAGTTTCCGCTGAAGCCTCCCCTCATCCGAGGAGGGCAAAGTTAAGTGGTGACATCTCCTCTTTTGGGCTCGTTTCTGCACCTTCCTCGCCCTTTTGGTCAAGGGGGTCAGAGATCTTGACCTCAATCGGGATGGTCAACTGGGTCACTTGGGAGACACCAGTGGAACCGGTGATTTCTCCAGATCTGGGACTGGTTCTTCAATGGGACTGCCAACAAGCTGGGTCTCCTCACTGGGCATAAACAAGACCAGAGTACTGTTAAGAGAGTCAGCCTCCTCGGCTGACAACCAATTGACAAGAGTCGAGAGTTAACTCAACCACATCTTCGGTCGAGGCTTCGGCTGGCTGGCCAGACAGTGGGACTGAAAAGCCAGTGGCCTAAGCCGCAAACTCCACTGAGGACAAGGTAGAGACTGGAGATTCCTGGGACTGAGATTGCTCTCGATCTCAAGAACATCTCCACCAAGACAAAGAATCTCTTGGTTCCTTGTCCTTTTTATGGGATCAGGAGGTATGCGAGCCCAAAGATCCCTCGCTCTTAGTGGGGAGAGAGACATCTCCCAAAAGGAGCCCAAGAATGTGGAGCCCAGGTTGAGTGGAATAAAAATGGTCAAAGAGGAATGCTCCGCGGCACGCGTTGCCTCTTCCCTCAAAGGCCTGCATCTGTTCTAACTGCTCAGTGGACCCTGCAGCCGTGGAGACCGCCAACCGGGCCTCTCTGGATTTCACCAGTGAATTCAGTTTCTCGGGCCTGCCCAGCATCAAGCGTGCAAGATGACAGTACAGGACGTTCAGTTGGAACGCGAGGCAAAACCCGCAAGCCTGGGTGTCATGACCACCATCCAAGCAGTAGACGCACGCGGAGTGTGGGTCTGTGCGCGACATTTTCTGACCGCACGGGCACCAGCGAAAACCAGGGGTAGATTTATCTTCCATTATCAAGAAGCAAAGTCTACAATCGCTAGCTCGGACAAACGTAATCTTCAGTGGATCTGAAGGTTTTAAAGCCAGGGCCTACAACACGTGGTGGCAGAGAGGAGGCAACCTGCATCTTCCAGCGGAAAGGAAGATCTGGTGTCAAGGAGCGGAGCTGAGGGTTATACCACCCGGGTGGGTGGGAGGAGTCAACTTGAAGACCTTCCAGCAAGAATTAAAGGGGAAAGAGACATGCCAACAAGTGTGGATAAGAACAACATATCCACAACCCTACAACAATTTGTTTTAGGAATTAGAAATACTACTAATCCAGCCACAGAAAATAAGACACTGATAATTTTCTATAACAAAACCTCTAATTGGATGGCACAATTTTACATGCAAGCAATAACACAACATGACATGGTGTGCTGTAATGCTACAGAGCAGATCATAAAAGCATGCTGTCCCACTCGAGTGTAACTGGATAACACTCCAAGGTGCAGCAGCAGCATGCAGGGTCTCACTACAGTAACCACATGCCTCTGGCTGGGATGAGAGGCAGAAGGCAGTGAGATTATCCTCACCAGGCTCCTTCTGGTGCTGTGCAGTACTGCCTCCAAAAATACCTGGCAAGACTGGAACCCCTTCTGTCACACAGTCTGCCATCCCCACATTTACCACTGCTCCCTCTACTCTAAGTTTTCCCTTCCCACTCTAAAGCAGGCAGCACTCCCACTACACTTCCATCTTATCCAAATTCTGGTTTAGTTCCCTCCCATCTCGCTTCCCTCTTGCTGCTGTTACTGATTTCCATGCTTTCTGAGTCCAATGATGTAAAATCTCAGTGGGAGAATCCGTTCTGCTCTCACCACTCCTATTCCCTCTGTGGACTACTGAGCCTTCTCAGTCCTCTGCTGTAAAGCCTCATCTGGGGAATATGCCTTCTCCTCTTGCCTCATCCCCCTCCTCAAGAGTATTTCACTCCCCTCCATTCTCGAACTCCTCCCTCCCACAATCTAAGAAGATTAGTCCGCTAAGACATGATCTGAGACCAGATTCAGTTTCTCTTTTTAACTGGTCTGGGACCAGTCGGTGTTGCATGTTTCTAACCACAAACCTGCCAAGTACCAGCCAGCACAGCCTAGTGGTTACAGCACAAAGTCGTGAACCAGAAGGTCTGGGGTTGAATCCAGATTTCCTAAAAATTATTTTTAATCTCAAATTTCACAGGAGTGGTGATCCATAGCGGTGTGGTGTTGGCGTAGTAAATATACACTAAAGGGTTTAAAGTGCAAGAAAAAAAAAAAACAAGTGTAACAAAGAGACTGGTCTCAGGGGAACAATCTTCCTGGAGCACCCCCAAGAACTTTCCTCCTCCCTCCCTCGCGAACTGTCTTCCTTTCTCCAAGAACTCTCTGCACATATGCTCCTGCAACTAGCCCTCATTCCATTTACAGCCACTGTTCTTGTTGGTCTCCTTTTCCCTGAGCCCCCAGTATGTGCCCCAAGTCTCTCTCCTGGGCTACAGTTGTATACTATTGTGTGACACAGACTTACCTGTCACCATTTTGTAATGTTTCTTTACCATTACTTTCCGTATATACAATTGTGTTTTTATTTATGTAACTCACACTGGTTTTGTTGTATTCATCTTCCTTTCTGCAATCCCCTCCGCTGGATCATACTTGAAAAAGACCCATGGCTCACTGTCATATCGCGTTCAAACAATTTGAAATAAATCAATCACCTGGAACATGCAGCATAACTGCAGTCCCTGAAGTGCGTTACTGTGCTTATAAAAATGAGGGTTACTCACGTGTAACCGTAGTTCTAGAAGTGGTATATGGTGCATATCCACACTCTGGCAGTCTCCCTTTACCTTCAAATCTAGCCAGAATGTCTTCAAGCTAAGCTTCTCCCACCAACCCAGGTGGTATACTTCTCGGCTCTGCTCCATAATGTCAGATCTTGCGCACTGCAAGCAGGGATCTGTGTGCCACTTGCCAGGGGAGGTCGGGTGGGTTGTGTAATGTGCACCATATACTGGTTTCAGGAAAGTAACTCATTTCTAGGGCAATGGATATGGTGCACTAGCTGCACACTCTGACTCCTAGCAGTTCTCTGGGAGGAGGGGCAAGTCGCACACCCCTACCTAGCAAACAGGGATTGGAGAATTGAGGTCACAAAACCAGCATCCTAGTATGACTAATGGTCAATGTGGTAGTGGGAAATTAAGGCATGTGCCGACTTCCAGGTAGCAGCCCTGCAGACTTCCTGGATAGGGACGTCCCTGGAAGCAGCCAATGAGGCAGCAACGTCTGATGGAATGAGCCCTAAACCCTACGAGAGGCTCTCCCTACCATCCAACATGTAGCAGAGGTTGATGCAGGAGACAATCCACCTGCCAAGCATCTGCTTTGCTGCTGGTCTGCCAGGTGCCACTTCAACATATGCTACAAACACCTATGAACTTCTCCCCCAACTCCAGCCATATGCTCCTCGTAATAAGAGAGCTCTTGCCTCAGGTCCAACGTATGCAACCTGTGCTCAACCTCCAAGGTAGGTCTGTTGAAGTACACCAAGAGGCTGATCACCTGATTAAAGGTGAAACTCACACAACCTTCAGGAGGAACTTTGGGTGGGGACGGAGATTACACCAAGACTAAGAGTTCATTGCTCCTTCTGGTGGAGTGACAGTCACCAAGAAGGCAAACTTCCACGATAGGTGACATGTCACCTGTGCACTGGTTCGATTGGCATACCCATAAGCACTGCCAGTACCAGTAGCAAGCCCTAAACTGGTCCAAGCCCTCAAAGTGCCTGACCACTTTCTCATCTGCCACTGTCGGCATACCAGCCCATGCCCGGTATGCAGAGATGGCTGCCAGGTGCACCATGAGTCATTAACCTCAGGCCCAACACAGAGGGACCACAGGTAATCCAGAATGCCAGCTAAAAGGCAGGTCAGGGATCTAGCACCCTGCCCTGGTGCCAAATGGAAAACCTCTCCTATCTGAAGGCATTGCACTGATGGGTCGACTCTTTCCGCAAGGTTCCCATGACATGGCGAACCTATCTGGAGAGACCCAAAGCCTGGAACCCCTAGTCGCTCAGCAACGAGGCTGTTAGGTGCAGGGACTGAAGGTCCAAATGCCACACCTTCCCCCTGTGACGGGAGAGCAGGTCCAGGCGAAAGGGAAGTTGCCAGAGGCCTGCTGCTGAGGCTGACGAGACCTGGGTGCCAAAAATGCTGTGGCCAGTCCAGGGCTCCAGATCAAATGCGCCTTGTCCCTCCGCATCTTGACCAGTACACTGTGGATGAGGGGAAAGGGAAGAAAAGCATTAAGGAGGCCAGGGCTCCAGGGCCTTGCAAAGGCACCCCACTTCAGTATCCCGCACTGTGGGGGGCCGGCACTGAACAACCTCAGCTTGGTTTTCTCCCAAGAGGCAAACAGGTTGACCAGGGGAGTACTCCACTGGGAGAGCAGGTGGCTCACCACATCCTGATGCAGGGACCACTCGTGAGACACCTCGCCCGCATGGCTGAGGGCATTCGCTAGCTGGCTGGAGACTCCCACCACATAAATTGCCAGGAGGTTGGCATCCAAGCTGCACACAAGAGTCCAGGTGTGGAGAGCCTCCCGACACAACCAGAGGGAGTGCATTCTGCCCTGCTTGTTCAGGTAGCATGTGGTCATGGTATTGTCCGTCTGGAACTGCATGACTCAGCCCCAGACAAATGGAGCGAATTCCATCAAAGCATGGTGCACTGCACACAGCTCCAGCAGGCTGATGTGGTAACGAGATCCCCTGCAGGTCCAGAGCTCTTGGGCCCTGTGGTCCCCTAGGTGCACTCCCCATCCCACCAGAGAGGTGTCTGTTGTCAGGGTTACTGTCAGCTCAGGGCAGACCAACGGGACTCCTTCCTCGAGATGTTCCAGGATGAGCCACCACTGGATGGCATCCCACACTGGCCAAGTCACTATGACCGGCTGGTCCAGGTGACCTAGGCACTGGGACCACTGGCAGACCTACTTCCCTTGTATGTGGTGCATCTGCTAGTGGGCCTATGTGACCATGCCAGTGGAGGATACCATGTGCCCAAACAGCCGAAGGAAGTCCCAGGTAGGGCACATGCATCCAACCTGAAATAATCAGGCAAAGGAGGTATAATCTGATGCCCGGTCCACAGCGAGTCAGGCCTTAGCTCAAAGGGAGTCTAACTCTGCCCCGATTAAGTGGATGACCTGCAAGGGGTTGAGTTCAGATTTGGCCAGGTTAATCAGAAGGCCCAAGTCTGAAGGGCTAGGACTCTGGACCGCTCCACCACCTCTCTGGATAGCCTGGCTATCAGCCTGTCCTCCAGGTACAGACAGACCCGGACTCCTCTGTGGCTCAGGAATGCTGCCACCACTGTTATGCACTTGGTGAAGAGCCTGGGGGCTGAGGAGAGTCCGAAAGGCATGACCTGGAACTCGTAATAAACCCCTCCACAAGGAACCAAAAGGTACCATCAGTGGGATGGACAGACTAATGTTGAAGGCGTCCTGGAGGTCCCAACAGCAAAACCACATGCCCTGTTCCAGGGATGGAATGATTTAGTTCAGACTGACCATCACCGACTGAAATCATGCAGGTCCAATATGGGGAATCAACCCCTCCATTCATCTGGGAACCAGGAAGTACCTGGACACAACACGAAGCCCTGGCCAGCTGTGGTGTTCAGGACATGGGCTACAGCTCCTTTTTCTACATCTCCTGTGACATCATGGGCTCCCATGGAGCATGGGCTCAGTAGGGCGGAGATCCTCTAAGTCAAGAGGCAATCTGCTGCCCACCACTTCTAGCACCCATTTGTCCGAGGAGATGGCAGACCTGGCATGCCAGAAATGGCAGCGTTGAACCCCCATGGGGAGGTGAGGCAAGGACCGGACAGGCAGGAGGCAGACAGCACCCAATCCGTCACTGAGCAGCCTTGGAGGAGGTACTGGCATCAGATGCCGGAGGGGCCCTGCCACCCCAACCCCTAGGCTTTTTGGGGCCCTGACTGGCAAACTTGGTTTTCGGGCACCAGGCCTGCAACCCCCAGCTGGGGCTGCTGAGACAAAAAGGGCCAAACCTGAAATGACTTCTTTGGCCGCTTACCCATCTGGTCTTTCTGGGTGGCACTGGACTTCTCAGTCCTTGTAAGGTGCCCATCCTTCCCAGGGCCAAAAAGGGGACATTAGCCAATTTACACTGTGTGTCCGCCGTGAAGACTTGAAATCTGCAGCTAGGCTCTACGAAGCATCAAAATTACTGCTGCCATGGACCAGGCGAAGGAGTCACAGATGTCCAAGGCTGTCTGAAGCTGGTGTTTTGCCAGCACTCAACTCTGGTCTCTGACCCTCCCAACTGCCGACTGCAGATCAGTGGAAAAGCAAGGAAGGACGTGATCAAGGACTCCTATTAGAGAGTGATCAAAATTGGCCATCATTAAAAGTGTAACTCATCTGACAGAGACCCAGGAAAGCCACAGCACAAACCTTCTTGATTGCATGGTCCAGTTTCTTGGACTCCTTGTCAGAGGGCCTGTCCACATCCCCAATATTGCCTGTGTTATAGAAACACAGAATTTGACGGCAGATAAGGACCGCTTGGCCCACCCAGTCTGCCCATTTCCCTACCTACTGGATAAGCTGCAGATCCTAGTTAACCAGCAGCCTACTTCTTCCTACCCCCACCCCCCAGAATTGCCTTATGACTATCCCATGCATGCTTGAATTCCTCCACTGATTTTGACTCCACAACCTCCTCCGGAAGGCCGTTCCATGCATCCACAACCTCTCTGTGAAAAATACTTCCTTAAATTACCTCTGAGCCGCTCTATCTTGAAGGCAGAGTCTGGAAAACCAGACAGCGAACTGATCAGGACTGCATACCTGTGTACCATGCGGGTCAAGGGCACCATGCAGGAAATCGGGTGCTGCCAGAGCTCCAGCGTTGGGCCCAGAATAGCCTCTACCACAGGGAAGATGACCCCCCCCCACCAAGAATCATCATGATCCAGAATATCCATGAGTGGGTATTTGGCCTGCTTTTGGATGAGCTCCAAGGGGATCTCCACTGATAAACCACAGCAACCACCCAAAGGAGACCAGACCATGTTCAGTGGTTAGTTCTTCAGCTGACTCATGGTCAAAGCCTGCAGTCCTGGAGAACTGTACAAAGGACCCATCAGAGTCTGAAGACTCCTCATAGACCGCCCTCAGCCACTTTTCCCCATGGACTACCCTAGAGTCGCCTGGGTGATCTCAACCGAAAGTTGAACAGGGAGGCTGGTAGCCAGGTGGGAGGCCTTTCTAGGAGCTCCCTGTAACTGCGGCTTGGACAGTGGTTCCACCCTAATTGGAGGAGAGGTTGGGGCCAGACACACCAGTCTTGGCAGGAGCAGGGCGGGTCAGAGCAGGGTGACTAAGGAAGAGTGGAGCTTGAAGGAATGTGCCTACTTTGTTCAAGGACCCACTGCTACCAGATGGGCTCTTCACAGTGCCAACGCAGCTTGCAATGGAGCCTCTCATCATCCGCAAATGAAGAGAAGGAGGAGTGGCGACAGCGCTTCCTGGTTGAGGGTCAAGCCCAGGAACGCGAGGAGCCCTCAACCACGATCTCTACCAACAACGAGAATGTCAACAGCAAGAAGAAAAGGGGGTGTGCTGTAGTGACCGAGCAGCATGGCAGCTCACTGATAGAGCTCTCCAGCCAAATGACAGAATTTTCTGGTTAATAGTTGTATTTTCACAACTATCAGATATTACTCCAGAACTCCCTTAGTACAGAATGGGGAACCCTCGTAAATATCAGCCACAGGGATTGGGAGCTAGATTAAAAAATGCGACCACAGCTCCAGTCACTGGATCAACACAGGCCTGCACTAAGGAACTGCCAGAGGAGTTGGCAGAGGAGATGCTGTAGACTGTATACTGATGGCAGAGTGATGCAAATACCATGAAGACCATCACAGCTACATTTTCGGCAGTTCGCTGTGATGGTCTCCAGGTATTCAGACACTGCTGCCCGCTGGTGTTTGCCTCCGAACTAACTCCGACTGAAGTTAGAAATCTGTAGTGCAGGGGGTGTGGTGGCAAAGCCCTCAAGCAGAAGGGAGGGTGTGGGGGTGAAGCCCCCCCCCACACAGAACACACTTGTTCCCCCAGTAATAGCACACCACCAACTGGCGGTGTTGTGCTGTTGCTGTGCCAACAGTCTACACATTTCTTGTCGCCACGGCATAGTGGAACCGCTGTAGACTATAGGAATAAAGATCTCCCATCTTATTAAGTTGGTAACAAACTTATCCGACAAGTTCAACGGGCTAACTAACCGAGTGACAGTTCTACAGACCAACTTGGAGAAAGTTCAAACTGTCAGTGGGAGTGTCGAAACATGCAGACTCCGCAATTGGGGTGGTCTCCACAGTCATTAAGGAGAGCACTCACTGAAAGTCACAAATAGACTGGAGAATCACATTTGGTCCCCTAATTGTATTCTAGGGATGCCTGAAGGTTGTGAGGGGGATCACCTCCTGTTTCTGCCCAAGTGGTTCAGGCGGCAGCTGGGGAAAGAGGCTGCACCCAAGGCTCAACTTTTTCAGAAAACCTATAGGGTAACCCAGTAGGGTCACCCGAACAACCCAGAGGTTCCTCGAACAACTGTGGTGGTACCTGATGGTGCAGACACTCAGGATTATTTGTTAGCCCAGGCACGAAGGGGGAACCTCCTGCATGATGGCCAGCGCATCCAGCTTTTGCCAGGCATTAGTTTTGCAACACAACAAAAGAGGAGAAAATTAGACGGAGTACGGTCCATGTTGCGGGAGGTTTCAATCCCACATGGTATGATCTTTCCGGCCCGCCTCTGAATCGCACATCGAGGGAAGATTTACCTGTTCACCAATCGCAGTGAGGCAATAAAGTGGAGCCCAAAACACGCTGCTTCCCAGGTTCGTGCTGCAGTCCGAGGATCGCTCGTCAGATGAGAAAACCTGACTCACTTAACCCATTTTCCCACTTCTCACAGGCTGGATGACTTTAGTGAACCCAGGTAAGAGTGACTTTCGAGGGGGTTTTCAACGAGATTAGGACAACATCAAGGTACCTGGGACACTATCTTAGCCCCCCCCGAAGCTGCTTGGGACTTTTTCCTTAGGGTTTACAGATCATTTGGTCAGTTTTCACATCCAATACATTTATAATTCTGGCAACCGAACATAAAGCCAGTAAAAGGTTTCTAGAATGTTCATTACAAAATGTTCCTTACTATATTCCTGGTGCATGAGCTCTGCCAGGACGGTTTTCTCCCCCGAATGTTTACATTTATGTTCATTTTCAAGGTCTGGACTTGTTATAAATGTGATTTATCAGCTTACATTATATAATACAATAATTGCTGAATATAATGTCATTGTGTACTACCGAGATTCAAAGAGATGTTTTTCTAGCGTCGACAGTCTTCTCCTTTTGGCGAATTATTCACTGGCTGGGAGTTTCTGTCCACTGATCACAGTGCATATTTAGTGCACAAAAAGGGTAGTGCATGGTACTCCCCTCCCTTTGAGGGTATGGACACTTTGGACTATAAGGATAAAACTTTGTGGGACCTAAACCATGCTGCTCCTAGGTTCACCTCACAGTTAATTGTTTATATAAATTCCTATTTACGATAATGGTAGTTCCCCCAGGGACGTATCGAATAGCAATAGATGGTCCAGTTGTGTATATAAAGAGGAAATGGCGCCCTCATGGAGTACAGTTATTTTGCAATGTCTGTCTGTAATATTAAACTGTGTGTTTGTTTGTAAAATAACGAAGTTTAAAAAAACAAACAAAAAAAAAGTGGGAGGAGGGGCCATGCACGAGACACACACACTGGCTCCTGCCGCTGGACCCCAGAAGGAGGTAACTCCTGGGAGGAGACAGTCTGGTCAGCCGACTGCACCTGACCCTCCTGGGAGAGTGTCAAAAGGGCCAGAGTCCTCAAGACCAAGTCATCCTGGATCCCTTTAAATAACAGGTCGACCGGATCGAGAAAAATCTCGACTGGCTGGTCTGCCTGCATCACAGCCAACAAGGCCCACAGGGGTACCATGGAGCTAGCAGCCTGACCCTTGACCAGAACCAGCTAGGCCAAAGCCAAGTGCTTGACGGCTGTTAGAATCATGCAAAGAGGAAGAGCATGCTTGTTCCTGGTCACACAATGGCAGAATTTCCTGAGCACCTTTTTATCGTCCTGGGAAGGGTCCCCCGAGAGTTTGAAGGGATTAGCACAGTTCACTGAACGTACCCCTGAAGGACGCCCTGATGCTAGCCCCAACCAAGAACAGTGTGGAAGCAGAAGAACTGGCCGCAGCTCAGGACGCTGCCTCTTGCATGGCTGCAAGCGGAGTGGCTGAGCCCACAGCTACAGACAGTCTTGTGCATGTCATTTGAGCAGACTGGGAGTCCTGTTCGTCCAGCCGACCGAGGAGGCGGGCATTAACAGTCCTCAAGTGAGGACGGCAACAGCAACTTGCACAGGCTGCAGGCCTGAGCATCGTGCTCTACCCAGAGTCCGTAAAAGCATGACTAGTGTGGGTCCGCCCGGGATATCTTCTGGTTGCAGGCAATGCAGCATTCGAAACCGGGACCGGACTGGGCTTCTTCACAATCCATGAAGGATGAAGAAATAGAATCTGATGAAAAAACACAATTCGAAGATGAAGTGGAAGTAAAGAACTTTAGGGCCTACACCACACACGGAGCTGCGAAGGAGGAGACCAGACTCTTCCAGTGCAAAGGAACATCTGAAGTAACGGGGCAGAGTGAAGAAGTATACCACCCAAGTAGGTGGGAGAAGCTGAGCTTGAAGACATTCCGGCTGGATTTAAAGGGAAAGGAAGACTGCCAAAGTGTGAATAGTGCACTATATCCACGCCCCTAGAATGGTTTGTAAGAAAAAATTACTCACCTTAGTAATTGCTTTTCTTCTCATGGAGTCTTGCTATATTATAACAAAAGCAGTCAGCCACTGCAGCTGAACTGCCCCGGAGAGGAAGGAGTTAACTCCAGAGGATCTGGAGTTCTACAGCGCGAGGGCGCTGAGCCAAAGCTCTATCTGGCAAGTTTCAAATGAAACTGTCAGATCTTTACGAAGCTAACCTTAAACAACAAGTCTGTGTGGAAAACTCTACACTAGCCAAATGGCTACCTACTAGTAGTAAAACAACAATATAAACAACAAAAGAAACACCAATAGCCATAATAACAATGAATAATGGTATTATAGATCGCTTACCACCCTTGAAAAGCACCAATAGAACCCCCTTCCCCCAAGACTCAAGTCCAAGAAGGGGTCAAAATAAATATATATAACCTAAACGAAACAACCTAGTTCCCTAACCCTAAAGGAAAGAGGGTAAAGGAAACAACTACAATGGCATGACACAGTGCTTGCACTAATTTGCCACCCTACCCAAGTAGAAGTTCTGAGAGGGCAGGAGGAGGTAGTGATAATATGTAAGACTCCATGAGAAGAAAAGCAATTACTAAGGTGAGTAATTTTTCTTCAAACACCATGAAGTCTTGCTATATTATAACAAAAGCAGATTACACAGCAGTACCTCCATGGAGGAGGGTCAGAACCTACTTAGGAAATAGGCTCTGAAGCACAGCTGTGCCAAACCGAAGCATCTCTCCTGGACTGGACATCCAGGAATAATGCTTGGTAAAAGTGTGAACTGTCTTCCAGGTAGCAGCTTGACAAATCTCCAGAATGGGAATGTCTCTAGCAGCCACTAGAGACGCAGCTGTACCCCCAGGAGGGGCCTCAGTCCTGAGGGGGTTCTCTACCTAGTTTTTGGTAACAAAATTGGATACAAGAGACAATCCACCTTGCAATTGTCCTCTTAGTGGCAGGTTTCCTTTGCCAACTTCGCTATAAGTAAGAAAGAGTTGGAGGATTCGAACCTGTGACCTTTGGTGCTGCTCCAAATAGTAGCTTAAGGCTCTTTGACGCCCAAGCTGTGCAGTCTCCTCTCACCTGAGGAAGAATGCTCAGTGAAAATACCGGAGAGATGGATTGATTCAGGTGGAAATCTGAAACCACCTTAGGCAAAACTTTCTATTAGTCCTGAGGACTACTTTATCTCTGTGGAAAGAGATAAAATCTTCTTCCACTGACAGGGCCTGTAATTCACTTATGCGTCTGGCAGAAGTGATAGCCACTAGGAAAACAGTTTTCCAAGTTAGATACTTGAGCTCTGCTGAGGACAGAGGCTCAAAGGGAGGTTGCATTAACTGAGCAATACAAACATTCAGGTCCCAGGCAGGAGCTGGTTCCCTAAAAGGGGGGTTAGTATGAAGTAACCCTTTAAAAAACTTGGAGAACACAGGGTGAGAAGAAAGGGAGGCAGGCTTCCCTGCTGACACAAAAGCAGAGACAGCTGCCAGATGAACCTTCACGGTAGCTGGCCTAAGGCCTAGGGAATTTAAATGGACCAAATAGTCCAGTAGAATGGGGAGATCAGCAGATTCTGGAATAATCTGCCTCTCAGAGCACCAGATGGAAAACCTCTTCCACTTAGAATTATAAGTGGCCCTAGTGGAAGGCTTCCTTGAAGCCTTTTAAATATCCATGACACCCTGAGAAAGGTGTAAATCAGCAAATTCTAACTCCTCAACAGCCAGGCCTTGAGATGGAGGGATTTGAGGTCTGGATACCACACTCTCCCCTGTGCACAGGCCAGCAAGTTGTGGAGTCTGGGCAGGCTCAGGGCAGGGTGGACTGACAAGGACAGAAGCAGAGGGTACCAGGGCTGTCTGGCCCAATCTGGGGCAATCAGAATCACTTTGCAGGGTTGAGATCTGATTTTCACTAGCACCCTGAAAAGAAGAGGAAAGGGGGGAAAGGCATACAGGAACTTCCCCTTCCAGTCCAACAGAAAGGCGTCCAGAGGGACTGAGCCCAGCACTGGAGGCCTGCAACAAAATAGAGGAAGTTGGTGGTTGTCTGGGGCTGCTAAAAGATCTATCTGAGGGGTGCCCCATCTGGCAAAGACAGACCCCAGCACCTGTGGATTCAGAGCCCATTCGTGATGGCCCTGAGAAATTCTGCTGAGGGCATCCGCCAGGACATTGTCCTTCCCTGGGAGATGAACTGCTATCAGGGAGGTGTTCAGGGAGTAAGCCAGAGACCACAACTTCATTGCTTCGGTGCACAAGGCTGAAGACCGAGTGCCCCCTTGCTTGTTGATGTACCACATTGTGGTGGTGTTGTCTGTCCTGACTTGAACCACTTTGTTCTGGACAGAAACTGAAAACACCCGAAGAGCTAAAAAGACAACTCTGAGTTCCAAAAGATTGATGTGGAGCAGAGATTCCTGAGGAGACCACACTCCCTGAGTGGACAGGTCGCCCAAGTGAGCTCCCCACCCTAACAGGGAGGCATCTGTGGTGAGGGTGAGGGAGTGGGAAATGGGAATGAAGGGAACCCCTTGTCTTAGATTGCTTAGGTCCTGCCACCAGTGGAGGGCCAGGATCAGAGTTTGAGTCACTGGGACCAATTTGGTAAGGGGGTCCTTCCTTTGAGACCAATAGGCCCTCAAATGGAACTGAATGTCCCTCATCTGGAATCTTGCTCCTTGCACTACAGCTGTGGAAGCAGCCATGTGCCCCAGGAGTTGCAGAAAATGCCTTGCTGGTCGAGAGACCGAGGGTAAAGGAGGATGCCAGGCCATGAGTCTGTCTACCCTTTCCGAGGGAAGAAATGCCCTGGCTAACTTTGTGTTCAATTCTGCACCTATGAAAGTTAGGACCTGAACTGGTTCCAGAACTGACTTTGGTAAATTTAGCAGGAATCCCAGGGAAGTGAGAAGCTGCTGGGTGACTTGCAAGTGGATTTACCTGACCTGGAGACTGACCCACAATGAGCCAGTCGTCCAGGTAGGGAAACACAGCAACCCCTTGCCTTCTTAAGTGAGCCACTACAGCGAGACATTTGTGAATACCCTTGGCGCAGAGGTAAGGCCGAAAGGCATTGCCCTGAACTGGTAATGGCCTGAGGGCAGTTCAACCTGAGGTACTTTCGGTGAGAAGGCCTGATCAGGACATGAAAATAGGCATCCTCGAGGTCCAGGGAAGCTAGCCAGTCCCCTGGCCTTAGAGAAGGCAATATCACTGCCAGAGTCAACATTCTGAACTTTGGTTTCAAAAGATGCTTGTTCAGGTACCTTAAATCTAGAATGGGCCACCATTCTCCCGGCTTTTTTGGGGTAAGAAAGTATCTTGAATAAAGCCCCTTGCCCTGATGGCAAGGAGGAACCCTTTCCACTGCTTTGCAGTCCAGAAGAGAAGAAACCTCTGCTTCCAAAGCAAGGGCTTCTGAAGGATTTGCAGGTGGAAAATGTCTGGCTCTCATCTTTGGAAAGTGTTTGAAGCTGAGAACTAGACCCTGGCTTATTACCTCCAGAACCCATCTGTCCGAAGTTAAGGACAGCCAGTTCTGGCTGAAATAAGCCAACCTGCCCCCCACTGGTACAGGAGAATCGGCCCTGGGCACCCCATCAGGGTGCCTGCTTAGCAGCAGCCTTAGGCTGAGGGGAGGGGGACGGTTTACTTGTGCCTCGTCTACCCCTGCCTCTGAAGAAACCTCCAGCAACAGCAGAGGAGGCTTGAAATTGGTAAAAGGCCTGTGAAAAGGCCTGCACCTACCTCTGGGAGCATGCCTTTTATGGATGGCATGCCTCTCCTTAGCCTGGGCACTTTTGTAGGTAGTTCTGTATTCATCCATCTTTTCATATAGTTTTCTGTTTGTTCCCAAACAGAGAGTTTCCCACTACAGGAAAATCCATAGCCTTTGACTGAGTATCTTGGGACAGATTAGTGCATCTGAGCCATGCCAACCTACGGAAAGCTACAGAAGTGGCCATGACCCTAGAGGAAACATCATTAACATCAACAGCAGTATGAAATTGAACTTTAGAGGCTTCAATGCCATCAGCAGCCACCTGTTCCAACTCACTAGCCAGCTGGCCATGGGCCTGCTTGGCTAACTGCATGTGTCCCACCTAGATTTCTGATATCTAGCTACATGTCATAATTTGCCTGCCTGAGTCCCAAAGAAGCTGCCATATACTGTTTTTTGCCATGGCATCAATCTTCCTGGAATCTTATCAGGAGGATGAGGCCAGAGGAATATTAGCCTTGTCACAGGCTGCAGCTTGTACCACACCTACATGACTACACTGATCAGTGAGGAAGTCTGTATCAGAGCCTGACAAAGTATACCTTCTGTCCATTTTTATCTACAGGAGGGACAGAATGAGGATTTTTAAAATCTTAGTTGTTTGCTTCCTAAATGACTTATGCAAAGGAATAGACAACCTCCTAGACTCTGGAATATCCATCATTTCTACATAATCAGGCTCCTCTGCTCATCCACAGCCTCCTAAAGGAAGCTGGAGGGTTTCGCAACCTTTTGTAAAACATAAATGAGAAGGGACTCAAGACAGAATAGGAGGAGATTCTAAAGGTCTGTCTGGAGAAATGTCCGTTCAATGGGCACGCCAGACCCTCCCAGCCACACATATATTGATCAAATTCCTCCCTCCTGTGGTTCATAAAATCCTCAACATCATACTCCTGAACCACTGGAACTGAATGAACCAACCTTTACCAACTGTTGGTGGTCTGACAGGTCCCTGAGACAGTGACTGGACAATCTGAATGGCTTTAGCTATCTCTGCAGCAGTTGGAGACACAATTTTGGACTCCAAACCTACTGATTTCCTTTGTCTTTTACTGGGACTGGTTCTCTGAACCAGCCTTCCTTTTGCCCGAGAAGTCTCGCCCTGGTCAGAGGGCACTCCTCTGGTCCAGTGGGTGCTGGACCGGCTGGCCATCCGGGTCAGCGGACTTTTGGCTCGCCCCTGAGCCGCCCAATCTCTTTCCAGGGTGGCTGCAGGAAATTTTTACACACCTGGCAGTCTGACAGGAGGTGGTCAGCCCCAGACAATGAACACAAGTGGTGTGTGGGTCAGCCTTGGCAAAGGCTTCCCCCAGACATCACAGTGTTGAAACCCAGTGGGCCGGTTTTTCTTTGGGTTTCTCAGACATAATGCCAGCCTATCCAAAACTTGCCCTTTTGATGGCAGTGCCAGGCAAGACACTCTTTATCGTTCCTAACCGTGTTACAGTATTTGAAAACCTAAAAATTCAGGTTTTTTAGAACCGATAAGAACCGGGAACCGCACTTAAAACCCAACCAACACTTTAAAATGTTGAAATAAGCAAACCGATCGGTTCAAAACCGAACCGATAATTAACTTTCCACACAGACTTTAAATTGCATTTACGGTTTACCAGATAGAGCTTTTAACCGAAATGCGGTAAAACAATCACTTTGCCGGTTCAAATGAACCAAAATACCGCTGAACCGAGAATGAACCGAGCTGAAGGAGCTGATTCCGAGCGACTGTTCAGTGAAGCGGAGTAAAGAATCTGACAGTTTCATTTGAAACTTGCCAGATAGAGCTTTTGGCACAGCGCCCTCGTGCTGTAGAACTCCAGATCCTCTGGAGTTAACTCTTCTTCTCCGGGGCAGTTCAGCTGCAGTGGCTGACTGCTTTTGTTATAATATAGCAAGACTTCATGGTGTTTGAATAACAGGTTACTCACCTGTAACAGTAGTTCTAGTAGTGGTATATGTTGTTCATCCACACTTATTGGTATGTCCCTTTCCCCTTTAAGGATCACTGGAAGTCTTCAAGCTAGCTCCTCCCATCCACCTGGGTGACATAACCCTCGGCTACACCCCATGACGCCAGATCTCAGCCCGCTGGAAGCCAGGTTTGTGCGTTCGCAGCTGGGGAGGTCAGGTGGGTCCGTGTGGATGAACAACATATACCACTCCTAGAACTACTGTTACAGGTGAGTAACCCGTTTTTCTAGGATCGTGGATGTGTTGTTCATCCACACTTATTGTCAGATTCCTAGCAGTTCTCTGGGAGGAGGGAGGCAAGGTGCACCCCCCACAGATACTCACTTGGGAAATAGAGATTGGAGAACTGAGGCCCCAAAACCAGCATCCCAGCGTGACTCGAGGTCGATGTGGTAATGGGGAATGAAGGTGTTTGCTGACTTCCAGATAGCAGCCCAACAGATTCCCTGGCTAGGGATGTCCCTGGAAGCAGTCACCGATGCATCAGTATGGTGGGCAGAATGAGCTTTTATCCCTCTGGGAGGCTCCATGCCCACCAACTCATAACACAGACTTATGCAAGATGTAATCCACCTTGCAATAGCCAGTTTTGCTGCTGGTCTGCCAGAAGTGGCTTCAGCGAAGATGACAGCTGGCGAACCTCTCCCCGAATTTCCACTGTCCTCTCTTTATAATAGGAGAGGGCTCGTCTCAGGTCCAGGGCATGGAGCCTGTATTCGGCCTCCGAGGTGTAATTAGGGTAGTATACGGCAGTGTTAACACCTCGTTAAGGTGAAACTCTGACACACCTTCGGAAGGAATTTCGGGTGGGGGCGTAGGACAACCTTGTCCCTGTGGAAGACCAGATAAAGGGAGTCCAGTGAAAGCTCCTGGAGCTCCCCTGTCCTTCTGGCAGACGTGATAGCCACCAGGAAGGCTGTCTTCCACAAGTGTGACAACGCAGACTTTGCATTGGTTCAAATGGCTTGCCCATGAGCTTTGCCAGTACCAGCAGTAGATCACATGGAGGCAGAGGTTCACACACCAGAGGGGATATGTGATCCAGGCCTTTGCCTGGCCATTGTCTCCTACACCACTGCAAGACCCCCTTTGGACAGAGACAAAAGGTAGTCGAGAATGTTAGCCACTGGACAGGACAGAGGGTCCAGGCCCTTGCCCTGACACTAAATGGAAAACCTTTTCCATTTGAAGGAATAACATTTCCTGGTTGATTCCTTTCTGGATGCCTCCACCACAGTGAGGACATCCTCAGAAAGACCCAAAGCCTGGAATTCTAGCCGCTCAGGTACCAAGCTGTGAGGTGCAGGGATTGAAAGTCCGGATGGTATACCTTTCCCTGACAGAGAGATCAGGTCCGGGTGTGCTGGGAGCCACTCCGGGGGCCTGCAACTGAGAAGATCTAGATACCAGAACTGGCGCGGCCAGTCTGAGGCTACCAGAATCACCTTTGCCTTGTCCCTCCTCACCTTGAGAAGCACCTTGTGGATCAAGGGAAATGGAGAGAAGGCGTAGAAGAGGCCTGGAGTCCATGGCCTCGAGAAGGCATCCCCCTGCAGCAAGCCCTGATAGGTGGGGGTGGGCATGAAACAGCCTCAGGTTGGTGTTTTCCCTGGAGGCAAACAGGTCCACCATCGGTTTGCCCCAGTGGGAGAATAGGCTGTAAGCTACCTCTGGATGGAAAGACCACTCGTGGGATGTCTGGCCTAAGCAGCTTAGAGCATTCGCCAGATGGTTTGAGGCTCCTGCCACATGAATGGCTAAGAGATCTGCCTCTAGACAGCTTACGAGGGTCCAAAGGCAGAGCGCCTCCCTGCAAAGCAGACGAGAGTGCATGCCGCCCAGTTTGTTGAGATAGTACATGGTCGTAGTATTGTCCGTCCGGACTTGAACCACTTGACCCCGGAGCTGAGGAGCGAAAGCCAACAGTGCCAGTCTAACTGCTCTGAGCTCCCAACAGGTTGATGTGGCATCGGGACACCTCGGGGGGTCCAGAACCCACGGGCCCTTTTGTCCCACATGTGGGCTCCCCCAGCCCATGAGAGGCGCATCGGTCGTGAGGACGGAATCCCTTCCTGCAACTAGTCTGGGGTGGTCCACCAATGGAGAGCATCCAACATCTTCTGGGTTACAGTGATCAGCTGGTCGAAATGACCGTGATGCCGAGTCCACTGGGTGGCCAGCTCCCATTGGAGGGGGCGCATATGCTACCGGGTCCAACGGACCACGGAGGTGCATGCCGCCATGTAACCCAGAAGGCGCAGAAACTCCCGGGCAGGGCGCAATTGCCCAACCAGAAATGACTGGGCTAAGGAGGAGAGAACCTCCGCCCTGTCCGCTGGGAGCAGAGCTCTGGCTTGATGAGAGCCTAGCTCTGCCTTGATGAAGCACATCACCCGAGAAGGGACGAGTTCCGACTTGGCCTTGTTGATCAAGAGGCCAAGCTGGGAGCAGGTCTGGAGGGCCAGGTCCCTGGACCTCTCCACCTCTTGCTGGGTGGGACCCGCTAAGAGCCGATCGTCAAGGTAGGGGTAAATTCTGACACTGCCCCCCGCCCCAAGATGGGCTGCCACCACTGCGATGCATTTGGTGAAGACCCCTGGGGCCGATGACAGGCCTAGCGGCATGGCTCGGAACTCGTATAGGGTCCCTTTGGCTCTGAAGCAGAGGAACCGCCAATGAGACTGATGGATTGGGATGTGAAAGAACGTGTCCTGCAGATCCAGTGAACAGAAAGTACAATTACGTAAGAACTTACCGTAACAGTAGATCTTCGAGAACAGCTCATGCAGCAGGTTACACCATTAGGACTGAAACCGGCAGGTGCCAGGACCCCACGGAAATTTTCTAGCTAGCAGTATCCAGCAGGGACCGCCCCCCGATGTCGGCCCCGCCCCCAACGTCAGGCATCATACAAAAGGGGGAGGTCCCCCAGAATCCCCAGTTCTCCCGCCAAAGACTCCCGGCCGCTAGATGACATCAGAAGTGGAGACTGAGGATCCGCCGTAAAAAGGTATTCAGAGTGGTGGTAGAAACACCTAATCCTAGGAAAGGGATATCGGAACAACTCTACCTCCAGAGGGGATGGTGAGAGGGAAACTACCTGCTGCAAGAGCTGTTCTTGAAGATCTACCGTTACGGTAAGTTATTATGTAACTGTACTATCTCACCTCGCGAAACAGCTCTTGCAGCAGGTTACACCATTAAGATGGATTCCCAAGCAATAGTGGAAATCCCACACCACTAGGAGGAGGGAAGGTAGAGATCGCGAGTTGGACCGAAGCCTAGGATAGGAGTCCCTGAAGGACTGCTAAACCAAAACCAGCTCTTCACCGTGATGCAACATCCAGGCTATAATGCCTGATAAAGGTGTGCACGGTGCTCCAGGTAGCTGCTGCACAGATGGCTGAAGTGGACACGTTCTTCAAGGCCGCAAAGGAGGTAGCCACCCCCCTTGTGGAATGTCCCTTAACCGCACCCGGTAAAGGTTTGTTACGTTTCTGGTAACAGAACGTGATTCAATGGATGAGCCACCTGGACTGTGATTGTTTAGAAACCGGAGCTCCCATCATCCTATGGGCGAAGGAGATGAAAAGCTGATCAGATTTACAGTGGTGCCTGGTTCTGGTCAGGTAGCATCTAAGACACCTATGCACATCTAGAGTGTGCAGCAGGGCCTCTCCTCTATTAGAGTATTTAGGTAATTACACTGGTAAGTCGCTGTCCTGATTGAGGGTGTGAGCCGAGACTACGTTGGGTAGAAACTTTGGATTTGTCCTTAGGGACACCCTGTCCTGGTGAAAAACCAAATAAGGTTCTTTGCACATCACTGCGTGAAGTTCAGAAATCCTTCTGGCCAAAGTAACGGCAACTAAAAATAACGTCTTCCATGTCAGGAGACGTAGCTCGCAACCCGCGGCTGGTTCAAAAGGTGGCAGCGTGAGCTGCTCCAGGACAAACAGTAAATCCCATGGAGGAATAGGATCCTTAATCTGAGGTCTAAGGTGGAGAACACCTCTCAGGAAGGCTCGTGCACTGTCCAACTGAGTTATGGGACATAGGCCTATAGGTGTATGATAGGCTGAGATGGCACAAAGGTGTACTTTAGAGGAGTAGGCCAAGCCTGCCTGGAAGAGAGACAAAAGGTAGTCTAGAACCGACCTTTCCAGACAATCCAACGGGGAAAGACCTTGTGCTTGAGCCCAGAGGCAAAATCTGCGCCATTTCATGGTGCATGTGGCATGTGTGGCCAGTTTTCTAGCAGCCGCTAGAATATCTACTACCTCTTGCGAGACCCCGTACGGCATGATAGCTATTTCTCTAGGAGTCAAGCGTGCAGGTTCAGACAACGAAGGTCCGGATGGACCAAATAACCTGCCTCCTGGGACAATAAGTGAGAGCGGATTGGCAGAGGTACCGGAGGTTCCTGGAACAGCTGGTGTAGAAGAGGGAACCAAATTTGTCTGGTCCAAAAAGGCACAATAAATATCAGCGTCGCCTGCTCTCTGCGGAGTTTCAAAAGGACCCTCTGGATCAACGGGAAGGGAGGAAACGCGCAGAGGAATCTGCCTGTCCAGGAGAGGGACAATGCGTCTCGCCAGAAAACACCAGGCCCTGGATCTAGCGAGCAGAAATTGGGTAGTTTTTATGTTGGATGGGGACGAGAAAAGGTCTAAACTCTGGTGTGCCCCATCTGTGAAACAGATCCTCTACCACCTCCTGGAGTTGTTCCCATTCGTGGACACTAGCCTGAGAGCGACTCAGACTGTCTGCGATGACATTGTCCACTCCTGGGACATGAACAGCAATGAGGTCTGCGTCGTGTTGTAGAACCCAATCCCACACCCTCATGGTCTCCCTGCAAAGCAGGTAGGAATGGGTACCTCCTTGTTTGTTGAGGTGATACATCACCACGGTATTGTCTTTGTAACAGCAGAGTTCCTGGTGGGATCTCCGACTGGAAGGTCTGCAGGGCATAAAGAACTGTTCTCATTTCCAAAATATTTATGTGGAGATGAGCTTCCTGGGGCGTCCATGGGCCCTGAGACCTGACCCCATCGAGGTGTGCTCCCCAACCAAACCGAGGCGTACGTGGAGAGTGTCACAATCGGAGATGGTGCAATGAAGGGGACCCCTGCCGACAGGTTCTTTGAATCTAGTCACTATTGCCAATCCCGGATGACGGCATTCATGATACGAACTGGAAGCTACAAATGGTCTTGCTTCTGACCCCACTGTACCCAGTAACATCCACTGGGTCACCCACATGTGAGAGGCAGGCTAAGCCCAGCGACTGTTGTAATGGCAACAGCCATGTGTCCGAGCAGGCAAAGGACTAGTCTAGCTGGGACTGTCTTTGCCAAGATGTCCCCGATGAGGGATCTGATGTGTTCCGCTCAGTCCTGGGGCAGAAAAGCTCTCCCTGGCGGTGTCCAGAACTGCGCCTATGAATTGCAGATTCTGTGATGGAACCAGGTGTGACTTCTCCTGATTGATGATGCCCAATGCCCCGAACAGGGACTGAGTACAGTGGATTGTGGACATCAGCGCCTCCTGAGAGGGTGCCATGAGGAGCCAGTCGTCCAGGTAGGGGAACACGTAGTGGCCTTGTCTCCTTAGAGCCGCTGCTACGACTGCCATGCATTTTGTAAACACCCGAGGTGCTGATGACAGTCCGAAGGGGAGGGCTCAGAACCAATAATGGCGACCTAGAAATTCGAAGCGCAAGAACTTCCTGTGCATTCGAGCAATGGGTATGTGCAGGTAGTCATCCTGCATGTCCAAGGACGGTAGGAAGACACCCTGCTTGAGCAGGGGTATCAAACTGGGAAGGGTCACCATGTGGAAGCGTTTGTAAAGGACCGAAGTGTTGACATCACTGAGATCCAGTATCGGACAGAAGTCCCCTGTCTTTTTGGGAACCAGAAAGAAGTGGGAATAGTAACCTGCACCTCTCTGGCTCCTCGGTACATGCTCTATAGCTTCCTTTCCCAGAAGCGCGAGCACCTCCTGCTGTATAGGGGAGGTCTTGACAGTGGGTGGTCGAGGAATTCTATAAAGTGACCTCTCTTGACCAGTTGAAGGACCCACCGGTCGGCGGTAATCGAATGCCATCCTGAAAAGTGGCGAGCGATGCGACCCCCGACCTTTTCTGCCCGTTGATCCAGAGGAGGGGCGAGGGCCGGGAAGGAGTCATGCTGTGGCAGCATTACTCCCCGCAGGCTGGACCGGTTTGGTATACTGCTGACCTCGGCCTGGGAAAGACTTAGGTTGGGCCTTATGGTGGAAGGTGCCCCTTTGCTGCTGGCCGGAACGTGGCTGCTGTCGGCTGCTAAAACGGTTCTGGTTCCTACGAAAGGAACCAGATTTGGGTCTGTACATGGCCTATGCGGTCCTTACACCTTCCAGGTCCTGTAATTTGGCGATTACCTTTTCGGAGTCTTCACCAAATAGGACTTTGCCATTATAGGGAACATCCAGGATGTTTTTCTGGACGTCTGAGGTAAATCCGGAGACACGAAGCCATGAAGGTCTCCGGAGACAGACGCCTGAGGCTGTTCCCCTTGCTGCGAAGTCCGCCAAATTGCAGGCGGCTCTCAAAACCTGGGTCCCCACATCTGACCCAGTGCGGAGGAGGTCGAAAAGCTCCTCCTTCTGTTCCCCATCCAGAAGCATTTTAACTAGGTCTTGACCCTGTTCCCATAAGGCATTCTGAAACTGAAACATGTGTGTCAGATAGTTCAGTGACCTAATGGAGCATGTAGCAGCCACATACATGCGCCCATCCAGCAAGTCCAATTGCTTGGACTCCTGGTCTGGAGGTTGTGTACTCAGATGTTGTGGTTGTTGAGACCCATCATGGGAGGTCATAATGACCAGGAAATCAGCCAGGGGTTGTTGCGCTAAGTACAGGCTCTCTGCTGGGGCCCTGTACAGGCGATCAGCCTTCTTCGGCACCGCCGGGGGTGGAGTGTGGACATTTCCACGCTGCCTTGGTGACATCCGCAAAGGTGGGACCACCACAGGCTTAGGGTCCTTCTGCCGTAGATAACGGGCTAGGCACTGTTGTTCAGGGTCTAAATCTTCTGTTTCCCATCCCATGTTCTCCTGAATGTGCCTCATGATTTCGGAGAAAGATGGATCATCCAGAGGTGACCTGGGTAGGTCTCGTGGGTCAGGTGATGGGATGCTGATTGGAGAAGGAGACCTGCAGGTATCTGAGGTGTCAGGTCTAGAGTTGTCCCCCTGTGGAGTGGACCATCGACGTCTGGGTCACTTGGAGCTGGGAGACCCTGAGGGAGATCTTGAAGGGGGCCTTCTCCTTTCTTTTGACCTGCCCCTAGGAGGCAGAGTAGGTTCCTTTCAGGGCGGTGGTCTTCCTACTGGCCCTTGTGGTGGCGTAGGAGGAGGCGGAGGAGGTTTTTACTGGGACAACATCCCTCTTGATTGTGTCCCACCAAAAGATGAAGAGGTCTTTAACCTCCCGAGTATTCATACTGGACGACGGTCCCTCGGGGTTGACCTGTCGCCGGTATGGAGCGTCTGGTTCCCAGGCGTTGCCGGGTCAGGCGAAGGCTCCTGCGGAAGTCCAGCGTCCTCATCGTCATCTGCCTGGTCATCATGCAACGTTGCATCTTCCTCCATAGACTCCTAGTGACCGGTGTCCACTGGTGAAGGAGAGGCAGTTGTCGACTCCTTGTAACGTGAGGCCGACGTCGGGTGTTTGCCAGACATCTGGTCTGACGGGCACCTAACCGGTGACGGTCCGGCGGTCCGTTTCCTATCAGTCGTCCGTTTGAGGGACGTCCGGTCCTTAGTCTTTCTGGGAGGGGTTCTGGTCCCCTAGGAGACTGGGATGCAGATCTAGCGTTGGGCTCCCAGCATTTGTCAGAGGAAGAATGAGTGATTTTGGAAGAGGACTTGGACTGGTGATCAGTAGACTTCGTAGAGGCCCGGGAGAGCATTGGCGAAGGGTCCAAGGTCCTGGAAGTCTTGATGGGATACAAGGAAGCCGAAGAGCTACCCGAAGTCCTAACCTTCACAAGAGGAGGCTGACAGCGAGCCCTGGAGGGAGAGCTGTCTGAACGTGTAGAGCCGGAGCTAGTACGCGAGGCCGAGGCCCGGTTCGGGGATCTGGACCTGGCCTTCTCCCGGTGCTTGTCCTGGTGTTTATGAGTCTTAGAGGTGGACTCGCCTCTGGATGCAGGGTCTTTCTCCACAAGTTTAAGTTGTTTTTCTAAGAGGAACCCTTGAAGTGCCTTCTGGTGGCAGATCCTGGTGAGACTGTTGAACCGCTGGCAAAATGGACAGGCCTTGGTGTCGTGTTCTGGGCCTAGGCACCGCAGACAGGATGAGTGCAGATCCTTGAAAGGAATCTGTTTGCCACAGGCACACTTGGAAAGGTGTCCTGAGGAAGGAGTAGGAGATGCCGACATTTAGAGTTAATGCTGGAAGTTCTAGTAGTCATTCACTGGAGCGGGACCGTAAGGCCGATGCTGGAGAGTAGACAGCGGGAAAAGAACTAGGGATTCTGGGGGACCGCCCCCTTTTGTAGGATGCCTGACGTCGGGGGCGGGGCCGACATCAGGGGTGGTCCCCGCTGGATACTGCTAGCTAGAAAATTTCCATGAGGTCCTGGCACCTACCGGCTTCAGTCCTAATGGTATAACCTGCTGCAAGAGCCGTTTCTCAAAGTAAGATCCATGTTTTGCTCCAAGGATGGTATGATCTTGGACAGAGCGACCATCCAAAAGGTGCGTGACCCGAGATACAGATTCAGGTCGTGCAGATCTAGAATGGTGCGCCAGCCCCCCGTCTGCTTGGGCACCAGGAAGTACCTGGAGACAAAGCCTGGGTCTGCTGGAGAATCCGTCACTAGAGCAACTGCCTCCTTGAGGAGGAGCTGGGCAATGTCATCTTGGAGAGCAGACTGAGTATGGACAGACAGACTTTCCTCATGAGGGGCACACGCTCAGCTTGGAGGGTGCTGTTCAAATTCCAGAGGCAGTCCCTGACCAAGCACTTCAAAAACCCACCTGCAACAGACCAGGCGGAAAGAAAGTGGCGGAGCTGGCCCCCCATGGGAGGACCCAGTCCCCGCCCCATCACTGAGCTGGCTTGGAGGAGGAGGATCCAGGACCCTTACCTCTGCCTCCTTTACAGGCCTGGAAGAGCCCGGGCTTGGGCCGGGGGCACCAAGCTTGAGCCTGCTGCTGCTGCTGCCACCCTCCTTGAAAGGAGGGTTGCTGAGCCACGGGGGAAGAGTGCCGAAAAGGCTTCTTCTGCTGTTTCTTGCTCAAAGAATCTTTAGCAGAAGTAGCGTCTAAGGTGGCACTGGACTGCTCAATACACTGAAGGTGACCAGCCACACCTGGGCCGAAAAGGTCAGTGCCCAGGAAAAGCACATCGGCTAGTCTGTGTTGAGTATCTGTTGGGAAAGAGGAGAGTCTCAGCCAAGCCCTACAGCGAGCGGCAATTGCGGCTGCCATCAAGCGGGCACAAGAATCCCCAATGTCCAGGGCTGTTTGAAGCTGCTGTCTGGTAATAGCCTGGCCCTGCTTGACCATGGTCTGCATGTCCGAGGGGAAGTGTGGGAGTACTTCATCCAAAGAGCCCAAGAGGGCATGGGAGAAACGTGCAATGATGACACCCGAACTTGTTCGACGAAGGCCTAAAGATGAGGCCGCATAGACCTTTCGAGCCGAATGATCCAAGAATTTGGATTCTTTTTCAGGAGGTCGGTCAGTGTCGGCAGAACTGCCAGTACACCTGAACACTGAGGCGGTCACCAGGCTCTCGACCGAAGGGTGCTCTGTGAACCCTGCAAGGGACCCCATGGCACCGCATACTTGCAGGCTATGGGGACACATGGAGTTGGACAGGAGGCAGGGCACTGCCAAAGTTCTAAGGCTGGGCCAGTTATGGCCTCGGCCACAGGAAATGCCTCCGTCAGGTTATCTCCTCTCTTGAGGATGTCCGTGAGCGGGTACTCCGCCTTTTTCTGGCTAGGTTCCAGGGGCATCTCTGTAGACTCAAATGAGGCAAAGAATGCCCTGAAAGGACGAGGGATCCTCCTCCGTCTCTATCCCACCAGCCGATTCGTCATACCCGGGATGATAATGTAGGCCGGACTCATCCGAATCCGAGGAATCTGGATACAACAGTCGACCGTCCACATCACCTTCGACCCGCCGAGGGTGGTCCTGGGTGACAGTGACTGAAAGACGCCGGGGAAGCCCGGTGTCTGGTCTATCTATCTTCCTTTGAAGGAGCCCCTCCCACAGGCTGCTTGGGCAGTGGTTCCACCACAATCGGTGGAGAGACCGGTTTAGGCCGAACCGGAGGTTTCGCCGGCTCCGCGGGTGGGGGAGCCGACTTAATCGGCTCCAAAGGAGTCTGCTTCGGCCTGGAAGGTGAAAGCCAAGTAATGGTAGGGGTAAATGCCAGGGTCAGCTTGTGCCCGGACAGAATCCGATGTTGCCACACGAGGTCCTCGTAGCACCGGAGTTTCTGTCTGAGTCTCTCTTCATCCGAGGAGGACGAGGAAAACCCATGGAATCACCTCTTTTTGAGTGCTTGTAGCTCTTCCTCTGCCTATCGGTTGAAGGGGTCCTAGACCTCGATCAAGATCGGACAGGCCAATTCAATCGCTCGGGAGACGCCGGTGGGACTGATGTTTTCCCAAGGTCGGGGACCACTTCCTCGATGGGATTCCCAGCGGGCTGGGTTTCCTCTTCAGGGAAAGAAAGGACCAGAATCCAACTGAGTATAGTCAACCACAGTCTGTGACAATGGGTCAATCGGGTCGATGTTTATTTCAAGCTCGTCAATCCAACACTTCGGTCGACTGGTCAGACAGCAAAGCCGAGAAGCCAGCAGCCAAAGAGCAATTCTGACTGAAGTTGAGACTGCCGGTTCCTGGGATTGAGATCTCTCCCGATCCCAAGAACGTCTTCAGAGACGAAGATGATCCTGGGTCCTTTTCCCGCTTACGAGACCAAGAGGAGTGCGCACCCGCAGGACCCTCTCCCTTAGCTGGTAGAGACTGGCACAGCTCTTGGAAGGAACGGAAGTAGGTGAAGCCCAGGCTGAATGGAACGATGAAGCTCACAGAGGAAGATTCCCTCGCACAAGCTGCTTCCTCCTCGAAGGCTTGCATGTGTTCCAATTGCTCGGTGGATCCCGCAGCCGTGGAAACCGCCCACCAAGTCTCCTTTGATTTCACCAGAGGGTTCCGTCTTTCCGGCCTCCCCAACTTCACGCATGATACAATAGTCAAGGATGTTAGTGAAATGCAAGACAAAAATCGCACTTTGAGGTGTCATGGTCGACACCCAAGCAATAGACGAGTGTGGTGTGGGGATCGGTGTGCAACATTTTTTTGGCCGCACGAACACTGGCGAAATCCGGAGGAAGACTTGTTTTCCATAATCGAAGATAAGCAGTTGTAAATGCTTTTGGAATAACCAAAGGTTTTGAAGCCAGGGCCTACAAAATGCAGAAGCAGGAAGGAGGCAACCTGAATCTTCCAGCAGAAAGGAAGATCTGGTGTCATGGGGCAGCACTGAGGGTTATACCACCTGGGTGGGTGGGAGGAGCTAGCTTGAAGACTTCCAGCGATCCTTAAAGGGGAAAGGGACATGCCAATAAGTGTGGATGAACAACATATCCACAATCCTAGAAAGTATAATATATAAAAAAAAAAAAAGGCAACGTTTGAACCATGCAGTAATCTGAAATGAATGCACAATCACGACTGATTTTAACCAATCATATTACTTATTTTATTAAAAACATTTTATAAGAGGTACTTACCTTCTGTACTACAGGGGCTGAAGCCAAGGCTACCAATTCCTAGGAGGCAAGAGACAGAAAAACCTAGTCACAGAGAGCGAGGTTTTAATCTCTCACAGACAGACTGTGTTCCTGGGTAAGAGATGGACTAAGACTGAGGGATATGGGTAAAAGGGAAGCTCTTCAGTCACAGCCCATCTCCTGGATCAGCTAAGGCCACGTTCTCATGCACTATTCATACACAGAACTTCAACACAATAGGAACTACAGTTTTGAGACTTGTAAGTAGAAATTCATGGGTTGTGTTTTAATTGTGACAAGGTAAAAGATGCCAATTGCTACAAGAAACACAGAACACAGAACACAGAAAATAGAATCTGTTGACAAAAAGGATTACTTGGCCCACTTAGTCTGCATAGATGGTCGCTGCCTAACTGGTCTCTAGCAACCCTCCTTCCTCCCTGCCTATTTACTTATATTCCCCTAGGTCTATCCCATGCATGCTTGAAGCCTCTTACTGTTTTCACCTCCACCACTTCTGCTGGCAGTCTGTTCCAAGCATTTACAACTCTTTCACTGAAGTAGTACTTTGTCACCCCCCCCCCCCAGCTTTATTGCATGCCCTCTCATCCTGGTGCCCTTTCTCATTTGAAGAGAATTCTCTCCTACACCCTTTTTAACCCCTGAGGTACTCGCGGGTTCCTTATATTGCAGTGCAGCTTTCTCGCCACCACCCACTTCTGCTGCAGCTGCCCCAAGAACCAGGAGCAAGCACCTTAGCCCCTTGACTAGGTGCTCTGTATTGCGGTGTGGCTCCTCCTTTGCTGCCACCCACTTCTGCTGCAGCTGCCCCTGGAACCCTAAGCAAGCACCTGAGCCCTTGTGTCTCTCTCTCCCCCCCCCGCTCCCCCTCTCCCCACCACCCGCTTCTACTGCAGCTGCCCCTGGAACCCGGAGCAAGGTACAGTCCCTGAATTTTCAAGACAGAGTTATCAAAGATTGACGCACTCCAACCATTGCCCCCCGACTGGCTGCCTCCTTGGCCAGGTGCATGACGATTAGTCTGCTACTCAAGCCTCCAAATCTGCTTCTCTGCTGTTCTCCTCTACTGTATATTTTATGCAGTATATTTTTCTAAGCTCTACATTCCCCCGGCACTCTTTAAATGCTCTAGCTGCAGCACGGGCTTCACCCTGCACTGCAACTCACCCAACTGTGGCACAGCTCATATCTCTTCCTCTCAATCAACTCCCCCAAAGCTCTAAAAGGGGCTGTTTCTCTTACTGACTGCATACTCTAAAGGAGCTGTGCACTCCACCCCTGCCGATTGCTCCCTCTCTTTGCCCAACCACACCTCTCAAGTGTCCCTGATTTTCAGGGAGATCCCCGATTTCACCTCAAAATTTTACTCTGTCCCTCTGACTAAACAGTGATGATTGTAAGAATAAAATAATGTCAAACAATACAGTTGCAGACTTCTTATTCTTCAGAAAATTTATTACACACACACACACACACACACACACACACACACACACACACACACACACACGAGGCCCTTATGCTGCCAGCTTCCTGAGTGGACAGCACCAATTTTAAAAATGTGTCCCTGATTTTGGGCCTTTGTCCCTGATTTTTTTAAGCCTTATCCCTGATTTATGAGGCAGGAGGTTGAGATGTATGTGCCCAACTGCTGCCCAGAAACTGGCACCTTGGCAGCGGAGTGACTTAAACTTCTCTTTCCCTATGGTAAACTCTGCCCCCTGTACTCATACTCCAGAGTAATTTCTGTGATTACTGTACATCCCCCTGCATTACAATGTTTCCTTTAGAAGCACTGCTAACCCAAGGCATTTTGCTGCTCACCCTAGTAACCCTATCTGGTATGGCAAAAGAAAGGGTGCCAACAGCAGCTCTGCCAACCATGGATAGTGACCGCGTATATTATATATACATATATATGTGTATATATTAGAGACAAAAAACTCAGTTTAATGCATTAGTTAGGGTTGTTCCACAGCGACAAAAGTGAGGAAATTCGCTGTTAGGGTTGAAAACCCTAACTCCGAATTCACCCCCCCCCAGCACCACACACACACACACACACACACACACACACACACACACACACACACATTCAAGTATGGGGGAGGACCAAGTCAACACAACCAATGACAGACATCCAGCAGCAGGTGACAGTAATAAACAATTGTCTAAATGTACTACGAGACATCCCCACCCACCTGACCAGGTACTGCGTGCTCCAGTGGATCAACAGCAAAACTGAGGCCATGTACACCAAACGTACACATCCTTGATTGCAGCTGCACACAACGTACCACACTTAGTAGTTGCATGGCCTTACCTACCGATGACCCACACCACACCACAACTGGTACTGTGCCGTTAGTCAATATAAATGCTGAAGGTGCATGACGACAGTTGTAGAAAGGTTTTAACACTAGCGAGTATACATTAATTAAGAGAAGCACATAAATTAACTACAAGGCCTGCCGCCAAGATGCCTGCCCCTCCACTCTAATGAGCTCCCAGGCAGACTCCTGGACCTACCCCATCGGCGGCAGCACTTGGGGGGTGCCGCTGCCCCACCCTGGGGGGCAATCCAGGGGGTATCAGAGAAGTCATAGCTCATGTGGGAGTGGGAGGGGGGCCGTGACCTGGGTGGATGGACCGGGGGCAGGCTGCGCCCAAAAATAAAAGTCACAGCAGAAGACCATAAATCTGCCTCCACCATGCTTAACAGTGATGGCATGCCCCCTTTGGATCCTAAAGCCATTGCAAACACTTTTTAATAATGCCTTCACAGATCTGAGTGAAGTCCTCCCCCTTCTCACCCTCCATTCTACTTCAGAGTCACCTCTGTCATCGAAGCCAGAAGGTACTTCCTTAAGGTACTGGGGAAGTCAAGATTCAGTGGTGATACCCTGGATCTAAAATTCATCAGGCTTTCCTTGGATGAAATATTAGCACCCCTCACCCATATCACCAGCCAGTGCTGGTAATGATCCAGAGGAAAAACAAATTTACACGCACACCAGAAATGGAAAGCTAATACTTTATTTTGAAGAGGTGCTGGAAACAAAGAACATCTTCAAAATAAAGCATTCATTTTGCAGTTCTCTGGTGTACGTTCTAAGTTCGTTTTTGCTTTAGTAAGCTTGCCGGTTCTACAGCAACTTAGCTGACGTGTAGTGCAGATATATTGCACGCTGGGTGATGATCCCAGCCTGCTGCAGAGGCTCCTAGGACTGGAGGATAGAGGGTTGATCAGGCCCATAACGGTAGTGTGTGGCCAAGCAGAGGTTGGCATGTAGCCGCTGCTGCTACCCCAGACAGGTGTAGCAGCTGCCCCTCCTAAACTGACTGACTGTTGCCCCACCAAGAAGAACCCCTGCAGGGAAAGACTGACCTCCTGCAGGGAACACTGACCTCCTAAGAACTAAGCACAAAATTAACTTGAGAAGGTGCTGCTGAATAAGGCAGACAGGCACAAAAAACAGGGAAACAGTGCACACCAATGAAGTACATTTCAAAAGTGCTTAGTGGTTTTTGTTAAAGAACTACCGCCACAGATCAAGCAGTGACCGCTGCACAGTTCAGGGCTTCAGTACCTCGATCCCCCTGCAGGTACAATCTTCACTGAAATATATTCATACCCGAATACTCATAAAATCTGAGACGCTCCTATAGCAGGTGGCATTTTCTAACATCCCAGTACTCACCCCTCTGAGATCGTGCTGCTAACAATACCATGACGCGCCACTTCCCCTTCCTGTACTGTGCCCTTATGTACGAAGACTTAATTATCTCCAGATCTCCCATGCCTTACTCTAGCTGCACAGACTTTGCGTAAATGCTGTGTGTATGCCATGTATGCACATGGCATTTAGGCAAAGTCTGAAAATCTCTCTGGTGGCAGTTCTTTAAATAGAAAAAAAAAAAAGAACAGTCTGTATACAGACAGATACACCCCAGCGCTTCAAGATGCAGCGCCTCTTCACTCCCCTGATTTTAATGTTTAGTATTACTTGGGTTTCCCCAACACATTAATCCTAACTTTTCGACTATAAATTTCTATATTTACATTGAATGTATCCTGTTTCCATTCGTGTCATATGTCTGGCATGTGAAGTTGGCTGCATTGTATTTTTTTTTCTAATAAAACAATAAAAATAAGTTAAAAACAAAAACAAACAAAATAAAAACACAACAGTAAAAATCCTTGCTTTTCCCCACCCTCCTGTAAAACAGCCATGATAAAGAAGGACTCATAGCTGGACCCAACAGGCTTCTATATTATTTGAACAAAAGTAAATGAGTAAAGCACCTGCTGAACCACAGGCATGTCTTCAGCCATCAGTCCTTCAGATTCCAACTCAGCTGCCACCTTGTTAATGTCTCGAAGACGCGACTCATTGGCTTTCAGATCCTTTGAAGACAAAAGAAAATGGCTTTTAAAAAGACACCAGTAAATAGAACAGATGCTCCCTGGGTGCAGATAATGAATGCTTAGTAAGACCCCCTTCTTTGTCTGTCTGTAGCTATGTTGTAGAAACAGTAAAATATTAACGCAGTATTGTGACTGAAGGGTCCTGCGATCCATGTTGTCCACTTCTCCAGCTGTACAGCAGTGACTGTTAATATCTGTACATTCAACCAGATCATGCTGTGTAACCTTAAGTTCTATTCCTTTTAACAAATCTGTCTAATCCTGCGTTGAAAGTCTGATCTGTGTTACTCTTCACAACCTTACTAGGTAGGTTATTCCACATATTAACCACCCTTTGAGTGAAGTAATGTTTCCCCTTATCCAGCACTTTCAGTTTAGGTTCATGGCCTCTGGTTCTAGTTCCATTAGCACTCACCAGCTCAAGCATTTCTGCATACTCAAACCTATCTAGTATTTGGAACACAGTGATTCTGAGCTTTTTCACTGGTCTGTTCCTAGGCCTATTAATTTGAGCAGATCCAGTCACTCCTAATATCTGTTGCCTCTTAAGTCACTAACCTGTTTGGTAACCATATGATGGACCCTCTCAATTTCTTCAAAGTCTTTCTGTACTGCGTTGACATTAGTGTATGCAGTACTACAGGTGCAGTCTACCCATGCCCTTGCACAGTGGAGGACCACCTAACTTGACCTGCTCCTTGCCTCCTTCTAATGCATCCCAATATTGCGGTTGTCCTCTTGACTGTAGCAGCCACAGCACACTGCATGCATGGCTGCAGCTTACTGTTCACATTTACCTCTAGAGTCCTCTCCTCAGTTGTGCAGTTCATTACTGCACCAAAGTGTGTAACTGCAACCCAGATTCATAGTCCCAAGATATAATTCTATGTAATTCTCCTTGTTAAATCTAAGCCTCCACATTCTACACCTTTAATGTGTGCAGGTCCCCTGCTCTGGGTATCCACTCTTTTGGTAAATTTAGGGTCATCAGCAAAAGAAGTTACCATAAAGAATAGTTAGTTACGACAGCAGTAGATCTTTGACATGATCTTCTCCATTGAGCCACATCATGGAAATGTAATCCGTCAGCATCAGAACTACCCAGAAAATTTTGGTGGCTGGGGCAGCCCACGGTAATGTGCACCATTGCCGCCTATATTAAGTGGGCAGCCCCATCATGCCTTACTTTCCTGACAAACACAAGCTCAGAGGATCATCAGACCAGCAGGGACCAAAGCAACCAGGACCAAAACAGGTACACAGTAGAGGATGAGGAAACCAGAGTATTATAATGCCAAAACTGGGCATAAGTGGAGACCCAGTATGCAATAGCAGGCAAGGTAACCACCAGCCACCTGAAAAGGGGAGGGGGGGGAGGAGGTAAGGAGAGCTGTGACTCAATGGAGGAGATTCTCTTGAAGATCTACTGTTATGGTAGGTAACTATTCACTTTTTCAAGGATATCTCCCTCCACTGAGCCACATTATAGAATGATTCCCAAGCAGTACCAAAGCACGGAGTGAGGGAGGGAGGAAGGAAGGAAATACCTTAAGTAAAGAGACTCTGCAGGACAGCAAGGTCAAATCAGACATCTACAAGACACGATGTTCAGACTTTAATGTTTAGTGAATGTGTGAACAGTACTCTAAGTGGCAGTAGCACAGATGTCGGCAACAGACACTGAAAACAGGCCATGGAGGTATCCATGCCACTAGCTGAATGATCATGGACAGGACCAGCAAGCCACTTACCGCGTTTCTGGTAACAGAAATCAATGCAGCTGGCCAACCATTTGGAAAGGTCCTGCTTGGAAACAGGGGAGCCCACCATCCTCGGGGTGAAAGTCACAAACAGCTAAGTGGAGTTCCTACAATCCTTTGTATGATCAAGGTATCAACGCAACGTGCAACACATGTCAAACGTGAAGATGACGTTCTCCACTGTTCCTGGGAGTCATGAAATAAACCAGAAGGTCAACAGTCTGATTTTCTGCATCATCAGAAAGTACAGTTACGTAAGAACTTACCATAACAGTAGATCTTCGAGACAGGCTCTTGCAGTAGGCAGTTACAAATAGGACTGAAGCCGGCAGGCATCAGGACCCCTTGGAAAAATTTCTAAGCTAGCAGTCTCTGGCGGGGGACCACCCCCACGTCAGGTGACAGACATCAGGCATCATCAGTATAAAGGGGTGGTCCCCCACACTCGCCTTCTAGTTTTCCCATAAAGGCCAAAAGGAGCAAGGCGAGAGAGAAAGCGGATGTTTCCTTCACTGGAAAAGGAGCTGAAAAACTAGGGGATGGAGGGCGGGAAGGTGTTACCTACTGCAAGAGCCTCTCAAGATCTAATGTTACGATTTATGCTCCACGTAGCTATACCATCTTACTTCGAGAGGGCGCTTGCAGTAGGTAATTACAAATAGGACTGAGTCCCAAGCAGTCTGGAACAAGCAGAAGCAAACGGGAGGAGGAAAACTACCCAAAAGTAGACCCTCTGGCTGTGAAGGACTTAGGAAAGAAGACCTGCAGGACAGCCAACCCGAAGCCCGCTCTATGGTGAGAGGCAATGTCCAAACTGTAGTGTTTCATAAAGGTATGGACAGAAGTCCTAGTAGCGGCTGCATAGATGTCTGCCGCTCACACATTCTTGAAACAAGCAGCGGAGGCAGCGACCCCTCTGGTGGAGTGGCCTCTGACTTGACCAGGCAGGGTCTTGTTATACTTGTCATAACAGAAAGTGATACAATGAGCCAACCATTTAGAAAGGCATTGCTTAGAAATACAAGTTACTCACCTGTAACAGGAGTTCTAGGAATGGTATATGTTGTTCATCCACACTGTCTGGCAGGTATACTTGCCGCTTTAAATCTTGCCGGAAGGTCTTCAAGCTGGCTCCTCCCACCCACCCGGGTGGTAAAACTCTCGGCTCCGCCCCATGACGCCAGATCTGGACCGCTGGAAGCTCAGGCTGTGCGTCGAAGCCGGGAGGTCGGAGGTCGTAGGGGATGAACAACATATACCATTCCTAGAACTCCTGTTACAGGTGAGTAACCTGTATTTCTAGGGACATGGATATGTTGTTCATCCACACTGTCTGGCAGACTCCTAGCAGTTCTCCGGGAGGAGGGAGGCAAGACACATTCCCCTTTAGGAAGAGAGACTGAGAACCCGAGGCCCCAAAACCAGCATCCGGCATGACTCAAGGTCGATGTGGTAATGGGTGATGAAGGTGTGCTGACTTCCAGGTAGCAGCCCTGCAGATTTCCTGGATAGGGGCGTCCCTGGAAGCAGCCACCGATGCAGCAGTATGGTGGGCAGAAAGAGCTCTTATCCTCTGGGAGGCTCCATGCCCGCCAACCTGCTGAAGATCTGCAGGAGGTGACCCACCTGCCTATCGTCCGCTAGCTACAGGTCTGCCAGGTGCGGCTTCAGCGTAGGTGACAAACAGCTGGCGAACCTCTCCCCGGATTTCAGCCGTGCGCTCCTTATAGTAAGCGAGCGCCCTTCTAGGGTCCAGAGTATGGAGCCTATATTCAGCATCCAAGATGTGATTGGGATAGAACACCGGCAGAGTCAACATCTGGTTAAGGTGAAACTCCGCCACCACCTTCGGAAGGAATTTCGGGTTGGGGCGCAGGCCAACCTTGTCCCTGTGGAAGACTAGGTAAGGAGACTCTATGCAGAGCGCCTGGAGCTCTCCCATCCTTCTGGCTGACGTGATAGCCACCAAGAAGGCGGTCTTCCGCGACAGATGAGAGTTCACACCTGTGCATTGGTTCGAATGGCTTGCCTATGAGCTTTGCCAGTACCAGCAGTAGATCCCACGGAGTTGGAGGTTCTCGCTCAGAGGGGAAATGTGATCAAGGCCTTTGAGAAAGCGCCAGACCACCTTCTCCTGCGCCACCGACTGCTTCCCGGCCCGCGCCCGGTAAGCAGAGATGGTTGCCAGGTGCACCTTAAGGGTCGTCGACCAAAGCCCTTGCTGAGAAAGGGACCACTGGTAGTCCAATATGCTCGCCAAGGAACAGGAGGAAGGGTCCAGGCCCTTGCCCTGACACCAAATGGAAAACCTTTTCCATTTGAAGGCGTAGCATTTTCTGGTCGACTCCTTACGGGACGCCTCAACTACGTTGAGGACCTCGTCGGAAAGACTCAAGGCCTGGAACTCTAGCCGCTCAGGAACCAGGCCGTCAGGTGCAGGGATTGAAGGTCCAGATGGAATACCTTCCCCGACTGACAGAGCAGGTCCGGGCGAGCTGGAAGCTGCCTTGGGAGCCTGGAGCGGAGGCTGAGGAGATCTGGGTACCAGTACTGGCGGGGCCAGTCTGGGGCTATCAGAATCACCTGCGCCTTGTCCCTCCTTGCTTTGAGCAGCACCTTGTGCATCAAGGGGAACGGGGGAAAGGCGTAGAAGAGGCCCGGGGTCCACGGCCTCGAGAAGGCATCCCCCTGCAGCGATCCCTGCTGAGGGGAGCAGGCATTCCCTTGAGGCAAACAGGTCCACCTGAGGTGTGCCCCAATTGGAGAACAGATCTTATACTACCTCCGGCAGGAGAGACCACTCGTGGGACACAGCCCCTATCCGGCTTAGGGCATCGGCCAGGGTGTTGGAAGCTCCTGCCACATGAATGGCTAGGAGATCCGCCTCCAGGCTTCGCACGAGTGACCAGATGCGGAGAGCTTCCTTGCATAGAAGCATGGAGCGCGTCCCGCCCTGGCGGTTTAGATAGTACATGGTCGTGGTGTTGTCCGTCTGGACCCGGACCACTTGACCCCGAAGAAACGGAGCAAAGGCGGTGAGAGCTAGGCAGACCGCTCAGAGCTCCAGCAGGTTGATGTGGCATCGGGACTCCCGCGGTGACCAGAGGCCGTGCGCTCGGTGTTCCCCCAGATGGGCACCCCAACTAATCAGAGAGGCATCGGTCGATAGAGAGACCGTCGGCTCGGGGCGGACAAACAGGATGCCCTCCTGCAGATTAACTGGAACGGTCCACCACTGGAGAGCGTTCCACATCCCCTGGGTCACCGTCACTAGCTGGTCCAAAGGATCGCAGCGTTGGGACCACTGACTGGCCAGCCCCCACTGAAGGGGGCGCATGTTCCAACGGGCCCAACGGACCACGCTGGTACAGGCCGCCATGAGACCCAGGAGGCGAGGGAAGTCCCGGAGGCGCAATTGCCCAACCAGAAATGATTGGGCAAAGGAGGAAGAACCTCGACCCTGTCCGCCGGAGCCGTGCCCTGGCTCAAGAGAGTCGAGCTCTGCCCCAATGAAGAGAATCACCTGCTTAGCTCGAGGTTCCGACTTGGCCTCGTTGATGAGGAGGCCGACCTGAGAGCAAACCTGGAGGACCAGATCTCTGGACCGCTCCACCTCCTGTCTGGAGGGGGCTGCAATCAGCCAATCATCCAGGTAAGGGTAAACCCGGACCTCTCGGCACCGCAGGAATGCTGTCACCACTGCCATGCATTTGGTGAAGACCCTGGGAGCTGGAGATAAGCCGAAGGGCATGGCTTGGAACTCGAAAAGGGATCCCTCCGCTCGAAAGCGAAGGAACCTTTGATGGGACAGACGGATAGGGACGTGAAAGAACGCGTCCTGTAGGTCCAGAAAGCAGAACCACATGCCGTGTTCCAAGGATGGTATTATCTGAGCCAGAGTGACCATCCTGAAGGTTCGAGACCTTAGGAACTTGTTTAGGGTCGTGAATGGGGCGCCAGCCCCCCGTCCGTTCGAACCAGGAAGTACCTGGACACGAACCCGGGTTTGAGGGAGAGTCCGCCACCTCTCTTATCACCTCCTTCTCGAGGAGGAGAGCGATGTCGGCTCGGCGAGCTGACAGCGAGGCTTCGGACCCCGAGGCCCCCCGAGGTGCGATGGCTCTGAAGGGTGGAGCCTGCTCGAACTCCAGAGGCAGGCCCTTTCCTACCACTTCCAACACCCACCGGTCTATGGTAATAGCAAACCAGGCGGAAAGGAAGATACAGAGCCGTCCCCATGGGGGAACCTGGGAGTGGTGTGAGGTTGAGGCGACACCCCTCAACCAGTCACTGTGCAGGCTTGAGGAGGGACCGGCCGAGGGACCAACTCAGCCTTTACTGCCCTGCTTCCTGGAGGAGGAAGCCGAGGGCTTGGGTTTGGGACGCCAAGAGCGAGCCTGCTGGCCCTGGTGTTGCTGGGCCAGACGTGCCGGGGGCACAGACGGACGAAAGGGCTTGGGTTGCGGTCTGCGGCCCTTGTCCCTCTGAGCGGATGAGACCAAGTCCAAGGTGGCATTGGACTTTTCGATCCTCTGGAGGTGGCCTTCCACTCCAGGGCCGAAGAGGTCGGTCCCCAGGAAGGGGACATCCGCCAATTTGTGCTGGGTATCCGCTGTGAAGGTGGATATCCTCAGCCATGCCCGACGGCGCATAGCCACTGCGGCCGCGACTGACCTGGCGCATGAATCTACAATGTCCAGAGCAGTCTGAAGTTGCTGCTTGGCCACTGCCCTGCCCTGGTCCCGCACCTGCCTAACCGTAGTCTGCAGGTCAGCCGGGAGATGAGGGACTACCTCGTCCAGGGAGCCCAACAAGGCATGGGAGAAATGTGCCATCAGCACGGCCGAGCTTGCCTGACGAAGGCCAAGGGAGGACACAGCGAGACTTTCGCCCGCATAGTCCAATTTCTTGGACCCTTGTCGGGAGGTTTGTCACGTCCTCAGCGTTTCCGCACGCCAGAAAACGCTTGACGGTAACTAACCCCTCGGCTGAGGGATGTTCCGAGAAACCGGACAGGGAACTGGTAGGGACCGCATACTTCCTGGCCATCCTGGCCGAAGGCGCAGGGCAGGAAGCGGGGCACTGCCAGAGCTCCAAGGCCAGGCCCATGATGGCCTCAGCCACAGGAAAGGCCTCTGTAGGGGAATCCCCTCGGTCCAATATCTCCGTGAGGGGATATTTGGCCCATTGGATACGGGCTCGAGCTGCATCCCGGTGGACTCCGAGATGAGCCTGAGTAAACCCAGGAAGGACGAAGGGCTATCGTCCAGTGACTGACCTCCAGAGGACTCCAAGTCCACTCGCTTGGAGAAAAGGGAGGAATCATCGTCTGACTCAGAAGAGTCCGCAAAGAGCTGCCTCAGGCCTGAGCCACCTCCACCTGCAGAGGCGATCGGAGTGAGGGTGACCGAGCGTATGGGGCAGACCCTGAGCGACCGAGAGTTCTTGGTCGGAGCCCCAAACAGCGGCTGTGGAGGCAGAGGTTCCACAGGCCGGTGGGGCAGCTGGTTTGGCAGAACAACAGCCTGGGAACAGGCTCCTCGGTAAAAGCGAGGGTTGTTTCGCCGCTCCGGTGACAGCCACTTAATGGCGGGGAAGCGATGGCGTCGGGCTTGTTCCCGGTCAGAAGGCTGTTGCCACATGAGGTCCTCGTATCGTCAGCGCAACTGCGTGAAGCCTCCATCGAGGAGGAGGGCGAGGACAAGCGTCGGCGCCGCTACCGCGGTGCCGAGACCGGGATCCGCCTATGATGGCGGGATCGGCTGAACCGAAGAAGTCCGAGACCGAGAACCTCAGCCTTCGAGGATGGTGCAGGGGACGGGCGGAACCGGCTCCTCCTTCGGCTGGAGGAACACCCAAGGGCTCCGGAACCGGAGGCACTGGCAAGCCAGCGATCCTCACTTTCGAACCGAGGGAGGGGGTTTAAGCAGCGGTAGCGACCCATCCAACGGGTTGAGAAAGATCTTGACCGCGCAACGGGAGTCTCGGTCAACTGATCTGGACGGGACACCGTGAGACCAGTGGCTGAAGCGAACAATCGACCGAAGTCGATGGCCGACAACTTCGGGAAGAGGGACTTTCCCGCTCCCAAGAGCGCCGACGGAGGAACTTACCTTGTCTTTCTTCTTGGACCGAGAAGAAGGTCCAGCAGGCGATTGGTCCCTCTCCTCTAGTGGAGAGGGACAGACAAAGCTCCATAAGGAAGCTATGTAAGAGGAACCCAGGAGGCAGGGATAAATGCAGCGGTCGAGGAAGATCGCCCGCGCCGCCTCCTCTTCGAGGCGATCATCTGCTCTAGCTGATCCGCTGAGCCGCCGCCACGGAAACCACCGGCCGGGCCTCTTTAGACTTTACGGAGGAAAGCGTTTCTCGGGGCACCCAGCTGTAAGCGGGCATACGGTCTTCGAGGACATAGGCTGAGAAGGAAGGCACAGGTCGCCAAGCCTGCGGGTGGAGTGCTCAAGGCCCTAAACAGTAGACACCGTGAGTGCGGGTCCCGTCCTGAGACATCTTCGTTCGCAAGGGCAACGCTGAAACCAGGAGTTTATTTGTCCATCGCAGCCGCGAGGGACAGAAGAATCAAGTCTATAATACAAAAACTTTTAAACTCGGAAAACCGAAGAATTGGAACCAGTCTTATGCAGAGGCGTTAGGAGGGAACCTGAGCTTCAAGCGGTAAGGAAGATCTGGCGTCATGGGGCAGAGCCGAGAGTTTTACCACCCGGGTGGGTGGGAGGAGCCAGCTTGAAGACCTTCCGGCAAGATTTAAAGCGGCAAGGATACCTGCCAGACAGTGTGGATGAACAACATATCCATGTCCCTAGAAACAGCATTGCCTTCTCTTTTACAAGCAAAAGAGGCTAACAGCTGATCAGTCTTTCAGAGATCCTTCGTCCTGGTGGTGTCGTATCTCAAAATTCGGTGAACATCCAAAGTATGCAAGAGGTACTCCCCTTGACTGGGATGATGCATTAAGAAAGCAAGCAACTCTATGGATTGAGTCAGCGTAGATTCCACTACCACCTTGGGGAGAAACTTAGGGTTGGTACGCAGAGCCACACGTTCCTTATGAAAAATCGAATGTGGGATTTGGGGGAGGGGGGGCGGGGTTTGCTGCCTAGCTAAGAAGACATGCTCCCAGAGAGCTCCCTAACTAGCATCCTAATTTTCATTAAATTTAATATTTGCGTACGAGTTTGGAGATCCTATGACTGACTAACCTGATTCCTTGTGGTGCAGAGATTGAGCGCTTTGGCTCCAAGATGGGTCAGAAAACAGCAGACCAGAAGGTGAATTTCTTTACCCCTCGTGGAGGGGCCTGTAAAATACCATCCACGCCTCCACCAGCCTCATCTACAGAACAAAGCTCGGAAGGGCTGCGGCCGGCAACGCTTGAATCGCTGCAATCAGCGAGGACTACCCTGACTAAAACTGTTCAACAAATGGATAGAAAAATGGATACATACCACGAAAGAATGGTGGTGGTCAAACATAAGCTGGATGGGGTAGTCGATATGGCGAAAGCAGCGGAGTGGTCATCGGAGAGGGCACAAGTGGCAGTAGCATCCTGTCTCAAAGAGCAAACCCTGGTGAAGTCCTGGCTGGAACATCTTGAGAACACTAACCGAGCTGCAAACGTCCGCATTATTGGAATACTGGAGGGAGTAGAGGGAGATGACCTTACTGCTTACCTTATGACCTGGGTCCAAGAAACATTTCAGTTAGACATTCAGGGTCCGATTATCCGAGCTTACAGGGTGACCTTACTGAGAGCTAGAGAGAGTTACAGGAGCACGCACCATCATGATGATTACCATGTCGATGGCAGTGAGAGATCGGCTTCTACAGAGGGCCCATTGTAAAGTTTTGCCATTTCCAGATTTGTCTTACACCACGTGCATGAAAAGAAAGTTTTGACGCAATCCGTAGGAGACTAAGGGACTTGGAAATCCCCGACAGTATGCTTATGCTGGCTCGACTACACGCAACTGTAGGCCACAAGGCCTACATATACAGTATATGGATCCAAAAGAAGCCGCAAAGTTACTGGACAAGCTGGACACAGAGAGCGGCTAGAGACGGGGATCCCTCGTCGGCCTCTGAACTAGGGGATACTTGAACTTTCTAGTTCTCTGTAAGTGCCTTCTACCCCAATCTATACCGCGGATGAGGGAAGGCTTAAAGAACTTCACTTTCTGCTTATCTGGGACATTTTTATCTGTGTCTACACAGGAGACTTGATTTTCTGATTGTGCCTGATCTTATAGACTGCAGTTTAATTTATTGAACATAATTTCTTTTTGAGGATATTCTGATGGACTTATAGATCAATAAGGACCATTACAGTTATACCAAACAGTAGAGCAGTCCCAGTTATGATTTAGTTTTAATGTAGGTTTCTATCTCCTTAAGTTATATGCAAGCACGCAGTAGTACCAACTTAAAGTTAAGGATGGATGTTGCTGGGGGGAACTTCTGAGAGGTTTTATAGAGTTTAAAATGTTAAGAGCTAAAGTACACAAAGGCCTGTTGGCTGGTTTATAAAGTATAATTATAATAAGGGGGTCTTTTACATAATTAAGGCATTGGCAGCGTGGCCTTAAGCATCATTCTAATGCTGAGTTACTGTATATTACTGTTTTTCCCCTATATTGTGTAACGAATGTGGCAAATGTCTCACCTATCTGTATATCATGTAAATACTATATATTCTTGATGTGTATAGCATTGCCCAGTATGTTCGATGAAAATATATTGCCATAAAACACAAACAGTTTAAAAAAAAAAAAAAAAATTACGGGATTTTGCACATCAGGGCCTGGAGCTCGGAAGTCCTTCGAGCAGAAGTAATGGCCACAAGGAAGAGAGTCTTCCATGAAAGGAACATTAGGTCTGCCGAGGCTGCCAGCTCGGAAGGAGGCAGAGTAAACTTCTCAAGGACAAAATTCAAATACCAAGGAGGGGCAAGAACCCGAATTGGGGGTCTCAAGTGGAGGACCCCTCTAAGAAAAGTCTTGGATACTTCCAGTTGCGCAAAAGTCCTGTCCCCAAAAGGAAAATGGTAAACCGAGATGGCCGCCATGTGAACCTTCAAAGCGGAATGACTGAGACCCAGAACAAAGAGGTGTCGCAAGTAATCCAAAAGCTGCCCCACAGAGCACGAGAAAGGCTCTAAATCTTTGGAAGCGGCCCAAATAGAGAACCGTTTCCATTTCATGGCATAGCTAGATCTAGTGGAGAGCTCCTGGCCTCCACCAGCATCTCAGCCACCAGCGGGGAAACCCCGAATCGGGCTTGAGCTACGTCTGCAGAAACCACGCGTGCAACTGAAGGGACTTGAGGCCTGGATGGACCAGGGTCCCCTGATCCTGGGTCAGCAAAAGTTGCGACACAGGAAGAGGAAGTTCCTCTGAATACTGTTGCACAAGAGAGAACCAAACTTGCCTGGGCCAGAAAGGAGCGATGAGAATCATGAGAGCTCCTTCCGAGCGGAGTTTTCTATAAGAACCTCAGAATCAAGGGGATCAGGGGAAGGCATAGACGAATCTTCCCTTCCAGTCTAGAGACAGAGCGTCTCTCCAAAAAATGTCTCGTGCTGGAGCGAGCAGAAGGCGGAAAGTTTTGCGTTGAGAGGAGACACAAACAGGTCTACCTGTGGTGTTCCCCAGCATAGGAAGATACTGTCTGCCACCCCTTGATCTAGTTCCCACTCATGAGCGTGAGCAGACGACCAGCTGAGGTGGTCTGCCAACATGTTCTCGACCCCCGGCAAATGAATGGCCGTGATGTGAAGGTTGTGCTGCACTGCCCAATCCCAAACCTGCATCGCCTCCCTGCAAAGAGGGTAGGAACGAGTTCCTGCCTGTTGATGTAACAGACAATGCACATGTTGTCGTCTGGATAACCAGATGTCTGGGAAGCAGATAAAGATGCAGAGCCCGAAGAGCATAAAGCACGGCCCTAAGCTCGAGTACACTGATGTGGAGAGATTTTTCGAGCTTGGACCCGGAGCCCTGGGTCCTGTGAGGCCAGAGATGAGCTCCCCAACCCTTTCCTGAGGCATCTGTAGTCAGCGTCTGAGAGGAGGCAGAAGGGAACTCCCCAGCAAAGGTTCTCCTGAACTATCCACCATTTCAAGTCCCAAGCCATAGGACTGGAGACCAGAACTAGTTGATCTAGGTCATCCACCAGCTGATCCCACTGAGACCGAAGCGTCCACAGAGATTCTCATGTGGAGCCGAGCGTGAGGGACTGTCGGAATAGCAGCCGCCATGAGCTCGAGGAGGCAAAGGACTGACCTGGTGCTGACCCGCTTGCGGCTGGACAACAAGCTGACTGGAGCCTGGAGTGAGGCCGCCCTGTCCAGTGGCAGGAATGCCATGCTGGAGGTCGTGTCCAGGATCGCCCCGATAAACTGGAGCCTCTGGGATGGGATCAGGTGGGACTTGGCCTGGTTGACGGTAACCCCCAGGCAGGTAAAAACCTGCAGGGTAAGGGAAAGGAAGTGTAGGAGTTCCTCCCTGGATGAGGCCGCCAGGAGCCAGTCATCCAGGTACAGAACCTGCACCCCTGGGTACACAGGTAAGCCGCTACTACGAGGCATTTGGTACTCGGGTCCCGAGGAAAGACCAAATGGGAGGGCCTTGAACTGGTAGTGGGCCCCCTTGAACGCAAAATGCAGGTATCTGCGGTGGGAAGGGTGAATAGGGATATGCAGGTAAGCATCCTGCATGTCCAGCACGCACAGCCACTCTCCTGGCCGAAGAAGGGGCAGAAAACTTTGCAGAGAGAGAGCATCCTGAACCTTTTGTACTCCACGAACAAGTTCAGGGAGCTGAGGTAGAGAATCGGCCTCACCTCTCCAGACTTCTTCGGGACCAGGAAGAAATGAGAGGAGTAGTAACCCGTCCCCTGAAGAAGTGGAGGAATGGGCTCTATCGCCTCCTTCAGAAGAAGAGAGGATATTTCTTCCTGAGCCAGAAGATGATGTTCTGGGGAGTAAGACGACCTGGGGGTTCGAGGAGGTTTCTGAAGAAACACTATTGAGTGTCCTGCAATTAGCTGGAGCACCCAAGTGTCTGAAGTGATCCTCTCCCAACCCGGTAGATAAGCGAAGAATCTCCCTCCTACCGGTTCCTCTAGAAGGAACAGAGACTGTGGGAGAGGAAAGGAGTCAGGAGGTGTGAGGCAACGCCGCGGCTGAAGCTCCCGCTGCTTTTTTGGGCGAAGGATCCAGACATTTGTTAGCCCGCTTTCCCTGAGGTTTCACCTTTTGCCGAGAATGCCTGCAAAATAGATGATGCTGAGCCTGAGGGAGGAGTCAACCAACTTAAGTGCAGTGCCCTTCTCCTGCAGATCGGTGATGTCCTTGACATCGCCACAGAACAGCACAGAACCCCTGAAGGGCGCATCCTGGATAGCAGACTGCACCTCCAGGACCAAACCTGACACCTGGAGCCAGGCATGACGCCGCAAACCCACAGCGAAAGCAGAGTTCCGACCAGCCGGGTCACTCGTAAATGCGTGGCACGAAGGATGTTCTCGACTGGCCGAACGTGCAGACCAGACGAGATCCGCCACTTCCTACTTTGTCTGAGACTCGGGAAGGGAGTTCAATTTAGCCTCCACCTCACTAAGGATCACCTTCTGGTAATCCCCTATATGACCAACATAATTCAGGGCCCTATTACCCAGAATGGAAGAAGCGTAGACCTTCTTCCCGTACTGGTCCAGAAGATGGGACTCCTTGTCGGGTGGTGACGAGCTCAAGTGCTTGGGGTTAGCCGTCCGGCCATGAGTGGCGCTAATCATGACCAAATCAGCTCGAGGGTGTGAATTTAAAGAGTCAGCACTCTCTGGAGCCTGATAAAGCCTGTCCAACTTCCTAGGAAGGGGGGGCTAATGCCGACGGTTGCTTCCAAATGGTGGAAACAAGGTGAGCATAAGGCTCAATCCAGGGTGGCACCAGGGTAGGGGCAGTCTCTGGCAGATCCAGGTGGGCAGCAAGTTTCTTATGCTGTTGATCCGGCTCCAAGGAATGCCACTGATGAACTGACTGGATTTTGCACAGCAACTCCGTAAAGGAAGGATCCTCCGGAGGAGTCCTTGGCCTGGGCTTGTACAGAGTATGTAGCTCGTCTGGGTTGGAATGACCAGCGGAGTCAGAGGTCTCAGAGGATGATGAAGAGGAAGACTCCTCCTCCCGGCACGGGGGAGGAACTGACCCCTTGGGAAGCCCTTGGGGAAGCGTATCCTGCCCTGCCCTGGAACCGGAGGCTCGCCTCTGGTATCCGGAGGTGGGGAGGGCAGCTAGTCTGGCGTGAGGGGTCGGAACTGGGACGGTGTCTGAAGACTGCTCTCCACCTCCTGGTGTGACTGAGCCTGGCCTCCAGCCACCAGGAAGCCAGAGTCCTTCAAATCCACGGCGTGAGGGGCAGTGGAGGAGGAGGGGATATGGATACTGAGGGTATCCACAAGACTGGTATCCGTCCAGGCAGTGAGGAAGCCTGGCATCTGGTACAGGGGCACCGTGACGCGGCATCGGTGTAAGCCGGCATCGGGTACTGGGGTGCCGGATACTGCGGGCCTAGGTATAATGACATCAGATAGGACGGGGTCAGATACCCAGGCACTGGGGAATCTGCAGGAGCAGAAGGCCCTGGAAACGGCCCAGCAGGCAGGCCCAGAACGGGAGGCCCGGCGGGTAGCAGGCCCGGTGTAGGGGCGGCATCCAGCAATGGGATATTGTCTGGTAATCTGGCGTCAGCAGAGGATCCGACGTCGGGTCATCCAGCCCAGCGGGAGGGAGACCAGACGGCAGCGTACCCACATCCTCCGTGTCACCAGAGGAAGAAGGGTTACCATCCACTGATCAGTGTCAGTGGCTCAGTAGGCAGCACACTCGCCTCTGAGGCTGGGAGATCAGAGGGCTGTGGTTTCAGTTCCCACATCTGGCACTTGGGTTAATATACCGGTACTGACACTGTAGTGCAGCATGAGAGGGGTGCTGCACTTCTGAGGTGCAGTCTTTCGGATGAGATGTTAAAAACAGAGGTCCCATCTGCCTGGATTGGTGGTAGTTCAGGTGGATGTTAAAGATCCCATGGCACTTATCAAAAAGAGTAGGGAAATTTTATTGAGAAAAAGTTGGACTTCATCACAAAAGAAAAAATAACCAATACAACAAACATGAAAAATCAAAAGCAGGAACAATAGAAACAAACAAATAAAATACAGAAATGAATAAGCAAAAAAAAAAAAAAAAACTTCCCTTAACTGACTGTAAAGAGATCACAATTACACCATAAATGAAAAAACTGAGGCCCTGCAAAACCGTTGAAATCCTGCAATTTAACAATACGAATAGCAGTTCTAATATTTTCTATTACTTCAGGAACCAGAATCATTTTTTGATGCAAAACCAGCATACATCTGGCCTGCCATAAATAATAACGAATCAAAGCAAAAACAATAAATAAAGTATCTTCATGATATGTTTGACATAAAGCACCCTGCACACAAAACATAAGCTGTGCGTAAGATAAATGTAATAGCATAAGTTCAGACCACAAGCCAGCTAACATAGTCCAAAAAGAAAGAAAGAGCAAAGGGACACTCCAAAAAAAGGTGTTGGGTTTCAAGAATAACCGAACAACCCACCCTAGGGCAGAATCGAGCGTCTAAAGCTTTGTGTTTATGATTACCTTTAACACTCAAACGACCATAGTTACCCAACCAAACTATATCCCACACATAGGAGGCAAACGGGGGTTGCTGAGTTGCTGAAGAATCCAATCAACACGATTTGGAGGACAAAAAGAGAAAACCACCTTATCCTGTGCTTCCCTCCTCCAAATGGTATCATAGAGTAGCACTCTAGATAATACACAAAAATCCTGTGGACGTAAATCCCAAGATAGAGCCACTTTAAGTGCTTCTTTCCCATATAGTGGAACATCAGAGAATCGAAAAACCCCCCCTCCCCCAAGTCCCAACTGGGAAGGCAAGGCAATAACCAGTGCAATAAAAAGGGTTTCCATACCACCAGCCCCAGTTTTAATGCTTTTCCAAAATTAGTATTGAAAAATAAACTATAGAAAAAAGCCACAGGGTTGATCATCCCAACCCCTCCCTCCTTATATGGTCTATACGTGATACTCTTAACAGGGTTCAATCGAGACCCCCAAAACCCTTGAAAAAAAATTCTATATAGTCTGGAAAAGCAACCTATGGGTGGAGGAAATACATAAAGATATAAAAAAAATGGGGAGCACCAAAGTCTTAAGCAACATAACACGTTTTTTTCTTTCCACTCTGATACTGTTTCCATCCAGAAATCAACCCCTCTGCCTTCCCTAAGGCCAACTGCCAAATATAACTACACACATCATCTGTCCCAAAAAACATACCCAAGTACTTAAACGGGCAAGTTAATAGGTATCCCTGCATACTGTCCAGACTGTGGAAGATCCAGGTGTCCAATAGGCACCCCAACACTTTTGCAAAAATTAGTACGGGATCCCGAAACTGAGGAATATGTATCGAGAACTTGTAACACAGCCGTTTCCTCAGTACCGATATTCACGGTCAAAACCAAATCTGCATAAGCTAAGATTTTAACCGAATCCAATAAAGGGGCCACCCCCAACCCCAAAACATGAGGACAAAGGGATTGCCCAAATCAACATATCTATACAAAAATTGTAAAGGAGAGGGCTTAGGGGGCATCCTTGTCGGACCCCCCTAACCATAGTGACTGGATTACCCAACCAACCATTCATGTTCGGAATGATGGTAGCCTCAGTATAAAGAGCTTTAATCTACAAGAGAAACTGACAGGGAATCCCAAAAGCGCGCAACACCGCAAATAAGAAATCCTGCAATACCCTGTCGAAGGCCTTCTCTTGGTCTAACCCCAATACCCAACCAGAGACCCTACCTTTCTCACCCAGGGCAAATAATTCACGTAACAAAATTATCATTTTGACTTCTACCGGGAATACCACAAGTCTGAGCTGGACTAAGACGTGTTGCAATTTTTAAAAGTCTAGCCAACAAAATTTTCGCCAAAATTTTGTAATCAACATTTAATAAACTCAATGGCCTCCAATTTTGTAAATCAGCACAATCACCCTTTTTAAAAATTAGTACCAAAATGGCTTCCTTCATGGACTTAGTTACAGAGGCTGTGGTCAACATGTCATTGAATAAGAAAGTCAGAGCAGGAACCAAAGCCTCTTTAAAAGTTTGAAAAAAAAATGAGCAGAGGCGCCATCTGATCCAGGTGCGGAATTAATATTTAAACTGTCAATGGCCTGAGACACTTCTGGGGCTAAAATATCACCAGACAACATACCCTGCTCCTCTAAAGAAAGCGATGGAAGGTGTAGAGAGTCTAAAACGGGTTTAGCAGATTCACAACTAGGAGAATTACCCAACATAGAAAGAACATGTTGTTCCACCACCTGAACCAATACCTCTGGTTCAGATACCAGTACACCAAGGGGCGACCGTAGTTCCTGAACAAACTTAGAGTCCACCTGTCCTTTACAGTCTTTAAATGCATTTAACCCTCCTTTGGTCACCCCTGTACCAAATCGTGCCTCCTGCCCCAATGAACTAGCCCTATCATATTGCAGGGATTTCATTTGTGAACAAATCACAGCAATCTGTGCACTATAATCACGAACCGTAGTATCTGATAAGGAAATCAGATGCTGTAATTGTTGCCGTAATGCTACATATGATAAATATTGCGCTGTATGTTTTGCAGCAGCCTGCCCCTGAAAAATCTGCTGCCATCTGGTTTTAGAGTCATCCCACCACTCACAATGGTCTTCATAAATATCTGCCACTGAAAGTCGGGCTGCCCATTCCTTCCTCCAGTTTTTGTAGGCGATGATCCTCCAACAGGGAATCATTAAGCCTCCACCGATTTTTTTTATTATTATTTATTTATTTATTTTTTTTTTTACACCTTAGAGTATCCTTCCATGAGCATGTTACCTTAACTGCTGCATGATCAGAGAACTCCACACCCAGAGTCCTACAGGATAGAATCCGTAACACTTTAGATACAAAAATGAAATCAATACGAGTCCGTAAGGGACCTTTGAAATAAGTAAATCCCCCAGACTCATGGCAAGATCTATAAGCATCCACTAGCAGAACAGTTGTAACCAACTCCTTTAAGGCAACCGAGTTGCAGAATAATTTTGTGGTTTGTAACCCTCTATCCTTTTGGTGCAACCCACAATTAAAGTCACCAACCCACAAAATTAATCTAGAAGTGTATAAAAAAGGCCGAATTAAATGAAAAAGACACCCTTTGTGCTTTTGACTTAGGGGCATAAACACAAATGATACTAAAACTTTCACCAGAATAGGAAAAATCCAACAATAAAGCTCGACCAGGCTGAATGTCCACCATCCGTGAGACCCGGAAATCAGAGTTAGAGAATAAAATCCCAACACCGTCACATCTGTCGATACCTGAAGACCAAAAAGATGGACCAAGGGTCCATGCCCGGGATGCTTGTTGAAGTTCCTGGTTGGATTTGAATCTAGTATCCACTAGGCAGACTACATCACAGTTAAAGTCTTGTAAAGTTAAAAAAACCACCAAGCTTTCTAGGGCCTTTAATATTATTAACATTTAATGTACACACCGATAAAGACTCCATCCTAAGTGCCTATGGGTGACTTACTTCTATGACTTTGTCTAGTTCGCTTTGCAATGGGGTCCAAATCCCCCCCACCCTCAGTGCCCGTACAAGATCAGATAGAAAAACTGTCTGTATCCTCCCCCCAGACTCTATCAGAGACATCTGTAGCTAAAACTACAAATTTATTGCCAGACCTCCACGTACTACCTCTCACATCTTTACCCAGACCTAACACAGCCAAACCTTTCCTTGTTCTTTATGGGTATTTGAACAAACCCAGCCACCTCTGTACTAGGCGCCGTGTGCACGGGGTGGAGGACATGGTGATATCAACCACCACTGTACCTACAGAAAAACAGGCACCTCAGTGACAGAAGTCCCATTACCTCCCTCAGTCTGATCCATCTCCAAGGTGGAGGAGAGACCCTTGTTTCCTGAACACTAGTATCCTCAGACCCTTCAGCGAACTCCCCAGATCTAGAGGTAGACGTGCTTTGATTCATGACCCGAGCTGCACTAATTTTAACCTGATCCTGTTGAGCCAAGGAAATTAATCCAACATGTGAAGGACAATTGTCCCCGTTATGGGATGCCCAAGGGCAGCGCCCATATGCATGCCCTGTCCGTTCACACAAATTACATTTAAAAGGTTAAGACAGGCACTGGAAGCATGGCCAAAATCAAAACAATGGCTACAATTTTATTGTGTCACAAGCTGAACTGAAATGCGCTCTGGAGCCACATTTAAAACAAGATTTAGGCTGCCCCGCGTAGAAAATGAGACCTTTGTCTTTTCCCAGATAAAAAAAACTAGTTAGGTGACTAGGCCCAATATTAGTAGAATACAATTTTACTCGAATTCTCCAGCCTCCATCCCAAATTTGTTCACTATCTAATCTGGGTGTAGGTTTATTGAGTACCTCACAGCGTTGTCGCAACCAAAATAAAATATCCTCAACGTATACACCTTCATTTTTAAACATTACAGTAATGTTCCTAACTGCAGGCTTTGTTAAGGGAATTGCTTGAAAGGGAGACCAGGTAGGAGAGGCCTGACCAGCAGCATATTGAGCCCAAATTCAATCTAAACTGGAAACTTGTTTGAAACCAACATCAAAATTATGGTTCCCCAAACTAATAAGGGCAAATATCTCCAAAGAAAGGAATTTCATAGATCCTTTAAGTAAAGTTTTCACCACATAGATCCGACTGGGTGGATCCACCAACCCACCTTTATATAGTAAGTGAACCGCATTCCTTCGCGGAGCTGGTTCGCCTTTGGAAGAAAAATCAGCCAGTTTAAAACCAACAGGCCTAACAGGATCCTCATCCTGAGAGTCTAGTAACTGAGGGGCAGGTCCCATCCTAAGAGGACCCTCCGTTTCCAAGGGCACAGAAGGAGCAACAACAGGGGAACCAAGCACATCATGAGTGTCATGTAAAGAAGTTGAGAAATTCTCAACCTGATCAGGCACAACTGAGTCAATACAGTTTCACCAACAGCAGGCACTTGGTTAACACAAGCAGTAATAAACCCCTGAAAATCGTTGAAGCTCATAACTTTGGTGGTGGCCACAGACTCCCCAGCCTTGTGCAACACATTCAAATAGGTGGGGTCCTGAGAGTTAGGAGTCCAGACCCCTCCATCACCCTGTTCCCAACCAGCCTCCTTCAAAGCTTTTTCAGGAGACCAAGAAACCCCCTGACCACAAACAAAAGTCGAGGTATCTTTAGGAGCCTTAGATAATCGCCCTCTCAACAGTTCCGAAGTACCTGGTTTACTCCACCCAGGAGTTTGTGATGGTGGAAAGAAAAATACCTCTGGTTCCCTAGTCCCTTTTGAAAATGCCTCTCTCTTCATTCCAGGTAGCACACCCCGATCTGGAGCAGTGCTGAAGCCACTCGAAGACTGTCGCTGTACAGCAAAGACTGGTAAATCACACTGGGGCTGTAGGAACTCAGAGGAGCCACTCGGTAAACTGCCAGCCCTAGCTCCATCTTCCGGAATTAGTGAGTCACATGCAAGTGGCGCCGAACTGACAGCGTCACGCTGGGTCTTACCAGACCATGGAAGACCATCTTTGGAAAGCCCGATAACTGCCTGAGGAAGCGCAGCAATCTCTAAATCCACCACAGAAAGTTCTTTCAGCAAAGCAGACCGCTTTGCTTTCAACGCAGTTTGCAAGGTACTCTTCCCTTCAGTAACCACCTCCGTTTGCAGACAGGCCTGAACCACCTCCATACAATCCTCAGATTCAATGATAGCCGCCATCGCGACTTCAGCAAGAACACACACTTCCTCCACGGCCCCTGAAAGTTGAAGCACAGGGGAGGAGGCCCGCTTCCCTGCACTCATGCCATCCAACTCTGGCTCTGACTGCTGCATACTGATAGCAGCCAGTAGGGGAATTTCCCTGGTGTCCTGCCCAAATTTCCCTCATTCGCTAAAAAAAAAAAAAAATACCACCAACAGCTTAATCTGGTTCAAGGTCAGTTGGCATTCATCTGTATCCCCCTTCCCCGGATCGTGCCTTAAAATAGGCAGGATTTGTCTACTGCACTTACCCGATCAACAAAAAAATAAATAAATAAATCCCGGGATCCAGCAGAGGGCGCTGGCGCCTCGGAGTGCAGCAGTGTTCGCGGCGACCTCGGGATAGCCAGATGAGCCCGAAGGTCCGACACTCGACTCTAGCACCAGCGGGCGTCGGAGGAGCGACGTCCGATCTTATCGCCGAATCCGTGCGACGCCGGAGAAGCCGACATCAGACTTACTGGATCCAGCACCGACGAAGGCCGCAAAGGAGGGGCGGCCTTGGCGGGCACTTTGGAGGCCGTGCGCTGCCCCAGAGGGCTGGGTGTCTTAGTGGCCTTGCCCGGGCAGGTGTCGGAGGAGCAGACATCAGACTTATCGGGGCCGCTCAAACCAGAAGGCCGCACGACGGCGACCTTATTTGGAGTGGCTGCCTCCTTAGACCCGGAGGCTCCCAAGGGGCCGCGAGCTTGACGGGAGGGTTGATGCCATCTTGGAGGACTCCAAGACGGCCACCACAGAACTGCCTCCTGGAGGAGGCATTACCTACAGCACTGTGACCCCAGCCGAGCCGGCGGCGACTGATGAGGAGTCCCGGTCCTTCTTGTGGTGGCCCTCCGGCGAAGTTGAAGCCTGCCAAAGTTTTTTCAGTTCCTTTTCCATGGAGGTCATTTTTTGTTTAAGAATGTGGGCCTCCAGGGACTGCTGCTTCCGCTTACGGGTGGCCACGTTAAACTGCTGGCAAAGCTGGCACTTCTCAACGGGATGATCAGGGCCTAGACAAAAAAGGCACTGGGAATGTCCATCCTTATGCAGGAACTGGGCGCCGCAAGAATCGCACTTGTTTTTGTGCTCGTAGGGAGTCGGGGATGACATATACAGCAGCTGTAGGTAAAGCTGACAAAAATCAGGAAAAAGAGTAGAAAATAGGTGGCAAAAATACAGACGATTGACTGCGAAGCAGTGAACTTAACCGCAAGGCACTGCACGAGCTAACGGCGGGAAAGAACTGGAAGGTGGGCGTGGGGGACCGCCCCTTTATACTGACATCGCTTAACGTCGGTCACCTGACGTGGAGGCAGTCCTCCATCAGAGACTGCTAGCTAGAAATTTTTCCGTGGGGTCCCGATGCCTGCCGGCTTCAGTCCTATTTGTAATTACCTATTGCAAGAGCCCTCTCGAAGTAAGATCCACGGTTACAGGCCAGTAACTTGTTTTTCTAGGGACACAGATATGGTTCACTTACCCACACACTGGCAAACTTCCAGCAGTTCTCCGGAAGGAGGGGTCAAGTCGTGCACCCTTATCTGGCAAACAGTGATTGGAGAACAGAGGTCCCAAAAGCAGCATCCCAGCATGACTCGAGGTCAATGCTGTAATGGGAGATGAAGGTGGTCGCCGACTTCTGGGTAGCTATCCTACAGAGCTCCTGTATGGGGACGTACCTGAAAGCAACTACCAAGGCAGCAGTATGTCTGGTGGAATGAGCCCTAAACCCTACGGGAGGCTCTCTACCAGCCAATCTATGCTATAGAAGAGATCAATGCAAGGGACAATCCACCTACCAATCATCCTCTTAGCTGCCAGTCTGTCAGGTGTGGCTTCAGCGTATGCGACAAAGAGCTAGTGGGCCTCACCCCAAACTCCAGTTGTATTTTCTAATAAGAGAGCACCCGCTGCAGGTCAAAAGTATGCAGCCTACAGTCTGCCTCCGAAGAAGGGTTGGTAAAGTATACCGTGTAAGGTAATCACCTGGTTAAGGTGAAACTCCGATACAACCTTCAGGAGGAACTTCCGAGTGGAGGTGGAGGACCACCTTGTCCCTGTGGGAGCCCACGTACGGAGACTCCACCGAGAGGGCCTGCAGCTCACCGATCTTTTTGGTGGACATGACAGTCACCAAGAAGGCAGTTTTCCATGACAGGTGTGACATCTCACACCTGTGCAGAGACTCAAAAGGCATAGCCCATGAGCACTGCCAGAAAGTACAGTTACGTAAGAACTTACCGTAACAGTAGATCTTCGAGAACAGCTCTTGCAGCAGGTTACACCATTAGGACTGAAGCCGTCAGGCGCCAGGACCCCTCGGAAATCTTTCTAGCTAGCCATCTTCAGCGGGGACCGCCCCCGACGTCGGGTCCGCCTCCGAAGTCAGGCGTGATACAAAGAGGCGGTCCATGAATCCCCAGTTCTCCGTCCAGAGACTCCGGCGCAGGATGACATTAGAAAGGAGACTGAGGATCCACCGTCAGAAGCAGCAAACTCAATTCCTCTTCCCAAGTGAATATCCGACTTCTCGCCGTTCGGGAGAAAAAGGGTTCCTCACCCTTTTTTTACTTGCTCCCTGATATGTTTTTTTTTTTTTAAAAAACAGCCACGAGCCATCCTTCCTCCAAGGGGGACACGGAGGGCGGGAAGGTACCTGCTGCAAGAGCTGTTCTCGAAGATCTACTGTTACGGTAAGTTCTTACATAACTGTACTATCTTACTTCAAAATACAGCTCTTGCAGCAGGTTACACCATTAGGACTGATTCCCAAGCAATAATGCTTGTCCCACAAACATCGGGAGGAGGAAGAAAGAAAGCAGGAGAAGGACCAACCTGTTCCCGATTCAGGATAAAGGCCCTGCAACCGGCCTGGCGAAACCAGCCCTTAAGCCTGAACGATATCGAACTGTAATGCCTGATAAAGGTATGCACAGAGCTCCAAGTAGCAGCAGCGCAAATGCTGAGGTTGAGACATTCTTGAGGGCTGCAAAGTGGCCACGCCTAGTGGAATGGCCCCGGATGGAACCCGGGAGAGGCTTTTGCTTGGATTGATAGCAATGAGAGATACACTGCACAAGCCAGCGGGATAAGGATTGCTTAGACACTGGCCGGCCTCTCATTCTCTGTGCGAAAGAAACAAAGAGTTGATCAGAAGCCCGAAAGGGCTTAGTCCTATGGAGGTAATACCTCAGGCTGCGGTGAACATCCAGAGTGTGGAGCAAAGCCTCCCCTCTATTTGAATAGTTCGGGAAGTAGACCGGAAGGTCGATATCCTGATTCAAGGTGAGAGCTGAGACCACCTTAGGCAAAAACTTAGGATTTGTTCTCAGAGACACTCTGTCTCGGTGAAAAACCAAATAAGGCTCTTTACACATGAGGGCATGAAGCTCAGAAATCCTTCTGGCTGAAGTAACTGCAACTAAAAACAACGTCTTCCACGACAAAAAGCGTGGCTACTCAATCCAGCTGGTTCAAGGAGGAGCGTGAGCTGCTCCAGAACAAAAGGAGATCCCAAGGAGGGACGGATCCTTGATAGGAGGCCTGGTGTAACACCCTCTCAGGAACTCCCGAGAAGCACAAGTTGAGCAATAGGCGCTGACCCACCGGCAGGTGATAGGTCAAATAGCGCAAAGATGTACTTTAATAGAGGAGTAGGCTAACCCCGAGTGAAAAGGGAAAGGAGGTAGTCCAAGACTGCCCCCACAGGAGCAACGTAAGGAGAGGTCACGGGCCTCATGACCCACAGACAAAACAGCGCCATTTCATGGCGTAAGTAGCGTGTAGCCGGCTTCTTGGCTGCAGAGAACTTCCATAACCTCTTGCGAGACCCCATGTCGCATGAGTAGCTCGTCTCTAGAAGCCATGCGTGCAGGTTCAAAGAACGCAGATCCGGTGCAACAACGAACCTTGCTCCTGAGACAGAAGGTGAGAATCTGCCGGCAGCGGGAGCCGGAGGTTCCGGATAGTTGAGCCAGCAATGGGAACCAGACCTGTCTGGGCCAGAATGGAGGCCACCAGAATCAACCGTCGCGCTCCCTGCACAGTTTGGGAAGAACTCTCTGGATCAGCGGGAAAGGAGGGAAGCGTAGAGAATCTGTTCTCCAGGAGAGGACAACGTCCGCCAGAAAACTCCAGGCCCTGGATCTAGAGAGCAAAAATTGGGCAGTTTTGCGTGGATGGGGATGAATAAATCTAGCTCTGGAGTTCCTCATCGAAGGAACAGATCCTCTGCTACCTCCTGAAGAAGTTCCCACTGTGGACTCTGGCCTGAGTGCGACTCAGACCGTCATGATCGTGTTGTCCCTCCGGGAACATGCACAGCGATTGGGCTTGCGCTGTGTCCGATACCCAATCCCACACTCTCATGGCCTCCCTGCAAGGGGGTAAGAGTGTGCGCCTCCTGTTTGTTGAGGTAATACATCACCGCGCGTGTTGTCCGTCTGGAGCAGGATGGTACGGTGGGATCATGGACTGGAAAGCCTGGAGCGCGCAGAGGACGCTCTCATCTCCAGAACACTGATGTGAAGATGAGCTTCCAGTGGGCTCCATACACCCTGAGACTTCACCCCATCCAGGTGAGCTCCCACCCGAGACCTGAGCGTCTGTGGTGAGGGTTATCTCGAGGGGCAGGCGCTGCAGAAGGGCGCCCGCGGAGAGCAACCGAGGGCTAACCACCATTGCCAGTCTGAACCACCGTCTCGTGATTCTGACTGGGTGCTGCAAATGGTCTTGCCTCTGATCCCACTGCGCCTTGAGCATCCACTGCGTTATCCGCATGTGGAGCCGCGCGAGGGGTACCGTAGGAATGGCCGCAGCCATGTGACCGAGCAGGCGAAGGACCGACCTGGCCGGAGCGGGTCTGGTTCGTGATAGGTCATCTATGAGGGACCTGATGCGTTCGCCTGTCGACTGGGAGGAAAGCCTCCCTGGACCGTGTCCAGCACTGCACCTATGAACTGCAGGTTCTGCGGCGGTACCAAGACGGACTTCTCATGGTTTATTAGAATCCCAAGCGATCCGAACAGGACCTGAGTGTCCTGGATCGCTTGTAGGAGTGCCTCTCTGGAGACGGCCATGAGAAGCCAATCGTCGAAGTACGGGAACACGTAGTGGCCCTGCCTCCTTAGAGCAGCTGCCATGACTGCCATGCATTTGGTGAAAACCCTTGGAGCGGATGACAGTCCGAAGGGAAGAGCTCGGAATTGAAAATGGTGGCCTAAGAACTCGAAGCGCAGGAACCTCTGATGCGCTAGAGCTATGGGGATGTGCAGGTAGGCGTCCTGCATGTCTAGGGACGCTAAATAGGCGCCTTCTTTCAACAGGGGAATTAGACCCGGAAGGGTCACCATGCGAAATCTTTTGTATGCAACTGACAAGTTGAGGTCGCTTAGGTCCAGAATAGGACAGAGGTCCCCTGTCTTTTTGGGAACCAGGAAGAAGTGAGAATAGTACCCTAGTCCTCTCTGGTTTCCTGGGACAGGTTGAATCGCCCCCTTGTCCAGGAGTGCGATCACCTCTTGCCAAATTAAGTCGCGGTGCTGACCCGAAGCCGGGAGGCGGAGGAGGCCTCGGGTGGCTGTTCTGCGAACTCTAAAAAGTAGCCTATGCAGACCAGCTGAAGTACCACCTGTCGGTGGTTATCGCCTGCCATCCCGACAGGAAGTTAAGTCTGCGACCCCGACGAAACATCCCGTTGACCCTGAGGGGTGGGGCGGAAAGAGTCATGCTGGCGGCTGAAGGACCCCCGGCTGGGTGGCCAAAACCAGAGCCCCTGTATTGTGTGTGGCGGAGCAGGGCTGTTGCCTGAGTCCATACGGAAGCGGCCTTGGCTCGAAGAACCAAGCCTCGGCCGTACATCGCCTGGACTATACGGACCGCCTTTCCAGCCTCTTGAAGTTTGGTAATTATCCGTTCGGATGGATTACCAAAAAGAACCTCACCTTCAAAAGGGGCGTCCATGATGTTTTTCTGGACGTCCGGGGTGAAACCGGAGACACGGAGCCATGAGTGCCTCCGGAGGCAAACGCCTGATGCAGCCGCTCTGGCTGAAGAGTCCGCAGAGTCATATGCGGTCCTCAAAACTTGGGTCCCCACGTCTGAACCCGTTCGGAGAAGCTGAAGCATCTCCTCTTTCTGCTCACTGTCCGGCAGTCTATCGGCCGCCTCTAGGCCCTGCTCCCACAGGGCGTTCTGGAACTGCACCATGTGGGTAAGGTAGTTTAGGGACCTAATGCAAGTCGCAGAAGCGTAGGTGCGCCTACCCAAAGAGTCCAACTGCTTGACTCGGGGTCCGTGGCAGGGTGCTCAAACGCTGCGGCCTCTGGGACCGGTCGTGAGGCTGTGATTACCAGGAATCAGCCAGAGGTGCTGTAACAGGTACTGGTCCCAACAGGGCCCTGTACAACCAGTCAGCCTTCTTCGCCGCAGGACGAATGTGGACGCTTCCACGCAGCCTTGGTGACGTCCACGAAAGTGTCCACCAAGGGTGGCACCACCACAGGCTTAGGGTCCTTTTGCCGAAGGTACTTGGCCAGGCGTAACCTCTCGGGGTCCAACTCTTCTGCTTCCCATCCCATGTTCTCCTGGATATGCCTCAAGATATCCATGAAGGATGGATCGTCCGGGGGAGACCGTGGAGTCTCACGTGGGTCCGGCGAGGGAAGCGAGACCGGAGACGGGGATCTAGACGTAGAACAGGATGATCCCGTTTCCTCCGTCGACGGTGACCGACGTCGCCTTCTGGACTTCTTAGGGCTGGGTGATCCAGAAGACAAAGATCTGGACGGAGGTCTCCGCTTGGAATGCCGGCCCCTGGGAGGAGTTTCAGGCTCCCTGGGGACAGAACGGCCAGCTGACCCCACAGGTGAAGGTGGGGCCGGGGCTGGAGTAGGAGGAAGAGGAGGAGGAGGAGGAGGGACTGGGGGTACCATGTCCTTCTAATGGTGTCCCACCAGTAAGTAAATGGTCCTTCACCTCGGCCAAAGACAGTCAGGCGTCGGCTCCGGCGAGCTCCACGAGGGGCCTCAGGCGGTGGCGAGGACCCCTGGGGAGACTGTTGCGGCAGGAACGCCCACCTGGTCTTGGGCTGGGCGAATCCTCCTCCCGTGAGGGCGCCTGTCCGACCCGGCGTCGGGCGCAGGAACCTCGACTCAGGCGGCGCAGGCGATGGACCCCCACCGATCTCCGATGCGCTGGCGGGCCCGGCGGCGGCCGGCGGCAGGCTCAGAGGAACAGTGGCGTCACGACGGCGATGGTCTGCGCGGCGCGGATCACAGCTTCCTCAGCGTAGGTCCAAGGTCTTCCGGGGACCAAGGAAGACGGGAGTCGAGGGCTGAGGTGGGAGCCCGACTTGTGATGGTGGTGGCGTTCCCCTGACCGCCCGCGGCCTTCTGGGCAGAGGATGACGACGGCCTGGCGGAAGAGGCCTGAGCAGGCTTGGCGACTGGAACCACAGCCAGGGGAAGAGGCGAGGCCCTGGGCGGAGACCGGTCTGACCGAGGGCAGGGCGCTGCGGGACTGGAGGCCCGAACGGCGGGCAGGGAGGATCCTCAGTTCTTCTTCTTTTCTCCGTGCCTGTCGTGGATTCCCCATGGAAGACATTGCCGGGCTGCTCTTCCAGCAAGTAAGCCTGGAGGGCCTTCTGCAGCGGATCTCGTGGGCTGTGAACCCCTGGCACAGGGGCAGGCCTTAATGTCGTGGTCTGGGCCAGGCACGGGACACGTGGAATCAATGCGGTCTTTAAGGAGATCTGCTTGCCATGCACTTAGATAAGTGACCGGAGGTCGGAGAGGACATCAGATGTCTGAATAATTTTGACTGAGAAAATTCTTGAAGGAAATTCTGTACCATGCATGTAGCTAGACTAGAACCTGGTAAGTCCGAGGCATGCAGTTAGAGCAGTGAGGAAGAACTGGAGATTCTGGGACAGCCCCCTTTTATATCACGCTGACATCGGAGGCAGGACCGACATCGGGGGCGGTCCCCGCTGAAGATAGCTAGCTAGAAAGATTTCCGAGGGGTCCTGGCGCCTGACGGCTTCAGTCCTAATGGTGTAACCTGCTGCAAGAGCTGTATCTCGAAGTAAGATCTAGCAACAGATCCCAACGTGGTGGTGGTGGTTCACGTACCAGTGCGTTCAAGTGGCCAAGGCAATAGCATCCAATCACTTTTTCCTGCACCACTGTTGGCATACCAGCCCAAGCCTGTATACAGAGATGGCTGCCAGTGCACCTTGACGTTTGTCTATCTCAGTCCCAGCTGGGAGAAGGACCACATATAGTCAAGAAAGCTAGCCAAAGGGCAGGCAAGAGGAGCAAGCTCCTTGCCCTGGTACCAAATGGAAAATCTTTTCCCATTTAACGGCACAGCACTGACAAGTCGACTCTTTCTGGGATGCCTCCACAATGTGGAGCACATTGTCCGAAGGTCCCAGAGCCTGGCATTGTAGCCACTCAGGAACCAGGCTATGAGGTGTAGGAACTGAAGATCCCGGTGTAGGATCTTCCCCAGATGACAAGGCAGCAAATCCTGCAACAGGGGCAACCGCTATGAAGGTCTGCTGCTGAGGCTGAGATCATCCAGGTACCCAAACTGGCAGGGCCAGTCAGGGGGTATCAGGATCATCCATGTCTTGTTCCTCCGCACCTTGATTATCGCCTTCTGGACCAAGGGAAAGTGAGGGCATACTGGAGGCCTGGGGTCCAGGGCTTCGCAAAGGCATCCCCAGCAGTGTCCCAGATGTTGGGGGGGGGGGGGCATAAAACAGCCTGTTTTGCATTCTCCCTGAAGGCAAAGGGGTCCACCAGAAGAGTGACCCACAGGAAGAAATACAGGTTACTCACCTGTAACAGGAGTTCTAGGAATGGTATATGTTGTTCATCCACACTCATTGGCAGTATCCTTGCCGCTTTAAATCTTGCCGGAAGGTCTTCAAGCTTGCTCCTCCCACCCACCCGGGTGGTATAACTCTCGGCTCCGCCCCATGACGCCAGATCTGGCCCGCTGGAAGCTCAGGTTGTGCGTCGAAGCCGGGGAGGTCGGGTGGGTCGTATGGATGAACAATATATACCATTCCTAGAACTCCTGTTACAGGTGAGTAACCTGTATTTCTAGGGACATGGATATGTTGTTCATCCACACTTATTGGCAGACTCCTAGCAGTTCTCCGGGAGGAGGGAGGCAAGACGCACACCCCCAATACTTACTTGGGAAAGAGAGACTGGAGAACCGAGGCCCCAAAACCAGCATCCCGGCGTGACTCAAGGTCGATGTGGTAGTGGGTAATGAAGGTGTTTGCTGACTTCCAGGTAGCAGCCTGCAGATTTCCTGGATAGGGACGTCCTGGAAGCAGCCACCGTTGCAACAGTATGGCGGGTAGAATGAGCTCTTATCCCTCTGGGGCTCCATGCCGCCAACTTATAACAGAGATCTATGCAGGAGGTTCCCACCTGCTTATCGTCCGCTTGGCTGCAGGTCTGCCAGATGCGGCTTCAGCGAGGTGATAAATAGCTGGCGAACCTCTCCTCAATTTCAGCCGTGGCGCTCCTGAGTAATAAGCGAGCGCCTTCTAGGGTCCAGGAGTATGGAGCCTATATTCGGCCTCCGAGGTGTGATTGGGGTGAACACCGCAGAGTCAACACCTGGTTAAGGTGAAACTCGACACCACCTTCGAAGGAATTTCGGTGGAAGAGGACAACCTTTGTCCCTGTGGAAGACCAGGTAAGGAGACTCCATGGAAAGCGCCTGGAGCTCCCCATCCTTCTGGCTGGCGTGATAGCCACCAAAAGGCGGTCTTCCACGACAGGTGAGAGAGAGCACACCTGTGCATAGGTTCGAATAAGCTGCCCATGAGCTTTGCCAGCCACCAGCAGTAGATCCCACGGAGGTGGGGGTTCCACTGGAGGAAATGTGATCAAGGCCTTTGAAAAAGCACCAGACCACCTTCTCCTGCGCCACGACTGCTTCCTGCCCGCGCCTCGCAAGCAGAGATGGCTGCCAGGTGCACCCTTAGGGTCGCCGACCTAAGCCTTGACTAGAAAGGGACCATAATAGTCCAAGATGCTTGCCAAGGAACAGGAGGAAGGGTCCAAGCCCTTGCCCTGACACCAAATGAAAACTTTTTCCATTTGAAGGCATAACATTTTCTGGTCGAACTCCTTCGAGACGCCTCAACTACATTGAGGACCTCGTCGGAAAGACCAAGGCCTGGAACTCTAGCAGCTCAGGAACCAGGCCGTCAGGTGCAGGGATTGAAGGTCGGATGGAACACCTTCCCTGATTGACTGAGAGCAGGTCCGGGCGAGCTGGAAGCTGCGTGAGTCCTGGAGCTGAGACTGAGGAGATCTGGGTACCAGAACTGGCGAGGCCAGTCTGGGGCTATCAGAATCACCTGCGCCTTGTCCTCCCTCGCCTTGAGAAGCACCTTGTGGATCAAGGGAAATGGGAAAAGTAAAGAGGCCGGGGTCCATTGCCTCGAGAAGGCATCCCCTGCAGCGAGCCCTGCTGGGGGGACGGGCATGGAACAGACTCAACAGGCGTTCTCCATGGAGGCAAACAGGTCCACCTGAGGTGTGCCCCAAAGGGAGAACAGATGCTGTACTACCTCCGGCAGGAGAGACCACTCGTGGGATGCAGCCCTATCCGGCTCAGGGCATCGGCCAGGGTGTTGAGGCTCCTGCCACGTGAATAGCTGGAGATCGCCTCCAGGCTGCGCCACGGTGACCAAATGCGGAGAGCTTCCTTGCATAGAAGCATGGGCGCGTCCCGCCCTGGCGGTTTAGATAGTACATGGTCGTGGTATTGTCCGTCTGGACTCGGACCACTTGACCCGGAGGAGCAGAGCAGCGGTGGAGAGCTAGGCGGACGCTCGGGCTCAACAGGTTGATGTGGCATCGGGACTCAGCGGGGACCAGAGGCCATGAGCCGTGTTCCCCCAGATGAGCACCCCAACCCATCAGAGAGGCATCGGTCGATAGAGAGACCGTCGGCTCAGGGGCAGGACGAACGGGATGCCCTCCTGCAAATGATCTGGAGCAGGTCCACCACTGGAGGCGTTCCACATCCCATGTCACCGACACAAGCTGGTCAAGGGATCGCAGCGTTGTGACCACTGGCTGGCCAGTCCCCACTGAAGGGACGCATGTTCCAGCGGACCCAACGGACCACGCTGGTGGCAGGCCATGGAGACCCAGGGCGCAGGAAGTCCCGGCCAGGCGCAGGTGCCCAACCAGAAATGATCGGGCAAAGGAGGAAAGACCTGGCCCTGTCACGGGAGCAGCTCTGGCTCGAAGAGAGTCGAGCTGCGCCCGATGAATAGAATCACCTGCTTGGCTCGAGGTTCACGACTTGGCCTCGTTGATAAGGAGGCCCAGTTGAGAACAGACCTGGAGGCCAGATCTCTGGACCACTCCGCCTCCCTTCCTGGAGGGAGCTGCTATCAGCCAGTCGTCCAGGTGAGAGTGCACACCGGACCCTCGGCGCCAAGAGAATGCTGTCACCACTGCCATGCATTTGGTGAAGACCCCTGGAGCTGGAGACAAGCCGAAGGGCATGGCTTGGAACTCGAAGAGGGATCCTTCGCTCGGGCGAAGGAATCTCTGGTGAGACAGACGGATGGGACGTGGCGCGTCCTGCAAGTCCAGAGAGCAGAACCACCACGCGCGTTCAAGGATGGTATTATCTGAACCAGAGTGACCATCCTGAAGGTTGAGACCTTAGGAACTTGTTTAGGTCGTGTAGGTCGAGAATGGGGCGCCAGCCCCCCGTCCGTTTCGGAACCAGGAAGTACCTGGACACAAACCCTGGGTCTGAAGGAGGGTCCACCACCTCTCTTACCACCTCCTTCTGGAGGAGGAGAGCAATGTCGGCTCGACGAGCCGCCAGTGAGGCTGGGGATCCCGAAGCCCCCCGAGGGGCGACGGCTCTGAAGGGTGGTGCCTGCTCGAATTCCAGAGGCAGGCCTCTTCCCACCACCTCCAAGACCCACCTGTCCGTGGTAACAGCGGACCAGGCGGAACGGAAGTGCCGGAGCCGTCCCCCCACGGGGGGAACCAGGGGTAAGGTGACGGGGATGGGGGCGACACCCCTCAGCCCGTCACTGGGCAGGCTTGGAGGAGGGACCGGCCGAGGGACCTCCTGGGCCCTTTCCTCCCTGCCTCCTGTTAGAGGAAGCCGGCGGCTTGGGTTTGGGATGCCAAGGCCGAGCCTGCTGGCCCTGACGTTGCTGGGCCGGGCGCGCCGGGGGCACAGAAGGACGAAAGGGCTTAGGCTGTGGTTTGCGGCCTTTGTCCTTCTGAGCGGAAGAGACCGAGTCCAAGGTGGCATTGGACTTCTCGATCCTCTGCAGGTGACCTTCCACCCCAGGGCGAAGAGGTCAGTCCCAAAAGGAACATCCGCCAACTTGTGCTGGGTATCCGAGTAAAGGTGGATATCCTCAGCCAAGCCCATGACGCCTAGCCACCGCGGCCGCCACCGATCTGGCACATGAGTCCCCTATATCCAAAGCAGTCTGGAGCTGCTGTTTGGCCACTGCTCGCCCTGGTCCCGCACCTGCTTAACCGTAGTCTGCAGATCGGCGGGAAGATGAGGGATGACCTCATCCAGGGAGCCCAACAGGGCATGAGAAAAATGTGCCATGAGGACGGCCGAACTCAGCCTGGCGAAGGCGAGGAAGAGCTGGCGTGAGACTTTCGCCCGACATAGTCCAATTTCTTGGACTCCTTGTCAGGAGGTTTGTCCACATCCTGGCGTTGCGGCAGCGAGCACGCTGTCGGTAACCAACCCCTCAGCAGAGGGTGTTCAAACCGGACAAGGAACCGGTAGGGACGCATACTTCCTGGCCATCCTGGCGGCGCAGGGCAGGAAGCAGAGGCGCTGCCAAAGCTCCAGTGCGGACCCACTATGGCCTCGGCCACGGAAAGGCCTCCGTCCGGAGAATCCCCTCGGTCCAGAATCTCCGTGAGGGATACCTGGCCCGATTGGAAGCGGGTTCGAGCTCCATCCCGGTAGACTCGAGATGAGCGAAGCAGTCCTAGGAAGACGACGGGCTATCGTCCATTGACTGACCTCCTGAAGACTCAAGTCCAGTCGCTTGGAGAAAAGGAGGAATCATCTTCGGACTCGGAAGAGTCCTCGAGAAACTGCCTCTGGCCTGAGCCACCTTCACCTGCCGAGGTCGGGTCGAGTGAGGTAACTGACAGCCGATGGGGTAGACCTTAGCCGACCGAGAATCCTTGGTCGGAGCCCCAGTGGTGGCTGTGGAGGGCGGAGGTTCCACGAATCGGTGGAGCAGCTGGTTTTGGCCGAACAACCGCCTGTATAGGCTCTCGGATAAGTCGAGGGTTGTGGCTGGCCTCCGGTGACAGTTATTTCAATGGCCGGGAAGCGACGGGTCGGCTTATTCCGGCCAGGAGGAGCTGTTGCAACATAAGGTCCTCGTACCGTCGACGTAATTGCGCGAAGCCTCCCCTCATCGAGAGGAGGGCGAAGACAGCGGCAACCGCCGCTCTACATGATGCCGGGGAACCGGGACCGCCTATGGCGGTGGGATCGGCTGGACAGCGGAAGAGTCGAACCGAGACGAGGTCCGGAATTTCCGAGGTCGGTGCGGGAGGTGTCGGCGGAACCGCACTCCCTCCGGCTCGGATGGTCCATCCGAGGGCTCCGGAACCGGAGGCACAGGCGAGCCCACGGGATCCTCAACTCCTCCCGGGAACCGGGAGAGGAATCTCGGCTGCTAAAGGCGACAGCCCGTCCAATGGGTGAGAAAAATCTCGACTTCATCGGTGGGAGTCTCGGTCCAACTGACCTGGCAGGGGACACCGTGAGGCCAGTGCCGGCTCGAGCGGTCGACAGCCGACGGTCGGCGGCCGGAGAGGACCTTTCCGCTCCCAAGAGCGTCGACGGAGGACTTACCCCTGTCCCTCTTTTGGACCGAAAATAAGGTCCAGCAGGCGCAGGCCCTTCTCCTTTAGTGGAGGGACAGACAAAGCTCCTTAAAAGAAGCCGTGTAGGAAGAACCCAGAGGCGGGATAAATGCAGCGGCCGAGGAAGATCTGACCCGCGCCGCCTCCTCTTGAGGCGACCATCCGCTCGAGCTGATCCGCCAAACCGCCGCCCTTGACACCGCCAACCAGGCCTCCCTTAGACTTCACGAGAGAAAGCGCTTCTCGGGGCCGGCCCAGTTGCAATCGAACGCCACGGTCTTGAGGGCCGTAGGCCGAGAAAAGATAAAAACACAGGTCGCAAGCCTGCGGGTCGGTGCTTAAGGCCTAAGCAAGTGAACACACGTGAGTGTGGATCCGTCCGAGACATCTTCTGCCCGCATGGGCATCTCCAACCGAGTCGATTTGTCCATCGAGTCATGAGGGATCAAGACTGAAGTCTTTTGCAAAATATTATTTTTAAATCCGCAAACGGAGAAATAGGAACCAGTCGCAAACGCAGAGCGTTAAGGAGGGAACCTGAGCTTCCAAGCGGCAAGGAAGATCTGGCGTCATGGGGCGGAGCCGAGAGTTATACCACCCGGGTGGGTGGGAGGAGCAAGCTTGAAGACCTTCCGGCAAGATTTAAAGCGGCAAGGATACTGCCAATGAGTGTGGATGAACAACATATCCATGTCCCTAGAACAGGTGGTTCACCACTGCCCGATGCAGAGACCACTCGTGCAACGTCTTGCCCACCCAGCTGAGAATGGTCACCAGGTGGTTGTCAGCTCCCATGACATGAATCGCCAAGAGATCTGCACTCAAGCTGCACATGAGGGTCCAGCAGCGGAGGGCCTCCGAACACAAGGGAAGGGAGTGCATGCCACCCTGCTTGTTCAGGTAGAATATGGTCGTAGTGTTGTCCTTCTGGACCCTGCATGACTTGATCCAGGACAAAGGAAGCAAATTCCGTCACAACTAGGAACACTGCATGAAACTCCAGCAGGTTGATGTGGTGACGGGACCCCAGGGGTCCAGAGCCCATGAGCTCTGTGGTCCCCCAACTATGCTCCCCACCTTGAGACGTGTCTACAGTCAGAACGACTACTTTGGGCGGAAAAATACGACTCCTTCTTCCAGATGTTGTGGGACAAGCCACCACTGGATGGCGTCCCACATCGGTTGGGTCACTGCAATCAGCTGACATAGGCGCTGGGACCACTGACAGCCCAGCTCCCACTGAAGGTGATGCATCCACCAGCGGTCCAACCAGACCATGCTGGTGCAGGACGCCATGTACCCCAGCAGCCACAGGAAGTCCCGGACAGGACAACAGCACCCAACCTAAAATGATCAGGCAAAGGAGGTAGGATCAAGTGCCCGGTCCGCAGGGAGTTGGGCCTTGGCCCAGAAGGACTCTAACTCTGTCCCGAAGAAGTGAAATCACCTAGGGGAGGCCGAGTCAGGACTTGGCTGGATTAACCAGAAGGCCCAAGTCCCTGGGCAATTCCACTACCTCCCTGGATGGCCCACCTACCAGCCAGTCATCCAGGTAGGGGTATATCCTGACCCACTGGCACTGCAAGAAGGCTGCCACCACTACCATGCACTTGGTGAAGACCCTGGGTGCCAAGGAAAGGCCGAATGGCAGGACCTAGAACTGGTAGAGAACACCTTCTGTGTGGAACCAAAGGTACTATCAGTGGGACAGATGGACAGTAATGTAGACAAATGTGTCCTGGAGGTCCAGGGACCATGCCCTGCTCCAGAGATGAAATTACCTGGTTCGGCATGACCATCCTGAAAGTACAGTTACATAAGAACTTACCGTCACAGCAGATCTTCGAGAGGAGCTCTTGCAGCAGGCTATAACCATTAGGACTAACACCGCAGGCATTAGGACCCACCGGAAAAAATTCTCAACCAGAAGTACCCGGCAGGGATTGCACCAGTCTGCTCCACCTCAACGTTTGCCAGGGTACAAAAGGGGGTGGGACACAGCTCCACCCCAGTTCTTTTACCGCCGCGACCCGCTCACGTTGGGGAAGATCTTGGTTTGCCAGTTGTCAGCTTCTGGAGATACTGATTCAGATAGTGAAGACTCAAGTATGAGGCGCCAACCCCCCCCATCCATTTTGGGACAAGGAAGTACCTGGACATGAAGCCCTGACCTACCATGGAGTCTGGGACATAGGCTAGGAGTCTAGCAACATCCTCTGTGATGGCGGACAGCGTGTCCGGTAACACCACAGACTCCCTTGGACCGTGGGGTTGGAAAGGTGGAAAAGCCTGAAAAATCAAGAGGCGACCTTTTGCCCACCACCTTTAGGACTCATTTGTCAAAGGAGATTATGAACCATGCGTGCCAGAAGTGGTGCACTGACCCCCACCCTCATGGGGAGCTGGGGCAGGGACTGGACAGATGGGAGGCAGACACCCCCAACCTGTCAATGGGCAACTTTTGCAGGGGCACTGGCACCTGCTGCTGGAGGAGCACCAATACTCCTCCCTCCCCTTTTTTGGGGGGCCCTCGACCAGGAACTTGTTCTTGGGGCGTCAAGCTTGCAAAGGCCCCTGCTGTGATGGAAAGCGCTGAAACTTAAGAGGCTTTATCTTCAGCCTCTGCCTTGTCTGAACCTTCTGCAAGGAGATCACAGACTCAATCGTGGCACTGGACTTCTTAAGCCTGGTGAGCTGATCTTCCACCCCAGGGCCAATGAGGTTGGTGCTCTGGAAGGGGACATCTACCAACATATTCCTCAAAGGAGAAAATCCTCATGCAGGTCCTGCAACGGCCGCTGTCATGGCACCAGCGCAAGGATCACCCACATCCAAGGCCGTCTGAAGCTGGTGTTTAGCCAGCACCTGACCCTAGTTTCAGACTACTTTTACTGCCAGCTGCTTGTCGTCAGTGAGGTAAGGGATGACAATGTCTAGGACTCCCATCAGGAAATGGCCAAAGTGGGCCATCATCAGAATGTAGCTCTCGTGACTGAGACCGAGGAAGGACATAGCATAGACCTTTTTAGCTGCGTGGTCAAGCTTTTTGGACTCCTTATTGGAGGGGGGGACCGGCTTGTCCATGTTGTCCCCAGTATTTCTGGATTTACGTACAACAACGTCGGCGACCAGACCCTTGGCAGAGGGGTGGTCCAAAAATCCGGACAAGGTGCCGGTATGGACTGCATACCTGCAGACCATATGAGCAGAGGGTGCCCAACAGGAAGCCGGATGCTGCCAAAGCGCCAGTGCCAAGATGGCCTCAGCCATCGGGAAGGCAACCCCAAGGGAATCATCCCTGTCCAGGATCTCAGTAAAAACAGGGTACTCACTTGTAACAGTTCTAGAAGTGGTATATGTTGTTCATCCACACTCTTTGGCATGTCCCCTTCCACTTTAAGATGGACCAGAAGTCTTCAAGCTGGCTCCTCCCACCCACCTGGGTGGTATATACACCTCTGCTCCGCGACGCCAGATCTTAGCCCACTGGAAGTAAGGTTGTGTGCGTCTGCAGCCGGGGAGGTCAGGTGGGTCCGTGTGGATGAACAACATATACCACTCCTAGAACTACTGTTCCAGGTGGCCCGTTTTCCTAGGAGCGTGGATATGTTGTTCATCCACACTTATTGGCAGACTCCTAGCAGTTCTCCGGGAGGAGGGAGGCAAGGCGCACACCCCCTACTTAGGGAACAGAGATTAGAGAACTGAGGCCCCAAAACCAGCATCCCTGAATGACTCAAGGTCGATGTGGTAGTGGGTGATGAAGGTGTTTGCCGACTTCCAGGTAGCAGCCCGAGAGATTTCCTGGATAGGGATGTCCCTGGAAGCAGCCACCGATGCAGCAGTATGGCGGGTAGAATGGACTCTTATCCCTCTGGGAGGCTCCTTGCCCGCCAACTCGTAGCACAGACCTATGCATGATATGATCCATCTTGCAACAGTCCATTTGGCTGCAGGTCTGTCAGAAGCGGCTTCAGCATAGATGACAAAAAGCTGGCGAACCTCTCCCCGAATTTCCGCCGTCCTTTCCTTGAAATAGGAGAAGGCTTGTCTCAGGTCCAAGATATGGAGAGCCTGTACTTGGCCTCCGAGGTGTAATTAGGGTAGTACACCAGCAGGGTTAACACCTGGTTAAGGTGAAACTCTGACACCACCTTCGGAAGGAATTTCAGGTGGGGGCATAGGACAACCTTGTCCCTGTGGAAGACCAGATAAGGGGAGTCCACCAAAAGCGCCTGGAGCTCCCCTGTCCTTCTGGCAGACGTGATAGCCACCAGGAAGGTAGTCTTCCATGACAAGTGTGACAAGGTACACTTGTGCATCAGTTTGAATGGCTTGCCCATGAGCTTTGCCAGTACCAGCAGTAGATCCCATGGAGGTGGAGGTTCACGCACCGGAGGGGATATGCGAGCCAGGCCTTTGAAAAGCGCCCACCACTCTCTCATGCGAGCTGACCGGCCCGACGCCCGGTAAGCAGAGATGGCTGCCAGGTGCACCCTAAGGGTCAATGACCGAAGACCCCTTTTGGAGAGAGACCAAAGGTAGTCGAGAATGTTAGCCACTGGACAGGACAGAGGATCCAGACCCTTGCCCCGAAGTCAAATGGAAAATCTTTTCCATTTGAAGGCATGACATTTCCTGTTCGATTCCTTTCTGGATGCCTCCACCATGGCGTAGACATCTTCAGAAAGATCCAAAGCCCCAAAGCCTGGTACCAGGCTGTGAGGTGCAAGGATTGAAGATCCAGATGGAATACCTTCCCCTGACTGAATGTTATCAGGTCCAGGCGTGCTGGAAGCCGCTCCGGGTGCCTGCAGCTGAGGCTGAGGAGATCTGGATACCAGAACTGGCGCGGCCATTCTGGGGCTACCAGGATCACCTTTGCTTTGCTTTGTCCCTCCTCACCTTGAGGAGCACTTTGTGGATCAAGGGAAATGGAGGGAAGGCACAGAGGAGGCCTGGGGTCCATGGCCTTGAGAAGGCATCCCCTGCAGCGAACCCCGCTGAGGGGGCGGGATGAAACAGCCTCAGCTTGGTGTTTTCCCCGGAGGCAAACAGGTCCACCATCAGTTTGCCCCAGTGGGAGAACAGGCTGTAAGCTACCTCTGGATGGAGAGACCACTCGAGGGATGTCTGGCCTAAGCGGCTGAGAGCATCCACCAGATGGTTTGAGGCTCCGGCCACATGGATGGCTAGGAGATCTGCCTCTAATCGGCTCGCGAGGGTCCAGATGTGGAGCGCCTCCCTGCACAGCACACAGAAATGCGTGCCGCCCTGTTTGTTGAGGTGGTACATGGTCGTGGTATTGTCCGTCTGGACTTGAACCACTTGCCCCCGAGCTAAGGAGCGAAAGCAGACAGTGCCAGTCTGACTGCTCTGCGCTCCAACAGGTTGATGTGGCATCGGGACTCCTCGGGGGTCCAGAGCCCGTGTGTCCTTTTGTCCCTCATGTGGGCTCCCCAGCCCATGAGAGAGGCATCGGTCATGAGGACGACCGTCGGCTTGGGGCAGACAAACAGGATCCCTTCCTGCAACCAGTCTGGGGCGGTCCACCATTGGAGAGCGTCCCATATCTTCTGGGTTACAGCGCTCAGCTGGTCGAAATGACCGTGGCGCTGAGTCCACTGGGTGGCCAGCTCCTATTGGAGGGGGCGCATGTGCAACCAGGCCCAACAGATCACTGAGGTGCACGCCGCCATGTAACCCAAAAGGTGCAGAAAGTCCCGGATAGGGCACAACTGTCCAACAAGAAATGATTGGGCAAAGGAGGAAAGAACCTCTGCCCTGTCTGCCGGGAGCCGAGCTCTGACTTGACAAGAGTTGCGATCTGCCCTGATGAAGCCCATCACCTGAGAAGGCACAAGTTCCAACTTGGCCTCGTTGATCAGGAGGCCAAGTTGGGAGCAAGTCTGGAGGGCCAGATCCCTGGACCTCTCCACCTCCTGCTGGGTGGAACCTGCTAGGAGCCAATCATCGAGGTAAGGATAAATCCTGACACCCCCCCCCGATGCCAGAGACTGGCCACCACCACTGCAATGCATTTGGTGAAGACCCATTGGGCCGATGACAGGCCAAACGGCATGGCTCAGAACTCGTACAGGGTCCCTTCAACCCTGAAGCAGAGGAACCGCTAATGGGATGGACAGATTGGGACGTGAAAGAACGCATCCTGCAAATCCAGTGAACAGAACTATGTGTTTCGCTCCAAGGATGGTATGATCTGGGACAGAGTGACCATCCGAAAGGTGCGTAACCCGAGATATTGATTCAGGTCGTGCAGATCTAGAATGGGGCGCCAGGAAATACCTGGAGACAAAGCCTGAGTCTGCTGGAGGATCTGCCACTGGAGCTACTGCCTCCTTGAGGAGGAGCTGAGCAATGTCGTCTCGGAAAGCTGACTGGGTCTGAGTGGATACTCTTTCCTCCCGAGGGGCACGGGCTCAGCTTGGAGGGTACTGCCCGAATTCCAAAGGCAGTCCCTGATCGACCACTTCAAGAACCCACCTGTCCGAAGTGACAACGGACCAGGCGGAAAAGAAGTGGTCGAGCTGGCCCCCACAGAAGGACACAGAGCTGCGGTAATGGAAGAGGGGTTGACAGCCCCCGCCCTGTCACTGAGCAGGTTTGGAGGAGGAGGCTCCAGAACCTGAACCTCGGCCTCCTTTACGGGCCTGGGGCGCCAAGCTTGAGCCTGCTGTTGCTGGTGCTGCTGTCCACCTTGAAAGGAGGACTGCTGAGCCGCAGGGGAAGAATGCCGAAAAGGCTTCTTTTTCTACTGCTGATTCTGGCCCGAAGAACCCTTGGCAGAAGTAGCGTCCAAGGTGGCATTGGACTGCTCAATGCGATGAAGGTGACCAGCCACTCCTGGGCCGAACAGGTCGGTCCCAAGAAAGGGCATGTCAGCTAGTTTGTGCTGGGTATCTGCCGGGAAGGAGGAGAGCCTCAGCCAAGCGCTGCGATGAGAGGCAACTGCGGCAGCCATGGAGTGGGCACAAGAATCCCCAATGTCCAGGGCCGTCTGAAGCTGCTGTTTGGCAACAGCTCAGCCCTGATCCCGGACCTGCTTGACCGTAATCTGCATATCCGTGCGGAGAAGTGGGAGGACTTCATCCAGCGACCCCAGAAGGGCGTAAGAGAAGTGTGCCATGATGACGGCCGAACTTGTCTGACGAAGTCCCAAGGAGGAAGCCACAGAGTTTCCTGGCTGAAAGGTCCAAAAGCTTAGACTATCAGGTTGGTCAGTGTTGGCAGAACTGCCAGTACGCCTGAACACAGAGACGGTCACCAGGCTCTCAGCCGAAGGGTGCTCTATGAATCCCGCAAGAGACCCCATGGGCACCGCATACTTGTGGGCCATGCGGGCAGACGGTGCTGGACACGAGGCAGGACACTGCCAAATTTCTAGGGTCGGGCCAACAATGGCCTCAGCCACAGGAAAGGCCTCCGTCGGGGTATCCCTCTCTTAAAGATGTCCGTAAGAGGGTACTTCACCTTTTTCTGGATTGGCTCAGGGGCATCCCTGTGGACTCAGATGAGGTGAAAAATGCCCTGAAAAGACGAGGGACCTTCCTCTGTCTCTGAGCCAATGGTTGATTCATCACCTGGATAAGAATGCAAGCCGGTGATGTCCGAATCCAGAGAATCCGGGTATAACGACAGACATGTGGATAAGTGAACCATAGCCATGTCCCAAGATGGGGAAGATATGGAAATTGTGTACTTACTGTAATTCTTGATCTTCTTGGATGGAGTCTCCACCACTCATTCATACTAATGGGAGTACGCCGGAGGAGCTAGGACCCCGCGGGAGCCGAAAATCTTCAGGATGGCCAGCGCCAGGATAGGACCGCACATGCACGGCGCCGCAAGGCTAGCTCACGCCGTATAGGCTCTCGACGTTGACCCTCCAACCGCCTCAGTACCTTTTTGACAGAGGAGGTCCAACATAGCTAATGAAAGAAAACCTGTCCCTAACCTCCGGGCATGTGAAGGCTCGGATGATCCCTGTAAGAAGGGTCGATTCAACAATGTCTTCACAGCCCGAACAACAAGGTAGTAAAGACCAAAAGCAGAGCAAGTGAGCTTGGGGGATGGTGGCTGGGCGTGTGAATGAGTGGTGGTGACTCCGTCCAAGAAGATCAAGAATTATGGTAGTTATGTAATTTCCATATCTTCCTAGACTCAAGTCTCCACCACTCATTCACACTAATGGGAGAGTACAGAGCTAAAAATCAACCCACCTCGAGTAGGACAGTCGAAACAGAGCTCACTCAGAACAGAAGTCCAAAAGGACTGTCCTGCCAAGAAAGAGAGCTGTTTGGTATGGACATCCAGAACACAGTGCTTTACAAAGGTATGCACTGAGCTCCAACTCACCGCCTTGCGGATGACCAACTGGTACATTACAAATCTCCGCCAAAGCCACAACCGCTCCGATAGAGTGGTGTAAATCCAGCCTTTCAACTTGCCTGTGACATGGATTAGTACTGTCGAAGACATGCTACTAAGCCGAAAACATGTCATGGCAAGAGGTTGACCTAGCCAAGGCATGCTGAAGATACAATAGTTGTTCAGATGTGTATCTCTTCATTCTGTCAATGAAGAATCACAGAACCGTCCTAACATTCAGAGAGTGAAGGGAGAGCACTCCCCTTCCTTCTGGAGTTAAAGCAAAACTTGATTAACAGTAATTGAACCAGTGACAAGATGTCTACTGGCACAAGATAGACCGAAAATGCGCAGAGGTGTACCTTCACTACTGAGTATGGCCTGCCTGCAATCACCAGGTTCAAGAGGCACTCCAACACCTTAGTTGATGGGCAACCGAAGGGTCCAGATGGGACTTGCACATCAGATGGAGAAGGGTTTCCATGTAGCTACGTAAGCCTTCCTGGTGGAAGGCCTTTGCACGACTTCGAAGACATCTGTGATGGTCTGGGAAAAACCAGAGCTTATCCACTTCCATTTCTTCCAGGCCCGGCATGGAGATGATGGGAGCGCAGGCCAAGATGGACTAAAGTCCCTGTGTCAGAGGGTCTGCTCGTAGAGGTAGTCGCTTCGGGGGAACTTCTGACAGACTGTAGATCAATGCAAATCAATCTGCCAAGTTCAGTCTGGGATGATGAGAACCATCCTACCCCCCTGTGCATACAACTTGATCAGCACCCTCGGAATTAAGGGAAGAGGAGGAAAACGTACAGGGAGCATCTTGAATATTGCAGTGAACCCATCCTGACAGAAAACACCAGGGTCAGGATTTCTGAAGCAGGAAAGAGGCAGTTTTGCATTGCGAGGGGACGCAAAAGACCAGGTCTGAACTGCCCCATTCATCAAAAGCAACTGCATGAAATCTGAACTGACGCATGGTACTCGAGGTACCACTCTCACAACCTCATGGTCCTACTGCAGAGTGGGCAGGGGGACACCCCACCCTGTTTGCTGATGTAATACATCACAGCTTGTCGTCCTTCTGAAGTAGGAACATTTCGAGGCAGGAGGCATACTCCAGGACTTTTTATAAGATAACTCATCTCTAATAAATTTATGACAAGATGAAGATCCTTCTGGCTCCACACCTGAGTGTGGAGGCCTTGGCAACGAGTCCCCCATGGATTTTGTCAGAGGCTCTGTCATCTTGTACAGAAGACTGCGGATGCGCGGTCGCAGACCACTGCTTGCTGCAGAGGATGACCAGAGTCCTAGCATCCACTCAACCAAAAATGGAGGCTGAATACAGTAGTTTTCCATGTTGTAACGAACCATCTAAGATGTCGTTTCTCCCATCCTCGGGAACTAAGCCGATGCCTTGGAGGTATCCAGGAGGGCTCCTAAGAAGAGGAGCTGTTGGGAAGATGAACTGCCACCTTCCCAGAACCTGGAGAGAACTGAAGAGCTGCAGCGACTGCTTCCTGCGTCTCTTAACCAGAAGGGCTGGCTAGGAGCCAAATGTCCAGGAAGTGAAGACTTGGACGCAGAGATTCAGGGAACTGTTCCCTGAATAGGAACTTGTTGAACCTTCCAAGGTCGACAAACAGGTGCATGCCATCTGTTAACTTGGAACCAGAAGCAATGGAAATAGGAACCTGTGCTTTGTCCAGCTGTGGAATGATTTTTTACTGCCCAGTACCCACAGAGGCCCCACATCTCAGAAGCAGAAAGAGTGCGACTGAGAGGCCAACAGACTGGCTGCCGTCTGGATGGAAGGTCTGGGGAAAGCTGAGAAATTGAGAGTATCCCTCTGACAATCCTGATGACCTATAGGTCCACTGTAATGGACTTCCACTGGTTGTAAAACTGAATTAGACACCCCTCCTCCTGCAGAGAAGCCCCCCCCCCAGACAGCTGGGGTGGGTCTGGGCTGGATCCACAGGGGTTAGTATAGGGCAGTTTCGGATCCTGTGCCTTCTACAGCATTCTCTTAGAGGCTGAGGGATTGGTTCCTGAAAAGGGCACCTAGGCCACTACCTTGACAGGACTGCTCGTCACGAGGATGTCGTGCGGTTTAAATGGCAGCTCTGTTCTGTAAGGCCTTTTTAGTCGAACACACAAGCATAATCAAGGAGATGTTAACCACCTGCTGCCAGCGGCAGCTGCCCTAGAGGCAGAGACGTAGGTGTCCATAAAAGCTTTAGCTGATTGGGCTATATGCCCCTAGCAATGGAGCGTTAGATTTCGGGAGGCTCTTGATCATTGCATTGTGTGTTCCATAGGATGTACTCCTACTGAGGAATGTAGGAACTCAAGACGTAGGACTCTGCTTTGGTCCACAGATGAATACTGAAAAGTTATGGTGGACCTCATATCTCCGAGGAAATGGAACTGGAAAGAAGATCTTCCATCACACTGATACAGAGGGTTTGCATTCCAGCCCATAAAATGAGTCATCCACTTTGTCCTAAACAAAGCAGAAGAGGGAGAGGCTCATCCAGATCCACTTCTACCCCAAAATAACCTCCAAGGGCAAGTAAGGACCATGAAGATGCCACCACCTGGATCAGGGAGGAAATCAGCACCATCCACAGTACCAGCACCACACATGCTACCACACCCAGCACCACCGGGCACCGCCAATGCCACTGCCCAACACCGCTGATGCCACAGCACGGTGCCGCGAACAGCACAGGTGCCACAAGGAGACACCGCACCATACAGCGACGGCTAAGGGGGCAGCACCCAAACTGATGGTGCCGGACACAACACCACATGGAGCAGGCACAACTTTTGGTGTCAGAATCACTACTGAAACTAGACCTGAAGTAAGGGGAAGAAGGAAGTGGTACCTGTGCTGGCCCCTGCTGAAAAAAAAAAAGAGAGGGGTAGGCACGAGAAGTCTGCATCAATGGCATTAGCACCATAGAGTGCACCACATACATTTCGGCCTGGCAGTCCTGGCCACGGCCCAGCGGCCCAAGGTCCGAAGGCCCCAGACCCAGGACCACTAGCTAGGACAACTGGGCAGATGCCGTACCCCCTGCTCTAAAACAGCGTCCCAGAGGTAAAACTGCTCACCAGAATCCCATCGAGGACAGAGATGGGAACTGGTGTTGAAGATCATGGGCATTAAGAGCGGAGCCACAGGGGAACCCACCATAGTTCAGGCTAACCGCTCTCAGCCAGCGACAATCAATGTGCAAACATACCCACAGGTGGACTGTCCCCACCCCCCCCAAGCACCAGACTGCCCGTAGTCGTCCCCCCCCCCTGAAAAGGGTGGCGGACTGGACACAGCCACACTGCCATCACAGCTTTCAAATGAAGTCTCCCTACCATCACCGCTACCATAAGGTTGACTGTTGATGGCAGGCTGAGAATAACTTCTTTTCATTAAAAAAAAAAAAAAAAAAAGGCAAATTAAATGAATACTGAACGGCTATATAGCTACTGTTGTATAGACCAAGACTAGACTCCAGGTGGGTGAGCGACATCAAAGCGCACTCAACGGCAGGAGAAGGAACGCGGCTGGAGTGTCGGCGCGAGACAGCATATACGGCGCAAGCTAGCTTCGTGGGGCTGCACATGTGCGGTCCTATCCTGGCGCCAGGCCTCCTGAAGATTTTTGGCTCCCGTGGGGTCCTAGCACCTCCAGCATACTCCCATTAGTGTGAATGAGTGGTGGAGGCTTGAGTCCAGGAAGATCAACTTTTCCAACTTGTTACTTCCTGTATGGACTGAACTAATATCTCAGCCACAGAGGTCCTCACCTTCTGGAAGTCGTCGAATTTCTTCTGCAGCACCTCGACCTGTTCGAGGTCAGCTCCAACCTCTTCACTGGTCAGAGCCCCTTCCTTCTCATTGATCCACTGCTGCAGCTCATTGGCCTCACGGAACAGCATGAACTTCTTACAGCTCTTCTCCAGCATCTCCTTACGTTTCTCACCCAGTTCCAGCATGGAGTGGTATCTGTGGAAAAGTTGTAGAAAACCATCAAATCTTTTGTTACTATGAATATTTCAGGACACAGAAAAAAAAAAAAAACACGACTGGCTGCATGGCAATGGAACAATGGAGATTACTTACTTGAAACCATAGTTCAACTACTAGTAGTCAATTCACATCCACACTGGGGCAGGCCACCGAACAGTCTTCAAATGTGGTAAAGGCCATGAAGCCCAGAAGCTGAAGGAAATCCTAAGCTGGGCACAACTGCCCAAACCGAAATAATCGGGCAAATAAGGACAGGTCCTCCACCCTGCCTGGGGGTAGACCAACTCTGGCTAGGAGAAAGTCCAGCTCCACTTCAATGAACATGATCACCTGCTTTAGGAGAGCTCTGACTTGGTCATATTGACCATCAGGTCAAGGTCCTGCAATATCTGGAGGGCCAGATCCCTGGACCATTCCATATCCCACAAAGTGTTTCTGGTCAGTTGCAGAGGTAGGGGAAAAACTTGCCACCTGTGCATCAGAGAAAGGTTGCCATGACAGACAGGCATCTGATGAACCAGGGTGCTGATGACAGGCTAAACAGCACAGCTCCGAACAGACACAGGGTTCCATACACCAAAGTGCAACTGTGTGTGAGGGCTGGACAGGCGTGTGAAGCATGCATTCTGGAGGTCCAGGGAGCAAAACCAAACTCCTGGCTCCCAGGATGGAATGATCAGGTGCAACACCCCCATGCAAAACGCCAGACTATGAATGAACTGCTTCTTGTTCTGCTAGTCAAAGATAGTGAACTAGCCCCACCCCAACCATCCCTTTGGGAACCAGAAAGTACAACATTAGGAACCCCTATTAAGCTCAGCTTTCTGGGACAGGTTCTAGTGCATGCCACTCCAGGAGCTTGTGAACCTCTCTACATAGTGCCATAACAGACCCCAGCAAGACTGTGTACTCTGGATCAACAAGAGGGTAAGGTTTCAATTTCCAGAGGTACATCCAATCCCCCCCACACTTCCCGGACCCACTAGTCCAAATAATGGTGGACCACTGTGGCAAGAAATGAGAGCATCTGGAACTGCAGGTGGGGTTGGGACTGGGCCCCTCAACTTGCGCCTTTTGGAGGCAGCCATCCTTCCATAAGGATTGGCCTCCAGAAGAACAGCCACCTCTGCCACTGTACTGGCCTTGACGGGGTAGTACTGCTGAACTACTGCCTTTGTTGCTGCTGTGGCTTCTCCTGCTGCTGACTTACGGAGCCCTGATCGGTGCATGAAAGTAACTGGAACCCTGCAGCCTGGGGTGCTGCTTGGGACTGGTGCCCATCATCTCTGAATCCAGGGTCAGACTTAACTTCAATATGTCTGAGGTGGTCCTTGACCCCCACCCCAAAAGATCTGTCCCTATGAAGGGCAGGTCTGCCACCTTTTACTAGTTTCCTGGATGAATGGAGAAATCCACAGCCAAGCACATCGGTGTATGGATACCACTGTGGCCACCACACAGAACACTGCATCAGCTAAGCCTAGGGAACCTGCAACTGGTGCTTGGTCCTGAAACTAGCATCTAGTTCTTACAGACTCTGTGGAGCAAGTCGGTGAACCTCTGGAAGAGCCCTTGGGTACAGCAAGACATCAAAGCCACATAACAGGCCTGAAGGACACCTATGGACACAGCTATGTACACCTTAAGACCAAGGTGGTCCTGTGTTTTTGGAATCATGGTCTGGCAGCTTTTCCTTGCCTACCACTTTCACCTTGCAGAACAATGTCTTCCAAAACCTCACCAGTAATGGATATTCCACCCAGTAGGACCGCACAGTTGTGGTCAATAAGTTTCGACAGGGTCTGGCAGGAGGTTGGGTACTGCCAGATACAGAGCGAAGGGTCCAACAAGGCAGGGGTGATGGGGAAGGCAACCCCTAGTGAAGAGTCTCATTTGGGAATGTTCAACAGTGGACAGATCTCTCTCTTCTTGTCCTCTTCTAATGGAGTGTTCAGAAGCATGGACATATATTCCATGAGAGTGGCCATTGAGCAGTGGTCCTCCACCGAAGAGGTGGGAACAGGTGACGCATGTGACTGACCCAAATCAGAGTCCTAACAGGAGGAACACCCTGGTTTGGGTGCTCAAAGAGTCTCTGAGCAATGACCAAAGAGGAGGCTGCACCAGGATCAGAATGACTAAGTAGCTGAACCGGTAGAGGGCTGAATGAGAGCTCTGTCAGCTCTGACCCACCAGGTTTGGGATACGCATGGTATCAGAATCCTAGAGAGCATGGAATTGTCTCTCTCCCTCTCTAGTCTCTTTTTTGGCAAGGTCAACTGTCAGATGGACAACAGTCACACTTGGCTGCCGGTACATGATTTGTGAGCAGACTGATGGGTTATATATATATATAGTTCAACCTCCTTAGAGGGTGACCAACCACTATAACTTTCTGGCAGGCCAAAGGGAGAGAGAGGGAATAATCGCACGAGTGGCGTGTACTCTTCTTGTGCCTTCGGCTTAGAGATAGGGATACTCACCTTCAAAGAAGTGGAGAGGCAGGAGAAAAGTGATGAAAAACGACATCTCTGCAAGAATTCGGGAGATCCAATTCATACTCCATCATCAGAAGGTCCAGGACCAGATCATAATCACTGACACACTCCACCTCCTAGGCCTGTAAAACTGTGTTGACAACTCCACAGCTGCCAATGGTACAGCATCTTGGTTGGCTTGCCCTGGAGCACCCCCAGCTGTGCAGGCCTGTCTGATTCCAAGCGACGACCCTGTGTAGACCCTGGCCACACAATCCAATTTCTTGGATTCCTCATCAGGGTTTATCCACGTCCATCTGGCCCTTCCACTTCTGAAAGGCAGAGCAGGAGACCAAGCCCCCAGTGGAGGGCTGGTGTGAACCCCAAAAGGGTGCCTGTGGGGACCGAACACTTGTGGATCATCCCAGAGGTCGCAGCACGGGACAACTAGTGCTGCCAAAGCACTAGAGCCAGTCCCAAGATGGCCTCAACCACAGGGAAGGTGGCCCCTGGGGAACTGTCCCTGTCTAAGATGTTGGTAAATGGTTATTTAGAACACTTCTGAAACAGCTCCAAGGAGACCTCCATGAACTGGACATCAGCTGGAGCCATGCTCCAAAGAAGGTCGAACCCAATGGGTTAATTCAACCATCCAAGGAGTCATGGTCAAACAGCTGAGTTCTGCTCATGTTTAGATATCTCACCTTCTAAGTCAGATGTCTCCTCGAAGACTGCCCTGGCCAGTTTCTTGGGGGTACAGACCATCCTACAGCCCTGGGTGACCCTAATGGACGAGCAGCCTGACAGGCTAGTATCTGGGTGGGACTCCTTGGTGGGGGTGGAGAAGTTGACACTGTTGTCTGCTGGGTCACAGGCAAAGGAATGACTGGAGGCCAAGGCACCCTTCCTGCAAGAGATGACTGCTGCCAAAGCCAAGTCTTCGTACTACCATCAAAAATGGCACTGACGCTGATTCTCACTAAAGGATCATTAGTTCAAATGGGATGGACAGCTGCCAGGCGGGCGAAAGCAGAACTACGAGCAACACCTCGACCCGGAGGTGGACAACAAAAACAGGTTACTCACCTGTAGCAGTAGTTCTAAGAGTGGTATAGGTTGTTCATCCACACTTGTTGGCATGCCCCTTTCCCCTTTAAATCTGCAGGAAGTTCTTCAGGCTGGCTCCTCCCACCCACCCGGGTGGTATAACCCTCGGCTCTGCCCCATGACACCAGATCTTAGCCCGCTGGAAGCCAGGTGTGTGCGTCACAGCCGGGGGAGGTCGGGTGGGTCCATGTGGATGAACAACATATACCACTCCTAGAAAGATCAGTTATGCAAAGATTTTTGTTGTAACAGTAGATCTTCTAGGAATGTCTCTTGCAGTAAGTCATTACTTCTGGAAGTTCCCAATAGGTGGCACTCCAGCACAGAAGTTTCTTCCAGCAGTGTCCACACCAGGGACCACCCACACGGCCTCACTTCCTAGGCTGTACCTATAAAAGTGGGTGGTCCCTGGTAATCTCCGTTCCCCGCCGGTTTCAGCTTAGGAAAGAGAGGGACCGAGGTGAACCAAGGTACCAAAGCTGCCCAGCCCTACATCATTTTTCCCTGTTGCAAAATGGCAGGGGGTTGGAGGGAAGGAAGCTACTTATTGCAAGAGACATTCCTAGAGGATCTACTGTTACGACAAAAATCTTTGCATAACTGATCTATCTTCCACGGAATGGTCTCTTGCAGTAAGTCAGTACTTCTGGGAGATTCCCAAGCAGTTATATGGCAGTGGGATGGCCAAATATGGCATTCTGCCGTAAGTATAATGTGGTCATAGAACCAATAAATGCTACGAGTAGCAGATCAGCATATAAAAGAATTTTGTATTCTATTTGTAACTGTTCCATTATCTTATTCGTTATAGGGTTATGGCTAAAACATATGCCAGACCTGTTATTAGGTGTTTATCAGATGTGTTAAGAGAATGGCAGCCCGATCAGGATGAGACATGTCAATTACATCAATAAATCTGAAGGAATGCCGCCACATCACTGAGTGAATAGTTGATCTCAGTGGTTTGCATTGAAAAGAGTCTCTGCCAAAGGCTACTGTGTTCTGAGTAGTAACAGTAGCTCAAATAATACAATGTTATTCTTTACAAGTGCTACAATGTAGCAAGTTAAGACTTTTTTGCCAAGTTTGTCAAGACAGGAAAAAATGTATCCATTTTGCATAGGTAGGATACTTAAGTAGCAGATAATGTTGCAAAATGAAACCATGTAACTGACATAAAGGAAGTAAGTGATTTTTAGAATCAGTAGCTATAACCAGTCTTGCATTTGGTTTAAAGAACATGTAAATTAATAGAGTAATGTGGACATATCCATCTTGTATTAATAATCTTACTTACAAGGGGTCCCAGGTATGTCAGAGCCTGCAACCTTGTTAGGGTGTAAATCTGAAATGTCCGTATGGTGAGTCCATTATGTGTACGGTTTGAAAAACGGAAACTAAAATAATGAACAATATAAATCGAAATCATAAGGCAGTGGATCTCATTCTTCAGATTACATAAACACATGTGTGTATATATTTTTTTTTTTGACCAAGCAAAAAAAAACACGCAGAGTTTTTAATACATATAATCTCTGTATACGTACTCACCCTTATTCATGTGATCTTTGTTCATGATCAAGTGGAAGCTGCTTATAGCAGTGGAAGGTTGAAAGAATAATATAATCCATACCAGGACTGATTGTGTCTCAGCATGAGTAGTAGTAGGTGGACCTGTTCGTGGGAGGGACATGGAGTCCAGCACACAACAGGCCAAGAGGCATCCCGAGGGAATGGCAGTGATGGTATGCAACAGTGATACCTCAGAAAAGTGACTAGATGTATAGTCTCGTTTTGGAAAAGGCCTCAGTCTGATCTTTAGTTGAAGCCCCAAGAGGTCTCCGAGGCCTAGAAGAGGAGACCGGGGCGAAGTTTGAAGTCTTTAATTAGAGGAAGCAGCTCCGGGCTGGCTTGAGGGGCGGCCATGGGTCGGCTTTGTTGTGTTCCTTGTCATCTGTTCTCTGCCCTTAAAGGTTTCATGTTGGGTATAATTAGTTCGTTTTGTATGAATAATTATACTGAGGGCATGGTTTGTAGTACATGTATTGTACTGTCTTCAGTTGTCTGCCTGAGGCTTGTAGGTTATCCAGTATCGTTTGAGCCCCTGTCCCAAAAAGATGGTCGCCTGAAAAGGGGGGCATTAGCCACTTTCTGCTGCACATCAGGTGCTAGCCCTGAGAGTCGGAGCCATGCCTGACGGCGTATAAAAATACCGACTGCAGAGGCTCGAGACGAAGCATCAGCAAGATCATATCCTGATCTTCATAAATGTCGAGAAAGGGAAGTGAAGGTATTTATTATTGATGTGAGTCGCTCTTTTTCAGGGGATGCTGGTAATCTATTTATAATGTCCCCAGCAGAGGTGCTCACCGTACGTTGGTATTTCAGCATAAGCCCCATATAATTGAGTATTCTGATATTTAGTGCGTTTAGAGCAAACACTTTCTTCACCACATAATCAACACATTTAGAGTCTCTCTCTGGAGGTATTGTACTTGTATGTTTAGGCTTGCCAGTGTGGTTGAGCAGCTGCAATACCCACAGAATCTGCAGTGGGCGTATTTGTTAAATATTGATAATCAAGAGGAACCTGATATAGCCTGTGGGCTTTTCTAAGTAACTCCTGTGCCGCTATGGGGCGACTCCTTGCTTCAGTGATAGCATTTCTGAACGTTGGTATAAAAAGGGGGGACTGCCCGGATAGGTTCTTCCGGCAGGTCTAGATATTCTGCTATATCTTTACTTAATCTGTCTTGTTCCATTGTGGTAAACCTCATTGTTTTTTGTATTTGTAACATCATTTCGGGGAATGAGGGGTCAGCCAGTGGAGAAATGACCTTTAGTGGTTGTAGTAGCCCTTCGTCCCAGTAAGATGGCACATCATAAGGGGACTCATGCCCTCTTGTATTAGGAGAATCATCACAGTTTGTGTGATGTTCTGAAGTCGTATGATAATCTGAAAAATATTCTTCTGAATATTCAGAAGGAGGCAGGACTGGTGAGCGTTCTGGCTCCACGCGTGCCTGTTTGGATGGAGGCGGAGACATAGTTTGTGATTGAGGGTTATGCCCCGGAGTGTGGCTATGGTCAAAACCCATAGAATCAAACACTCTATTTACTATTTCTTCAATATTTGGAACTTGTGAGGATGGAATTGCCATGTAAGCAGGTTCTGAGTCCAGTGTACATTGTGACGGGGGATCAATTTGTGCCTCCCGGCAGAGTGATCCAGTGTTTCTTTTGCGTCTTTGTTCACCTCCGACTGGTGTGTGGGTACCATGCATGACTGCAAATGAAGCTGGATTTCCTCTGCATTCTGTAGTATATAATTATTTTGTGGTAATGCAGCCCCATATGTATCTTTTGATACATGTTTCTGAGTATTCATTGCTTTTCAAGGTAGACCTCTTATAAGGATCCTCCATAGTTGTACTATATGCAGGTAGAGGTGCTGTTCTATGATGCAGGGGCTGCTCCGTAGATGGTGGTATCAGCCTCGTCAACGGAAGAGGACGACAAGCATGCCTCATCGACTATGTTCTGTATCTTACAGATGAAGAGAAAGTAAAAGCATGCTCCATCGACGGTGCAATACACTCAGTCGATGAGGAGGAAGACAGTACACGTGACGCTGACGATGGGATAGTGAGTACATGCTCAGTCGACGATGGAAATGCTGTCGACGATGGGAGGGCAAGTGCATGTCCCATCGACAGTGGCAGGCTTCTCGTTGACAATAGAGAATAGGGAGCATGTCCTGTCGACAGGGGAGGCAGCCCCGTCGACGATGTAGGGTGTGCTCAGTCGACGGAAGAGGTGTTCTCATCAATGAGGAGGTCTTGTAGAGTCCTCTCATCGACAGGGAGTATGCTGCATCGATGGGGAAGGTAGCAGAACCCGTCAACTGTGTATGTGGCCTCGTCGACGGGGGAGCTGAGGAATGACGAGCCGTTGACCACGAATGTTCCTTTCTGTGAGAGGCTGTACCTCAGTGCTCTTGATGAAGAAGTGCCTGCCGTCGACGGGATGTATTGCCCGTTGACGATGAATGTCATCTTGATGATCCATTTTTCGGAGGGATGACCGTTGAAAGGCGGTCAGGCAGGACTTGAGGTGAAGGTGTTTCCTTCCCTATTTTATCTCTTGAAGAGGACTCCAGAGTTTTTTTGAGCCCTTTGAGTACCCTGCGTGTATGACAGGGAAACATCCATTGTATCACTCTTATCAAGTATAGGAATATGGTGCCTTGTATGAAGCCCAGGCACCCCAGGCTATAGCTTCAATCCACGTCGTAGACTGCTGCTAGAAGAGTTGCTGCCAGAGCTGAAGCCGGCCGGAAAATGAACGGAGATTACCAGGGACCAACCCTTTTATAGGTACAGTCCAGAAAGTGAGGTTGTGTGGGTGGTCCCTGGTGTGGAGACTGCTGGAAGAAACTTCCGTGCTGGTGCGCCACCTATCGGGAACTCCCAGAAGTACTGACTTTCTGCAAGAGACCATTCTGTGGAAGATCTACTCTTACAAGTGAGTAACCTGTTTTTCTAGGGACGTGGACATGTTGTTCATTCACACTTCTTGGCAGACTCCTAGCAGTTCTCCGGGAGGAGGGAGGCAAGGCGCACACACCTTCGATACTTACTTGGGGAACAGAGATTGGAGAACTGAGGCCTCAAAACCAGCATCCCGGTGTGACTCAAGGTTGATGTGGTAATGGGTGATGAAGGTGTTTGCTGACTTCTAGGTAGCAGCCCAACATTTCCTGTATGAGGATATCCCTGGAAGCAGCCATCAATGCAGCGGTATGGTGGGTGGAATGAGCTCTTATCCCTCTGGGAGGCTCCTTGCCCGCCAAATCATAGCGTAGACTAATGCAAGATGTAATCCATCTTGCAATCGTCTGCTTTGCTGCAGGTCTGCCAGAAGCGGCTTCAGCATAGGTGCCAAATAGCTGGCGAACCTCAACCCGAATTTCCGCCGTCCTCTCCTTATAATAGGAGAAAGCTCATCTCAGATCCAAAGTATGGAGCCTGTACTCTGCCTCCGAAGTGTAGTTGGGGTAGTACACTGGCAGAGTCAACACCTGGTTAAGGTAAAACTCTGACACCACCTTCGGAAGAAATTTCGGGTGGGGGTGCAGGGCAACCTTGTCCCTGTGGAAGACCAGATATGAAAGTACGTACCTACCGTAATTTTGATCTTCTCTTGTATCTTCACCATTCATTGCTTCCTGAGGTGTAAGCCGGACGCACCACTCACGAGGCTTTTTTTTTTTTAAGCTAGCTTTAACGGCGCCGAGACCCACGCCTTAAGCATGAGCGAGGGCGGCCGTTAGTAGCTTCCTCACTCCTCCTCCAACTCAGTTCTGTGAGCCGGAGAGGCAAAAAATTTTATTGTGGAAAAAAAAAAAAGCGAGGCAAGATAGCCAAGGGATAGCAAAGGAAGGAAAATAAACTGAAAAAGGAATAAGCCGATGGAGAATAGACAGAGGAGAGAGTATTCCTGCCCTAAGGGATCGCAGGGCCTCCTTACCGGGGCGACTCTAGGAGGAACAGATAGAGAGAAAAGGGAAGGAGAAAGAATGAAGTAGAGAGAGGAAGAAGAATAATGGGATGTTGAGGAGACAATAATGCCCAACGAGCATAGTTAGCTGAGAGGCTTAAGGCTCGACTTAACAAGGGAGCAAGAATCCCCATTGGTAGTGCTGAAGAGATGGTTCACCAAACCCGCTAGACAGACTAAGGAGGGCATAGTCTTTGACCTCAACATGCCATGGTCCTTAATCCTAGCTGAGGGCCCCTGGCCTGATTGAGCAGGCCTTCGTTCTGGAAGAGCGCCCGGCTAGGAAAAGGTTGATTCCCAGGCAGCATGTAAGAGCTGCTCAAAAGGGTATAGAAAGAAACTTAGCCTTTCAAAGGCGGTTTGTAAGAAACATAACGGAACTCAATTGGACTTGCTATGTCAAGGCAGGTAGAGACTTGAAACTGGCAAGATCCGGCCATGGTAGGCACTGCTTTTCCTGCAGCACTGTTCGCAGAAGGACCCTTGAAAAAGGGGGTCAGAACAGAGCATGACTCACAGGCTTAGGAGAAAAACATGACCTGAGAAGCAAGGGATTGCCTTCAAAGCAGTCGGAGAGAGTTCCCTCAGTTTAAGAGAGAGATTGTATAACCATACCCGTTCTTCTTACTCTGCAAAAAGGGGTTGATTTCTAGGGCTTAGTAATTGATTAGCAGAATATCCCGGGACCAACACTGCACAGACAGAGTCAGGCAAAGTCCCTAGGAGTGCCTCGCTTGAAAACATGGCGGTGAGATAGTCGTGCAGCTTCCTCATGACCCAGCACTCATGCAACAAAAGCCCATGAATCTTAGAGTAAATAATTTCTTGGAACCTTTAAGAAAAAGGCAAGGATAGAGAGATATATTTTTTTTTTTTTTTTTTTTTTTTTGCACAAGGGTCAGTAAGAGGGAGGCACGAGATGGGAGGGGGAGACTCCACAGAAGGAGGCCACTGAGGGGAAGGTGGGAGGGGTCAGTAATGAATGGTGAAGATACAAGAGAAGATCAAGAATTACGGTAGGTACGTAATTTTCATATCTTCCTTGTCAATCTTCACCATTCATTACTTCCTGGGTGAGTACTAAGCCCTCTTCCCCAGAAGGGAAGGGTAAAGACCCTGAGGAACAAGACCCCCAGCCTCCTGTTGGTGAGAAACAGAAGGGAAGACCCTGGCTAATTCACAGAAAGCCTAAGTGGCAGAAGAGCTAGGAGGTGCCTCCCGGGGCGTGGAGACGGAGATAGCCCTGCAAAGTCTCTAGCTCTGGAGGAAAAGGACGGGTCCCCGGAGGCGGGCGTATCACCCCACCGGGCCAGGGGTGACAACCTTGAAAGATGAAGCCATGCCGTCCGCCTAATGCAGATCGCTGTCCCCGCAAGCCTGGAAGCCACCTCGTTGGCGTCATAAGATGCCCTTGCCTGGTGTCTTGCCAGCTCCAGGCCTATAGCGGAGAGGGCAACAGCTTGTCTGGTTTGCTCCGTATCAGGCATCGACGCTAGAAGTTGAGAAAGCATCGACCACAGGTGCCAATTGTAGGCAGCGTGGTGAGCCCGATGTGATGCTATACAAGCAGCCGCACGAGAAGAAGAGAACACTCTTCGCCCCCAACGGTCGAACTGAAGAGAGTCCGGGTCCGGTGGTGATCGTCGCCAGGCAGCGGCGCCGGAGGAGTGTCAAGGTATACCAAGCCAGAAGGGGTTGGGGAGAGTACCTAGAGACTCCGAGGGGGCACAATTCGTACGCTGACAGTCAGCCGGGGCTGGAGAAGAAGCGGTTGGCGACTGCCAGGATCGGATAGACGCCTCCTGGAAGGGGATAGGCCAGGAAGGTACCACCAAATGTTGGGCACTGAATTCCCCAAGGAATTCACACGTCTCCCGTTCGGTATTGTCTCTTCGAATGTAGGAGATCCGAAGGTCCCTCACCATCCTCGAGAGGAATCGCTGATATTCAGTGAAATCAGCGTCGGAGGAGAGACAAGCAGGGGGTTCCTCCCCCTCAGAGGAGGGAGACGAGGATGATGGAGAGCTGGAATGCTCAGAGGACTCCTGCGGCGGTGGGGAGAGTCGGAAGACCCGCTCATGCATACATCTAACGTATATGGGGAAGGCCGCTGCAGAACCTCTGAACTGCTCCCAGGATAACGGACCCATAGGACCGATATGGCCTGGGAGCGGGGGTGGTGGAGGCAGAGAGATGGGAGAGGGGCACCTACGAGGAGGCAATTGATCTCTGCCAGGGCTCTGGAATCCAGGGGAAGGAGCCCGAGCTGGCGGGTCCCGGACAACAAACCAGGCGAGACGGAACCCTGAGGAAGCGGAGCCTGGAAGAGCCCAGAGGGAGAACCTCCCCTGCGAAGAAGTCGGGACTGCATGGATCCAGAAGGGCAGCCCACAACAACGCCACCGGAGGGCACCCTAGAACCCCGGAGGGAAGGGCGGGGTTCAGTGCTACGGCTCCTGGCCACCCCCCCTGAGGTGGCCAGAGAAGACAGAGGTCCTGTCCCCCTGCCCCTCAACCCCTCGGACTCCGAGGCACCCTCCTCCTCGACCGCAGCGTTCCCACTCCCCCCAGAGGGAGCAACAGCACCCGGGAGGACTGCTGTCACGGTCCACCGGGAGGGGAGCCTCCCTAGTCACCCCCACGTCTCCCCCCTGGGACTCAAAGCCACCCCCAGCCGAAGAGCCCTCAGGGGAGGACGGAGGGGGGACAGAGGGAGGGGCCCGCTGCGCCACCTGGTACCTCGTGCCACAGGAGACCCAGACCCCGAAGAGTGGGGGTGCCAGGATGGGTCCCCGTCTGAACAGTCAGCCTCCGAGGAGGACGAGACCAGCAGGACCTCAATACTGGCTACCCCGGGGGTCCCCGAGGCAACGGCGCCGCAGACGGCACCAGAGGCGGCGCCGCCTGACCCCCGAACATCAGCAACAGCCAGGCCCAGTCCCAGCTCCCCCGCGGCACCAGCGGGGCCAATGGCACCGCTCCCGGCGTCGGAAACCGAGCCGGCACCGCGAGGAGGAGAAACCAGGCCCATGACGCCAACGCGCCTGGGCTGGCGGCGCCGTCTGATCACCGGTGCCGCGAGCGGCACCGGGATCCAAAACGCGCCGTCTCGATCACGGCACGAGCGAACGCCCGGATCAGCGGCGCCGAAAGGCGGCGTCGAGGGTCCGCTGGTGTCCGGCCCAGAAATCATGGGCCTCTACACTGGGGGAGCCTGCACCTCCGAGGAGGTGACTGCCGAGGCGGTGTCGACATCGCGGCCCCGGGAGGGGACCGCTACGCTCCCCCGACACCGTGGAAGGAGCTTCCTCTTCGGCAAGATAAGATGAGGAAGCCCCCTCCTCCACGGACCGTATAGGCCCGGGAGGGGACCCGGGGGAAGGGCCTAAAGACCTTACCTGGGAGTCCCGTGAACGACGCCGTCCCCCGAAAGTCGGCGGGGCCTTGCCGAGCTTGAACGCGCGGACTTCGAGGACGCGACGGTCCATGGAGAAGCAGGCGTCGCACGAATCCATGTCATGGTTGGGTCCCAGGCATCGAAGACACACGTCATGCCGGTCCGAGACGGAGAAATGCCGGCCAGAGGAGCACCGACGCATCGGGGCGCGGCTCGTCTTAGAAAAACGCTTTGCTCCAGAACCGGATATAACGCGAAACAATTAAGGTAAAAAACAGTAGGAAAACACCCGACGCCGTACAGATAGAAAAAAGAACAGTCTTACCGTGGTATGGCGTCGAGTGCGAACGAAAGAGGAGTCGGCCGAAACTATTGTGCACTTATCAACGAACTCTCCAGCAGAGGCAGGTGCTGCCTCGACGGCGGAGAAACAGAACTGAGTTGGAGGAGAGTCAGTAGCTACTGTGACGCCCTGTATAATGACGCAAGGAGTCGGTCTCGAGGGTGCGCCGTTAGAGCTAGCTTAAAAAAAAAAAAAGGCTCCCGTGGCGGATGCGCACCTCCGGCCTACACCCAGGAAGTAATGAATGGTGAAGATTGACAAGGGAAGATAAGGGGAGTCCACCGAGAGTGCCTGGAGCTCCCCTGTCATTCTGGCAGACGTGATAGCCACCAGGAAGGCAGTCTTCCACGACAAGTGTGACAACTCACACTTGTGCATCTGGTCCGAATCGCTTGCACATGAGCTGTGCCAAGACCAGCAGCAGATCTCATGGAGGTGGAGGTTCACGCACCGGAGGGGATATGTGATCCAGGCCTTTGAAAAAGTGCCCAACCACGGTCTCTTGCACCAATGTCTGCAGACTGGCCCGCGCCTGGTAAGCAGAGATGGCTGCCAGGTGCTCCCTAAGGGTCAACGACCGAAGACCCCCTTTGGAGAGCGACCAAAGGTAGTCTAGAATGTTAGCCACTGGGCAGGACAGAGGGTCCAGACCATTGCCCTGACACCAAATGGAAAACCTTTTCCATTTGAATGCATAACACTTCCTGGTCAACTCCTTCCTCGATGCTTCTACTACCATGAGTACATCCTAGGAGAGACCCACAACCTGGAACTCTAGCTGCTCAGGTACCAGGCTGTCAGGTGCAAGGATTGAAGGTCCGGGTGGAGAACCTTCCCCTGATTGACAGATCAGGTCTGGGCATGCTGGAAACCATCTCGGGGGCCTGTTGCTAAGGCTGAGGAGATCTGGATACCAGAACTGGCGGAGCCAGTCTGGGGCTACAAGGATCACCTGTGCCTTGTCCCTCCTCACCTTGAGGAGCACCCTGTGGATCAAAAGAAATGGAGGGAAGGCGCAGAAGAGGCCTGAGGTCCACGGCCTCGAGAAGGCATCCCCCTGCAGCGAGCCCTGCTGAGGGGGGCAGGCATAAAAACAGCCTCAGCTTGGTGTTTTCCCTGGAGGCAAACAGGTCCACCATCAGTTTGCCCCAGTGAGCTATCTCTGGATGGAAAGACCACTCGTGGGATGTCTCGCCTATGCAGCGGAGAGCATCCGCCAGTTGATTAGAGGCTCCTGCCACATGGATGGCTTGGAGGTACACCACTAGTCGGCTCACTAGTGTCCAGATGCAGAGCACTTCCCTGCACAGCACCCGGGAGTGCATGCTGTCCTGCCTGTTGAGGTAGTACATGGTCGTGGTATTGTCGATCTGGACTTTAACCACTTGACCCCGAAGCTGAGGAGCGAACGCTGACAGCACCAGTCTGACCGTACTGAGCTCCAACAGGTTGATGTGGTAATGGGGCTCCTCGGGGGTCCAGAACCCATGGGCCCTGTTGTCCCCCATGTGGGCTCCCAGCCCTTGAGAGAGAGGCATCGGTCGTGAGGACAACCATCGGCTCGGGCGAACAAACGAGATCCCTTCCTGCAACCTGTCTAGGACGGTCCACCACTGGAGAGCGTCCCACATCTTCTGAGTCACAGTGATCAGCTAGTCGAAATGACCGTGGCATTGAGTCCACTGGGCGGCCATCTCCCACTGATGGGGGCGCATATGCCACCGGGCCCAATAGACCACAGAGGTGCAGGCCACCATGCAACCCAGAAGGCGTAGAAAGTCCCGGGCAAGGCGCAACTGCCCAACCAGAGTTACCATCCGTAAGGTGCGTGGCCTGAGATACTGATTCAGGTCATGCAGATCTAGAATGGGGCACCAGCCCCCCCATCCGCTTCGGAACCAGGAAGTACCTGGAAATGAACCCTGGGTCTGGTGGAGAATCTGCCACTCAAGCTACTACCTCCTTGAGGAGGAGCTGAGCAGTGTCTCAGAGAGCCCACCGAGTGTGGACGGATACTCTCTCCTCCCGTGGGGCTTGGCTTGGAGGGTACTGCTCGAATTCAAGAGGCAGACCCTGGCCGACCATTTTTAAGACCCACCTGTCCATGGTAACAGTGGACCAGGCAGAAAGAAAGTGGTGGAGCCAGTTCCCCATGGGAGGACCCAGAGCTGGCGTGATGGGAACAGGGGTGGCAACTCCTATCCCGTCACTGGGCAGGCTTGGAGGAAGAAGGTCCAGGACCTGAACCCCAACCTCCTTTACGGGCCTGGGTAGGTCCGGGCTTGGGGCGGGGACACCAAGCCTGAGCCTGTTGCTGCTGACCTCACTGAAAGGAGGGCGGCTACTGGGCTGCACAGGAAGAATGCCGAAAAAGCTTCTTCTGCCGCTTCTTGGGACCAGAAGAACTCTGAGCAGAAGTGGCGTCCAAGGTGACACTGGATTGCTCGATGCGCTGAAGGTGACCGGCCACACCTGGGCCGAAGAGATTGGTGCCCAGAAAGGCACATCAGCCAGTTTGTGCTGGGTATCCACCAGGAAGGAGGAGAGCCTCAGCCAACCCCTGCGGTGGGAGGCAACTGCGGCTGCCAACGAACAGGCACACTAGTCCCCAGTGTCCAGGGCCGTCTGGAACTGCTGCTTAGCAATGGCACGGCCTTGGTCCCGGACCTGCATGACCGTGGTGTGCAAGCCTGTGGGGAGGTGTGGGAGGACTTCGTCCAAGGACCCCAAAAGGGCATGGGAGAAGTGTGCCAGGATGACAGCCGAGCTTGCCTGATGGAGGCCTAAGGAAGAGGCCGCATAGACCTTCCAGGCAGAGTGATACAATTTCTTGGATTCCTTCCCCGGAGGTCTGCCGGTATCAGCAAAACTGCCTGTACGTCTGAACACAGAGGCGGTCCCAAGGCTCTCAGCCGAAGGGTGCTCTGTGAACCCCGCTAGGGACCCCAAGGGCACTGCATACTTGTGGACCATCTGGGCAGAGGGAGCTGGACAGGAGGCAGAGTGCTGCCAAAGTTCAAGGGCTGGGCCAACGATGGCTTCGGCTACAGGAAAGGCTTCCAGCGGGGTATCCCCTCTCTTGAGGGGATCTGTGAGAGGGTACTCCACCTTTTTCTGGATAGGTTCCAGGGCATCCGTGTGGACTCAGAGATGAGGCGGCGAATGCCCTGGAAAGACGAAGGGCCTTCCTCCATCTCTAGGCCAACAGTTGATTCATCATCACCTGGATGAGAATGTAAGACAGTGACGTCTGAATCTGAGGAATCCGGGTATAACGGCCGACCACCCAAGTCACCTTCAACTCACCAAGGGCAGTCCAGGGTGACTGTGACCCGACAATCGCTGGGGAAGTCCAGTGTCTGGTCTGTCTTCCTTGGAAGGAGCCCCTCCCACAGGCTGTTTGGGCGGTGGTTCCACGACAATCGGTGGAGGGACTGTTTTGGGCTGAACTGGTGGTTTTGCTGGCTCAGCGGGCTGAGGAGCCGATTTAACTGGCTCTGAAGGAGTTGGCTTCGACCTAGGAGGCGAAAGCCATATCATGGCCAGTGTAGAAACTGGAGTTGGCTTGTGCCCAGTCAAAATTAGCTGTTGCCACATGTGGTCCTCTTGGCACCGGAGTTTCCGACAGAGCCTCTCCTCATCCGAGGAGGATAAGGACAACCAATGGCATTGCCTCTTTTTAGAGTGTTTATGGCTCTTCCTCGATCTGTTGGTTGAGAGAGTCAGAGACCTCGACTGAGATCAGACGGGCCGACTGTCGCTCGGGAGACACAGGTGGGACCCAGTGATTTCCCGGAATCAGGGACCGCTTTTTCGATGGGAGTCCCAGCAGGCTGGGTCTCATCATCTGAAAAGGCCAGATTAGGGGTTTGATTGAGGGGATCGATCACGATTTCAACATAGTCAATCGATAATTTGGTCAACTGACCAGATGGCAAAGCCAAAAAGCCAGCGGCTGAAGAAGCGATCTCAACTGAAGTCGAGACCGCGTATTCCTGGGATCGAGATCTCTCCCGCTCCCAAGAATGTCTCCGTCGAGACGAAGACGATCCCAGATCCTTCTCCCACTTACGGGATCGAGAGGAGTGCGAGCTCACAGGCGCCTGTCCCTTGGTCGGGAGAGACTGGCACAACTCTCGGAAGGAACCCGAGAAGGTGGAGCCCAGGTTGAGCAGAATGAAGAAGCTCCGAGAAGTCTCTGCAGCATGAGCCGCTTTCTCCTCGAATGCTTGCATGCGTTCCAATTGCTCGGCAGATCCCGCAGCCACGGAAACCGCCCACCGAGCCTCCTTGGATTTTACCAGAGGGTTCCTCTTCTCCAGCCTCCCCAGCTTCAGGTGTGTGAGACGGTCATCAAGGACGTTGGGATGAAAGGAGAGACACATATCGCATTTCGAGGTGCCATGGTCAACACCGATGCAATAGACGCACGCAGTGTGTGGATCGGTGCGAGACATTTTCTGGCCACAAGGGCACCGATGAAATCCGGGGGAAGAAGCGTCTTCCATAATCGAAGCGGCAAACTTGCAATTGCAAACATGGACAATGCGAATTTTCGGAATAATCAAGGGTTTGAAAGCCAGGGCCTACAAGATGCATGAGCATGAGGGAGGCAACCTGAATCTTCCAGCAGAAAGAAAGATCTGGTGTCATGGGGCGAAGCCAAGGTATATACCACCCGGGTGGGTGGGAGGAGCCAGCTTGAAGACTTCCGGTGAGATTTAAAGCGGAAGGGGACATGCCAAAGAGTGTGGATGAACAAAATATCCACGCTCCTAGAACGGTTAATAAAGTTGAAGTTCAAACGTTTGCAACTTGAATTAGAAATCCTACTACGCATGCAGAGCTGCATAGAACTGTCCATTCCAGTGGAAAGATTTCATGGCAGCGCCTTACCTCCTGCCACACCAGCTACTCTGGTCCAGAAACAGACCTGGGTTGTTTGGGGGGCTGGCCAAGGGAGGGAGGGAGGGAGGGAGGGAGGATCGAGCATCCCAGGATGGCTGTCCTCCCTCGGGGAAGAGGTGTTGTGTGATCCACTGCTTGTTGCCACCTGGAGGTGTACAGGTGGTAGCACAGTCTGGGCACACGAGCCAATCATGGGCGTATGATGACGTCTCCACAGAGGCAGAGCTCATCTGTTATGCCACTGCACATGTGCAGCTTGGGGGGGGGGGGAGAACACTGAGGAAAATCCCCTCTAGTTGCAGGATTATGTACGGGCCTTTGCAGGCCCCACACCAGCAACTAGGTACCCTGCTGTAAATCCTGCAAGCAGAGGACGCCAGGTGAGAAAGGTTAAGTCCCAGGGAAATCGGATGACAGGGCTGGTGGGACTGGACAGAATGGGGCAGGCCAGAGGCGACGGGGATAAAATACTGTTGAACAAAAATAAAAAAGTGGCAGAGCCAGAGGATATACCATATGGGTGAGCTTTAGAATGTTCAGTGACTCAGCTCTCTCCAGCAAACTGCCACAGTGTGGACTGTGAACTGTTTCCACATTTGAAGAAGTTATTTTTTGATATCCGTAAACATCTACTTTATGTATCTGTGTGGGGTTGACCACCTTGATGTGGTAAATAAGCTAAACCAAGCCATGAGACCATTATGAACAGCAAGTCATTTTCTGCCAGTTTGGGTATGGTGTGGTGCTACTAAACTATTTGTCTGCTATACATCTAAAGACCATTTTACGCTGCATGATATCGTTTTTGTCCTTGTTAAGCTTGTACAGTACATGGTTACAAGTCATCTGTGCTCTACTATTAAGAAAGAGAAAACTCTATGGAAAGGTCAAACTACACCATAGAGTCCTAAAATAGTACTTTTCACCAGTGTGGTACTAAGAAACACCCACTTAGTTTACTTGAGAAAAAAATGACTAATAACAGAATGCACACCAGTTAAAAAAAATGCTTCAACAGGAAAACAGATTTCCAGGTTTAACGCTGTTCTCCTTCAATGAAAGGAAAACAGGAACAATCCAGTGTAACTCACGTGGCTGAAAATGGTTTCTGAATTTTCTGTAGAACAAATGAAAGTTTTCACCCCTCTCAAAAAAGGGCTTCTTCGCACCCAAAAACAATGGGCAACTCTAAAAGGAAGCCACGAAAACTAAAAGCTGATCCCATTTGTATCCATGCTGCTGTATGAGGAACAATAACCACAGAAAATGCACTAGAACTCTGGCTGATTTTCACAGGCTTTACATGGATAAATATGGCTCCTGTAGTAACCCAATCCCCCCCCCCAAATTAGGAATGGAAAACAAAATGGATCCAAGGGAGAGGGTTGCAAGGATGAAACTTATGGAAGGTACAAAGCTCATTTATGTGCTATCAGAAAGAGCTGATCCTACTCACAGTTCCTCCACCTGTTTCATACGCAGAGACACGCTGCCAACCTCCTTAGTAATGAGAGTCCTGCACAGACAGAGGGAGCACAGCAAAGCATGCGGACATTAGTGAGATTAGTGAAAAAAGCAGCAAAGCCAATCCCCCCCCACTTTCATGTCACCTTAAAACAGAAGGGCGCAGGCTAGAGTAGAGATAAATCAGGTGAGTGCAACACAGAGCACACCACGCTCTACATGGTGAGGACAACAAGGAGACTTTGTAGCAGAACTTCAGAAGCAGGATTAAGAAGCATTTTCAGCGGACTTTGATATTGCTGGGGGGGAATCCAGCTGCACTGAACTAAGCAGGGAATGCTGTTAACATGAATCACAAGTATAACGTAGAACATACATAATTAATAAACAAACATCCAAGCAAGACTAAGCAGTGAACAGGGAGGTTAGGTAGCTGGCTACCTTCAAACAAATTCCCTGAGGAATATATACAGTGGCGTGAAAAAGTATTTGCCCCCTTCCTGATTTTCTCTATTATTGCATATTTATCACACTGGATGTTTTCAGGTCTTTAGAGAAAATGTAATATTAGATAAAGGGAACCTGAGTGAACAAATAACACTTGTTTTTTTTTTTAATTTCACTTATTTAATGAAAAAAAGTTAACCAACACCAACTGGCACTGTGTGAAAAAGTAATTGCCCCCTTACACTTAATAACTGGTTATGCCACATTTAGCTGCAATGACTGCAACCAAACACTTCCTATAATTCAATATCAGTCTTTCACATCGCTGTGGAGGAATTTTAACCCACTCTTCCTCGTAGAACTGCTTTAATTCAGTAACATTTGGTAGGTTTGAGCATGAACTGCTTGTTTCAGGTCCTGCCACAGCATCTCTATTGGATTTAAGTCTGGACTTTGACTAGACCACTCCAAAACTTTAATTTTACTTCTTTTAGCCATTCTGATGTGGACTTGCTTTTGTGTTTTGGATCATTGTCTTGCTGCATGACCCAACTCGCTTCAGCTTCAGCTGACAGAAGGATGACTGGACATTCTCCTTAAGAATTTTCTGGTACAGAGCAGAATTCATGGTTCCTTTAATTATGGCAAGTCATCCAGGTCCTTAGGCAGCAAAGCATCCCACACCATCACACTACCACCACCATGTTTGACTGTTGGTATGGTGTTCTTACTGTGGAATGCTGTGTTTGCTTTACGCGGACATTATGGGATCCATGTTGTCAAAAAGTTCCACTTTGGACTCATCTGTCCATAGAACATTTTCCCAAAAGGCTTGTGGATCATCCAGGTGCTTCTTGGCAAATGAGAGATGAGCATTTATGTTCTTCTTGGTTAGCAGTGGTTTCCGCCTTGCTACTCTCACATGAAGCCCATTTTGCCCAGTCTCTTTCTGATTGTGGAGTCATGAACACTGACCTTAGCTGAGGCAAGAGAAGCCTGCAGTTCTTTGGATGTTGTTTAGGATCCTTTGAGACTTCTTGGATGATTTTACACTGCCTTGGGGTAATTTTGGCACGCCCACTCCTGGGAAGGTTCACTACTGTTCCAAGTGTTCTCCATTTGGAGATTATGGCTCTCACTGTGGTTCGAGTGGAGTCCCAGAGCCTTAGAAATAGCTTTGTAACCCTTTCCAGACTGATAGAGGGCAACAAATTTTTCTTGATCTTTTCAGGAACTTTCTTTGATCATGGCATAATGTGCTTGTTGAATCTTTGTGCTGGCAACGTGACTCTGACGGTAAGGGGCCAAAAATAAGTGAGGTTTATATTGAGCAGGGCTGGCTGTAATCAAGCCTGGCTGTGTTCAATCAGCTGACTTCTAATTATCCCTTTAATTGGGTTGATTTAACTAGGGGGCATTACTTTTTCACACAGTGCCAGTTGGTGTTGGTTAACATTTTTCATTAAATAAATGAAATAAGTAAAAAAAAAAAGTGTTATTTGTTCACTTAGGTTCCCTTTATCTAATATTATATTTTGTCTAAAGACCTGAAAACATCCAGTGTGACAAATATGCAATAATAGAGAAAATCAGGAAGGGGGCAAATACTTTTTCACGCCACTGTACTTAAAACACAGGTTTTTTCTAGTTTTCTTTCACTAAACTCGCTTAGTTTCAGTAAAAGTCTTTCATTTCATATGGTGAATGCCAGACACCCAGAATTTGTTTTCCTAACTACTTCAGTGCAACCTTCAAGCAGCATGTGGCCACTTTCAACAGGGCTCAAGTCAAACTCAACTCAGAAAAGAAAAAAAAAAACTGTATGGCCACCTCCCCAACTTTACTGGTTATCAATCTGCTCCTGGCGGAGTGCAATGCTGCCCTGTTCCTCCAACAAGTTCTCCCGGGATGATGACTGGGTTGGGTCCAGTTTCTTCACGTAGGCTGCAGGCACAAATCCCTGGCGGTCATTCACTTCTACCTTCCACCAGTCCTGCAGAAGACACATTCACATACACTCATTTGTTGCTCCTTTAAGCTGGCAAATTCTGTTGGAATGTAAAGTGTGTGGTGTGTGTGTGTATATTTATAAAAATGGAGGAATCATCCAAATCCAGTGTTCTGATTGTATAAAACACATCACATGACCATGCATATATCAGAGTGCAACTGCACACCTACACATTTACCCACCTCCAAAACAATTTTGCCATTTTATAAGATAGATAACCCACTCTTAGGTGTGCTGTCACGCTCTGATATACACACACCTCTGGTGGTTGATGCACTCTGCCTGCGGCCTCAGGCGTATATCAGAGCACAACCGCACACCTAAGAGTGGGTTATCTATTACATACATATACTCACACTCACACTCCAAATTAGACATTTGGTTTTGTAACAGAAACATGCCCACACCCCTTCACCCCTAAGAACACTGCTTGGGAGAATTTCTGGATCCTTGCAAACACCTGTGCACAATGGTATTATCATTCAACAAACTACGAAGGGACTACATTTTCTAAATTTTGTACCATGCATGTGAAAGAGCTTCCCACAGACGGAGACTGGTAGCTCACATCTGAGCTAATGTGCAGCAAAACATGAACAGCACACCTCCACAGGAAGGTGAAGAATTCTACCTGCCTAGATGCAAAGTGCATTAAGTACATGTATGCCATTTTTTTTTTTTTATATATTAACTATTCTTCTCCAGGCACCAGAAATCTCTCGGGCTACACAGCACTCTACCATGTCTACTGCCCACCGTGATCTCACCCCCTCAAGGGGGTTACTTTCTCTCAGCGAACCCTCTGATCGAAGGGGGTGGAGATCCAGTAATGGGCGTGTGGCGGTAGGCGCTACGAGCTGTTGCCTATCCGGGCTGAAGGGCTTTTTCCACGAGTTATGCCATCAATGTGGGACGTGCAGTGCCACCCAGCCCGTGACGTGGATGCTCCCACCTACGTCTGGAGGACAGCCACCCAACATCATCCCTTGCTTGCAAGCCCTGATGCATTGCAATGCCGCCGGTCTCCACCAGGGGCCGCTGCTATGCCAGGCTGCCTCTGAATCCCTTCCTCAAGAGAGGAGAGGAGAGCAGTCCTCCAGATGCTCAGTCCCCTCCCTCCCCCCTGCCGACCCCGGTGGACTGGGCTCGATCCCAAACCGGGTTGCCGGCGTGGTGTCCAGCACCTCAACCCTCAGTGCCACCAGGCCCATGTACGCCATTTTGTCAGCTTTTAATACAAGTTCTAGTGTTAACTATATGAACAGCAAAAATGGCTCTGGACACCGGCTACCAGATGTACATGATTAATATATGCATGAACTTCATGACTGAACTAGAGCATGGTGTTTTTTGTTACTTATTCTTTATGCTCCTTCTCCAGTTGACAGCCTCCTTCTCCAGTCAACAGCCTCCCAGCTTTGTCACCCACTTTTCCTGGGACTTACCTGGATCCCATAAGAGCCCCTGTGGCATCCCTCCCCCAACCCCTGAGTGGGGCTGCCATGGAGTGGGGGGGTGGCCCCGAGCAGAGACCAAATCCACCATCTGAACACAGGGTCCAGTCAGCAGTGCAGGGACTATGTAAGGTTTCATGCTGCCATGACAGCTTTTCCTCCCTCGTTCCCAGTCCCTCCCCGAGAGGAAGGGGCCGTGAACACACAGGAGCACAAATGCTGAGCATGGGCGCTGCAAGGCCCCCCGTTTGTCTCCCTTCTCTCTGCAGCCCCGAGTGACTTACAACATACAGGTATCCCAAGATGGCACTTCTGCAGTGGGAAGTAGATGACCTCCCACCAGGAAAAGAGCACCCTCTGGGATACTCAACCCTCCTTCCCAGCTTTCCCTAAAATCCCAGGCCTGTATCTGACCCATGGTCTCCAGTGTCGCAAACAGTAGCCTTACCATTGCACCAACAGGCCGGCTAGGACTAGAGCATGGTGTTAACATTTTATTAACCAGGACCCACTCAACTTGCTGCCGTGCCAGGGATCTGGAATCAGGAGCAGATGGGCTACGAAATAGGGCTGCCAATGGCCCCCTGATGAAGGGTCACATATTGGACCCAAAACACCAGGGCATTAATGCCGCTGCTTTCTTATACTTTGGAATATTTTTTTTTTTTTTGGGGGGGCAGCTATACTGTTTACTCTGTTTTCCTGCTACTCTTTATTAGGAGTGCCACAATCCTGTGCTTTCCCAGACTGCAGCATCTTTCGCTGCAGTTTCTGGTAGGCACCTGCAGTTGCCGAGAGTGTGTGGTAAGTGAGCTTTTTGCCAATGGCAGTGCTTCTAAGCCCAGGGAAGGGATGGTACCACCACAACACATGTGGGAGGACCTGGGAGCTTGCTACCCCCAGCAGGAGCTCTGCTACAGTGTCAGGTACTAGCAGTAGGAATTGGTAGCGTCAGCTAGTGGATGGACTCTGAGGTTGTCTAAATGACATTCAGGATTCATTCTGGCCCCACTTTCCAGTAGCTGATGATGAGCTAGTGGTGATGGGGTTGCGTAGCTGTCCTGGGTTTAAGAGGAAAAGTAAATTTCAAGGAAAACAATTTTTTTTTTTTTTTAAATTAAGCTTATTTTCTTTTCCTCATGCATCAGCCCAGACAACCTACAGTGTGTTTCAGGGTTTGCCTTACCTTGTTGGTGCTGTTTAGCAGAGTGAGGATGTCTCCTTTTTTCATGGTGACTTCACGGGGGCTCTTCTCCTGATAATCATATAAAGCCAAGACCAGCTCCTTGCCAGTCTCATCATCTGTAGGGGCAACTTGTTGCTGAGAAAATAAATGTATGAATGAGTGGGTTTCCAAAGATCAAAAAAAAAAAAAAATAAAATAAAATAAGTTTTCCATTTTTAATGCTGTCATTTCAGAAACACTACTGCACATGGTTGTTCGGGTGGTTTGTTTTATACACTACCATATGATGCATTCTGCATTGTGCAGCTACTCTGAGCCCTGCAGCAGCACGCTACAAATAAATTCACTCCTCTTCCTCCTGCTGCTGCTTCTACCACAGTCAAGCACTTCTATACATCAGCTGTCTAACCTTGCAGCCCCTGAACGAGTGTTGGAGGGCCGGCAGCCCCACTGAGTATTGTAAACCTTCAGACCCAAACAGCTAAAAATGCATGAAGGATTACAGTGCCTAAAAAAATGCAGAAATTGTGTTAACCTTTAAAAAAGCTCCATCCGCCCCAGAAAAATGAAGCTGCCCTTTCTTCCACCAGCAAGATAGCTCTACGTCCAAAATTTTTAACTGGTCTCAAATCGGAGGAAACTGGATAGTATGTTGGCTCTGTCGAGGCCAGCAGCTTGATCTTTCTACCTCCCTGTTCATTCGGCCCCATCCACATGCACTAATGTTCTCGGATGCAATAGGAATCAATTGGTAAGTCCTTGTATCTTTTTAGATGTTAAGATAGTGGCTTAAAATCAAAGCCACTGCTCAACTACAAGCCCACTGTTCACAGGGGACACTGTGTGGACGTGGCCACAGTGGATGGGGATCTTGTACAAGATCTGGCTGTGGAAGAACCCCTGGCTGGGAGCGACCACAACACAGTCTGGTTTTGGCTTAAACTGGGGAATCATTCGAGGACAATGATGGTTTATTTTAGGGGCGGACTTTCAGAACATGGGGAATTCTCAAGGGCATTGGGAGATAAAACCAGGTTTGAACATGGAAGGTAGGTAGGAGATCATAAGCAGAGGGGAGCTACTGAGCCATAGGACCTGTGCAAGAGTGAAGTGCAAGGGCGGTAGGTCTCAAACCATGCTGGTTGACCAAGAAGGTCCAGGAGGTGGTAAGGGAGAAGAAGGTTGCTTACAGTAGGTACAAAAAAAAAATGAGGAGAGAGGGATAGAGAGAACTATCGCCTTGCAACCAGGAAAGTCACCAGAGTGGTGAGGGGGGCCAAGGCCTGGAAAGAGCAGAGGCTGGCGCAGGGGATACGGGGTGGGGAAAAGGGGTGCTTTAGGTATATTGGTGAGCGGAGGAAGGTCAAGGGCCAGATCACTAGGTTGAGGACAGCTGGGGGGTGGGTGGAAGGGGCTGGAGAGCAGGCAGAGGTACTGAATGACTACTCTGCCTCAGTGTTCACTAGGGAGGAGGCTGGGGAACTTCCAAAAAAGGGGTTGAAGGACACAGTAGGTGCAGCAGACCCGACTATTGGGGTACCTGCTGAAGAACAAGCCACTGTGGGAGGTAGGCCAGGGGTGAGATCAGGCTGGTTCTGCTGAATGGGGGGGGGGGGGAACAGATGCTAATAATCCTATCGGTCAGGTGTGAGAAGCCCTCCAGTCCCTATAAAAGGATAAATCTCCGGGGCCTGATGCTATTCATCTCAGAGTACTGAGGGAGTTGGTGGATGTTTTGGCTGCGCCATTGGCAGATCTCCAACTTGTCGCTCCAGGCAGGGAGGGTGCCATGGGATTGTAAGCAGGCGCATGTTGTGCCCATCCATAATCAATCAATCAGTCACTTTATTTAACCAGGCATAAACACCATTGAGCAAGCTCATTTTCAAGGTGGTCCTGGGCATAAATACAATACAGTACACTTCATAAGATTACAATTACGGTGGACAATGGTGCAAAAAAAAAAAAAAAAAAAGACAAAACACTGTGAAGGTGCTGGTCAATATGGGCCTATACATACCGGTCAACATAATTAACATGCAAAGGTACATAATGATAAGCTTTACTGAAATGAGAAGAGACAACAATCCCATAGTCTCTGCTGAGTAAGAGCTCATACCTAAATGATAAAAAAATAAGGAGGTATTAATGAATAGGGTAGACATTGAGGTGAAAGAGTAGGCAGCCAAAAGGGAGGCCAGAATAAGTAAAAGGTAGAGAATAGGCAGGGTCAGCTTGGATTAAGGAACTAGGGTTGTAGGTCCTAGGTTTCTGTTAGGAATGTGGGGTGGATGAGATACTTAGACGTAGGATTTGAGAGTGGCATCAGAGGCTTAGGGGTCATAAAGGGGGATTGAGAGAAGATCCAGGAAACTATAGACCTATCAGTTTGACATCGGTGGTGGGGAAAGTAATGGAGAGCATACTTAAGGAAAGGCTGGGAGGTTTCTTGGAGGAGATGGGTTACCTGGATGACTGGCAGCATGGGTTTGTGCTAGGTAGATCGTGTCAAACAAACCTTGCAGAGTTCTATGAGTGGGTGACATCAGCACTTGACAGGGGGAGACCAGTGGAGGTACTGTTCCTGGACTTCAGCAAGGCATTTGATTCGGTCCCTCACACTGGCCTAAGGGAGAAGCTGGGGTGGGGGTAGGCCCATTGATGGTTAGGTGGATTGGAAATTGGCTTTCAGGTCGCACTCAGCAGGTAGTGGTCGGAGGGGAGGTCTCGTCTCTTACGGAGGTCATAAGTGGGGTCCCACAGGGATCAGTCCTGGGGCCACTCCTGTTTAACGCCTACATCTCTGATATCAGGGAAGGAATCGGGTGTGAAAGGAGTTTCTTTGCGGATGACTTAGCTGGGGCGGTGGTGGAGGGGGAGGAGGGAAGACTGCCCCTGCAAGAGGACCTGGATACTCTGGATAGGTTGTCCTGCACCTGGAAACTGAAATTTAACTCCTCCAAGTGCAAGGTGCTACACCTAGGGTGGGAAAACCCCCAACTATGTATACACTCTGGGAGGGGGATGAGTTGCAGGCCACGGCAGGGGAAAGAGACCTAGGAGTCTTGGTGGATGTTAACATGAATAATTCAGAGCAGTGCAGGAGGGCTGCGGTCAGGGCAAATAGGATGCTGGGATGCATTGCTAGGGGGATTACCTCAAGGAACAGGGAGGTGATTTTTTATTTTTTTATTTTATTTAAGCTTTTGTTGACCGGGTAAGTGCACTAGACAAATCCTGCCTATTTTCAGGCATGACCCGGGGGGAGGGGGATACAGATGAATGGCAACTGACCTTGAACCAGATTAAGCTGTTGGTGGTATTCTTTTTAGTGAATGAGGGAAATTTGGCCAGGACACCGGGGAAATTCCCCTACTCTTTTCGATAAGTGCCATGGGATCTTTAACATCCACCTGAACTACCACCAATCCAGGCAGATGGGACCTCGGTTTAACGTCTCATCCGAAAGATGGCACCTCAGAAATGCAGCACCCCTCTCATGCTGCATTACAGTGTCAGTACTGGGATATTAACCCAGGTGCCAGATATGGGAACTGAACCCACAGCCCTCTGATCTCCCGGCCTCAGAAGCGAGTGTGCTACCTACTGAGCCACTGACACTGCTATTGCCACTGTACAATAGCCTGGTTAGACCACACCTTGAGTACTGTGTGCAGTTCTGGAGGCCACGCCTAAGGAGGGACATCCAACTCCTGGAGAGGGTTCAGAGGACAGCAACCAGAATGATCTGGGGATTGGGGGATATGACATATGAGGAACGACTAGGGGAGCTCAACCTGTTCTTGCTGGAGGAGAGGAGGGACCAGGGTAGACATGATTGAAGTTTTCAAGTACCTCAGGAGAGTAAATAAGGTAAGCCGAGATAGCATCTTTCGACTAAAAGAGACTGGAATCACCAGAGGACACAGTTGGAAGATTGAGGGTGGTAGTATTAGGGGGGAAAAGGGGGAAGAGGTACTTCACCAAGAAAGTGGTGGAACTGTGGAATGCACTGCCCGGGGAGATGGTACAGGCAGCTACGGTGGAGGGATTCAAGAGAGGGTGCAACAGGTACAGGCAAGGGGTGAAGTAGAGGCTGGTTTGCCCGGGGGGGGGGCGCAGGACTGGGGGATGGAGTAACAGTGGAAGGAGACAAAGGGCTATGGTACCCAATTAGGGTGCTGAAACACATGACGACTTGATAGACCAATAGACCTACTCTGCTGGCGTCTAGTTATGTTAGTATGTTAGTGTAGCGTGACAAACGAAGGTAAAAAACAAACAAAAAAAAAAATTAAAAAAAACAGAGCTTCACAAGTGATAGTCCCCAACCAACAATCCCAGGCAAAGCCCCATCAATCAATGACAAGATTGGGAGGTCACCTCTGAGTGTAGTGAAGGTGAAGACCCGACCCACCTCAAGAGTAAGAAAGGAGGTTAGAACAGCTCTGAAGCAGGCGCAAAAAAAATTACAATTAAAGAAACATACCACCAAAAGTTAGCAAACATGCTTTTGTTGTGATTCCAGAATCATTTACCGACTATAAACCCCACCTTCTTTCCATAACAATTTTACAACACGGGACATTTAGGAACTGTACCAGTATCTTGAACCCCCTCCCCCCCATTACATCACATGTCTGTCACTAGAAGACAAGATTTGGGTATGGCTAAGCAGATAAATCACAGAACGATAACTGTAGGCAGAACAATGAACAGTAATACACTCAAACTGGTACAGTAGAGCACTAGAGTTGATGTAGCACATGACCAGCAAACCAATTTGTAACCATGGCCATAAATATTCTTGGCCTTACCCTGCAAGCCTGGGCCTGCTCCCTCAAGGCCTGAATGCTACTGCCATAGGCTATCAGATCAGACATCAGGGCTTCGTGTTTCTTCAGTAGGGCCTGAAATTACAGACAAACCACATTTTACCTGTGTTACTGTTCTTGAATACAAAGTAAGAAATTTATAGACTAAGTTTTAAGAAAAAATAAGAAAATATGTTAGGTAGATATGATATAACTTTAGCCAAACTAAAGTTTTTTTGTTTTTTATTATTGTTTTGTGTGGGCTACAATGGCACATGCCAATCATTGTGCCAGGATAAAGTTAAAAATGAAAATTAAAGACTTAAGGCGGACACTGCAAAAAGTAATTTTAAACTAGTTATTCCTAAATGCAAGTTTATTTCTAGGATTTTCCTACCTCTGCTGAATCCTCGTCCTTCCCATAGTCCATGCTCCCAACAATAGGCTCCTTCTCCCTCATCCATGACTCTGCCTCATTGGCATCTGCAAAGTACTGCTGGGCTTGGAGGGAATCTTCCAGATCCTGTCGGCGCTGTGACGCCTTGGCTTTCAGGGACTCCCACTTCTGATTAAGGTCATTAAGTCTAGCCTTCACCTCATCAGAGGCAAAGTGACCTTTATTTAGAAAGAAAATAACCCATTAATTGTTACGATAACAAGCACGATTTGCACATATCCGACAAAAACAGAAGAAACAGTAGCCAAATATTCCTTAGGACCCCACCACGGGGAAGGATAAGGGAAAAAGAATAAAAAAAGGAAAAAACTAAGAATGTTCCTGCAGTCTAGCAGATACCACACACATCTGCTAGTCTTGGGTGTTAGCAGTAAACAATCCATGAGAAGAAGGGGTTGGGGGATAAGATGCCAGTTGAATGAGTGTTGGATTTCAGAAATAACCATCCCTCGATAAGAACAACAAGTAGATGCTAGAGGAACCTGATGGTGTTGGATATCAGCAATGACCTTTGAGAAGAACTAGTAGATTGTAGATGAATCTGATGGTGTTGCATATTAGCAGTGATGAACACTTGTGCACAGTTTATTTTCAAGTCTGGTGATAAACCCTCTAAGTAATAATAGGCCTATCTCTATACTCCATATCGTAGTTAAATTACTCCAAAAAAAAAATAGCAAATGACCAGTTTTGTGAGCACTTCACCCCCAAAAATTACGGTTACTCACCTATAACCATAGTTCTAGGAGTGGTATATGGTGTACAACCACTACTCTGGCAGAATCCTTTAGCTTTAAGAACTGGCCGTAAGGTCTTCAAGCTGGCTCCTCCCACTGACCCACCCCTGTGGTATCCTCCTTGGCACAGCCCCGTGACGTCAGATCTTATACACTGGAAGCAAAATAGGTGTGCCACTTGCCTGGGGAGGTTGGATGGGTTGCGTGGATGTACACCATATACCACTCCTAGAAAGTGGTTACATTAGAACTTACCATACCAGTAGATCTTCGAGAGAGGCTCTTGCAGTAGGTACTCACATAAGGGACTAAGCCGCCAGGCACTAGGACCACACGGAAAGCTTCTAGCTGGCATTGTCCAGCACGGGAACACCCCCTCCCCCCCCGATGTCACGTGACAGTCAGCGTGGCGCTATATAAAGAGCGGCCCCATGCCCACCTTCCAGTTCTCCCGCCGGAGACCTAAAAAGGTGCGACAGGAGAAAAGAAGAGGGTTCCTGGAGCCAAAAAGACAATATGAGAAACCACAGAAGAAAAGCCAGGATGAGACTGGAGGGAAAGCAGTACCTACTGCAAGAGCCTCTTTCTCGAAGATCTACTGTTACGTTAAGTTCTTATGTAACTGTACTAGCTTACTTCAAGAGGGCTCTTACAGTAGGAGCTCACATATAGGACAGAGTCCCAAGCAATGACCCGAGACAAATCTGAGACATGGGAGGCAGGAAAAACAGGTTAATCATCTGTAACAGTAGTTCTAGGAGTGGTATATGTTGTTCATCCACACTCTGGCATGTCCCCTTCCACTTTAAGATCAGCCAGAAGTCTTCAAGCTAGCTCCTCCCATCACCTGGGTGGTATATTCCTCAGCTCCGCCCCATGACGCCAGATCTTAGCCCACTGGAAGCCAGATGTTGTGCAACCGCACCCGAGAGGTCGGGTGGGTCCGTGTGGATGAACATATACCACTCCTAGAACTACTGTTCCAGGTGAGTAACCCATTTTTCTAGGAGTGTGGATATGTTGTTCATCCACACTCTTTGGCAGACTCCTAGCAGTTCTCCAGTAGGAGGGAGGCAAGGCACTCACCCCCTACTTACAGAACAGAGATTGGAGAACTGAGGCCCCAAAACCAGCATCCCGGTGTGACTCAAGGTCGATGTGGTAGTGGGTGTTGAATGTGTTTGCAGACTTCCAGGTAGCAGCCTGGCAGATTTCCTGGATAGGGATGTCCCTGGAAGCAGCCACCGATGCAGTGGTATGGCAGCTAAAATGAGCTCTTATCCCTCTGAGAGGCTCCTTGCCCGCCAACTCATAGCATAGACTAATGTAATCCATCTTGCAATCATCCGCTTTGCTGCAGGTCTGCCAGAAGCGGCTTCAGCGTAGATGACAAACAGCATGGCGAACCTCTCCCCGAATTTCCACCATTCTCTCCTTGTAATAGGAGAGAGCATGTCTCTGGTCCAAAGTATGGAGCCTGTACTCAGCCTCCAAGGTGTAATTAGGGTAGTATACCGGCAGAGATAACACCTGGTTAAGGTGAAACTCGGACATCACCTTCGGAAGGAATTTCGGGTGAGGCCGTAGGACAACCTTGTCCCTGTGGAAGACCAAATAAGTGGAATCCACTGAAAGTGCCTGGAGCTCCCATGTCCTTCTGGCAGAAGTGACAGCCACCAGGAAGACCGTCTTCCACGACAAGTGTGACAACTTGCACTTGTGCATTGGTTCGAATGGCTTGCCCATGAGCTTTGCCAGTACCAGCAGTAGATCCCATGGAGGTGGAGGTTCACGCACTGGAAGGGATGTGTGATCCAGGCCTTTGAAAAAGCACCTGACCACCGTCTCCTGCACCAACGTCGGCTGACCGGCCCATGCCCAGTAAGCAGAGATGGCTGCCAGGTGCACCCTAAGGGTCGATGACCATAGACCCCTTTGGAGGGAGACCAAAAGCAGTCAAGAATGTTAGTCACTGAACAGGACAAAGGGTCCAGGCCCTTGTCCTGACACCAAATAGAAAACCTTTTCCATTTGAAGGTGTAATATTTACTGGTCGATTCCTTTCTGGATGTCTCCTCCACGGTGTAGACATCTTCAGAAAGAACCAAAGCCTGGAACTCTAGCCGCTCAGGTACCAGGTTGTGAGGTGCAGGGAATGAAGGTCCGGATGGAATACCTTCCGCTAACTGAGTGAGATCAGGTCCGGGCATGCTGGAAGCCGCTCCGGGGGCCTGCAGCTGAGGCTGAGAGATCTGGATAGCAGAACTGGCGCGGCCAGTCTGGGGCTACCAGGATCACCTTCGCCTTGTCCCTCCTCACCTTGAGGAGCATCTTGTGGATCAAGGGAAATGGAGGGAAGGCATAGAGAAGGCGTGGGGTCCATGGCCTCGAAAAGGCATCCCCCTGCAGCAAGCCCTACTGGGGTGGCATGGAACAGCCTCAGCTTGGTGTTGTCCCTGGAGGCAAACAGGTCCACCATCGGTTTGCCCCAGTGGAAGAACCGGCTGTAAGCTACCTCTGGGTGGAGAGACCACTCATGGGATGTCTGGCCTAAGCGGCTGAGAGCATCTGCAAGATGGTTTGAGGCTCCTGCCACATGGCTGGCTAGGAGACCTGCCTCCAGTCGGCTCATGACGGTCCAGATGCAGAGCGCCTCCTTGCACAGCAGACGGAAGTGCATGCCGCCCTGTTTGTTGAGATAGTACATGGTCGTGGTATCGTCTGACTGGACTTGAACCACTCGACCCCAGAGATGAGGAGTGAAAGCTGACAGTGCCAGTCTGACTGCTCTGAGCTCCAACAGGTTGATGTGGCATCGGGACTCCTCCGGGGCCCAGAGCCCGTGGGCCCTTTTGTCCCCCATGTGGGCTACCCAGCCCATGAGCGAGGCATCGGTCGTAAGAATGACCGTCAGCTTGGGGTGGACAAATGGGATCCCTTCCTGCAACCGGCCTGGGGCGGTCCACCACTGGAGAGCGTCCCACATCCTTTGGCTTACAGTGACCCATGAGGAAGACTCGCGAGGAGTCGAAGCGCAGGGTGGCCAGTTGGCGTGTTGTCGTTTGTGGAACTGACTGAATAAAAGTTCCTAAGGAATATTTCGGTACATTCTGTGCCATTGCGAATTTTTTTATGCACAGTAGCTGGGCAGAGTGCCACATTGTCTCCTTGGGTTACAGTGATCAGCTGGTCGAAATGACTGTGGCGCTGAATCCACTGGGCAGACAGGTCCCACTGGAGGGGGGCGCATGTGCAACCGGGCCCAACGGACCACTGAGGTGCACGCCGCCATGTAACCCAGAAGGCGCAGAACGTCCCTGGCAGGGCGCAACTGCACAACCAGAAATGATTAGGCAAAGGAGGAAAGAACCTCCGCTCTGTCTGCCGGAAGCCATGCTCTGGCTTGACAAGAGTCAAGCTCTGCCCCGATGAAGCCCATTATCTGAGAAGGCACAAGTTCCGATTTGGCCTCACTGACCAGGAGGCAGAGTTGGGAGCAGATCTAGAGGGCCAAGTCCCTTGACCTCTCCACCTCCTGCTGGGTGGAACCTGCTAGGAGCCAATCGTCGAGGTAAGGATAAATCCTGACACCCCGAGATGGGCCGCCACCACTGCAATGCATTTGGTGAAGACCCATGGGGCTGATGACAGGCCGAACGGCATGGCTTGGAACTCGTATAGGGTCCCTTCGACCATGAAGCGGAGGAACTGCTGATGGGATGAACGGATTGGGACGTGAAAAAAAAAAAACCCACATCCTGCAGATCCAGTGAACAGGACCACATGTTTTGCTCCAAGGATGGTATGACCCGAGACAGAGTGACCATCCAAAAGATGTGGGACCCGAGACATTGATTCCGGTCATGCAGATCTAGAATGGGGCGCCAGCCCCTCATCCGCTTGGGCACCAGGAAGTACCTGGAGACAAAGCATGGGTCTGCTGGAGGATCCGCCACTGGAGCTACAGCATCGAGGAGGAGCTAAGCGATGTCGTCTCGGAGAGCCGACTGGGTCTGAGTGGATACTCTTTCCTCCCGAGGGGTGCGGGCTCAACTTGGAGGGTACTGCTAGAATTCCAGAGGTAGTCCCTGACCGACCACTTCGAGAACCCACCTGTCCGAAATGACAGTGGACCAGGCAGAAAGGAAGTGACGGAGCTGGCCCCCCAAGGGAGGACCCAGAGCTGAGGTGATGGGAAAGGGGTTGACAGTCCCCGGCCTGTCATTGAGCAGGCTTTGAGGAGGAGGCCCCAGGACCTGAACCTCAGCCTCCTTTACAGGCCTGTTTGGGTCCAGGCTTGGGCCCGAGACGCCAAGCTGGAGCCTGCTGCTGTTGCTGGTGCCGCTGTCCACCTTGAAAGGAGGACTGCTGAGCCACAGGGGAAGAATGCCGAAAGGATTTTTCTTCTGCTGGTTCTTGCCCAAGAAACCCTGGGCAGAAGTAGCATCCAAGGTGGCACTGGACTGCTCAATGCGCTGAAGGTGAACGGCCACTCCTGGGCTGAACTGGTCGGTCCCTAGGAAGGGCACATCAGCTAGTTTGTGCTGGGTATCCGCCGGGAAGGAGGAGAGCCTCAGTCAAGCCCTACGACAAGAGGCAACTACAGCAGCCATCAAGCGGGCACAAGAATCCCTGATGTCCAGGGCCGTCTGAAGCTGCTGTTTAGCAACAGCTCGGCCCTGATCCCGAACCTGCTTGACCGTGGTCTGCATGTCCGCAGGGAGATGTGGGAGGACTTTATCCAGCGACCCCAGGAGGGCGTGAGAGAAGTGTACCATGATGATGGCCGAACTTGCCTGACGAAGGCCTAAGGAGGAAGCCGCACAGACCTTCCTGGCTGAATGGTCCAAAAATTTGGACCATTTATCAGGAGGTCGGTCAGTGTCAGTAGAAAGTACAGTTACGTAAGAACTTACTGTAACAGTAGCTCTTCGAGAGGAGCTCTTGCTGCAGGCATTAGGACCCACCAGAAAACTTCTCAGCCAGCAGTACCCAGTGGGGACCGCCCCCAGACGTCGGCTCCACCCCAACGTCCGTCACAGTATAAAAGGGGGGCGGACCCAGCTCCAACCCAGTTCCCCCACCAAGACCCGCGAACAGGTCCTGATGAGAGAAGGAGGCGAAGCCTGGAGAAGATTATCTGTATACCTCATTCGGGGGATGAAGGGCGGGAAAGCAGCGCTTGCTGCAAGAGCTCCTCTCGAAGATCTACTGTTATGGTAACTTCTTATATAACTGTACTATCTTGCTTCAAGTGGGAGCTCTTGCAGCAGGCTATAACCATTAGGACTGAATCCCAAGCAGTCCCGCGCCAAGGAGGAGCCTAGCCCCGGGAGGTGGAAGATGGTAGGATGCTAAAACAGCAGATCTAGACAGAAGTCCCTGAAGGGCCACCAGGCCGAAGCCAGCACGGCATCTGGATGCAATGTCCAGGCTACGGTGCCTCATGAAAGTGTGCAAAGAGTTCCAGGTAGCAGCCACACATATGTCCCTGATGGAGACATTCCGCAGAGCGGCAAAGGAAGCAGAGACTCCTCTGGTGGAGTGACCAGACCGGTCCCGGAAGGGGTTTATTGTGCTTCTCATAGCAAAATACAATGCAGTTTACAAACCACTTGGAAATAGTTTGCTTGGACACCGGTTTACACAAGTGCTGAGGCGTGAAGGCCACAAACAGTTGCTCCGATTTACGGTGTGCAGCTGGGCGCCTAAGGTAGTACCTCAGTGCCCTGTGAACGTCCAGAGTGTGAAGGAGAGCTTCTCCTCTACTAGAGGGAGAAGAAAAATAAACTGGTTGAGGGTCAATTCTGAGACCACCTTAGGAAGGAACTTCGGATTCATTCTGAGGGAAACCCTTTCCCTGTGGAAAATTAAATACAGCTCTTTACACATCAAAGCCTGGAGCTCGGAAACTCTTCAAGCAGAAGTAACAGCAACTAAAAAACAAACCTTCCAGGAAAGATAACACAGCTCACAGTCAGCTGCGGGTTAAAAACATGGAAGAGTAAGCTCTCCAACACAAACTGGAGGTCCTGGGGATAGGATCCCAAATGGGAGGTCTCGTGTAGAATTCCCCTTAAAAAGCTGCGGGCCAAATCCAATTGTGCCAGGGTGTTGTCCCCCAAAAGGGTGTGATATGCAGAAATGGCCCACATGTGCACCTTTATGGAGGAGTAGCTCAAGCCTTGTTGGTATAAGGAGAGGAGAGGAGATACTGCAATGCTGAGTTCACTGGACAGGTAAGGGGGTCCAGACAGTGAGACGATGCCCATAAGCAGAAGCGCTTCCACTTCATAGCGCAAGTGGAGTGAGTAGAGGGCTTCCTCGGTGAAACGAGGATGTCCGCCACCTCTTGGGAGACCCTGTACCTGGACTTTGCTATGTACGAAAGAGCCAAGCATGAAGAGGCAAAGACCTGAGATCGGGATGGACCAACGAGCCCTGATCCTGGGACAACTGCAAGCATATTGGCGGTAGGACTGGAGGTTCCGTGGACAGCCGCTGAAGCAGTGGGAACCAAATCTGCCGAGGCCATAGAGGGGTGATTAGAATCATTCGAGCCCCTTCGGCCTGCAACTTCAAGAGAACTCTCTGGACGAGAGGGAAGGCATAAAGAAACCTCCCTGCCCAACAAAGGGACAATGCGTCTGGCCAGAAAACACCAAGCATGGGCTCTCGCAAGCAGAAATTTGGCAGTTTGGCATTGCATGGTGATGCAAAGAGGTCCAGCTCTGGACAACCCCATGTGTCTAAGAGCTGGTTCACTAATGATTGCAGTAGCTCCCACTCATGTGCCTTGGACTGAGACCTACTTAGGCTGTCAGCCAAGTCGTTTATGACGCCTGGAACGTGCACTGCGGATAGAGAGAGGTGCCACTCCAGTGCCCAGTAACAGACCCTCATCGCCTCCCTGCACATGGGGTAAGAGTGAGCACCCCCTTGCTTGTTGATATAGAAGACGACCGCCATGTTGTCTGTCTGAACAAGAAGAGACCCAGGGATGAGGTCCTCTTGAAAGGCATGTAGCGCACTGAGGACCACTGGCATTTCCAAGACATTGATGTGGAGGTCGCGCTCCATGGAGGTCCAGACACCCTGCGTTTGGCAGGCCCCCAGGTGCCCCTCCAACCCAAATCCGAGGCATCTGTTAAGAGTCTGATTTGGGGGCTCCGGATGGAAAGTGACCCCTTTTTCTAAATTTAGAGGGTCCAACCACCAAAAAAGCATTCTCTTTACTGGCTCTGTGACCCTTACCATGTGATCCAGGTCGTCTGAGCATTGATCCCACTGCACCCTGAGCATCCATTGTGGGATTCTCATGTGGAGGTGGGCCAGAGGAGTGACAGGAATGGCCGCCGCCATGTGCTCCAGAAGTCTGAGGATGGTTCTGGCCTGGACCGGATTGGTTACAAGGACCAATCCTGCAATCTCCCGCAAGCGATCTCCCCTCTCTGGGGGTAGAAAAGCCATGCCCTGTACCGAATCCAGGAACGCTCCTATGAAGACAAGTCTTTGGCTGGGCTCCGGGGAAGACTTTGGAAGATTCAGGGTGATCCCCAGCTCTCGGAATAGAGTATAGGTGTCTCAGAGAGCCTGAAGAAGGCATGACCTTGACGGGGGCGCAAGCAGTCAATCGTCGAGGTAAGGGAAGACAATGTCCCTGGCACCTTATAGCCACAGCCACTACTGCAAAGCATTTTGTGAAGACTCGAGCAGCGGAGGAGAGGCCGAATGGGACAACCCAAAACTGATAATGCGCCCCCTTGAAGTGGAACCTCAGGTACTTCCTGTGAGGGGGAAAAGACCCCTACATGCATGTACGCCTCTTGCATGTCTAGGGAGCAGAGTCAGTCTCCCTGATGCAGCAGAGGAAGCAGAACTGGAAGAGTCACCATCCGGAACATTCTGTATTCTATAAAGTAGTTTAAAGAACTGAGGTCCAGAATGGGATGATGGTCTTGGGTCTTCTGTGGAACCAGGAAAAAATTGGAGTAATACCCTTTTCCCCGCTGCTGCAGAGGGACTGGTTCTATCACCCTTTTCCGCAAGAGGGCCTGAATTTCTCCTATTAGTGGAATGTGAGAAGGAGGGTATCTCGAGGATCTTGGTGGAGTGTCTGGGGGGGATCTCTGTGAGCTCCAGCGTATGACCCCTCCTTATAAAATATCGAGGACCCACTGGCTTGCAGTGATCGAGCTCCATCCCTTCAGATGAAGGGAGAAGCGACCCCCTACTGCCTCCCCTGGAACCTCTTCCGGATGGGGGGTGGGAGGGAGTCATTGGTGAAGCCAGGAGTGGGCAGAGAGGATTGGGAGGACTTGGGGCCACGGCAAGGAGTGCCTCCAGGCTGCTGGTTGCCGGCTCTCCTTTTAAAGCCACCTCTCTGGCCTTGTTGGTTGCCATGGGCTTAGGCACCTGAGGGCTTCCAAAATGGCAGTTTCTTCTCCTTCCTCTGGTCTTCTCTGTACATCTGACGGACAGACCAGATAGAGTTCCCAGACTCCTGGAGACAAGAAATGAGTGACTGTCTCCTGCCCAAACAAGACGGAATCCTGGAACGGGAGGTCCCGGGATTATGGACTGCAGATCTTGGTGAAAGCCGGAGACTCTCAACCAAGCGTGGCGCCGGAGACAGACCCCGATGCTGCCGCTCTGGCAGCCGTGTCTGCGGTGTCGTACGAGGCACAGAGAACATGCGGCCTGCCGCCTGAGCCTGACTTAAGGACATTCAGAATCTCCGTCTTCTGTGCGGAGGCTGGCAAAGCATTAAACTCCTGTCCCCATTCCCAGAGTGCATTCTGGTACTGAACCATATGCTTCAGGAAATTAAGGGACCTAATGGGGCAGGTGGAGGCTAAATACACCTTCTTGCCCACCTGGTCCAAATAGCGAGACTCTGGGTCAAGAGGCTAGGAGCCAAGATGTTTCGGCTGCTTAGACTTATGAGCAGCCATGATCAGAGGAATCCGCCGGGGGGTGCTCTGCCAGGAAAGGCTCATCCCTCAGGGGGCCCTGTACAGCCTGTCTGACTTTTTAGGAACTGCCGGGAACGAAGCTGGGCACTTCCAAATTAATTCTGGTAAGATCCTGGAAGGTGACCACTAAAGGAGGCACCACGAGAGGCTTGGGCTCCTTTTGCCTCAGGTACTTGGCTAGTCGACGGTGTTCTAGTTCCAGGTCCTCCGTATCCCATTCATTGGAGGCCTGGATGTGCCTCATGATGTCCATAAAGCTTGGATCATCAGGAGGTGAGCAGGGCAGGTCCTTATCCCCTAGGGAACCCCCAATCCCCAGAGAGGAAAGAGGAGGAGGAAGCGGAGGAGGACAACCGGCTACTAGGTGAGGAGTAGCTGGACCTGCCTCTATGACTGGCCCCATTCGAGCGTCAGTGGCTTTCTGACCGATGGTCCGAGGACCGACGTCGATCACAAGACCGACGACTGAGCAATGACAGGCGTCGGTCCGGGAACCGACATCGGGAGCAGGCCCGCCCATCGGAATGGGAATGGCTCCTAAGGTGAGACCTGAACCGGCGTCTGCTACCTGACCTTGGTGAGCGCCGGTGTAGGTCAACGGACCGAGATTGGGAATGGGCCCTGGAGGGCGAGTGAGGTGGCCACCTCTCAGGGGTCTTCTTAGGCGAAGGAACACCCTCCGGTTGCGGTTTGCCTGATGGGTCCGGTACCGGTGATGGGGCCAGCTTCGGGGGGGTCCGTCTTTGAACTTTACCCCACCAAAATGAAAAGCTCCTGGGGCTCCTCCTTGGAAAATACCGAGGCCGCCATCCCCGGAAAGGAGACTATGGGATCTAAAGTGTCCAGCAGACCCGAGGGGGAGCCTCCTGGAGAGCCCCGTGGGGAGGAGGACTTGGGAGACGCACAGATGCTGCCCCTTCTCCGATAGCGTCAGTCCCTACGGAGTACTGCTAGCTGAGAAGTTTTCCGGTGGATCCCAATGCCTGCAGCGTTAGTCCTAATGGTTATAGCCTGCTGCAAGAGCTCCCACTCGAAGTAAGATCTGCCAGTACGCCTGAACACAGAGGCGGTCACCAGGCTCTCGGCCAAGGGGTGCTCTGTGAACCCCGCTAAGAGGGTGCTCCGCCTTTTTCTGGATTGACCCCAGAGGCATCACTGTGGACTCCGAGATGATATGAAGAATGCCTGAAAAGACGAGGGACCTTCCTCCGTCTCTAAGCCAGCGGTTGATTCATCATCACCTGGATGAGAACGCAAGCCGGTGATGTCCAGATCAGAGGAATCCGGATCCAATGGCCGACCACCCAGGTCACCTTCAACTTGCCGGGGGCAGTCTGGGGTGACCGTGACAGACAGATGCCAGGAAAGCCCGGTGTCCAGTCCATCTTCTTTGGAAGGAGCCCCTACCACAGGTAGTTTGGGCGGCGGTTCCACCACAATAGGTGGAGAGACCGTTTTGGGCCAAACTGGAGGTTTTACCGGCTCCGAGGGTTGGGGAACCTACTTAATCAGCTCCAAAGGAGTCTGCTTTGGCCTAAGAGGCGAAAGCCTAGTAATGGCCGGGGTGGAAGCCGGAGTAGGCTTATGCCCGGTCAAAATCAGCTGTTGCCACACAAGGCCCTCGTAGCACTGAAGTTTCCGCCGGAGCCTCTCCTCATCCGAGGAGGATGAGGACGACCGATGGCGTTGCCTCTTTTTAGAGCATTTATGGTTCTCTCAGCTTTTTGGTCAAGGGGGTCAGAGACCTCTATTGAGATTGGACAGGCCAACTCGGTCGCTCGGGAGACACCGACAGGACCAGTGATTTCTCGGGATCACGGACCACGTCTTCGATGGGAATCCCATCAGGCTGGGTCTCGTTGTCTGGGAAGACCAAGTTAGGAGTTTGATCCAGTGAATTGTCGACCGAAGTCTGTGATAACGGATCAATTAGATCAATCACGATTTCAACATTTTTGATTGAAAGCTTGGTCGACTGACCAGACGGCAAAGCCGAGAAGCCAGCGGATGAAGAAGCGATCTCGACCAAGGTCGAGACCGCACGTTCCCGAGATCGAGATCTCTCCTGCTTCCAAGAACGTCTTCGTCCGATCCTGGATCCTTCTCCCGCTTACGAGATCGAGAAGAATGCAAGCCCACAGGCGCCTCTCCCTTGGTAGGGAGACAGACTGGCACAACTCCCGGAAGGAACCCGAGAAGGTGGAGCCCAGGTTGAGCAGAACAAAGAAGCTCCGAGAAGTCTCTGCAGCACGAACTGCTTCCTCCTCGAACGCTTGCATGCATTCCAATTGCTCGGCGGAACCCGCAGCCGCTGAAACCACCCACCGAGCTTCCTTGGATTTCATCATTTCACCAGAAGTCGGCACCGCAGGCAACAGCACCATCGCAGAAATCGGACAACTGTGATTTGAAGGTAAAGGATGAAAAATAGCAAGAGATGAAAGCATTGGTGTGGACCCCTGCACCACAGTCATGTGAGGGGGGGAGATAGACACCAGAGCATGTAGCCGACGGCACCGAAGAAGGCGTCGTGTGACTAGGAAGTCCTAACCGCCCTGCCTGCTGATCCGAAACAGACAGGCCCGAAGGCCCTGTCGACGGACTGGCTGGTCCGGGCAATCGGGACAACATCTCCAGCCCACTACTCCATAAGAGCGGCCCAATGGTGAAACGGCTCATCTGAAGCCCCTCCAATAGGCGGACAGGAGCTTCGGTGTCGAAGAGGCTGGCTACCAGAGACACAAACTGGTGACTCCGAAAGAAGCGGAGACTGGCTCCTGACGCTAACAACCGACTGTCCACGAGGGCAACCTCGAGTGATGCAATTTCTTCTTCGACCAGTGGGCCGAAGAAGAACTCTAGGCTGAACGGTGCCATGAATGGGACAGTTTCTTTTTATACTTGAGGGGACCACCCATCTCCCCGAACACTGGACCGTCCGTTGTCAGAAACCGCCCCCAGGAGAGGGCGGCGGACCAGACCGCCTGGCTGACTGAACAGCTTTCATACGAAGTCTTCCTACCATCACCTGCCCCACTCATGGTCGATTCCATCAAAGGAGGGCTGAAGACTTCTTTCTTGTACAAGTAAGAAATTTATTAAAATATAATCAGTACTTTTGGCGATAAAATACAAAACAATAAAACTGAAAACTAAACTGCTAGTTTGAAGTTAGACTCCCAGCGGGGCGAGTGACGTCGTCACTGAAGTGCACTCGACAGCGGGGAAAAAGGAACTGAGGCAGTGGAAGGGTCGACGCCAATACAGTCTGTACCGCACGAGCCTGGCTCGCAGTGCAGCTTCCTCGCGACTCCATCTCAGCGCTGGTCCTCATGAAAAAGTTTAGCACCCGCTGGGTCCTAGCACCTTTGGCATACTCCCACTAGTGTGAATGAGTGGTGGAGACTATGTCCAGGAAGATCTTGCTGGTCCAGGTGACCTAAATGTTGGGACCACTAACAGCTCAGTTCCCACTGTAGATGGCACATCCACCAGCATGCCTAATGGACCACGCTGGTGGTGAATGCCAGGTACCAAAAGACCACATGAAATCCTGAGCAGGGCGCAAGAACCCAACCTGAAATGATCAGACAAAGGAGGTGAGGCCCTGAACCCTGTCCACAGAGAGATGGGCCCTGGCATTGGAGCATTATCCTGAATTTGTTCCATGAGCGGTGTATGTCTTCAGGATAATTTTTTTGAACATACTCCAACCCGAACCCTCATGTTAGTTAATTTTATGCTTAAGATGAGGTCTTTAGCTGGACCAGTGGCGTGGAGGGTTGAGGTGCTGGACGCTACACTGCTCTACGCCAGCGACCCGGTTTGGGGAGCGAGCCAGACCGGCTGGGGTCGTAGGGTGAGAAGATTGAGCATCCTAGGACTGCTCTCCTTCTCCGGGGAGGGGGAGAGTATCGCTGCTGGTGCTCGGTCGGCCACTGGCAACAGCTGGGATTGCTGGTGCACTGGCAGGATCTGTGGGTATGTACTGTGGCAGATGTCAGGATCAGGGGGTGTGCGGACGCACGCGCGTTCAGGTTCTTGGGCATCATTGCACGCCACAGACAGAGGAATTGGGGGGAGAAAAAGTGGAAAAAAGGTGAGCATCGGATGTGGCGGCTTGATGGCCATCTCAAGCACGGAGACCGGTTTGACTCTGTGGATGTGCGGTACGCTGGATCCTGGTACCAGTGGGTTGAGCTACGGGTGAGCTCCCTCCACCCGCTGCGAGGGAGTAAGCCGAGGTAAACTCTTGGGACCAAGTAGGAGGAAGCCAGGATTCCCGTAGATGGCAGCAAGGAGACCTGAGGGGATGCCTGACGAGATAAGGTAGGCAGTCTGGTGGCTCAAGGTGGATAAAAGTATAAGTAATAAGATGAGGTCTTTAGACTTAACAGAGACAGCTATCAGTGAACGGACCAACTGGCATGTATATGGCTTTTGTTGGTTTCAGATGATAAATTGGATTGTGATGGAAGGTAAAGAAAATGTTTCCTCTCCCAAAACTGATAAGTTTTGTTATTAATACTATTATTTATGCTATGTATGGGATGTCTAAAAGTATCCTCCCGTTTCCTTTTTACAATGTATGGCTATGATTTATGCAAAAATTATTTTAAATATGAAAAAAAGGGAGATGGGCCCTGGCCACAGGGGGTCTAATTCTTCCCCATCGAACTTGACCTGTGAGATAATCAGTTTGGACTTAATAAGGCTGACCACTAGGCCAAAGTCTCTGCAGATCTGAAGGTATAGATCCCTGGGCCCGCTCCACAGCCTACTTGGATGGCCCGGTGACCAGTCAGTCATCCAGGCAGGGATACACTCAGACGCCCTTGCACTGCAAGGAGGCTGCCTCCACTGCAGTGCACCTGGTGAAGACAACAGGCATAGACAAGAAACCAAAGGACATGACCTTGAACGGATACAGAACCCCTTCTGCGCGAACAAAAGGTACAGCCAGTGGGACAGGCAAACTTGGATGTGTAAGAACGCATCCTGAAGGTCTAGGGAGCAGAAACGCATGCAATGCTCTAGAGGTGCTATGATCTGGTTCAGAGTGACCATCCTGAACTTGGGCCTCCGCAGGAACTGATTCAGGTCGTGCAGATCCAGTATAGAGTATCGCCCTAACTAAGGACCAGAAGTACCTGGACATGTACCTCTGACTTGCCATGGTGCCTGGGACACGAGCCAGACCTTTCACAAGGAGCTGAATGATGTCTTCCCTTAAGGCAGACAGCACATTGTGAGAGACTGATGACTCCCTCAGAGAGTGGGATCGATAAGGTGGAAGAGCCTCAAAATTGAGAGGCAACCCTCTGCTTAACACCTCTAGTATCCACCTGTCCATAGTAATGCTGGATCAATGTGGCCAGAAGTGGTGCAGTCAACCCCTCAGAGAGAACTAGGTCAGGGACTGGACTGGCAGGAAGTGGATGCCTCGAGCGGTCTTTTTGGCCCCTGGCCAGAGTACTTGGCCTTGAGGCACAGGGCTTGGTATTGCCCCTGCTGGGGCTGCTGCCTAGGCCACTGTGGCTGAAGTGACTGAAACTGAAAGGCCTTTCATGATTTCTAGGCCTTAGGGTCCCTTCTGGGATGAAGTCACTGGGTCTATGGCGCCAGTGAACTTTTCGATCCTAGTAAAATGTCCCTCCACCTCCCCGACCAAGCAAGTCAATTCCCAAGAAGGATCGTCCAGCTTGCGCAGAGTGTTCACAGTGAAGATGGACAACCTCAGACAGATCCTGTGATGCATAGCGTGTCACTGCCATGGTACGGGCAAAGGAGTCACCCATGTCCAAGGCTGTCTGGAGCTGGTGTTCAGCCAGAACTTCACTCTGGTCTCCGACCAACTTCACCAGCAGCTGTCTGTCAGCAGGAAGATGAGGACTTCATCCATCAGGGAGTGACCAAAGCTGGCCATCATCATGGCATGGCTTGGCTTGCCAGACAGAGACCAAAAGAAGAAGCGGCACAGACCTTCTTTGCCCGATGGTCAAGTTTCTTAGACACCTTGGGGGGGGGGGCCTTGTCCACATCCCCTTGGTCTCCAACTTCCTAAAGGCAGAATCAGAGACCAGTCCCTCGGCTGAGGGATAGTCCAAGAACCCCAAAAGGTAGCCAGTAGGGACTGCATATCTGCAGCCCATATGGGTGGAGGGTACTGGGCAGGATGCTGCTAGAGCTCAAGGGCCAGTCCAAAGATGGCCACAGTCATGGGAAAGGCAACCCCAGAGGAGTCATCCTCGTCCAAAATATCCATGAAGGGGAATTTAGCCCACTTCTGGACCAGCTCCAAGAAAACATGCCTGGACTCTAAGATTAAATGGAGGAGAGCCCCAAATGACACCAGCCTGTGGTCGACAAAATATGAACAACCCATCCAAGCTGGAGGATTCTTTGAAGACCGCCTGCGACCGTTTGACACCTTTGACCACCCTGGAGTCTTCAGACTGGGTGATCTCCACCAACAGTCAACCTGGCAAGCTGGCTGCTGCAATGGAGACCCAGGTCGGTGGAGGACGTCCCACCCACAAGGGCAGAGAAGCAGATGCCAGGGACAGCTGATGAGGGTGGAATGGCAAGGGCATTACTGACTCCTGCCAGCTGACCACTGGGCCAGGGGGTAGAGCCCTACCCTGCCCCCACAATGGTCCACTGCTGCCAGAGAACTTCCTTGTAGCAATTCTGGATCTGGTATTGACCAATGGGGACAGAGTTGTAGAATTCCAGGCAGAAAGACAACTAAGGACCAGTGACCACGACATAGCATGGTTTAGCAAGGGGACAGGGACTCTACTGAATCACACAAGGGTAAAGGTATTACATTTCAGGAGGGTGGACTACGCAGAAATGGCCAGATGCATCAGAGTAGCCCTGGGGAAGGGGAGGTAGGGGAGGTGGTAGAGGAGCAGTGGGGGAAACTGAAAGGTGTCATAGTGGATGTGATGAACCAGTGCATCAGGGTAGTGGCCAAAGGGAAAAGAAGGAAGCCACTATGGTTCTTTAAAGAGGTGGCGGATAAAGTAAGAACTAAAAGAGTTCATTTCAGGAAGTATAAGGGGACCCAAATGGAGGACGACAAGGAGGTGTACCTTGAATGTCTAAGGGAAGCATGGAAAGCTGTCAGGAGCACAAAGGCGCGGACGGGGGAAGGATTAGCGCAGATAGTGAAAAAGAGAGACAAGACATTCTATAGGCACATCAATGAAAAAAGAAACAAGGGGTGGGATTGTAAGACTCAAAGGAGAAGAAGGGGAGTATAAGGAGGGAGACCTAGACAAGGCAGAAATACTGAATAAATACTTCTGTTCAGTACTCACTAAGGAGGGGGAGAGTCAGGGACCACAGCTGGGTGGCAAAAGGGGGTGGGAGAAGTGGACACCAGTTTATTCACAGTGGAGAGAGTTCTGGAGGAACTCACAAAGCTGAAGGTGGACAAAGCTATTGGGCCAGATGGCGTATACCCAAGGATATTAAGGGAGCTGCGATGGGAAAGTACAGTTATGCAAGAACTTACCGTAACAGTAGATCTTCGAGAACAGCTCTTGCAGTAGGTTACACCATTAGGACTGAAGCCGGCAGGCGCCAGTACCCCACGGAAATTTTCTAGCTAGCAGTATTCAGCGGGGACAGTCTCAGACGTCAGTCCCGCCCCCGACATCAGGCATAGTACACAAGGAGGCGGTCCCCCAGAATCCCCAGTTCTCCCGACGGAGACTCCCGGCTGCTGGATGACATCAGAAGAGGAGACTGAGGATCCACCATCAAATGACAATCAGAGTGGTGTTGAAAACACCTGATCCTAGGAGAAGGATATCAGAACAAAAATCTACCTCCAGCGGAGATGGTAGGAGGGAAAGTACCTGCTGCAAGAGCTGTTCTCGAAGATCTACTATTACAGTAAGTTCTTAGGTAACTGTGCTATCTTACTTCGAGAAACAGCTCCTGCAGCAGGTTACACCATTAGGACCGATTCCCAAGCAATAGTGGAAATCCCACACCACTGGAAGGAGGGAAGGTAGAAATCCCTAGTAGAACCTAAGCCTAGGACAGAAGTCCTTGAAGGACTGCTAGATCAAAACCACCTCTTCGTCTCGCTGCAAAGTCCAGGCTATAATACCTGATGAAGGTGTGCACAGTGCTCCAAGTAGCTGCTGCACAGATGGCTGAGGTGGGCATGTTCTTTAGGGCTGCAATGGAGGTAGCCACCCCCCGTTGTGGAATGACCCTTAACCGCGCCCAGTAAGGGTTTGTTGCGCTTCTGGTAACAGAACATGATGCACTGTATGAGCCACCTGGACAGCGACTGTTTAGAAACAGAAGCTCCCATCATCCTGTGGGTGAAGGAGACGAAAAGCTGGTCAGATTTTTGGTGGTGTCTGGTTCTGGTCAGGTAGTATCTTAGACACCTATGCACATCTAAAGTGTGCAACAGGGCCTCTCCTCGATTAGAATATTTAGGAAAGTACACTGGTAAGTCTATGTCCTGATTAAGAGTGAGAGCTGAGACCACCTTAGGAAGAAACTTTGGATTAGTCCGTGAGGATACCCTGTCCTGGTGAAAAAAAACAAATAAGGTTCTTTGCACATCAGTGCGTGAAGTTCAGAAATTCTTCTAGCCGAAGTAACGGCAACTAAAAACAACGTCTTCCATGTAAGGAGACATAGCTTGCAATCCACAGCTGGTTCAAAAGGTGGCAGCGGTAGCTGCTCCAGGACAAAGGGTAAATCCCAAGGCGGAATAGGATCCTTAATCGGAGGTCTCAGGAAGGCTTGTGCCGTGTCCAACTGAGTTATGGGACGTTGGCCTATAGGTGTGTGATAGGCTGAGATGGCACAAAGGTGTACTTTAATACAGGAGTAGGCCAAGTCTGCCTAAAAGAGAGACAGGAGGTAGTCCAGGACTGACCTTTCCGGACAATCCATCGGGGGGGAAAACCCTGTGCCTGAGCCCAGAGGCAAAATGTGCGCCATTTCATGGCGTATGTAGCATGAGTGGCTAGTTTTCTAGCAGCCGCTAGAATATCTGCTACCTCGTGAGAGACCCCATATCGCATGATGGCTATGTCTCCAGGATCCAGGCGTGCAGGTTCAGAGAGCGAAGGTCCGGATGGACCAAAGAGCCTGCCTCCTGAGATAATAAGTGAGAGCTGATTGGCAGAGGTACCGGAGGTTCCTGGGACAGCTGGTGTAGCAGAGGGAACCAAATCTGTCTGGGCCAAAACGGCACGATAAATATCAGCGTCGCTTGCTCTCTGTGGCGTTTCAAAAGGACCCTCTGGATCAACGGGAAGGGAGGAAACTCGTTGAGGAATCTGCCCGTCCAGGAGAGGGACAACACGTCTCACCAGAAAACACCAGGCCCTGGATCTAGCAAGCAGAAATTGGGCAGTTTTGCGTTGGATGGGGACGTGAAAAGGTCTAACTCTGGTGTGCCCCATCTGTGAAACAGATCCTATACTACCTCCTGGAGTAGTTCCCACTCGTGGACTCTGGCCTAAGAGCAGCTCAGGCTGTCTGCAATGACGTTGTCCACTCCTGGGACATGAACAGCAATGAGGTTTGCACCGTGTTGTAGTACCCAATCCCACACCCTCATAGCCTCCCTGCAAAGCGGGTAGGAATGGGTGCCTCATTTGTTGAGGTAATGCATCACCGCGGTACTGTCTGTAACAGAAGAGTACCCGGTGGGATCTCCGACTGGAAAGCCTGCAGGGTGTAAAGAACTGCTCTCATTTCCAAGATATTTATGTGGAGATGAGCTTCCTGGGGTGTCCATGAACCCGGAGACCTGGCCCCATTGAGGTGTGCTCCCCAACCGAACCCTGAGGCATCCGTGAAGAGCGTCACAATCGGAGACTGCGTAATGAAGGCGACCCCCACCAACAGGTTTTTTGAATCTAGCCACCATTGCCAATCCTGGATTACGGCCTTCGTGATCCGAATTGGGAGCTGCAAATGGTCTTGCTTCTGATCCCACTGAACCCGTAACATCCACTGAGTCACCCGCATGTGGAGACGGGCTAGCGGGACTGTAGCAATGGCTGCAGCCATATGTCCGAGCAGGCAAATGGACCAGCCTGGCTGGGACGGTCTTCTTTGCCAAGATGTCCCCGATGAGGGATTTGATGTGTTCCGCTCGGTCCTGGGGCAGAAAGGCTTTCCCTTGGACGGTGTCCAGAGCTGCGCCTATGAACTGCAGATTCTGTGTTGGGACCAGGCGTGACTTCTCCTGATTGATAACGATGCCAAACGTCTCGAACAGAGACCGAGTACAGTGAATGGCGGACATCAGGGCCTCCCGAGAGGGTGCCAGAGAAACCAGTCATCCAGGTAGGGGGAACACGAGTGGCTCTGTCTCCTGAGAGCTGCCGCCACGACTGCCATGCACTTTATGAACACCCGAGGTGCCGGCGGCAGTTCAAGGGGAGGGCTCGGAACTGATGACGGTGACTCAGAAATTCGAAGCGCAAGAACTTCCTGTGCGCTCGAGCAATGGGTATGTGCAGGTAAGCATCCTGCATGTCCAGGGACACTAGGAAGGCGCCCTGCTTGAGCATGGGTATCAGACCAGGAAGGGTCACCATGCGGAAGCGTTTGTAGAGGACTGAAGCGTTGAGATCGCTGAGATACAGTATCGGACGGAGGTCTCCTATCATTTTGGGAACCAGAAGAAGTGGGAATAGTAAATACAGATTACTCACATGTAACAGGAGTTCTAGGAATGGTATATGTTGTTAATCCACACTGTCTGGCAGGTATCCTTGCCGCTTTAAATCTTGCCGGAAGGTCTTCAAGCTGGCTCCTCCCACCCACCCGGGTGGTAAAACTCTCGGCTCCCCCATGACGCCAGATCTGGACCGCTGGAAGCTCAGGTTGCGCGCCAAGCCGAGGTCAGAATGTGGATGAACAACATACCATTCCTAGAACTCCTCCGTCACAGGTGAGTAACCTGTATTTCTTAGGACATGGATATGTTGTTCATCCACACTGTCTCGGCAGACTCCTAGCAGTTCTCCGGGAGGAGGGAGGCAAGCGCACAACCCTACTTAGGGAATAGAGACTGGAGAACCGAGGCCCCAAACCAGCATCCCGGCGTGACTCAAGGTCGATGTGGTAATGGGTGATGAAGGTGTGTGCTGACTTCAGGTAGCAGCCTTGCAGATTTCTGGATAAGGACGCCCTGGAAGCAGCCACCGATGCAGCAGTATGGTGGGTAGAATGAGCTCTTTATCCTCTGGGAGGCTCCATGCCTGCCAACTTATAGCAGAGATCTAAGCAAGAGGTAACCCACCTGCCTATCGTCCGCATTGGCTGCAGGTCTGCCAGGTGCGGCTTCAGCGTAGGTGACAAACAGCTGGCGTAATCCTCCCGGACTTCAAGCCTGCGCGCCTTATAGTGTTTGCAGCCCTTCTAGGGTCCAAGGTGCATGGAGCCTGTATTCGCCTCCCAGGTGTACTGGGTAGAACACCCAGAGTCAACACCTGGTTAAGGTGAAATCACACCACCTTCGGAAGGAATTTCGGTGGGGGCGAGGACAACCTTGTCCCTGTGGAAGACCAGGTAAGGAGACTGCGTGCAGAGCACCTGGAGCCTCCCATCCTTCTGGCTGACGTGATAGCCACCAAGAAGGTGGTCTTCCACCGACAGGTGAGAGAGTTCACACCTGTGCATTGGTCTCAATGATTTGCCCACAGCTTTGCCAGGCACTGTGCAGTAGATCCCACGGAGGTGGAGGTTCTCGTATCGAGGAAACGTGATCAAGGCCTTGGAAAAGTGCCAGACCACCTTCCTCCCGCGCCACCAACTGCTTCCCGCCCGCGCCCCCGCAAGCAGGAGATGGCTGCCAGGTGCACCCTTAAGGGTTGTCGACCCAAGCCCTTGCTGAGAAAGGGACCAAAGGCAGTCCAATATGCCTCGCCAAGGAACAGGAGGAAGGTCCAGGCTCTTGCCCTGGCACCAAATGGAAAATCTCTCTCCATTTGAAGGCATAGCATTTTCTGTCGCACTTACGGGACGCCTAACCACGCTTGAGGACCTCGTCGAAGTGACCCAAGGCCTGGAACTCTAGCCACCAGGAACCAGCCGCCAGGGCAGGGATTGAAGGTCCGGATGGAACACCTTCCTGATTGAATGAGAACAGGTCCCGCGCAGCTGGAAGCTGCCTCGGGAGCCTGGAGCCGAGGCTGAGGAGATCTGGTACCTGTAATCATGGGCCAGTCTGGAGTTATCTAGAATTACCCGGCGCTTTGTCCCTTTTGTTTGAGAAGCACCTGTGCATCAAGGGAACGGAAAGGCGAGGAGAGGCCCGGGTCCACGGCTCGAGAAGGCATCCTCCAGCGAGCCCGGCTGAGGGGGGCGGGCGGAACAGCCCAGCCAGATTCTCCCTGGAGGCCAACAGGTCCACCTGAGGTGTGCCCCAATGGGAGAATAGATCTGTACTACTCCGCAGAAGAGACCACCTGTGGGACACAGCCCCCATCCGCTTAGGGCATCGCCAGGGTTGTTGGAGGCTCGCCACATGAATGGCTAGGAGATCCACCTCCAGGTTGCGTGATGAGTGACCAGATGCGAGAGCCTTCCATAGAAGCATGGAGCGCGCCCCGCCTGGCGGTTTAGATAGTACATGGTAGTGGTGTTGTCTGGCCTGACCAGGACCACTTGACCTCAAGAAACGGAGCAAAGGCGGTGAGAGCTAGGCAGACCGCTCGAGCTCCAGCAGGTTGATGTGGCATCGGGACTCCCACGGGACCAAGAGGCCGGCGCTGGTGTTCCCCAGATGGCACCCCAAACCCACTCAGAGAGGCATCGGGTCACTAGAGAGACAGTCGGCTCAGGACAAACAGGATGCCTTCCTGCAGATGACCTGAACGGTCCACCACTGGAGAGCGCTCCACATCCCCAATACCGCCACTAGCTGGTCCATGAACGAGTACTGGGACCACTGGCTGGCCAGCCCCCACTCTGGGGCGGCTGTTCCAGCGGCCCAACGGACCACGCCAGGCTGTACAGGCCATGAGACCCAGGAGGCGAGGAAGTCCCGGTGAGTGAATTGCCCAACCAGAAATGATTGGGCAAAGGAGGAATGAACCCCTGACCTGTCCTCCGGGAGCGTGCCCTGGCTCAAGAGAGTTGAGTTCTGCCCTGATGAAAGAATCACCTGCTCTGGCTCGAAGTTCGTCTTGGCCCTTATTGAGGAGGCCAACCTGGAGCAAACTGGAGGGCCAGATCCCTGATCACCCACTTCCTGTCTGAGGGGCTGCTATCAGCCAACGTCCAGGTGGGAAACCCAGGACCCCTCTGAGGCCAAGAAATGCTGTGTCACTCGCATGCACGGTGAAGACCCTGAGCTAGCTAAGCCATGTCAAGGGCATGGCTTGGAACTCAAAGGATCCTCCACTGTGCGGGCTAGAACCTCTGATGTGACGGACGATAGGGACGGAAAGAACGCGCCCTGTAGGTCTAGAGAGCAGAACCACACGCCAGGTTCCAAGGATGGTATTATTCCGGAGCCAGAGTGACCATCCTGAAGGTTCGAGACCGTAGGAACTTGTTTAGGTCGTAGGTCGAGAATGGGGCGGCAGCCCTCCGCTTTCGGAACCAGGAAGTACCTGGACACGATCCTCAGTTTGAGGGAGGTCCGCCATCTCTTATCACCTCCTTCGAGGAGGAGACAGCTATGTCGTGGCTCGGCGAGCTGACAGCGAGGCTGGACACCGAGGCCCCTGAGGGCGACGGGTTTGAAGGGTGGGCCTGCTCAACTCCAGAGGCAGGCCCTTTCCCACCACCTCCAACACCCACCGGTCTGTGTGATAACGGACCAGGCGGAAAGAAAGATGGAGCCGCTTCCACGGTGGCACCTGAGGATGACGGGTTGGGGGCGAAGGCCCCTCAACCCGTCCACTCAGCAGGCTTGGAGGAAGGACCGGCCGAGGGACCTCCAGGGCCTTTACCTCCTGCTTCCTGGAGGAGGAAGCGGTTTGGGTTTGGGACGCTAAGCGCGAGCCTGTTGGCCCTGATGCTGCTGGGCCGACGTGCCGGGGCGAGACGGACGTAAAGGGCTTGGCTGCGGTCTGCGGCCCTGTCCCTCTGAGCGGATGAGACTGAGTCCAACGTGGGTATTGGCTTTCGATCCTCTGGAGGTGGCCTTCCACCTAGGGGCTGAAGAGGTCCGGTCCCAGGAAGGGACATCCGCCAATTTGTGCTGGGTATCCGCCAGAAGGTGGGATATCCCTCAGCCATGCCCGATGGCGCATAGCTACTGCAGCCGCTGACTGACCTGGCGGATGAGTCTCCAATGTCCACAGTAGTCTGAAGTTGCTGCTGGCCACTGCCCTGCCCTGGTCCCGCACCTGCCCAACCGTGGTCTGCAGGTCAGCTGAGATGGGGGACCATTTCGCCCAGGAGCCCAACAGGGCATGGGAGAAATGGGGCATAAGCACGGGCCGAGCTGGCCTGACAAAGGCCAAGGGAGACGTGAGGCGAGACTTTTCTCCCGCATAGTCCAATTTTGGACTCTTTGTCCGAAGGTTTTGTTCGGCCCCTTAGTTTCCAGCACTGGAAAAACGCTTGCTGTAAATCTAACCCCGGCTGAGGGATGCTTGAGAAACCGATAGGGAACCGGGGACCAGATACTCTGGCCATCCTGGCCGGGCGAGGGCAGGTGCCAGGGGTTGCCAGAGCCCAAGGCCGGGCCCACAATGGCCCCGGCCACAGGAAAGGCCTCTGTAGGGGAACCGGTCCAATATCTCTGTGAGGGGATACTGGCCTGCTTGGATATGGGCTCGAGCTGCATCCTGTGGACTCGAGATGAGCCTAACAAACCCAGGAAGGATGAAGGGTGTCATCCAGCGACTGGACCTCCAGAGGTCTCCAGTCCACCGCTGGAGAAAAGGAGAATCGCTGACTCAAAAAGAGTCCGCAAAGAGCTGAGGGCGATCGGGAGTGAGGGTGACCGACAGCCCATCGGGCAGACCCGAGCCGACCGAGAGTTCTTAGTCGGAGCCCCAAACAGCGGCTGTGGAGGCGGAGGTTCCACTGGAATCGTGAGCAGCTGGTTTTGCTGAACAACCAGCTTGGGAACAGCGCTCGGTAAGACGAGGGTTGTTTCGCTTCGCTGGTGACAGTCACTTAATGGCTGTGGAGGCGCGCTGCCGGGTTGTTCCCTGGGTCAGAAGGCTGTTGTTACATGAGGCCCTCGTATCATCAACGAATCTTGACGTCAAGCCCCCTTGTCCGAGGAGGAGACGAGGATGAGCGGCAGCGCCTCACTCCATCATGTGCCGAGACAGAGACCGCCTATGACGGCGGGATCGGCTGGACCGCCAAGAAGTCCAAGACTGAGACCGAGAACCTCGCCTTCCGAGGACGCAAAGGGACGGGTCGGGTGGAACCGCCTCCCCTTGGCTCGGAGGGTTCACCGAGGGCTCCGGAACCGGAGGCACTGGCAAGCCCACGGGATCCTCAACTCCCACAGGGGGAACCGGTGAGAGAGGATTTTCGGCTTCACCGGTCGACAACCCGTCCAACGGGTCGAGAAAGATCTCGACAGCGTCGATGGGAGTCTCGGTCAACTGACCTGACAGGGACACCGTGAGACCAGTGGCCGAAGCCGAACGATCGACCGAAGTCGATGGCCGACAACTCTGGGAGAGGGACCTTTCGCTCCCAAGAGCGCCAACGGAGGGACTTACCTTGTCTTCTTCTTGGACCGAGAAGAAGGTCCAGCAGATGGTCCTCTCTCTCTAGTGGAGAGGGACAGACAAAGCTTCTAAAGGAAGCTGTGTAGAGGAACCCAGGGAGATTGGGATAAGGCTGCGCCGAGGAAGATGCGCCCGCCGCCTCCTCTTCGAGGGCGATCATCTGTCGAGCTGATCCGCTGAGCCTGCCGCCGCGGAAACCGCCGACCAGGCCTCTTGACTTCACTGAAGGAAAATGTTTCTCAGGGCGCCCCAGTTGCAAACAGGCAGCACGGTCTTCGAGGACGTAGGCTGAGAAGGAAGAGCACAGGTTGCAAGCCTGCGGGTCGTGCTCAAGGCCTAAACAGTAGACACTCGTGGAGTGCGGATCCGTCAGAGACATCTTCTGCCCGCAAGGGCATCTCCGAAAACCGGGAGTCTATTTGTCCATCGCAGCTGCTGAGGGATAGAAGATCAAGTCTATAATACAAAAACTTTTAAATTGAAAACCAAGAATTAGGAACTAATCTTATACGAGAGCGTTAAAGAGGAACCTGAGCTTCAAGCGTAAGGAAGATCTACGCCATGGGCGGAGCCGAGTTTTACCACCCGGTGGGTGGGAGGAGCCACTAGAAGACCTTCCGCAAGATTTAAAGCGCAAGGATACCTGCCAGACAGTGTGGATGAACAACATATCCATGTCCCTAGAACCTGCACCTTTCTGGTTCCTCAGTACGTGCTCTATAGCTTCCTTTCCAAGAAGCGCGAGCACCTCCTGCTGTATGAGGAGTGCGTGCCCACCCCAAATAGCGGGAAAGCAGGGGAGGTCTTGACGGTGGGTGGTCGAGGAATTCTATAAAGCGACCTCTCTTGACCATTTGAAGTACCCACCGTTCGGCAGTAATCGACTGCCACCCTGAAAAGTGGTAGCGGCGCGACCGGTCTTTCTGCCCGTTGATCCAGAGAAGGGGCGGGGGCCAGGAAGGAGTCCTGCTGTGGCAGCGTTGGTTCCCACAGGCTGGGGTGGTTTGGTATACTGCTGACCTCTGCCTGGGGAAGATTTGGACTGGGCTTTATGACGGAAAGTGCCCCTTTGTTGCTGGCCGGAACGTGGCTGCTGTCTGTTGCCGGCCACGAAAACGTTTCTGGTTCCTAAGAAAGAAACCAGATTTAGATCTGTACATGGCCTGAACAGACCTTACTGCATTCCCGGCGTCCTGAAGCTTGGTGATAACCTTTTCCGAGTGTTCACCAAACAGGACTTCTCCATTGTACGGGACGTCAAGAATACTTTTCTGTACATCTGGGGTAAAACCGAGACATGGAGCCAGGAGCTCTCCGAGACAGACGCCTGAAGTTGTGCTCTATGGACGCGAGTCCGCAGAATCGTATGCAGCCTGTGAATACTTGGGTCCCACGCCTGACGCTGCAGCGGAGGAGGTTCAAGAGCTCCACCTTCTGTTCGCCATCCGGTAGCTTATCAACTAGGTCCTGACCCTGTTCCCACAGGGCATTCTGAAACTGAACCATATGAGACAGATAGTTCAGGGACCTGATGGAGCATGTAGCAGCCGCATACATGCGCCTCCCCAGGGCATCCAACTGCTTGGATTCCTGGTCCGGTGGCTGTGTGCTCAGATGCTGTGGTTATTGGGACCTGTCATGAGAGGCCGCAATAACCAGAGAGTCAGCCAGAGGTTGTTGCGCCAAGTACTGGTCTTCTTTCCGGGCCTTGTACAGGCAATCAGCTTTCTTCGGCACAGCGGGGGTGGAGTGCGGACGCTCCACACAGCCTTGATGACGTCCGCAAAAGTATCCACCAAGGCTGTCACTACCACAGGCTTAGGATCCTTCTGCCGAAGGGAACAAGTGAAGCGCTGTCTCTCGGGGTAGAGATCTTCCGAAGCCCATCCCATGTTGTCCTGGATGTGCCTCAATCTTGGAAAAGGAGGGATCATCCGGAGGCGACCTGGGCAGGTCCTGTGGGTCAGGTGATGGGATGCTGAGTGGAGAAGGAGACCTGGAGGTGTCTGAAGTGTCCGGTCTAGAATCCTTCCCTGACTAAGTGGACCGTCGGCGTCTGGGTCGCTTAGGGCTGGGAGACCCAGAGGGAGATCTTGAAGGAGGCCTTCTCCGTTCCTTGGATCTTCCCCTAGGAGGTGGAGTGTGCTCCTTGGGGGTCGATGGTCATCCTGCTGGCCCCTGTGGTGGAGGAGGGAGAGTAGGAGGTGAAAGAGCAGGAGAAGGAGGTTTAACTGGGATCACATCTTTCTTTATTGTGTCCCACCGGAAATTGAAGAGATCTTTGACCTCTTGGATGTTCATACCCGACGACTGACCTGGCGCTGGTGGTCTGTCGCCGGTGTCGGGTCCAAAGGCGTCTCCGGGATGGGCAAAGGCTCCTGTGGAAGCCCGGTGTCCTCACTGTCGCCTGCCTGGTCCTCAGACAATGTCAGATCCTCCCTGTGGAGTCCCAGTGACCACCAGTGATGGGGGGGCAGTCTTCAGCTCCGGCGAAGCGTGTCATGCGTCGGGTGCTTGGCGACGTCTTGGCTCGTGAGCGCCTGAACGACTTGGGTGTTTGGCAGATGTCATCCATCGTCCGCCTAGGGACGCCAGGTCCCTTAGTCTTCCTAGGCGGGGGATCCGGACCCCTGGGAGGCTGGGAGACCAATCTGGAGTCAGGATCCCGGCGTCAGTCTGAGGAAGAAGACTTGGTCTGGTGACCGTCTGAAGACTTTGAAGAGGCCCGGGAGGGAGTGGAGGAAGCCGAAGGCCTGGAAGTCTTGAGAGGGTGCAGAGAAGCCGAAGAGCTGCCTGAAGCCTTAATCTTTACCGGAGGGGGCTGAAAGCAAGCCCTGGAGGGAGAGCGGTCTGAGCATGTGGAGCCTGAGCTGATGTGAGAGTCCAAGGCCCGGTTAGGGGATCTGGACCTGGCCCTCTCCCGATGCTTGTCCCTGTGTTTGTGGGCATTTGAGGTAGATTCACCTCTGGAAGAAGGTTCCTTATCCATACTGTGTAATTTTTCTTCCAAGAGGAACTCCTTGAAGTGCCTTCTGGTGGCAGATCCTGGTGCAACTATTAAACCCCTGACAGAAGGAGCAGGCCTTGGTGTTGTGGTCCAGGCCTAAGCACCGCAGGCAGGCAGGACGAATGAGGATCCTTGAAAGGGATCTGCTTGCCGCAGGCACACTTGGAAGGATGTCCTTCTGAAGAAGGAGTTGGAGATGCCGACATTTAGTGTTGGTAAAACTGTAAAGTTCTTAGTCATCGTGTGCTACAGTGGGACCGTCAGGTCAATGCTGGCGAGTCGACGGCAGGAAAAGAAGTGGGGATTCTGGGGGACCGCCCCCTTTTGTAAGATGCCTGACATCGGGGGTGGGACCGCCGTCGGGGACTGTCCCCGCTGAATACTGCTAGCTAGACAATTTCTGTGGGGTCCTGGCACCTGCCGGCTTCAGTCCTAATGGTGTAACCTGCTGCAAGAGCCGTCTCTCGAAGTAAGATCCAATATTGCTTCCTTGCGGAGTCAAGGAAGAGATTAGTTCAGGTCACATTTATACTCCTCCTTGATTATGCTGATCTGGCATACTGAGGTGTTGCTGTGTCACAGCTAGCTAGGCTAAATGTCCTGTACCACAAACCACTACGATTCATTTCTCGTTTGCCCACTACGACCCATCGTTGCATCCTCTACATCACAGCTGACTGGTCCTCTCGGTCTACTGGAAGGCTGAAAAAAAATCTATATCTATGGTCATATAAAGGCACTATGTAATTCTGTGCCACCATTGAGGTTGTCCTTTTTCCGCAGTATCTCCAGGATATACAACCAGAGGACTAACAACATTATCCTCTT